>OY720424.1:6663666-7864327 GCA_963082815.1 Melanotus villosus
AAAATTGACTTTTTAATGTTTTTCCGAACCTGTCAAAAAAGACAATATTTTGGACTTTTCCTAAACAAATTTCATTTAATTTAGTATACACATGAAAACTACACTTTCCGTTCTTTCTTGTTCCCAACTTTTACTCCTTTGCTTAGTCAAGGTTAAAACTTTTGGAAGTAGCTTTTTTCATCAAAATTTCGTAAAATTATTTTTTTTCTCGAAAACGGTTAAAGTTGGGTATAGGGAAGTATTAACAAAAAATATTCAGAATTATATTCTTAATCTATAAAAAAAATTTCACATAAGATTTCCATTTAAAATTAAAAAGTCATGCATCACCCTGAATAACTGAGACACCCTGTATATTCAAAAATATTTTTAGCATGTGACCCGCATGACATTCTGCAACTTTTATCTAAAACATTTTTTTCTAAAATTAATATTTAAGGAGCTATCTTCCGAGTCCGCCTTAGTAACTCACCCTGTATGTATTAATAAAATAAATATGTAAGTAAATAAATGATAAATAAATTATATAGGAGTATTATATATTAAAAAAGTGGAGCCGATGGATGGAGAGGGTGAGACCGCTCCCACAGGCTGCTCCAGTATCACTGTTGCCAACCGTAGCGAATTTTTGGAATTCGTAGTAGCGTAGCGCCGGCAAGAACTTAGTTTTTTAAAAGTAGCGGAATTTCTTTAATCCAAAAAAATTTAAAAAGGAGGATCACCAGTCTACAAAATTTAAATTAACATTCGAAGAATTGATGTAAGGTGATCCTACTTTATTTTTCTTAAGTATGCATTCCTAGAAACCATATCGGACGGTGATAATAAAGACTCCCGACAGACGAGGGCATGCATAAGGGGACAAAATCTTCGTTATACACATCATTCACACCCATTACAGAGGATGTAATACCTGTGGGATCCCAGGTTCCAACACGAAGCAGACTGACTGTTTTTTACTTTCCCTAGAATTCTTTGGCTCGACACAGTCTAAAAGAACTTTTTAAACTGCGGAATGAGAATGGAGACGAATGACGGAGGGAGTCAGAGAATAAATTTGAAGTTGTATTGTTCAAGGACGTAAAATTACTAAAAATACGGAAACGTTTCGATGTTGCGAAAACGGACCGGACGTACATGCACTTTTCAAATAACGTACAGTCCGTTATAAAAACGGACGTATGGCAACCCTAGCTTACGGTGGTTGTACGTAGATTACACATATGTAAAAATTACTGATTTTTACAATATTGTAGCAATTTGCATTGTATTACCGAATTAAGTAGGACTTGTAGGTACAGGCAGATTACTTGTAATTTGTAGATTGTAACAATTGTAGTGTTTGTGTTATAGGCCCCTGATAGTGCAAATACAGTAACCAATCTGGTTATGAAGTGAAACATCATCGACGATGTTTCTTATCTTTTGCTTTAAATAATTGTACCAACAACGGGCGTGAATCAACGATACTACATTGTGTAATTATCTTCGGAAGAAAAGCTCGAAAAATTAAAATTGATCAATCAATTTTCCAATTTTTGATCATACTTTACTAAAATTAGAAAATAATACTCACCTTCATCGAATCTCGGACACTTATTTTATCAACTATAGAAGTAGCTGCCTGGAAGGGAAGTGACCTTTTTAACTGCTGCATGTGACCAGGATGTGTATATTTTAAACAAACATTCTCCACAAATTCAACATCCGGATTCGGTAAATACTTTCGTAATACGGCACAATTATTTCGAAGAAGATAAGGAAAACAAAGCTGGAAAAACACAAACCTATTGCTATTATGGAAGCTTAGAAAAGAAATCTAACTTACGGCAACTTTAAGTTTTTCGATGGTTTTATCCAGAATGTGCGAAATCCTTCCACGCTGTATTTGCAGTTCTTCTTCTGAGGGCGATCGCTTTAATATACCAAGTTCACTTAACCGTATCGTAATGTTTGCATTTTCTTCTGAAGAAGGTACTTGACTAACTGTTTCCTTATTCTGTGGTCCCTTTTTTAATGCGGTATGACCACTATCTGCATTAGTATTTGCTTGTTTCGTTACGGGCATCCTACTGAAACAGTTTCTTCTACTTTATATAAAATTCATTTTGACAAAGTAAAAATGTCATTGATAACTAATATTCATTTTCTTGCGTTCCTTGGTTACTGAAATAAACTGTACCCCTGAAAGTTTTGTCGATTGTCGTTGTCATGGTAAATTATTGCCATAACAAAACGAATTAACGCAGACGTGTTAGGGGACATTGTGCATCTTTTCTTGCTAGCGCTTAGGATTGTTTTGCATTTAATGCTACATTTATTTCCAAAATTAAAGAATCACCAAGTTTGCAAGTAGGGTTGTTAACATTGTAAGAAGGGTTACTAACATTGTAAGATTCTTAGGCCGGGGAAAAATTTCTGGGTGTGTAAAAACAAAGAAGCTATTGTATGTTATTAAAGTTATATTATTTAAAATATATGTATGTGGTTATGTTATATGCAAAAACTCAAACATAAAGCAAATACTAAAACAATAGAAGATATTAATCTAGAGTGCCATGACTTACGAAAAATGAAAGTCAAGGTGCTCCAACATTCGAGACAAATTGTTTTAGAACTATTTTCGTTGCTATTAGAATGACCTAAATGTGGCAAAAATGCTTCTTCGAGAATAACTCTATTTTTTCAAATGACACTATGGTGGGGCACTAAAATCAATAAAAGGATAGCGTTTTTGAAAAACGACGTGTAAGTTGAAAATGTGATTCACCGCAAAGCACCTTTTAAAACCCTTAAACTACCAAGTTAATATAGTTCGAAGTATTCCCAAGGGTGGGTAAAAAATGTATTGATGTTTTTGACAGTTTATTTATACCCTCATTTCTTGAGTTGGCGCTTTTGATACAGGCGAAGCACCTGGTTCTTCCAGTAGATAATCTCTCCTCGGTTTTGTGCTCGCTTACTTTTCTTACACTTTCCTGCAAAACGCTTTCCATGGCAGCTATCACATGTCCATGTAATCCATTAATTTAGATTTTCTGCCCTTTTTCTAATATGTGGTGTGATAAGGCCTACGCCTAGTTCTTGAAGATAAATCACTCTCCTGTTATGTTTCTTTTCGTTCCACTGTGGAAAATTTAGTGTAAACAAAGTAAATGAATTTAGTGCAGCGATATCTAACAGTGTAAAAAAGACAGACAAGGGCCATCTTCGTGTAGATCTCTTGCTAGTGTATTTTCGTGCCATTTGATCAATGGTATCGACGCCTCCTTTTGTTTCATTGTAAAACAAATTTATGTCCGACTTGTTTTTCTCGTTGCTGCTCACTGTATCATCTTTGTGTTGCGTTGATAAAAAAATTAAAATTTTTTTTGGATTTACTCGAGGCACGTAGGAGACGAGAGTTACTGGTGGACGTCCTGATATGGGATCGGTAAAAGCAAACATATTTGTAAATAATTTCCGGACATCGGTCCGTTTTAAAACGTCCGGTATATGTTTGCGGTTGCTCTGCATTGTACCAACCATAGTGAGTCCTAAGTCTTGATACAGGTTTTCTGCCAGTTCAATTGATGTGTAGTAACGGTCTGTTGTGACGTTACGGCCCGTGTTTTTCATCGGCTCTAACAGACGTTTTACGATACCTTTCGGTCCCCTAGATTCGGCTGGAGTACCTTCTTTTTTTCCAGCGTATACCTCCATTTTCAGAACATAACGGAAGTTACAGTCTGCCAGGATTCTTATGAGGATACCGTACTTTCCGGGCTTGTCTTTCATAAAAATTTTAAAAGGACATCGTCCTCTAAGGAGAGATAGCATATCATCAATAACGATATTCATTCCTAGATTCAAATATTTTAAAAAAGTATTATTTAGAGTTTCAAAGATGTCTCTTATTGGTGCAAATTTGTCCTGTTGACGTCTTTCTTCCCTAGTTTCTCTATCATCAAAACGCAGTATTTTCATCAATTCCAAAAATCTATTTCTACTCATGGTTCCAATGTACACAGCTCTACAAAGTTTCTTTGACCACAGATCATGACAATTCAACTTGGTATCATTGTTAACTCCCATCAAAATCAAAATTCGGGTGAATGCCAGCAGCTCTTCTCTGTCGGTGCCCTTTACATTTTTCCTCTCAGCTTCCGCATTAGTGTAAGTAAGCATTTTATCAATTATATCTTCGTGGAAAAAAATCAAAAATGAGTTTAAGATTGAGGTAACTTCACCTTCTTTCAGTAGGCCAGGCTTAGAACGTAGAATATTTTGTTTTGTTCTTCTACTACGTTGAGGAGGATGTGCTAAGAACACCCTACCAGTTCTGCTTGTGTACTGGTGGGCAAGGGCCGTACTTGAGCCGTTTTGAGAATTGCTGGTCTCACTGTCGTCGTCCTCTTTAACATATTCTTCTCTATCAACTTCTAATAAAGTTGTATTATCTTCAACCTCGCTCACATCTGATTCATTGTCACCATAATCTGGTTCTGACATAGGATCATTATCCGACATAATTTCGAATATATCTTCCAATTCACGGTCACTCAAAAACCTAGACATCTTGAACGGCACAAAGTATCAACGACACTATTACTTACACACTTTCAGAATACAAACTACGAAACGTAAAAAAACAGAGAAAACAAAATAGACAGGGCGTGGTGATGCGATTCCTCCAAAATACAATGATACACTAACCTCAAAATACAAAGTCAATTGTGAAATTCGTCGATGCCCGTATTTTTTAGGCATTGCTAGATTTTTTAGGCGTTGCCAGATTTAAATTTATTTTCGAATATCCGGAATTTTAGTAACAGCTCCTACCAAGGGTGGGTATTTTATGTCCACTCACATTTTAATTTAAAATATAATATTTAATTTATAGTCAATCGAAAAGATAAAGTTAACACCTTATAAGGTAGTAGAACATATTGCACAAGCCCCTAATTGTAAAATTTGTACACCGTAACATGAAAAAACAAATTTATAACAATAAACAAAAATTAAAGGGCACCAAAATAATTATTCGCGAAGACCTCACATGGAAGCGGGCGGGGATAGTAAAAGAAGCGGTAAAGAAATTTGGTGTTCGATCTGTCTGGACAAATGATGGAAATATCTTTGTAAAAACTAACAGTGGTATTCGTAAAACCAACACTCACAAGGATTTAAGTTCTTTATTGGTGTAATTTCAAATATTTGTGTATCTAAATGTACAGCAGCGTGCAGTGTGTTTTAAGTTTTGTATCTACATTTATTCTAGTTTTTACTTTTCTTTTTTTTTTTTTTTTTTACATATTTTTCTTTTAGGTTAGAAATGCAGCGCAGACATATGAAATCTGGTAATCCACTATCTGATCTGAAGGTGGCACATTTAAATATCTGGTCTCTAGTACCAAAAATAGCTTATATCACAGATATTATCCCTTCATATCATATTTTATTTTTATCCGAAACCTGGCTTTCAATAAATGTAAGTAATCAGAGTATTTCTATTCCTGGTTACAATTTATTGCGTAAAGATAGAGAGGGCCGTGGTGGTGGTGTTGCGGTCTATATAAAAAATTCATTAAAACATAAAACTGTAAAAACTAGCGATAGTATTGAACAGCTCTGGCTTACAATTAAAATCAAATCAGACACCTACATCTTCGGTGTGGTTTACAGACCGCCATCTACAGATTATAAAACTTTCGTAGACGAACTCGAGATCTCTTTTACCCTTTGTGCGTCTGAGACGAATAAAATCGTTTGTTTGGGCGATATAAATATAGATTTATTGTCCAGGGTAAGACCAGCTACCAAATATTTTATTGAATTTTTAGAATGTCTTAGTTTAACTCAACATATTATATCGCCTACGAGAATTACAAATAACTCCGAATCTCTTATAGACGTTATCATCTCTTCTGATCCAACAATTGTTAAATGCTCGGGTGTGGAAGCCAATAGTGAATCTGATCATGATCTCATCTGTTGTACCATCGCCGCGGATTTACCTGATCGAACCCCAACCACTGTTAATTATCGGGACTTTAGACAATTTAATCTAGAACATTTTACTAATGATTTGCAAACTCTGCCTCTACACGAAATTTATCATATCAATGATATTAATCTGAAAATAGATATTTTAAATAGTAACTTAATAAGACTATTCGATGAACATGCTCCATTACGAACTGCAAAAATTACAAAACCGCATGCTCCCTGGCTAACAGATAATATAAAATTAATGATGAATCTAAGGAATAAAGCAAAACTTAAATTTAAACGATCAAAGAATAAAGTGCATTGGGAATATTACAAATCCTTAAGAAATCTGACAAGCGCAAGTATAATAAGAGAGAAAAAAGCCTATTTTGCTTACAGAATTAAACAGTGTTCCACTAAGCAACTATGGAGAGAATTAAAAAAATTAAACATACGAAACAGTAACAATCCTCAAATTCCTCCCCATTTGTCCGAACCTGCGAATATAAATAATTTTTTTATAAATAGTGTACCACGATTACAAGCGGATGCCACTGTTGAGCACTTTTACCTGAACTCTGTGACAAACACCACTGAGAATTTTGATTTTTCACCGGTTTCAGTAGAGGAAATAGCCAAATGTCTCAACGATATCAAAAGCAATGCTATGGGCTCGGATAACATAAATCTGAAAATGATCTCACTGTGTTCTCCTTTTATATATCCTTATATAACACATATAATCAACTTCTGCTTGACAGAAAACGTATTCCCTGTTAAATGGAAGCATGCGATTGTAAACCCATTGCATAAAATTAGTGATACGAGGGAATTTTCAGACCTAAGGCCCATAAGCATTTTACCTACTTTATCTAAAGTGCTGGAAAAAATACTGAATAATCAAATACTTCAATATCTAGATATAAATCATTTACTTCCGGACATACAGTCAGGCTTTAGACCTTCCCATAGCTGTACAACAGCTCTGGCCCATATAACAGATGACATCCTTGAGGCTACTGATTGTGGGAATCTAACACTTCTTGTTCTTTTAGACTTCAGTAAAGCTTTTGACACCATCAACCACGAATTGCTTTTTTCAATTTTATATTATTTAGGATTCTCATCAAATGCCGTAATTTTATTCAAAAGTTATCTGAATAATAGAGAACAAAGTGTAAAAGTTGGTAAAAATATCTCGCCAGCTCTTCCAATTTCACAAGGAGTACCTCAAGGATCGATTCTAGGTCCATTGTTATATACTCTGTATACTGCACACTTTCAAAATTATATCACATTCAGTAAAATACACATGTATGCAGATGACACGCAGGTATACTACTCATTCCTACCTACTGAATTGAACCAAGGACTGGAAAGAATTAAATACGATGTTCGTAATCTATTTCAAGCAGCAAGTAAGCATGCACTTCAATTAAATGCAAAAAAATCGTGTGCATTGTTGTTTGGTAGGAGAGTGGACTACATAAAATTCAAACCTCTTGTTAAGATTACTATTGAAGGCTCGGAAATATTGTTGATGGAGAATTCTAAGAATTTGGGGCTTACCCTGGACAATACATTCAGATATAAAACTTATGTAAACAAATGTACGCAGAAAGCCTATTTAAACTTAAAACTATTATTTCCACACAGAACGTATTTGACTTATGACCAGAAAAGGATGTTATGTGATTCCCTTGTATTATCGCAGTTTACTTACTGCTCAGAAATATATGCACCCTGTTTGGATTATGATACCTCTCTGAGAATACAGAGAGTTCAAAATGCCTGCCTACGGTTTATATATGGTATTCGAAAATTTGATCACATCTCTCATAAATTAGAAGACGCTAAATGGCTTAATATGAGTAAAAGAAGATTAGTTCACACAGCTGCATTTTATCATAAAATAATTTCTCTAAAAAAACCACCTTATCTCTATAATAAAATAAGATATCGAACGGATATACATAATTTAAACTTGAGGCATAAAAACCTCCTTGTTGCGCCTCAGCACAGGCTCTCCCTATTTGAACGCTCTTTCCAGTATAACGTCTACAAACTATATAATGAAATACCCCATTATCTGAAAACATTATCTTGTAAATTATTCAGAAAACGGTACAGTGAATACCTCTCATCTTTATAAAGCTGACTCTAGTTCATAATTACCACCCATATCTACATTAATAAATTGCTGGTATTCGTATGTATGCGCTTGTAATAGATTAAGTAATTAGAGTTAGGCATAGAATTGTATAAATTTATTTGATTATTATAAGGTCCACTTGAAAAGCAGCTTCGGCTGAAGTGCGCCTTACGATTTCGACTGGCACAAACTTTTTTTTTTCCTTTATATATATGTATACATTTGTTTCCTTAAAACGTTTGCCATTAGAAATAAAGACATTTATTATTATTATTATTATTATTATTATTATTATTATTATTTAAGACAATAAATAATTTTTTCTGATTTTTATATTGCTTTTTACGCAAAATGTGGCTATTTAAAACACGAAGTGGACAATTTTTACCCACCCTTGGGAGTCGGAGGGTTAAATTAGAAGTGGTCGAACAACAAGAAATTTAAAATAAAAAGAAATTATTAATTACAATTTTAACGTATTAAAAATACCGTCTAGAAATTGTGTTATGGTTGAAGGTATGCACTGTGCAAACCTTAACTTTCTAAAAAATTAATATCCTTTTTCAATTTGTTCAAATTCCATTTGTTTTTCTCTCATGCTCGGTGTCAAATTTTAGTAACCAACTGCAAAGTTGTGATTCAGCCTTGTGCCTTTTTAGTTCAGTGAATAAGTACATGTTACCTTGCAAAAGGTCGGGTAGAAGATTTTTTTTTATATGTTAGGGTTAGCATTGAAAAACCAAGTTTTCCAATTCGGCTGACCTCCGGAGTACTTTCTGTGGCCAAAAATCCACGAAATTTTAGCAAATGCCAATTACAGGACACAAAGAAAGAAAAGAAACATTATAAATATGGGCAAAACAATATACAATGATGCATAATATCTTAAGTTAACAAGCAGACAAAATAATAATTACATTAATGTTTTCCCAACTTGGTGAAAATAGCACTTTATTCTGTTTTCTAATCAAATTACTCGTATTTGTATTTGGCGTTACAATTTTTTTAGTTGTCAATAAACCGTCTGCAACTAGTTCTCCACTCTCCCTCCTATTCCCTCCATCCCATCCTTTCCATTCCCCCACACTTCCGCCACCCCTACTAATAATAGTAGTTTGGACATCAGTTTCTCCTTGTGGATAAAGACCGGTGATAACCAATCCATCTGCGTCGGCTTGGAGTGGCTCTATCATATCTATCGTTTCGTCTTCATCTTCTTGCTTTGTGGAAAAAATTTCAGCCATATTTTCACAAGTGAGTCCAGTGAGGCAGTGTTTGTTTACAAATCGTTGTGCATTTCAAACCTGCTTTTCGGTTGGTACATGTTCCACTGCAACCCCTGTTGCACGAACAAGAAAGGACTTTGAGTAGATGCTCAAGCGCTGGATCTCTACTCGTCTCAATAGGCCTTAGACCATGTTTGCTGCGTACCCACCCTCACTCTTCTGGATTTTTTTCGTTTCCCAACCAAGTTTGTTTGTACCTGGTGGTAACATCCTAGAGCATGCTGTCGCACAGTATCTCGTATTGGTGGTAACCTGAAGAGATTGAATTTACTTTCTGTTGTCCATTTCCTAAATATCCGATACCGCAGTGGATCGAGTATTTGGCCGGTCCTGATGTCACCACTGTACAATGCAAGAAGAAACCTTTCTCCTGCCATGGCTATTTACTCAGTGGTGGCGTCTGGATTCTTGAACACTTGCACAACTTCCTTCATCTGGGGGTACTTCTCAAAAATGGTGCAAATTTTCTTTTCCTTGGCCAAAGAGAGAAGATGTGGTATCACACCCTCTAAACGCATGATTTAAAAGAATATTCTCTGTGTCATCCTTGAATGATGTAATTGAGAACAACACATCTGCTGCACCAGGATTAAGAAAAAACAAGTTTTTGTGAGATTGTCCTAGCTCTGTCGTCAGTACAAGAAGATCAATATCTTCCCAACTATTACTACGCTTTCGAACTCCTGGACCGTTGCAATGGCAGTTGTAACGATTGAAACATCAGCAGCCTCTTCTGCCTGTTTTACTTGAATGGCACACTGTTCAAATTTCCTTTTATTTAAGAAGTTCTATCAAACGGGCAATGCTATTGTTGTTTGCCAAAAACTGGTCCTGAGCGACTTAATTGATTATGTTTGCATTACAGATAACGCCAGCAGAAGCATGCATCTTAAAACGGCACAACCTTTCACAACCCTTTGTGCCACTATTTGCAGCATCTGATGGACATTCATCAAACACAACTACAACCTGTGATTCATAGTGTTTTCTCAAGTAAGAAGAATAACTGTTAGCAATTGTAGCAAAGGAAACATTTCGAGGTCAAATAACTTTCTGTAGGAGATACCCTCCATCAGCAACAACAAACTTATTCTTCCCAACCAATATCTGTTCCTGAATTGGGGTAAAAGCGCTAAATAATGAAGACTTTGTTCGCTTTCGCAGCCGTTCTTCTAAGAACATTGACGTAGGGTAGAGTGCGAGTTCGTATGTGAAAAACAGCTGTAAGTCTTCCTCAGACTGCTTAGCAAGACACAATCTCTGAAACAACGTTAGTGGATCAAAAGCATTAACTTTTATGTTTCCTGATTTTATGCAGCTGACAACTGATGCAAAGGTTACCTTATCTCTTCTCTTGAATTTTACACTCTGAAAATCTTTATCAACTATTCTTCTTACCCCTGTCATTCAAATTTCTTGAGACTTATGGTATTCAAGTCTCCTCCTCCAATGATTCCACTGCTCAGTGACATTATCACATCCCTTTTAGGGCTTCGGGCTTCGGAACACCTGCCTCTTCCCTCTCTGTTCCTCTCGCCTTCTCTTCTCTTTCAACCTTATGGACCCTAATCCCTAACCCTTCTCTGCTGTAGATATTTTATTTACAACTAAAAATGGTAACACCAAATACATATTATTATACGAGTAAGGGAATAAGGTGCTATTTTCACCAAGTTGGGAAAAAATCCCAATATATCGGGTGCTGTAGCGCGCTTGTTATTGGGTTTAGAAAAAAGTTGTAATAATGAAATTTGTTGTAAATTTTGTCCTCTTTAAGATGGAAGAAAAAAAAGCGCTAGACCGAACCATATCTGAGATATTTTGAAAAAAAAACAAGAAAGGTCTTACAATTTCGTGGTTTTTTGGCCACAGAAAGTTCTCCCGAAGACAGCCGAATTGGAAAACTTGGTTTTTCAATGCTGGTCCTAACATATACTGAGATGATATTTAATTGGTTGTGTATAACTCAAGGTTATGTTGATGTTAATTGGTTGTATTACTGAATAAATTGATATTAGAAATGTGGAAGTAATAGTTCAGTAGAGAAAATTCAAATAGTAATTATCTAAAAAAAAAAAAAAATTTAGATAATTACTATTTGAATTTTCTCTACTGAACTATTACTTCCACATTTCTAATATCAATTTATTCAGTAATACAACCAATTAACATCAACTTGGAATCCCCGGAAGTTGGATTCTACATATTAATATTTACGATTACATGATGGTGTATCTTTAGAAGTCTATGTTGCTGTAAGTAGTTTCTGTGAGTCCGCTTATTGCGGCTCTTTAACATAAATACGGCCTTTGAATAGACTTCAATAATTGGTTTCAATTGTTAATGTAGAAATTTGACGCTGCCCCGGAGGCGTATTGGCATTGTTTACTATGGCACAACGCGACGCATGGTTCTACTGCGGTAAACAATGTTCAAAAATTACGCCGCGTGCATTGAGACAATTCTTACTGCGTTTTAACATATTGACGCGTTGAACCGCAGTAAGATATGGCAATGTTAAAGGTTGCATTTTCAAAGGCAATCCTTACTCGACGCCGTTCCGTTAAATTGAATTTAACAACATAACCTTTAAATAATCTTAGTGAAACACGCGGTGTGCGTTAAGGGTTAAAAAACCGCCATTTGTAAAGATAATGTTGTTGTCTTTAAAAAACTTTAGTGGAGAGCAAGGCGAAGTGCATGATTATCAGTATGACAAGAACGATAATAGCTTTACAGCAACAATTAGAGCTAAAACGGATCAAAACGAAGACCTACAGTTTTATAGTGATTGGTATTCTGATTGGATTGGAAAGTTTAGTAAGGGAACTGCTACTAACTGGATAGTAAGATATACATATCCAACTGCAAAAAAATATCTTTATAGAAAAGTTTGTAAGTGCCATCATAATAATTTTGATAAACTGAAAAAAAGAAAACGTGAAGATACTCGACAACGTGGCAAATATTGTAATGCAACTATTGGCATCCTATTCAAAAAAGTAAATCGTGATACTATAAGGAATGATTGTCTTTTAAACAAAGGATTGAATGTAGTTATACAGGTAACTTACTTTTTTAATTGCTAATTCTACATAATATTATTGTGTTGGTATTTTAGATTACATTTAAACATTCACATAGAATTGTTGTGGCAGAAGCTTATAATTATCTGAGAATGTCAGTCGATACCGAAACAATATTTTTAAAATATTCTGAAGATGGTATGACTGCCTCTGCAGCTAGATCATTTCACGAGATATATTTGGAAAGTGACAATGATGAAAGTGAAATTTCACTGGTATTGGCAAATGCACAAATAAATCCAACAGAGCGACAAGTAAAATACTTGTACACCAAATCGAGGTATGTTATTTTTGGTGTCTATGGATTAATATTTTTGACAGTTTGTCCAATTTTATGTTTTCTAACATATTACCTACTTACTAATTTCATTAATAATATCATTGCATTTAAATTTGTTTATTTTTGCTGCAGGAACGCAAATTTTGGTGGACGCGAATATCCAGATATGTTAAACGCCCTAAAAAGTAAGCCCGACAAATATACGGAAAAAGGTGCTAAAGTAATAATACAAGAAAATCCTCTGATCATTGTTGTGTTGACTCCAATTATGATAAGGGCTCATAATCACCAGTTTGCCAATGAAATAGTTTTTGTAGACTCAAGTGGCTCGTGTGATCAGACAAATACATGCGTAACATTAATTTTTGGTGCAATGATATTTGCTGAAAATGTAATAAACAAGAATACGACGTTAAATAACCCAGAATTACATCAGAAAAACACAGACGATAACCACTATACCGTAGAAGAAAAACATTTTAGTAACATAACGGAGATGGACTTTAATGCTGAACATTCAAAAGCTGGTACCGAATTGTCGTCAAATTTTGACCGATTAACTGATATGGCTTCCAATGGTAAAACCGTCGACATGATTAGTGGCCTAACCAAATGGAATAAAATCTTAAGCAAAATTGATACACCGCTTCAATTAATCAATTTTATCCACTCATCTAAAAATTTTACATCAAAAAAGAATATTAGTGTACAACCAACATCAGTGAGTCGTAGAAAGATTAGACCTGGTCTTACATCTGGTGCGAAACGAATTGAAGCAGGCAGACCTTCTAAGCACGAGAGAAAAAAAAATGGACAGAGGAAGAGATCTTTAGCCGTCAATGTTGATTTAAACAGACCAAATGCCAAATCGCATGGAACTGGACATTAATTAATAACTGTTTTGGTTCGAATACTATTTTGCTTTGTTATGTGTTACCTAAGTATAATAAATAATTTTGTATAACTTTAATATTATTTTAAAACAAAACGTATGTGTATAATTTTCATGATAAAATAAATAACTGTTCACTTACATAATTTCTTATCGGCGTACATAATTAAGTTTAATTTAAATATAAGTTGCCCTTACTTGTTTTATAAATTAAGATTTAGATTTTCCTCATTTCGCGTATCTTATCTGCTCAGTACCTGCCTATACTCGTCGCGTTCAAGTAAGGATTGCCTTTGAAAATGCACCTTTAACATTGCCATATCTTACTGCGGTTCAACGCGTGAATATGTCGAAACGCAGTAAGAATTGTCTCAATGCACGCGGCGTAATTTTTGAACATTATTTACCGCAGTAGAACCATGCGTCCCGTTGTACCATAGTAAACAATGCCAATACGCGCCCCGGAGAACGGCTGCCGTAGCTCAATGGTGAGAGCGTGGGTGCGTTTAACCTAAGGTCGGTGGTTCGATTCCCCGCGGTGGTATCATTTTTCTACAAATTGAAATTTGTCATTTGGTTATTCAAGTAAAATTTAGATAATTACTATTTGAATTTTCTCTACTGAACTATTACTTCCACATTTCTAATAAAAAACTAAAGGTTATGTTGTTTGTTTAATTAATTAACGAATTTGAATATTCTCTACTGAACTATTACTTCCACATTTCTAATAAAAAACTAAAAGTTATGTTGTTTGTTTAATTAATTAACGAAAATACTATTTTACAAAGTAATGCAGATTTTTAAATTACTAAAAAAAAAAAAATTGTAATATAATTTTAAGATAGCTAGACTAGATTTAATGTAGTTAGTAATGTAAATAAGTTATTGTTATGATTGTTGTTAGTAAATAATTTAGCTAGATTTGTAGTTGTAGAAACGTTGTAATAGTTATTTATGTAATAAGGATCATAATGATCGTTTATGATCCGAATTACATACAAAATTTTATATGCTGGCATCAATATATATTTTTTTAAAGATTTAAAATAGTATTTTTGAAACGACAGGTGTATGCAGTTATTATTATAAAAAATAGTAAGCAAGCCGCGCTTTATTTGCTGTCAAACACTGCTGTCAAGTAGAAAGCGTTGTTAAATAGTAATTTGTAATACAAGTGTTGAAAGCTTGCGTTTGCCACACGAATGTGAAGTTTGCAGCACGAACGATAGTGAGTGCTGCAGTCACATGAGAGTGGCAAATACAAGCTTTTAACACATGTATTACACACTATTTTTTCTACAACCACATTTCCATAAAAAAATTTAAATATTTCTGCAAAATCAAATCTGACATTCATCAAATGTCAGATTTGACATTTTGATTTCGGTGCGGCAAAATTATACTTTGCCGCACCGAAAATCATGCATGTGCGTGCGGAAAGTAAATTTTCCGCACGCTAATTTCACTTGTTCGGCAAACACTCATTTTCAATACTCGTATCTATGGAGACGAAGTCTGAAAATCCCACTTTCCATGGTGGTTGTAGAAAAATTAATTTGCAATTTCACAATTTGGAAATTGAATTTGTAGCAAAATTTAAGAAAATGAGTGATTTTGATGAAAGTTTACCTTCGAATTTGAAGGAAATTGCAGAAAATGTCGTGTAAATAGTATCTACTTTTTGAATTGAGTACCATAATGGATTCATTATGGCCCAAGGACTGCTATTGGAATATGACTAGACTGGGCGACACCAAGCAATTAAGCATATCCGCCCCCCTGACATCTGAAGGACGTCAGGGACGTCTTTAGGGGAATGAAGCGAATGAACGAAATAGTAGGACCTCTATTGGAATATGACTAGACTAGGCGAACCAAGCAGTTAAGCATATCCGCCCCCCTGACATCTGAAGGATGTCAGGGACGTCTTTAGGGGAATGAAGCGAGGGACGTACCTTCTTACCTTACTTACTCCTACCTTCTAACCTTACTTACTCCTCCTGCCGGCGCTGCTCCTCCCGGTTCTTCAGAACTCTCTCGGCGAACTCCCTGAGGCGGTCGTATGTCTTCTGCCACTAGGTCCTGTGGGCGTGGTGGCCATCTGACTCCACGTTGTTCCACGAAGACCTGTAACAGACCCCTCTCCCTTTCTACCTCTTGTGTCGCGCAGTCTGTTAGGAGGTGCGCGCTCGTGTCCTCCGCTCCGCACTCGCATTCGCCCCTGCCCATCAAGTTGAAGGATCGCAGCTTCGCCCTGAAGTCGCCGTGCCCCGTCAGGAGCTGGGTGATCCAGAACGAGGGCTCGACCCATGACATCTGTAGCCTCTCTGCCACGCTGGGGAAGAATCCGTGCGTGATCCTTCCATCTCCCGACCTGTTCCACGAGGTTTCCCACTTCCTCAGGATATGTTCTCGGAGTTCGATGAGAGCCTGTTCGATCGTCTGCTCCCTGCCATCAAATTCAAACTCACCTATATTCACCGGGGTTCTTCTTCGTATCTTCCTCCGGTACCATCGTTCTTCTGCCCTAAGTGCCAACGGCATCCGTTTCGCCAGAACTCCCAGCGCATCCGTGGACGCCGTTCTGTACGCCTTCGTTGATGCTAGAAGCATCGGGCGTTGGGTGGTGCCTAGCCCGTCCCTGAGCCTACTGTTTCGTAAAGAGCGACGGGTTCGAGAACTCTCGTGTGGAGGATCTCTACGGTCTTGTGGTTTAGTCCCCATCTGGCTTTTACGACTCGCTTGAGGCTCATCCCTAGCCTCCGTCCCCTTTCTTTCAGTTCCCTCATATGAGGGATGATCGTCATTCCTTCCCCCCAGTATATCCCTAGGTGTCTTACCTCGTCCACCATACGAAGTCGGTGGTTCCCCATTCTTACCCTCGGTCGCCTTCCTCGATGAAATTTACCTTTAAGCATAAGACCTACCGATTTCTCTTCGGACAGGTGCAATTTATGAATATTGCACCATTCCAACGTCCTTCCTAAGACTTCGCTGGCCCGGTCCTCTAGTTGGGCTCTGGAGTTGCCTTCCACGATGATCACTTCGTCGTCCGCGTACGCCACCTTCTTGCACCACGGTTCGTCTTCCTCGAGGTTTTCGTCGAATACGAGGTTCCAGAAGAACGGTCCCAGTATTGACCCCTGCGGGCAGCCCCTCTGGCAGTCCCTCACGACGCTACCCTCTCCTTCCCTGAGCTCGACTCTCCTGTTGGATAAATAATCTTTGATTACCTGATACAGATTCTTCGGGCACCTCCTCGCCCTGAGTACCCGGAGTACATCCGGCCACCAAAGGTTGTCGAAGGCCCCTTTGACGTCCAGGAATATCCCCAGCACGTATTTCTCTTCCGACGTCTCGACGATTCTTCTGCATTCCTCCAGCGCATCTATGGTGGATCGCCCTCTTCTGAAGCCGTATTGGTTCGGGTTGCTCTCCCCTTCCAGGCTGTCTTCTAGTCTCCTGTAAATAAGCTTTTCTGATATCTTACCCAACACCGATAGCAGACTGATCGGTCTGTACGATGAGGGACTTGACCTGTCCCTTTCGCTCCCTTTTAGGAGGAGCACCAGGTTGCCGATCTTCCAGTCGTCCGGAAAAGCTCCTAACCGCAGGCACTCGTTCCAGATTCGAAGCATCGTCTCCCCTATAACCGGCCACGCTTCACTTACCATTTCGTAGGCTATGCCGTCTGGACCCGGCGATTTTCCTTTGGGCAGGCCCCGCAGGACGCTTTCTGCCTCCTCCATCTCGAATTCGGCCGCGTCTTCGACGTCGGGGATTTCCCTTACTTCCGCCCTCACTCTTCGGTGTTCTTCCAAGTCCTCGTCGACGGAGTCGGTTTTGATCAACTCGTCTAGGAGGATGTTCATGGATCCTTCCCAATCCACCGCGCGTGTTCCTTCGCTGACCATCGCCATGTAGCCCTCCCTCTTCCTGAACTTACCACATGTTAGTTTGTAGACTATGCCGAACGGTTCCTCGTTCCCGGTTCGGCCTACGAACTATCGCCAGCTGTCTTGCTTGGCCTTCTTGATCTTGTAGTGGTAGGTGTTCCTTCGTCTCAGGTACGTGCGTCTGAGTTCGGCCCGATGTTCGTCGTGTTCCTCCCTCTGGTACGCCCTTCGTGCCGCGTTTACTGCCTTCTTCTCCCTGGTTAGCTCCGCCGTCCACCAGGGGGTCCTCCTCGCCATCCTCTTGATCCTCGGAATTGCCTCTTCGGATGCCCTGTTGAAAGCCCCTGTAAGATTCCTTACCTGGTCTTCTAACTTTTCTCTGTCCGCTGCTTGCCTCTGTATCGGTTGGTCGAGTTGGTCTTGTAGAACCCTCCTAAAACTCACCCAATCCGCCCTTCGTATGGACGGCCTCTCCCGAGGCCGCCCTCCTTCGTCCTGTCGCTGCTCCGAGCGGATTTCATAGCGGATGACTCTGTGGTCGCTTTGAACACGCCCGTCTTCGACTCTCCATCCTGTCACCTGGAGCCCTCCTAGGCCTCTTCCCAGTGTCAGGTCGATCCATGATTCAGCCCTTCCGTTGGAGAACGTGCTCATTTGTCCTCCGTCGTTCAGCAACCAGAGTCCGTTTGCCTCTATGAACTCTTCCATTAACTCACCTCTATCGTTGGTCAGCCTATCTCCCCAAGTCCGACTTCTCGCGTTGGAATCCACCGCAATCAGCACGGATTTCCCTGCCAATGCCGTTATCACTCGCTGGACCGCCTCGAGATGCATCTCGATGTCGTCTCTGTACTGGAAGTACGCCGAGACCACGTAGAGATCGAGGTCCCTGATCCAGATCACTATGCAGTGGGATGTGCATAACCACCCGATTTGTACCACGTTGAGGAGCGGGTTTATTACGACGATTCCCGCTCCGATTCCTGCTCCTGGGTGGGCTTCCTTCTCCTGAAAAATCCTAAGATCTACCCCAAATCCCCATATCCTACCCTGTCCTTGGTACGGCTCTTGAATGGCGAGCACGTCCACTTTCTCCCTCACTGCCAGTTCTCTGACCTCCGCGGTTGCGACCTGTCCCTTACCCACATTTACCTGTAGGAACTTGAACACGCGTTCCTCATTACGACTAACCTGTTGTTGTCTTCTCGGTTGTCTATCCACTGTAGTCCGTTCGCTCGATCACGCGTCTCAGCAGTCTCCAGACGATCGGGCACTCTTCCCCGCTCATCTTGTGCCCAAGGACTATAATGGATTCATTATTGTCCTTGGACTATAATAAACTGCTTTACGTCACTCAAATACAATGACATAAAGTTGTCATTATGATACGCCAGCATATAAATAATTTTTTCCGAAGACCACTATGAAGAATGACTCATTTCACACGGTTTACTAGTATTGAAAATAACAAATTTCGCATAGCAACGAAACTGTGTGAAATGCCCGTGTGCAAAACTTTGCACACGCTAAACCACACAAAGCAGTCGGCGGGCGACGTCAAAAGTCGTCATTTGTTAAAAAATAAATATTTAAAACGTCAAAGTGTTGCAAGTGTGGTGCTGGTTCAAATTCTTTTAAATGAAAAATTGGAAAAATTGTCGTCGGAAAAGTATAGTGTAAAACACGTGCTGAAAGGATATTTCACACTCGTGTGATTAAGCCACTCGCCAGAGGCTCGTGGCTCAACTTTCACACTCGTGTGAAATATTCAACTTTCAGCAGTAGTTATACAATATACTATAAAAAGGGAAAAACAAATGTGGAATAAAATATCCAGGAGACAAGAAAAATAAATAAAAAGTTGTTATTTGATAATCGACAGATCAACAACAAAATTTGGTTTGCTCTTATAAAAACGAGTAAATATTATAAAATAATCAATTATGAAAGGTGATAATTAAAGAAACCAGTGTCCAGTAAAAGGAGGGTGAATTTTGAAACAAAGAAAAATAAAGATTGAATTTCAAGCAGTTAAACGAGTGTAGTTCAAACGAAAGAAGTTCAGGAGTTGGAGAGAGAGCAATTAAAATAAGGACAGTTTTGAAGTGGGGACGAATCGAGAGCAGGGGAAGATTGAAAAGGACGAATTGATAGCAGGGGAAGATTGAAATTTTGGTTATTAAAATAATTGGAATTTTGGAAAAGAGGAAGAAATCAAGACTGAAAAGTGAGTGTAAAGAATAGTTTCAAGTTAATTATAAGCAGGGTTGATAGGGAAACTGAACGTAATAAAATAAAAATCTGCATTTTAAAAGTTTGAGTAAAGTTTTATTTTGGTAAAATGAATAAATAATAAACAACGAACCTATTTAACGACCTTGAGATAAGAGCCATCCAAAAAAATTAATTAAATTAAAGAGCAAAGCAAGGTATAATTTCAAATATTGAATGTGAGGCTAATTATAATAAATTAAACTTAATTTTTTTTTAAGAAACACTCACATAACAATATATAAGTTTAAAAAAAATCTTCTACCCGACCTTTTGCAAGGTAACGACCTATTTAAGCACCTATTGACTGGACTATTTGTCTCTAAGACGCTTTTCATAATGCAAGTGGAGATCGTATTTTTGTGATACCACCTCTTCAGAGGTTTCCCCTCGAATTTAAGAAAAACATTTTGCTGGGTTCGAACACGAAAAAAATTGATACCTAATATCTTGAAAGCAAATAATTTTTCGCGAAAAATTTATAGTGCACTGACGGGCACTAACGAAGCACTAACCGTTTCACAAGTTTTCCCTCGGATTTTAGAAAAACACTTAGCTAGGTGCGAAGCTAGCGAAAAAAAATTAATACGCAATATCTTGAAAGTGAATGATTTTTCGCGAAAACTTTATAGTGCACTAACGTGCACTAACGAAGCACTAACCGTTTCAGAGCTTTTCCCTCGGATTTTCGAAAAACTCTTTGCTAGGTGCGAAGCTACAAAAAAAATATTTTGCGATAATTACAAAATGCGCACTTTGCTGATGTTAATTTATAGTGCACTAACTTGAACTAACGATGCACTAATAATGTGCAAATTATAAATGTTAGTGCTTTTATTATTTTGCCCCTTTTATTGGGTGCGTGAAATTAGCAAAGTAATAAAAGCACTAACGTTTATAATTTGCACATTATTAGTGCATCGTTAGTTCAAGTTAGTGCACTATAAATTAACATCAGCAAAGTGCGCATTTTGTAATTATCGCAAAATATTTTTTTTTTGTAGCTTCGCACCTAGCAAAGAGTTTTTCTAAAATCCGAGGAAAAAGCTCTGAAACGGTTAGTGCTTCGTTAGTGCACGTTAGTGCACTATAAAGTTTTCGCGAAAAATTATTTGCTTTCAAGATATTAGGTATCAATTTTTTTCGTGTTCGAACCCAGCAAAATGTTTTTCTTAAATTCGAGGGGAAACCTCTGAAGAGGTTAGTGCTTCGTTAGTACACGTTAGTGCAATATAAAATTTTCGCAAAAAACTGTTGGCTTTCAAGTTATACCAGTAACAATGAAATTCTGTATTATACTTTATTTCCACGCTAAGACTATAGCACACGATCACAATTTCACGTTGAAATATCTATTAAGTTTAATTAAATATTATTTCGCCTCTTTTCAATAATTAAGGAATAAGTAAAATTTTATTAAAGTCGATTTTGCCTATTTAATGAATATCTTTATGCCAAATGGTGAACACTTTGCTAAAGAAGGGCATTATTAATTAACACGCTTAGTAGTTACGCATTACATGCATTTTCACCTTTACGCTTTAATTTTTTTAACAATGTATTTATCAAAAATGGCAAAACTTACTTGAGCAAGATGAATGTTAACTTGTTTCTTAGGTTATTTGAAAGAGGTGTGGAATTTCGACGCAGTGCATTCTAACACAACGAAATACTAACGAAATATCTTGAACAGCTTGGCAGTTGCCCTTATTTTAAATCGGTAACCTTAATATTGTAAACACCTTATGAGTATACCTTTTAAACTGATGTACTTAGTTTACTTAAAGTATTGAGATGGTTTAGTAATTTATAAATATTTTATACATGTTGAGAGAATTTGTATTTCAGTACAACTATAACAATTTCGCTTTTATTGTTCTCAAAACTGACAAAAATGAAAAGCAAACAATAAATAATTGCCGTTTCTAGCTCCTTCTAGTATCAAGTAAGCCCAATAACGTACGTTGGACGCTGAATTCGTACATATTACGCAATACCCAGGACACTCGGATCATTTCTAAAAAGATACATTGGTGTTCCCTGTGTTGCGTCTTGCTGTGAACACCCGTTACGGCATTATAGCAACCATTATCTGATATGCAAATAGTTTTTTATATTATTTCAGATTTTAAATGAAATATGTCAAATACCAAAATGGGAAAAGAGTATGCGAAATGGGACAATATACAAAAAAGGGGAGTGTTTATTTATTTCATCGTTAAACATTTTTTAATTATAAAGAAATATTAACAACAAATATACAAAATTCGAAATAAGTTCAATCTTTTAATGTAAGTATTTCCAAAATACTCTTTCTAGCGTTTATACGCTTCAGCAGAATTTTATGATTTTATTGCATTTAATCTTACATAATCCTTATTATTAAAGGCACCCCCAAGATTTAATATGTAAAAATGTTTGGAAACGTTAACTCGAAGATTTGACGGTTTACCCCAAAACAAGGCCGTGAGTCACACCTTATTATACAATTACTATTGTTAACTTAGCAACGAGCTCATATAATGCGTTTGATCGATTCTGGTTGAATAAGTAAAGTAACAAGCACTAGTTTGGTCTACGTTCGCGTATCAACTGGTTCGTTAAAACATAAATATAAAAATGGGGGGAAAGAAAAAAGGCGGTTTGGCAAATCGTTTAGCACGAATGACCGATGATGAAAGATCTAAATATCTTCAACGTAAAGCAGATATGGAAGAGGAAGCTAGGCGAAGAAAGGAACAACTTGTGGCGAATTTTATGAAGGTATTTCACACATTTTCAGAATATTTTCTCGTGTTTTACCTATTGTTTTTAGAATAAATTAAAAAGGGAAGATGTTTTTTCGAGATTAAACATGGCCAAAATAAATCAACAATGGCATCACATTATGCGCGCTGATAAGTGTAAAAATATGAAACAAGAAGTTGAACATTTAAGGAAATGGATTGACAGAACTGTGAAACTTAAAAATCGGACTATTACAAAATTAATGGAAGAATTAGACTGGCAAGAAGAATTGTACGGAAAAAATTTTAAAGCCCACTCTGAACATATTGATAAAATTATTGGTTAGTACCTATCTGCTTAAAAATATTTAGCTTACTCCTCTGTTTCGGCATTATAATAGTATTATTCCAGAACGCTTTTTAATGCTGGAACGAGGTTCGTTCTTAAACCTTTTTTGTGACATTTTGTTTTCAGGAATTGGTATGTTGCATAAAATAATATACCGGGTGTGGCCTGACATGTGAGACATAGGAGAAATACATGCGATTTTGATAATTGCTTAATTTTATCTCTCCAGCTGAAACTTTTAGTTTTTGTACGTTCTTGTTTGGATGAGTAGTACGCTATTAAGCAATAAATTGATTCTTAACTAATTAGGAAAATTTAGCTTCTAAACGTAAAATAAAGTAAAGATTTTAAATAAAGTCACACATGCACCTTATGACATCTTGCTTAAAGCCTGCTGCGTATCATGTGTTCGTACTAAATTCTGAAATTTCCATAGTGATGCTGCAGCTCATCAGAACAAGTCTAGTTGATCAAGTTTTTGTAGAATTAATATCGGTCTAATAATCAGCAAAAAATACCATTTCTCCTTCATTTCAGATAAATTTCGTACTATAATCGACTGAAAAAAAAGTACTTTCCAATGAATAGCTACAACGTAAGCAACAGTTAGCCAGGAAGATAATATTCACATATGTTCAATTTCCCATGCATTTCACCTATGTCTCACATGTCAGGCCACACCCGGTATAAAATACCTATTGCTATTCTTTATTCAATGCTAGGCAACAAAAATGGCAAATGTCAATATTCTTTTAATTGTTGTCAAACATAAATCGCTGTCACCAACCTAACTATTTTACCAAAATTTACCCAAATGGAGGTTTTCAAGTATGTTTATCAAAATATACACAAATAAGTATAGTATAGGAAGCCGAAACAGAGAAATTAGTATAAAACACATGTTACATAAGGCAATTCGAACAGTCGCTTGTTCAGCCACTCGCCGCTACGGGGCTCGTGTACAAATTCCGAATTCGTACGCGAAAAGGTTGCCTTCTATAATTTGTGTCCTAATATGCTGTTATCGTTAAGTGTGGGATAATAGAATACAGTTTACTTTTTTTGTATAGCGTCCTGTCTTGGGTTAGCTTGTTAATTTCCGTCCATTTAATATTCTTTTCAGTTGCTGCTATTTTTACTTCTTCTTGCCAGCTCCTTCTTGGTCTGCCTCTTTTGTCTCATTGTCGTTAATCTATCTCTGTTCATTTTTTGTAATGTTGCCTCCATCTTTCCATAGCTTTATCTTCCTCCGCTATGATGTTTCCATTTTCGCCTTTTATGTTTTCTTCTTCTTCTTTCTTCTATCTTAGTTGCATTAATGTGCCGTAGAACAGTTTTTAGTTATTGTTGAAGTTGTCCTTCATGCCCTCCCCAAGTTTTATCCAGAGTATATTTTAGCTTCCCTTATTAATCTTTACGTCCTTTCTTTTTTCATAATCCTTTATTTTGTTTGCACATAAATATTTCTACCATTTCGCCTTTTTCTCGTTTGTCTTTTGTAATTCTTTAGATCATCACTCTATCCTGTTTATGTTTTAATTTATTATTTTTGTCATACCACAGATTTCTATTGACTGTTAATTTTTACCTTTATCTTCTTTCTATTTTTGTCGCGGATTTTCTCTATTTGATTTTTTATATCCATTATTGCAAGGTAATGATCACTTTCGATTCGCGCCAGTCTTATTACTTTACGTCTCTTATGTTTGTTATTTTTTTCTTATTTACAAGAAACTACTATATTGCAGATTTTTCTTTTCTGTGTCTTGCACACTGGTTTTGTATTGGTGATAACTAGATCTTTTTTTAGGCTAAACCCTATAATTTTTTCTCCGTTATTATTTATGATTTTTTCTTCTTATATTTCTATTATTCTATCTATTCATTTATGTTCGTTTTCTACACGCACATTTAAATCTCGCAAAATTATTATATTATCTCTCTACCCACCTATTGTTATGTTATTATTAGTTTAGTTTTTACAATGAATATTCTCTCGTTTTTGCATTTTTCTTCTATTATATTCTTCAGTTTCTTTTAAGCATCTAACCCATTAGATATTTTTGTTTAAGGTATGCCTAGAATCTTTACGTTATGTTTTATCAAGTCTTCCACGAATTCTTCTTCTTTAACGTTTATATTTTTGGTATTCCAAGTACCTATTCTTATACTTTCTTTCATTCACTAATTTGTTTATTCTTTCTTGCTTCGAATGTGTATTTTCCTTGTTTATTTTTCCCATCTAACCAGATCCTCGTTATCAGTCCTTAATACACCCACATCATTTACTTTAATCTATTTATTAATAGTTTGTTGTATTCTGTTTAAACTCGTTTATTCTTTGCCTTTTCTGCGCTTACTACCTCTATTAGTTTTTATTTTGTTCTTCCCTTCAAAATTCTTTACCTCTGCTACTAATATTTTACAGGTATCATTTAGTTCTACTCGGAATGCCCCTTTGACTTCTACTTTGATACGCAATTCGTACATAAGCTCGTTGGCGCAGTGGTAAGAGCACTAGGAGTAGGTATTGGATTCAAATCTCACGCATTGGTAAGGATTTTTACAAAGAATTCCCCACTGTTCGAAGTTGGTACTTTAACAAGCCGTTTGGTTACAATTAATGATTCTATCTGCCTTCAGATAGTAACAAGACACACATACTATTCATTTAATACACGTTGATAAACTCTGCAGAAGGCAACGGAAAACCACTACAAAGAACACATTTCCGTAGTATAAGCAGCTTTAAGGCTGCGACCAACCAGCTCTAAGAGCTGATGACCATACACATTCAGTTCCTGTTGCATCATTTTTTTCTAGCTCATCTTTAGAATTCTCTCCGTTTTTCAAAAATCATACTATTTATCTCTTTCCCATTCCATCTTTGAGTCTACTTCTCCGTTAATTTTCTTTATTTCTTGATTGTTTTCTGTTGTCTTCTGTTAGCTCCTTTGTTACTTCTATTATTAATTTCATATCTCCCTTTTTATCTTCGCTTCCCCTTGTTTTAACCTCGACTACCTCAGGTGATATGTTTCTTTGTTCCGGGCTTAATTCTGTCGTTGTTATACTTCTTTTCCTATTACAATACTTTTCTATAGCCCTGGTTACTCCCTTTAGAATTATTCATTTACTGTTATTTGCATATTTTGTTAGTACTTTGGCAACGACGCTTTGTGTTGCTGTCTTTGTGCCATTTACTACGCGCTTATTCTTGCTACTCTCCTATCCCTGTCACGTTTTTCACAATTTATTCGAGTCATTTTTTGAGATTCTCCTTTTCCTCTTTTGCAACTTTTCCTCTTTAATTCTTAATTTTCTATAATTCCTTTACCATTTTTAGAACGCGGTGAACAATTTCCAAAATTGGTTATTTAGGTTACGGCACCTTTAAAAGTTCTTACATAGAAAGTTGCCAATTGCTTCCTCAGCTTAAAAATACAAGAACTAATTGTTACTTAAGTATTATTAAATACTAAAGTTATTTATTGCCGGAGTAGCCGAGTAATTAAGGCACTCGACTACAGCGCGGGCGGTCTTGGGGTCAAAATCGAGGCGGATGCTTGGCAGGTGGGCTACTCAATCACTGAAAATAATTGAGAATCGAAACACAGTAGGAAAGGTAGGCGGTTGTCGAAGGTGTATTGCTTATCACATCACCCCGTACACATAGCGTGCGAGAAAACCGAACACACTCGGTGTTACTCCATGTTACCAGCCATACTCCTTCGTGAAGTGCCAATACCTTCACCTTATTAAAGTTATTTAAAAAATAGATCATTAGCTAATTCTACGATTACCTTTTTATTAAATTAAGGACAAATAATGTCATGGAAATTACAAAAATCTCTTTATTTTAGAATTCCATACTGGAAATCTTGATGAACTTCATAATCAGTATGCAGACGACAGAATACTACTGTTACATATTGGTTCAACTGAAAGAAAAGATTTTGAAGGACGAACTGGCAACGAAATAGAGAATCTTAAAACAATTATATATGGCCAAAGTATAAAAGCTGAAAAAAGCCAAAAAGAAAATCGTGAAAACTATATGAAACACATCGATGAAATGTTGAGTACAGTAAGTGAATAATAGAACTTTATAAAAACAAACACAAACCATAAAATTTATGTTCTACGCCTTAGTAAAATTTTTACACTTCGTGAATGCTTTATTAAATCCTTGCCTTATTTTTACATGGTGCTTTAATCTAAAGTTAAACACAATAATAACAATATGAAATCATAAATTACGTTTTAATTATGAAATGGTAAATTTGTAATTTTCCAGTCAGCACAGTTAGATCTTCCTTTTTCTGACAAGCATGTTACCAAATGAGTAGCATATTCACAGGACTCCAGTTTGTCACCTAAAACAGTAACCCTTATTAATGTTCGACTCGTCATTCATTTTCCATTTACCTTGTTCCATTAATTGAAAACATTCGTCCGTTGAATCTTGTATAAAATCCCTCAGTTCTCTTCCTTGGGCGTGCTTTAATAAACCTTGAGCGACACGTTCATGATTTGGAAAACCATTTTCATCTGCCTACGATATTTCGTATAAGCATAATATGCAATGATAAATTACGGAAAAATTACAGTTCCTATAAACATAAATATTTCTAGAAAGTAAAACAATGCAGGATTATTTGATTCCAAAAGGAAGAATGCTCGAGGAAAATTCTTTCGCAAGTTTACCCAAACAGTGCTGTAGATTGCTTTATACCTGAAGCGTTCAACACAACCATTGTTTCGCAATCGTAACTGCTCATAAGATATGTGTAGTTGAACGTAATTTAAAAAAATTTAATTTCTAGAAATACTTTAGGAAAGAAAGGCCAATGCCACGACATTTAATAATTACCATGCCTAAGTTAGTGAAAATACACTGAAGGAAACACTTTTCAGGCAATGTTGTATCATTATTACTTTGTCCAGCTTTAGTATCTCCGTCATTTCCACTTGAAGAAGTCGTATCTCGCTTCATAAGCCTATCATTAAAATTTACATGAAAAATAGCTCTTCTTGCCCTCGAATTAAAGCCCCTTCTTGCACCTATTAAATATACAGAAAAGTTTAATAATAATAAAATTTTAACGTAAATTGTTAATTAACGGTACCGGTAACTTCGTGTTGCGACTCTTCTGAAGATTTCGATGACTCTGTAGAATCTTTATTTGCTTTTTCCTGAGAATCGCTAGCGTTTTTCGCCATACACTTTCGTAGAGCACTCTGCAGGGTTTCTTCTCCCATATTCTCCGCTATTCCACATTCTAAAGCCTAATAAATGCGATTTTCTATACCAGTGCTTTATTTTCACAATTAGTACAGGTAACGCGCGTTCAAATAAAAAATCATTTGTAGTAGGCTTTGGTTTGTAATAGTATATCACATTTAACCTTGAGTTCTAATATGTCAAGCAGAACCAATAATTCGACTTTGACAGTAACAAATGACGTACGTAAAAATAAAATTAAATGTGATATGATATTGCACGTCAACGCCTACTAAAAATGCTCAAAGCTACAGCGACAAATACCACTTCCAAAAATTGTTATTTTAATTAACAAATACCTTAAAACTATCCATACCTGAACGTATACAAAATAAAAAACAAAACCCACAAGTAATATTGATACGAAACGTTTCATTTTTACTGTTGAAAACGAAAAGCCAGAAAACAACTGCACCCAAAGCGAAAATAATCAGCTTTTTATAACTTTTTACTACCCAATCAATTCATTATATAATCGGATGTATGACCAATTAGGCGAAAATGTTAGATTAATCTTCCTCGCATGTCATACGTTTTACATTTTATCAAAAGCAGAATAGGAAGCGACCTTTAATTGCTAGGAATTGTGTACCTCGAAAATTGTTCAATTCTAATTGTTGACCTTTATTAATTTCCCGATGGATATTTCCTGTTTTGTAAAGTTCAGATAAAAGCAATCATTTAATGCAATACCTTCCGAAGAGAGAATTTTTTAAAAGTTAGATAAGACGACTTTTGTATAATTTATATTAAACGGAACACAAAAACATTCGGCTCATCTCATTTTTTCTTATTAATTTTTAGTGCCGAATAAAAAATAAAACGTACAGGGTTAAATATAGAAACAAACCATTTAGTCATTGTAACCCCAACTTCTGTGTTTTAAATGAATACATATATTTTTACATTTTTGAAATCCAGATAACTCCGGTTTTTTGAAAAACTTGGAGAAAATCGTAAAATTTTATGCCTCAGTCGAGAATACCATAACCATAAAAACTGTTTATTATTAATTTCTATAATTTATTTAATCAAAATTAAATTGTTGCTGTAAGCTTGTGTACAATATGAAATAGGTACTAACGTTTAAAGATTTTGAAGGCAGTTTTTTGGCTGTAAGTGATTTATTTTTCAAATGGAACAATAGTGGTTGACCCGGCTATTCGAATTTTATAAGTTTAACAGTACCGAACTCTTGAAAATCTGCTTAGTATTTTTTGGTGTAGTAAGCTTGTAAAGAACCTGACGAAAAGAATGTAGGCCAACATAAAGAAGTAGGTATGGTTCGATAAAGAATCTGAGGACGCAATCATCAAAAAGAACGATTTTCACAGAAAATATGTACACATTCTATGTGAAAGAAAGATGAATTCTCTGAAGCAAGGGCTGACAAGATATTCAGGGTGTCAACAAAACCTGGGGCACTCCTATAAATTTTTTATTTTTTAAGATATCAAAATGAAATTTGGTATATGTAATATACTCTTTAAATGGCAGTTTTTTTGTTATTTTAAATGGAACACCCTGTATATTTATACATTTTTGGAATCTCCATTTCATTTTACTTATGCTAGTATTAAGTTGGAAACATTTTGATGACAAAGTAAATTTTCGCAGAAATTAATCTAGAGTGCCATGACCTGCTTAAAATGAAAATCAAGGTGCCCCAACACTCGAGACAAATTGTTTTAGAACTTCAACTATTTACGTTTCTGTATTAAAATGACCTAAAGTTGTCAAAAATGTTTTTTTCGAGAATAACTATTTTTTCCAATGGCACTAGGGTTTTGGACACTAGGATATTAAAAACGAGCGTTTTTCAAGGATTTCATTGATGCTAATAACACGGGATTAATCTGAACATTTAGTTCTAAATAACACTCTCCACTTAGAAAAACCGTATTTTGGACATTTAAATCTAGGCACCGGGTTTCAAAACAATTGAAACAAATGAAATGCACAAAACAAGTGACGTGCTTGCTACAACTGAAGTCTAAATCAATTTGTTTTGAGTGTCGGAGCACCCTGACTTTTATTTTAGTTAATTTGTCATCAAAATGTTTCAAAATTGATATAATATACGTAGAATGAAATGAAAATTCCCAAAATGTATCAATATTCAGGGTGTTCCATTTAAAATAACAAAATTTAGGGTATTTCCGGCGAAACCGGAAGTGACAGAAACTTGTGTTCTTTGCCAAACAATGCAATTTAAAGAGTATATTACGAATACCAAATTTCAGTTTGATATCTTAAAATATCTATAATCTATAAATATAATTAAAAAATAGGGGTGTATCAGGTTTCACTGACACCCGGTATAGAAGGGAAAGACGATAATTTTTGAAACATCAAGTTATAGAGACATAAAGAAACTGAGGGAAGGATTTAAGCCACAAACTACACTACTGAGAGGCAGAAACGGTCATATAATCATATATTATGCAACAAGACAAACGAAAATACTCGATTATACGAGACATATTGGCTGAAACACCACGAGACCGAAGATCGAGTGGTGTTTCTTTAGGCAATATGTCGAGTTTCGAGTATTTTAGATCGTCGAGTTGTATACAGGTAGACTATTTCATGAATAAAAAATATACCTACTAAGAACTTTAACATTTATTTATTATTTATTTTGAACGTACAATTAGACATTGTGAATAGAGTCCGATGAGGTTTGTGGATCATTGGCAGTCGAAGTGGGGTTACTTGAAGGGCAACTTCTCAAATAGGCAATGAGGTAGTTGTGATGTTCCGGAGTTAGTTGTAAATACGGCTGGATGGAATTTCCTGATGTGTGACCCGTAATTTTAATGATTTCTTGAATACTTGTGCCCACACTTGATAAATGACTCACAGCGGTTGATCTGTTAGAGTGATCAGATATTTTTACTTTCTTCGTATCTAACCCTATCGTTTCTGCACCTAATCTGGTCTACTTACTGATTTCATTTACCCCAAGTGGCATATTCTTATACCAGCAGCTGTTTGGGTGCTTTTGCCAGTCCTTATTCACGGGTTAGAAATAAACGTCTAGTTTTTATATTTTTAGTTCGTTTCGACATCATCTCTTTCCATAACCTAGCAGGACAATGATCGGGTCTTTGTGTACAGTCAACCGTTTTGCTTCCGTAGTTCGTTGATTTCCTCCCTGAGCTGTTTTGGAAAAAAATGTGTTGTATACAGGGTGGGCCACGAAACTTGTAGCCCCTGAAGATTTTTTATTGCAGCCCAAATAACAATAATCAAAGCATTTCAGATGATTATATTTTTTATAAATTAAAAGCAGATCATAGTAAATATTTAACTAAACATAGTGTATGACATTTCGAACTATTATTGTTTTTAAAGTTAGTTGACTTAAATAAAACCATGTTCTTAGATAACGAAGAAACAGATATGATCATGATAGTTAGCGAAACTCGTAGAAATGCCGATGCTGCTAGGCGTTTATACATATATTCAGCATTAGGTATCCAAAGCACCATCCGAAAATATGGTTAAAGACGTTTGGAATTTTCAAAGGGAAAACGGTAGATTCAGCAAGCATACAAGGCCGAGAGTAAGACCTGTTATTAACCAAGAAAATAAAATTGCAGTACTACAAGCGGTTGATGCAAATCCTAATGTTAGTCAACGAAGCTTAAGTTGGGACTTGAACATTAGCTGAACTACTGTAAGAAGAATTTTGAAATTTAATTCAATCCACCTCTATCATGTTACTTTAGTTCAAGCTCTAAATCTTAATGATCATCCACGAAGGATATAATTTTGCAAGTTCATGCAAAATCAAATAAACGTACAAACAGATTATTTAAATTTTATTATGTTCAGTGATGAAGCAAAATGTTCGAACAATGGCGAAGTAAACAGGCACAATAGCTATTATTATAAGTGGTACCAAAATGACGGAGCTCCCGCTCATTATCATCAACAAGTAAGGAATTATTTGAATGAAGTTTATGGAGCAAATTATTTTGGAAGAGGAGCAGAGCCTCCTTGGCCTCCGCGAAGCCCTGACCTTGCCCCACTAGATTTCTTTTTATGGGGTACAGTTAAAGAAAAAGGTATACCAAACATCATTTCACACCGAAGAAGAATTAAGAAACAGAATAATCCAAGCATGTGCATCGATTACACCAGACATGTTGGTTCGTGTTATTAGGAGATCATCTTTTGTCCATAGGATAGAAATGTGTTTGCAAGTTAACGGAGATAATTTCGAACATTTGTTATAATAATTCATGTTTAGTTTATTAGGTTTTATGTTTGGTTGTGTTAGTTTCTGTTTCATGTACTCAATAAAATAAAATAAAACGTTGTTATCAAATTAGTTTTGTGGAAAATGTGTTAAAGAAAGTCCCGTGATCTATTTTTGCGTTATTATTACAAAAAGAAATCTAAATACATACAGCAAATAATACTGTTTAGTTTGATATTTACCAACCATGATCTGTTTTTAATTTATAAAAAATACAATAATCTGCAATGCTTTGATATTTGATATTTGGGTTGCAGTAAAAAATCTTCAAGGGCTACAAGTTTCGTGCCCCACCCTGTATAATATGCTCTGTTTTTGCACCGTAATTATCTGTTTCCTCTTCAAAATGGTCTAGAAGACACGACGCAGCCTCACCTCCCCGCCAAACAAGTTCCACAGCTGCAACGTGGTAAAATTTACGTTGAAATCCCATGGGTGTCCAATATTTTCTGAATTTCTTCAAGTGTTAACCTACGGAGCTGATTTTCCGTTTTGACGGGATAGCTTGCAGAATTCTTCGTTTCACATTTTTTGCGAGTACTGCAGTATGAAAAACAATATCTTTGAAGGGATCGATGGCTCGCTTAAATTCTTTAAAATACATTTCTTTACAACCCCTTCCTTGTATTCGGTATCATCGTTTTTCCGCATGTTAAATGTCCAATATTTGAGAATTTGAGCAAGTTCTTCATTAGATTGATGTTGTTTCATTTAGTTGGTAATGTCGGGACTCACAAAACTGTCGAAACTGTCTTGAAACGTACTGCTCCGTTTTTATTGTGTTTGCCGGTTTACTATTTTCAATTAGTTCATTGATATTTTCTGTAGAGTTTGTTCCAAAACGATTCATTTTGCAACTAAAACGAAAACCACCGTCCAAAACGCACAATTAGAAAAAGATTGCGTTGTTTACTAATAAATTGTTTGACTGTCATGGAGTTTTCATGAATATCTTGAAATTTAAGAATTGAGTCTCATGCGGGTGAATATACAAAAGTTTGTATTACAGCGATTATACAGGGTTACTGGTAATTCGATACATTCCTTTGGAGATGTGATGGGACAGGACCTAAGAAACAAATTTAACCCTAACATACATTATGCAAAACTCAATAGTTTTTGAGATATTTCAATTTTTGTGTTTTTCTCAAAAAAGTAGATCTTAATGTCTTTAAAGTTAATTTTTAAAAAATCTACTTGGCATTTTCTGAACTTTTTGACTGAGTTACTTGTCCCACTCTATGGTCATCCGTTTCGAATGGAAAATATCCGGAAACATTTCGATCATGTGAAAATTTTCAATAAAAACTTAATAATAATTTTTAAAAATCAGCTACGAAAATTACCTATTCGTTTTTCTCAGAAATTATTTTTTTATTTTTACATAATGTATGTTAGGTTTAATTTGTTTCTTAGCTCCTGTCCCATCACATCTCCAAAGGAATGTATCGAATTACTAGTAACCCTGTATAATTCATAATATAATTAACCAATCAACATCAAGCGTTTTGCTACTTATTGGTAAGTGAATATACCCTTGACGACGTGGTATAATCACTTTGGTGTTTCGGCTGGTCCTAAACAATGTAAAACTCGAATCTACTATAAGTATTTTTTCAATTTTTTCCGTAGCAACCATATTTACATTGTTTATCAACAAACGTCATTTGAACATAAAATTCAGTTTTAAGCTAAATTTTGTATTCATTGTATAATCTAATTGTATACCACTCGAGCAGTCGGAAATAATCAAATACTTTGCCTCCTTGCTCGGCGTATCATCGCAAAACACCACTCGTCGCTATGCGACTCGTGGTGTTTCTTGGCAATACGTCTTGTAACTCGTCAAAGTATTTTCGATTATTTTCTATGCTCTCGTGATATAAATAGTGATTATACAAAGGTTCGTATATTCGATTCGCCATGGTTACTGCAATATAACCGCTGGAATACGTGGTATCTAAGGAAAATTGCATATCCTGATTGGTTCATAAGGTAATGAATAAAATAGTCACATATATAACAAACATCAAATTACCTTAGCAAGAATATTTCCAAGAACTTCTTGGAGAACAAGAAAACGCGGAGATGCCATGTCAACAATAATTAGAACAAAAAGACAGCATACTGTTGGACCCATCCACATAATATGAAGAACTTAGTCAAGCTATTAAAGCCCAAAAGAATAATAAATGACCTGGATTTGATCAAGTACCCGTTGTACTATACAGGATAGCAGGCAATAAATTAACCGAACAGCTACATATAGCTAAAAATCCCCCAAGATTGGAACAATAGCGTAATTACACCAATATACAGGGTTTGTCAAAAAGTCCGGATCATATGGCATTTTTTTTTATTAAAGTATTTATTAAAAAAATCAATACGCCGTTGGTTTGTGCTTGTCTAAAGACTAAAAAAAGTGCACACAGATTTGGTCAAATGACATTCTGTACCTGTCATATTTGACACTTTTTGAAAAAAACTTCAGAAGTGGCCCTATTTATGATTTTTTTGAAAGATTTCATTTGAAAAAGTTGTTCAGAATGATATTTTACGTCGGTTTGAAAATTTTCAGCTAAAAATTCGGACTTATTATTTTTTACCAATTTTTTTAAATTTTCCAAGTAGTACATACTTACTACAAAATTCTCATTTTTTCATTGAAATCTGATGAAACGTGTGGCATCAACTTATTTCGATAAATAATTGCCCACCTGGACCCTCTTGAAAAAAATACTGTTTGCAAAAAACTATTTTCCTTTTGAAAATTCGCGGCATCGTTGATCCAAAGTTGTTTATATTCGAAATTGAATCATCATTTTCGATATTTTTACTAAAAACATTAAAAGTATAATAACAAGCGAGTTTCATCAGATTTCAATGAAAAAAATTTCGCGAGAATTTTGTAGTATACTTCTACTTCGAAAATTCAAAAAAATGAGAAAAAAATAATAAGCCCGAAATTTTAGCTGAAAATTTGCATACCGACGTAAACTGCCATTCTGAACAACTTTTCCAAATGAAATCTTTCGAAAAACTCATAAAGAGGGCCACTTCTGAAGATTTTTTTCAAAAAGTGTCAAATTTGACAGGTACAGAATGTCATTTGACCAAATCTATGTGCACTTTTTTTAGTCTTTAGACAAGCACAAACCAACGCCGGATTAATTTTTTATAATAAATACTTTAATAAAAAAAAATGCCATTTGATCCGGACTTTTTGACAAACCCTGTATACAGGGTGAGTTTTTTTCGATTTTTACTATGGGGATCTCGGAAACTATGGCAGATAGAAAAACGGTCAAATAGGGAAAGTAGTGCAGAATTATTAGCCGAACTAAATGACGTTTTCAAAATTTGGAAAAAAGTCAAGGCCTACTAGATATTTTGAAAAATGTAGTTTTCGTCATTTTCTTCAAACCGATTTTTCTTAGTTGTTATAAATGATAGAAAAAATCTTTAAATAGGAAAGTTTTAGATAATTTCAAGCTAAATAAGCAAAATTAATCAGATTTTATCTAGCAACTTTCGTTTCTGAGATATAACACAAACCTACTTTTTTTTTTAATAGGAACCGTAGTTGGCTTTGACTTAATTAAATAGCTTATTTTTTTCTCTTTTCAATGATATAAGGGTCGACATAGTTATTTTAATAAACAACTAAGTTACACGAGTTTAACTTTTATTTTATTAAAGAAAAGGCATATTAGAGTGGGCCATGAATTTTACAATCGAGAAATGTCATCGATATAATATTACAGTTTAAATTACATGCATTACTTTATTGCTGTTTTCGTTTTTCACTTGCTTAAATAGCCCTTCGTTCATAAGTTGGTGTTTTTATTGTTGTTAACAAATATTATGGTTTATTCAAACAACGAAAAACTTGGTATGCTATCCCGTTACATTAGATGTAACAAAAACAACGCAAGGGCTGCTGAGGAATATTTTAATCTTTATATTGATCGACGTCAACCGTCCTTACCAACTTTTGGAAATCTGTATCGAAATCTTCAAGAGTTTGGTTCTTTTGTCGCACCAAAAAATGAGCGTGGTATTATAGCTGAATCTACAGAAATAAATGTCTTGGCTTGTGTTAATCAAGATCCGGAGACTTCCACAAGACAAATTTCTTCACAAATTGGTGTTTCTCAGAGAAGTGTTCTTCGTGTGCTCAAAAAATACAAATTTCATCCTTACAAATTTTGTTGGACAAACGTTGCATGTTGGAGATCACTAGAAAAGGATTACTTTTTGTAATTGGTTCAGAGAACAAAATAATTTAGACAATTCTTTTTCTTTTAAAATTTTATGGGCTGATGAGAGTCGTTTCACAAACTGTAGTATGTTTAATAGGCATAATAAACATTGGTGGAATCAAGAAAATTCACATCGTTTGGAAGAAAGAAGACCTCAAATTAGGTTTGGCTTCAACGTATGGTGTGGAATTTTGGGGACCAAGCTCATCAGCCCGTATCTTTTTGACGAATCAGTAACCGGCTTTCGATATTTAAACTTTTTGCAGAATGAAGTCGAAAGTATGCTAGATGAGTTGGATCTGGCGACGAGAAGAAATTTATTATGCTTTCAACATGATGGTGCGCCACCACATAATCTTTTAGACGTCAGAAATTACTTACAGCAAGTTTATCCGGACAAGTGGATAGCGATTGCATGGCCGCCTCACTCTACAAATATTACACCTCTGGATTTATTCTTGTGGGGAACGCTTAGGAATAGAGTATATTCAAAAACTTATGATTCAATCGAAGAATTGCGATATGCGGTTTTAAATTCATGCAATATCATCGACCGACGCTCACTGAGAAGATCAATTAATGACGTTCTAAAGCGATGAGAAATGTGTGTTCAAAGTGATGGGGGGCATTTTGAATATCTAAGATAAAATTAATATGTATTACTATTTCAATTGTTTTTTGAATAAGAGTTTTTGATAAGTACCTGTCTTAGTAGTCTGTTGCGTTATTATTCAATTGTAAGCATGTGCTCTCTTTAATTCATGACCAACTCTTGTAAGTTTTTACTTCTATTAAAAGTTAAACTCGTGTAACTTGGTTGTTTATGAAAATAACTATATCGACCCGTATATCATTGAAAAGAGAAAAGAATAAGCTATTTAATTAAGTCAAAGCCAACTACGATTCCTATTTAAAAAAAAGTAGGTTTGTGTTATATCTCAGAAACGAAAGTCGCTAGATACAATCTGCTTAATTCTACTTATTCAGCTTGAAATTATCTAAAACTTTCCTATTTAAAGCTTTTTCCTATCATTTATAACAGCTAAGAAAAATCGGTTTCAAGAAAATTACCAAAACTACATTTTTCAAAATATCTAGCAGGCCTTGACTTTTTTCCAAACTTTGAAAACGTCATTTAGTTCGGCTAATAATTCTGCACTACTTTCCCTATTTGACCGTTTATCTATCTGTTGTAGTTTCCGAGATCCCCATAGTAAAAATCGAAAAAAACTCACCCTGTATATAAAGAAAGGGATAAATAATATGCAATAACACAGCTTATAAAATATTCACCTATATTTTGAGCAAGAGGCTACTTATGTACTACCGTTGATAATAATAATAATAATAATAATAATATATTTATTTCCAGTAACATACCTGTATACATATGTGTGGAAAAGGTCATCAGCTTGTATATAACAGTAACATCTTTAATTCTAGAAATAAATACAGCAGCACTTAACTACCTGCACTAAAAACTAATAGACAACTACAAGTGTTGAGAAAATGATAAATCAACTTGTGTAGAAATCTGCTACATTGTATAGCTCTAATTCAATTAGATGTGTTTTGAGCATGTTCTTAAAGGATCTAAAATTTTGACATTTTTTTATATCTACATTTAGGTGATTATACAATTTCATAATCGAGTAGCAAGCACCTGTTTCGTACCGTCTAAGCTTGTGAATAGGAAGCTGATAATGTTCAGCTCGTTTTTCATAATTGGACTTACTAATGAAAGTCGAAAAACACTGCTTGTTTTTATACCAAAAACACAAACATTTTAAAATGTATAAACCTGGCAGCGTCAATAAATTGTAATGCTTAAACCAACCCCTGCATGAGTCACGTGGTCCTATTCCAGCAATTATCCTTATCGCACGTTTTTGAGTTAGGAATACTTTGTTGAAGTCGGTTGAAAGTCCCCAGAATATAATCCCAAACTGTAGGTGTGAGCTGAAACACCCATGGTAGGCTGTAATAACCGCCGCCGAGGTGACGGTCTTTTTTAGAAATCTTAGGGAAAAACACACACTGCTTAATTTTTTACACAAGGCACTAATGTGTTCCACCCATTTTAATTGCTTGTCGATTGTTAGACCTAAGAACTTTACACAACTTGATTCCGTAATTGTTTTTTTATTCATCCAAACTTCCACCGTGGACTGGATACAGCTGGCTTGAAATAATACGCTGGTACACTTTGCATCGTTTAGCATTAACTTATTTGTTGTTGTCCAATTGGATATTGTCCTGCACGCTTCTGCTGCCGCATCTTCTAAAGCTAATTTGGAATTCGCCTTTACCGATATATTTGTGTCATCAGCGTAGCTCACTACGAGAGAATTTGGGGAAGCAACCTGCTGGTATAGATCGTTTACGTATATAAGAAATAATATCGGCCCCAAGATGCTGCATTGGGGTACTCCTTGTTTTAACGGCAGCTCTGACGATAGATGGACATTTCCATCACCTTTTAGGCACACCTTTTGAGACCTGTTACTTAAATAGGATTCAAACCAGTTCAAAGCAATTCCGCGTATTCCTATGTGTTGCAGTTTCTTTATGAGTATGTTGTGGTCCACCCTGTCAAAGGCTTTGCTCAGGTCCAAAAATAGTCCTACGGATAACTGGCCATTATCCAGTGCTGTCAAAACACTTTCGGTAAAAGCAAAAACCGCTGTTTCGATAGATTTATTTTTTCTATAGCCATGCTGATTTGTCCCCAAGATGTTATTGTCACCTACGAAGCTCAGCAATCGTTGAATGAATAATATATGATTCATTCAACGCAACGGTACTATTTACAGAAAATATCCAGACAGGATTTAGAGCAGGTAGATCCACCATCGACCGACTATTTAGTGTTAAGGAAATCCTTATATGAGATGAGAATTTGAGATTGATATACATCAAATATTCGTAGACTTCTGCCAAGCTTATGACTCCATAGAAAGAGACAAAACAAATACTATTCAAATAATTTTTTAATTCTCAATAAACTAATAAGATTAACTAAAGCAACAATGGCGGAAATCACAGCACATATAGTCGGATTCGACTTAATTTGGCATGTGGGTTTTCGCAGTATAGTTACTTGTATAGTTATACCACAGTCTAGTAATATAACCAGTCGTCTCACTTAGTGTCGGTACCTTTGATGTTCATGTCTCCGAAATGTGCAGTGCGCATTCGGCTGATCATGAATATTTTGGCGCGATTTTTGAATGAACGAATAACAAGCACCGCTCAAACACTACAAGCACGTGGTTTACGGCTAACAACTGCAAACTGCACCGCAAACACGTATTTTTCTAACTGCGCATTCGGCTAAACTTTACACAGGCGCACTGGAATTCGGACCCACAAAATCCGGCGAGTGAGACGACTGGTTATATTACTAGACTGTGGTTATACTGCTCTCTTTCTAGCTTGTTAGTGCGTATAGGCTATTAGAGTGAGCGCAAGTCTTGCAGATGGCCGCTCTCAAATTTATGAAATAACTTGTGAAACGAAAATAGACAGCATTTACTGTATTCAGAACGGTTCAGTACATGCCAAATTAGATAGAATTCGACTGTATTAAGATACAAAACCAATTAACTGACCCATTCAAAATGACCGAGTACCAAGTTATCACAAATAGAGGCATATGCAGATAACATTAATATTGAAGTGATATTTAATTTGGATGCCTATAATTAAAGGTTATGTTATTTTTGAGTTAATAACGAAAGTATTATTTTGCAAAGATTGGTAATGCAGATTTTTTTTAATTATAAAAGATTGTAATATAATTTTAAGATAGCTAGATTAAATTTAAGTTATTATAGTGATCATTGTTAGTAAATAATTAGCTAAATTAATAGTCTTAGAAACGTAAAATAAGTTACTTTAGAAACCTCGTAAATAGTCTTTATCCACGACTAGTCAATAATCTGTCAATTATTCATGTGTTTGGGCAGACATAATGCTATCCATAATACACTGAAATCATTATGCACGGTGTCATGGTAACATCATTTCATTATGCACGGTGTCATGGTAACATCATTGTCTATGGTGTATAATGAAGGAAATAGGTTATGTTGTTATTTAAATTTTAATTTAAATTTTAATTCTTAGTATTTTGTAGTCGAGGATAAAGTATAGTATACTACTCGCTATAATGGCTACTATTACCTCGGATAATTGCAAAACTCTCGTGTTGCAAACATTATCCTTGGTAATAATAGCATACATTATAGCGTCGTGTATAATATACTATTATAGTGAAAAACAAATGTGAGTTAAAAATCCAGGATACAGAAAAAACAAATTTATAATTCAGTTGATATTTTGCAATCGAAGGGGCAACAACAAAATTAAGTTGCTCGTTAAAAAAGAATAAATATTGAATAAATAATCAACTATAAATATAATTAACAAGATAAAGAACCAGTATTAAATAAAAGAAAGTAAATTTGAAGAAAAATCAAGTGAAGACTGAACTTCAAGCAGAAGCAGTTCGATCAAAAGCAGTTCAAGAAAGAGCAGTTCGATCAAAAGCAGTTCAAGAAAAAGCAGTTCGAGTAAAAGCAATTCGAGCGGGGGCAACTTCAAGTAGGAGCGAGTCAAGCAGAGGCAGATTGGAATTTTGGTTTTTGGGGATAAAGAAATTTTTTGGAAAAGAGGAGGAAGTTAAAAGTAGATAGTGAGTTTATAAAAATAATTTTAAGAAAATCTTAAGTAGGGCTGATACTTAAAACAAGATAATAAAAGAAATCTGCATTATAAAATTTGAGTAAATTTTTTTATTTTGGTTAATTAAAATAAATTTGAACAAATAACGCACCTACCTAACGACCTTGAGGTAAGATCTCTGTAAGTAAATTAAAATTAAAGAGCAAAGTAAACTATTTTTTTGAAAATTGTTGTATCCAACGTAAGTAATAAATTAAATAGGGGTACAGTACACAGTGGCGGCTCGTGTATAGGGGCCTTAGGGGCCGGGCCCCACCTATATTTGTATAACTAACCCAATAATTGTAGTTTTAAAAAATATGTTTCTTGTAATTATTAATTTTTGATCTATTTCCAACACGTTTTATTGTTTAATAAAAAATTACTGCAGTATTTTGTGGCAATATTGTATAATGTGACAAATTAGTACAATCTTTGAGGCCAGCCGTGTGTTTTATAAGTGTAGAGCACGGAGCATGACTGTATGACGCGCTTGATGCGCTCGCACTCACAGAACATTAAACCTTTACTCGCACTACAGTCGCGTTTGCTTACCGCGCGCAAAGCTTATCTTGGGGCCCGTTTTAGCTGGGCCATCGCTGCGTTTGTATGTATTTACGCGCGCTCGATTCTTTCATTGCCTTATTATTTTTTCCTAGTTGTTGATCTGTTTTATTGTTTTTAGTGTGTTTAATTATTGTTGTTGTTTTTTGTTATAATTTATTTTAAAGTTTAAATTTTTATTACGTCCATAAACGATACATTTTAACTATGAACAAAATCGATAGTTTATCGAAAAACGGTTCTCGTTATTAAGTCGAGAAGAATAAAAAAATTAAGTTGTTTTTGTCCCCTGGCCCCACCTGTTTCTATTGTCACCAGCCGCCACTGACAGTACAATTATTGGGACGCAAAGAAAATTTACATCAACTAGAAAATCTTCTTCATCAGCTCTCTATTGTCCATTGTCGGACAAAAGTCTCCCTCTGAATGACCCATTCGTTTCTATTTCTTGCCTTTTCCATCCATCCCGATCGATCCTATCGTTCTTATTATGTCATCCTTGCATCTCATTTCTGGGCGATCGATAGATCTCTTGCCGGTCCATGGCTTCCATTCTAGAATTCGTTTTGTCCATCTATGGTTACCCATCCTCGCCACATGCCCCCGCCCAATGCCATTTAAATTTTGCTGTTTTTCGGCTATGTCTGTTATCTCTGTACGCCTTCGAATCTCTTCGTTGTGTTGTTCCGAGCTTACTATTTACTATGCCTTTATAATATATAGTGCCCAGGTTTCTGCGCCGTACAATTTTACTGGTAATACGCACTGATTAAAAACTTGTACTTTTAGGTAAGTTTGGATGTTTTGGTTTCTGAAAACATAAGTTAGCTTCCCGAAGGCAGTGCAACGCAACCTTATTCTTCCTTTTATGTTGGTCCATTGACTTTCTTTGCTGGGCTTTATGTATGTACCTACTGTCGTAGATATGCATATTCATTTACTTTATTTATTGTTGTGCCATCGATCGATATTTGCTCATAGTCATCATCTCGTTTCTTCCATTTTCATTTTTAAGCCACCGTTCGGAGCTTCCTCGTTTAGATCTTTCAGCAAATCACAAGTTATTTAAGTTGGTGCCGTTAATATTTCCACCTCTGTTGTCCCATTCCAGGGTTGCTGTAAATAATTTTGGCGAGATGACGTCTCCCTGTCTGATTCCTCTCTTTATTTGTTTTGTGTTTACATCCGATCGTAGTTTAATTGTAAATGTGGCGTTGTATATATAAATGGTCTGTCGTACTGTAATCTCTGCGGTAGCCAACCTGTTCGGGCGTTTGGTATCCGTCAAGTTTATTTCTTAGCCGATTGGTTATAATACGTGGTAGTAGTTTGTATAGTTGTGACAATAGACTAATTGGACGATAATTTTGTAACTTTGTCGAATTACCTTTTTTGTATAGTAACTAGTACCGTAATTCCATTTTTCCAATCACTTCGGATTCTTTAATGCATTTATTTAGTAATATTTTAAATTTTGCTGCAAGTGTGTCACCCCCTAATTTTAGTATTTCTGGAATGATTTCGTCTTCACCTCTCGCGTTTATATCAGGTATTTCTTCCGCTCCTACGTTTCGAATTCTATTTGTACGTTGTTCATTTTCTCTTGCATTTTGAATTTTTGATTAACACAATTTTTCGTTTTTTGTTAATTTATTCCCGTTGGAGGTGGATACTCCACTGTCGTCCTGAAGTGTATTTATTTCTCTTAGTTTTAGTGGGCTTTCTTCATAAGTTTTTGTATTTTTGTTATATTCTATTTTAAGTTTTATTAGTTGTTCATTGTATCTTTTAGAATCTTACTTTAAACTTTTTTATATTTCCTTATTTAGTTTTTTATATTCTTGAGATGTTTCTTTTCTTCCCTTCCTAAGCTTCTTCTTTTCTCCATTAAGTTTTTCGTATGGTCACTCGCCTTCTTCATATTTCCAATTTTCTTTCTTTGTGCTACTTTGTCTCCGGCATCTTTCAGTGATTTTGCCATCTTTCTGCTTATATCTTCAATAGAGTCCTCCTTTCGTATGTTCTTGTACCACATCTGTTTCTTTATTTTGCAGTAACACGGTCTTACCTATTCTATCCTATTTGTGGGTTATTTTATTTGTGTGCTTTCTTCTTTCTAGTTTATGATCGAGGGCAATATTTATTCTCACTAGCCTGTGATCACTATTTGCTGAGAAGCTGTTCAGTACTCTGATGTCTTCAATTATACATTTGTGACTTGTTATGTAGTCCATCTCGTTCTTTGTCTTCCCGGCAGGGCTAGCCCAAGTCCATGTTCTTTTTGTTCTTTTTTTGCATGAAAAACGAGTTTATTGCATATATTTGTTGTTCCTCTAGATAAATCACTAATATATGACCTCTTTCATTGCGCGTCTCATAGCCAAAAATTCCCACACTAATTTCATTTTCTTCTTTTTATCAAATTTTGCTATTAAAAGCTGCCATTACAATATCGTAGTGTACTTTGTATTTTTGTTTTGCAGTGGGAGGCGTATACTTATATTTTATATTACCTTTAGGCTATACCTTTTTGTTAGTTTCAGTAGTAGGTACACCACTCTGTTTGGTACATTTGAGATTTCTGCTACGTTATTTCTTAGCTTTTTGTGTATAATACCTACCCCGACAATATTACCTTTGTTACTTTCCGTATGATAGATTATGTGTCCTGTGTCAAGATTTGTTAATTTTTCTTCTTTTCTCCTTGTCTCGCATAGACCTATTGTATTCCAATTTATCTTCAGAAATTCTAAGTTTAGTTCTTCTAGGTTTTCGATTTTTCTGAGGATAAAAGTGTTATACGTGGCAAGGATTAATTTTGTTTTTACATTACGTCGGCAGCCTGTCCGGATTCAGAGATTCTTAGCACCTCCTGTCCCTCGACTTACTCATCCGCTGGAGATTAGGGGCCATTTCCTTCTTTTCTTATTCATTAAGGGGTAATTTGGCCTACCCTAGCACGTTGTCCAAGCGTCTTGGTAGGACCTTTGATCCACGGCTATTTATTAAGAATATTCACAGCAATCCTGTCTGCAGGAATTTCCCCATCCGCTACCAGGGGGGTGCGCTCTGTAGGAGTGAGATCTCACCAGAGGAACTAGAGAATAAAGCTAACGAAATGGGTTTAACAATAAACCTAGATAAAAAAAATATTTACACAAGCAGGGAGCAGAAATTAGAAGAAGAATTAATCAGCGAATAAAGCCTATTTTGCTCTACTACACATGTTTAAGTCTCACGGTGCCCATATAAAAAATAAAATCGTAATCTATAAAAGTACAAGATTAGCATAAAGTAAGGGATATATTTCAACTTCTTGCATATTTTTAACAAATTAAGCTGATAACAAAAAGTAAAAGAAATTTAATTGCTTACATAATAGGATTTCTTATGTCCAACACTGGTTACCGCAAATGTTCGATATGGCCTCCATTTTGTTGTTGTAAAATCACCAACCGTTCCCCCAAATTGTACACAGCATTATTCAACATTTCTGGTTGCCACAGAGCAGATATTAATATCTGCTCTGTGATAAAACTCATGTTTTCAATTGCTTCGTGCCTTAACATTTTCAGGTATCGTTCACCAGTAACAGTTACAGATACGGCTTCTCCATTCTGTATTTCTTCGAAAAAGTATGGACCAATGATGAAATTAGCTGTAAAACCGCACCAAACGGCGACTTTCTTGTCATGAAGACCTTCCTAAACGATTTCATGTGAATTTTCCGTTGACCATATTCGATAGTTTTGAGTATTGACTCCACCATTAAGAGAGAAATGGGCCTCATCTGTTCATAAAATATGGGATAACCATTCAGGTTCAATTTCCATCTGAGCCAATATTCGCAATGAAAAATAATACCCGATAGCAAAATCTGCCTCCTTTAATTCAAACAGCAGTTGCAGTTTATAGGGATACATTTTTAGGATTATGCGTAAAATGTTCCAAACCGTGTAAGGTATTTGCAATCGTTTTGATATCGCATTCACACTACTGATTGCTAGCGGATTAGTATTGGCTATGTTTTGATTTTCCTGAAGAACTTCTGTAACTTAGACATCACTAATCCTTGGTCTTCCTGATCTCGGAAGGTTAGTTACAGACCCTGTTCTTTCTAATTTGCTAATCAAATTACGGTACGCTTTCATTTGACAGGGCCCTGCTCTTAAACCCATTTTCGTACGAAATCTTCGTAATCCAGCAGTGTAATTTCTACCGCATTCATAATAAAATTCTACTAAATTAATTCTTGTTTGCAGATCCATGTTATTAAAGTTTAAATCGTTTGAATTTACGTTTACGTGAGTTTTATTTTGAGAACAATCCTCTAAATTGCCATGATTTCGCTTGGCACTTGTATATCAATAGTTGTTGGTGATTTTACAACAACAAAATGGAGGTCATATCGAACATTTGCGGTAACTAGTGTTGTACATAAGAAATCCCATTATGTAAGCAATTAAATTTCTTTTACTTTTTTTTTATTAGCCTAATTTGTTAAAAATATATAAGTTCAAATATATCCCTTACTTTATGATAACCTCATATATTAAGACCAATAATTACTTACAAATCACAGGTTTTGACACAAAAAATAGCAAATTACATCGACTCATTTGCAAGAAAAATACGAGCAGCAGACTGTAGAGTCATTGAAGAAGAAGAAGAAGCTTGTAAGAATACAGGAAAATGTAAAACTAAAGAAATGCTCTTTTTTACTTGGGTTTTGACAAGAGCAACGAAAAACAATGGCTAAGGCAATTATAGACTACTTTTCACAATTGTTTTGTTGTTCTTGTTTTTGTAAGCCCTCTAAATAGAGCAAAGTTTCATTAGTTGTTTGCTAAACTACCTCACCTTTTCGATCTCAGGTTTACTAAAACATGATTTTAAAAAGTTTGCATGCCTACCTATACTTTATGCACAAGCTACAACGAATTTTTATTTTATTCCGGTAAAAAGAAAAATTTGTATAGGTCATGGCACTCTTTATTGAAAAATAAACCTATGAAAACGTGATCCAAGTTTTTCCAAAAATCAGGAAATACAAATTCAGAATTTCCTCCGAATTTCAAAAAAAAAAAATGTAAAAACATACAGTCCATTTAAAAATTGTTAAAAATGTTACCATTTGATTTTAAAAAACGCATTTTTCTCTGCATAATTAAGTACAACATTTTTAAAACATTGGCTGGAATGAACATTTTGCTCTCCACTACAGTTTGAACGTATTTTACTCTCACTCCAAATCATGATTTTGATTTTCCCTGTATTCAGCCAATGTTTTAAAAATTTTGTACTTAATTATGGATCTACAAGTCATGCAGAGCTTTTTATCAAGAATATTTTTTTTTTGTGAAATGTAAGATAAACTTTTTCTCCATTTGTATAAAACTTTTTGGGACACACTGTATATTGAACCCTGTAGGTTTCACGCTTCAACTCCAAAAAACAATAAGAAAAGGAGGGCGAGCATGTTTTGTCATTATGTTTTTTTTTTTTAATTTAAATATCCCACTTTATTTGCGATCTGTAAGTATACATTTAGCAAATTATATGACAATATACAGATCATATAGAAGAGTGCTAAGTAGCTCTCTTCATGTAAGAAGTAGTTTTTTTAGACCTTGTGGGACCTCAGGATAACGACTAACCTTAAACCTAAAAACTAAACTGACCTAACATAAGTGTGTCTATATGTAAGATTCTTTTTTTTTTTAGTATAGAACAGATTTGAGTCAAATGCGAAAATCCCGAGAAAAAATCAGTTGTGCTTTATGGAGGCAGATATCTAAAGTTTTAAAAGCTTACGTTCACCAAACAGACATAAAACGTTCCCATCTGGCTGAATTAAAAAGATTGGACATAGAAGGTGCCACAGCTGTTGCTAAAAATCAACAACAAATTATGCACGAAGGGGTAATAAAATAAACTAATATACTAAACTTATCCATGCTGTACTTAAATTTTAGGAACAAATCGAAAAGCTTAAACATGAATATTCTACTCTAGTCAAAACTCGTGAAATGCAAATTAAAACTTTAGAAGGTCAAGTGAAAGCACATAGCGCACGGTTCCTTCAAATGAAAAAAACTCTGAATTATGAACTTGCAGTTGACGAAAGGCAGTTAACATTACTTACTGATATTTCGAATAATGTTATTAAAGATTTGGAAACGTTGGCCAAACAAGGAGAGCAAATTTTGCAAATCGATGCCACCTGCAAAAAACTCGAAACTGAAGATGAAAGAATCAACAAGTGGTCGGCCGTTATGGACGAAACTGACATGGATAAATTTGAAGAAAAAAATACTACAAGTGGAGACGTATCGATAATAGAAAATATATCGAAAGTTGCCGAAGAAGACATAGAAGGGAGTTTCTATGTACGCAAGTTTTCTTGGGAAGCATTTGATAAAGCTTTAGATGAAGGCACAGAAGAAAGTGAAAGTAGTAGCGCAGGAAAATCTGATTCATCAAAAGAGGACATCGATGATACTGCCATTTTTCCTACATTGGCATTTGAATCCTCCACAGAAATTATAACACATGAGTTAAATGTACAGGATATGATGATACAAGGTTCAAAATCTAATATCCAGGCTACAACTAAAATAAGACCAAAAACGTCCATTGTTCGTAAACTCACCAGCACAAAACAAACCCTTCGTAAATTGAGAAGCGAAGAAATTTTCAAAAAGAGTCAAGAAACTCCGGTATTTCACATTTCTACAAGCGTAGTAAAAGCTACAACTTCTCAAGAAAAATTGATAAACTATAATAAAAAATCTTTAAGTATAAGACCTACAAAATCGGCGTTAATTTCCCAGAAAAGAATTTCAGCGTCGGCTTCGAGAAAATTTCCTGTAGCTGCACTTCAAAAACCATCTCACTCTAAAGCAATACCAGAACAAATGCTTCTGTCTCATTCTCCATCCACACCTTTAGAACCGCTTTCTGAATGCGAGTCGCCCAAAACAACAGAAAATGGATTTGAGGATCTAAGCAAACTGGAAGGATTATGGTGGATTTATAACAAAGTTGAAATGGAATGTATTAAACTCAGGGACGAAAAGAAACGTTTACTTCAAGAAAAAAACAAATTAAAAGAAATTACGAGAGGTGTACTCGCTGCTGCTGCTTTAGGTCAAAGTATACCCAGTGCTAAATCATCCAGTACTACTGCTTCTAGAAAACGGTTTATCCTTTCTGCTCCCCTTTCCAGTTATTCAGTGTTTTAATGTGACAAGACATTATCTGCAATCGAATAACACATAATAAAAATATTAGTCCGTTAATAAGAAAGCACCTTGCACTACCGTCAGCCTGTAGATATATTTATGTTAATAAACTCAAGAGATGAACGAACATCTGCGTTCTTATTTTTAAAAAGCAAACATAACCCAGAATGCGGGGATCATTATTTTTGACAAATAAGTGTGTGCACTTTGGGGATTCCTTTCTTCGAGGTCTCGTAAACATTTGCTTGGATGCACGCTCTTAACGCCTTTGAGTGGAAGAAATACATGACAAAATGTATTCATTAATTCAACAAGAAAGCAATTAACGCACCTGTTTGTTTTCTTTTTATAGTTGCTGCTGTTTCTCTTGTTTAAGACGGCCGGATCCGTTTATGCGAGCCTATACAAATAATAAGTTTTTCTGGTTACTACTACCTACTCCTATATTTTAATAAAGTTATCGATCCCGTGAAATAATAGCTCAAACACAAATGTATTTGTACCCTAAAGAAATATTTGTTAAACAAAACTGTTTAATATAGGAAAATGTATTGTTTGCTAATTTAAAAAAATATGAATTTTTCAAAAACATTGCTCTTACGTACAGTTCTATTCAATAAAATCTAGTACAACTCTTGGGAATGAGTTTTGGCATTTTTTGCTATTCTAAAGTGGGTTTCTTGGTTACTGTGTTATTATCTCTGAATTTGACTTTTAACCAACAAAAACATAGTTTCTATAGATACCAAAGCCCTATCACTCTGCTCAAAAACAACTGTACTAGATTTTATTGCATAGAACTGTACATCGTGAAATTTTAATACTTACATTTTATTTACAATAACTTTGTTAATATCAGTAGGTACTTACATATCAAATATTTTCGTACTTCAGAATTACATATCAAATTAATGTATTGGTACTTGTTACTCTACAAAATGATAGAATGTATTTGTCAAAGTAATGGTTCAGAGAAAAGGGACCTTAGTTATGAATTTTAAATTCATTTTTCGTTTTGTTTCGAGTGAAGATGATTCGTGGCCGAGCATTAAGTCGCGATTTACGCGAAGCCATTATCAAATCATATAAAGATGGAAATTCGTACAGTATTATCGCTGCAAATTTTAATTTGGCAAAAAGTACAGTTGGATGTATAATCAATAAATTTAAAACAACTGGAGAGCGGATAGCCGCGTGTAAAAGGCCTCGGTCTCTCACGTAGGCATCTTGAGTTCCATTCCTGAGACCGGCGATACGTTAAGCCGGCGGTCCCGGTTATCATACTAACACCTTTGATAACCGTTAACCTCGCAACACTGCAGCTCAGTCTTCTTCACCTCTCTCGATGGGTTAGGTTAGCATCCTGCCCAGCATACGTGCTAAGAGGGTTCACAGAACTCGTTCTTACGAGCTTCTAACAGGCCATCGGCCTAGGCTTCGGCCATAAGAGGAAGAAAACAACTGGTATGCTTCAGATTTCCGCAAAATCTAGTCGTATCCGAAAAACTACACTACGACACGACCGAGCGCTACTTAAAATTTTAAAAAGGAATCGGCGTAGCGCCACAGCGGAATTAAAAACGCTATGGGAAAATCAAATTAGAAAATGAGTTTCATTATTGACAATTTAACGTCCGATTAAAGAAATGGGATATAAGTTTTATAAGGCATAAGCGAAACCACTTTTAAATGAGGTTCAAAAACGCCGTAGGTTACAATGGACACGAGAACATACACACTGGACTGGGGACCAGCGGAATAAAGTAATATTTGGCGATGAAACAAATTTGATATCGTCATTGGGGACACTAGAAGTAGGATGATTGGAAACAAACATGGAGCTTTTCATTTCGATTGCTTGAAAAAAACCGTCAAGTTTCCAAAGGAATTATTGGTATGGGGTTGTATGTAAACGTGTTGCTTAATTTACAGAATGCTGCCCAAGACATTTTAATTCGTCGGGAAATTTCTTTACTCATGTTCTCTTTATCTATGGTGATCTTATGTCCAAAGTGTATGTAGTATTCTACCTGTTCCAGAGGTTGGCCATTAAGCATTCTACATTAATTGTGTTTCTGTGTTTGTCATTATTTCAGGTTTATCAATGTGAATCGTTAGCCTGAATGATTTAGAATGGTTGTCCAGTTCTGCAATCATTTCTTGCAATTTCATGGTGAGATATTCGCCGTTAATGTTTATACCCTTGTTTGTCCAGTCCATTTGTCTGAAGATGTTCTCAAGAGCTAATATAAATAGTTTGGGAGAGATCGCGTCACTTTGCCATACCCCTCTCTTTATAGGAATATGTTGGCCCAGAGGAGTACGTGCATTGATGCTTGTGAGTAGATATTTTCTATTAGTTTTATACAGGGTGAGTTTTTTTCGATTTTTACTATGGGGATCTCGGAAACTATGCCAGATAGAAAAACGGTCAAATGGGGAAAGTAGTGCAGAATTATTAGCCGAACTAAATGACGTTTTCAAAATTTGGAAAAAGGTCAAAGCCTACTAGATATTTTGAAAAATGTAGTTTTGGTCATTTTCTTCAAACCGATTTCTTTTAGTTGTTATAAATGACAGAAAAAAGCTTTAAATAGGAAAGTTTTAGATAATTTCAAGCCAAATAAGCAGAATCAAGCAGATTTTATCTAGCGATTTTCGTTTCTGAGATATAACACAAACCTACTTTTTTTTAAATAGGAACCGTAGTTGGCTGTGACTTCATTAAATAGCTTATTTTTTTCTCTTTTCAATGATATACGGGTCGATATAGTTATTTTTATAAACAACTAAGTTACACGAGTTTAACTGTTATTTTGTTAAAGAAATGTCATTAATTAGAGTAGGCCATGAATCTTACAATCCAGAAATGTCATCGATATAATATGACAGTTTAAATTACATGCATTACGTTATTCCTGTTTTCGTTTTTTACTTGCTTAAATAGCCCTTCGTTCATAAGTTTGTGTTTTTATTGTTGTTAACAAATATTATGGTTTTTTCAAACAACGAAAAACTTGATATGATATCCTGTTGCATTAGATGTAACAAAAACAGTGCAAGGGCTGCTGAGGAACATTTTAATCTTAATATTGATCGAGGTCAACCGTCCTTCCCAACTTTTAGAAATCTGTATCGAAATCTTCAAGAGTTTGGTTCTTTTATTGCATCCAAAAATGAGCGTGGTATTATAGCTGAATCTACAGAAATAAATGTCTTGGCTTGTGTTAATCAAGATCCGAGACTTCCACAAGACAAATTTCTTCACAAATTGGTGTTTCTCAGAGAACTGTTGTTCGTGTGCTCAAAAAATACCAATTCCATCCTTACAGATTTTCTGTCGGACAAACATTGTATGTTGGAGATCCCCAGAAAAGGATTACTTTTTGGAAGTGGTTCAGAGAACAAAATAATTTAGACAATTCTTTTCCTTTTAAAATTTTATGGACTGATGAGAGTCGTTTCACAAACTGTGGTATGTTTAATAGAGATAATAAACATTGGTGGGATCAAGAAAATTCATATCGTTTGGAAGAAAGAAGACCTCAAATTAGGTTTGGCTTCAACGTATGGTGTGGAATTTTGGGGACCACGTTCATCGGCCCGTATCTTTTTGACGGATCACTAATTCGATATTTAAACTTTTTGCAGAATTAATTCGAAAGTATGCTAGATGAGTTGGATCTAGCGACGAGAAGAAATTTATTATGGTTTCAGCACGATGGTGCGCGTCAGAAATTACTTACAGCAAGTTTATCCGGACAAGTGGATAGGACGAAATGGTCCGATTGCATGGCCGCCTCGCTCTACAGATATCACACCTCCGGATTTCTTCTTGTGGGGAACGCTTAAGAATAGAGTGTATTCAAAAACTTATGATTCAATCGAAGAATTGCGAGATGCGGTTTTAGATGCATGCAATAACATCGACCGACGCTCACAGAGAAGATCAATTAATGACGTTCTAAAGCGATGCGAAATGTGTGCTCAAAGTGATGGGAGGCATTTTGAATATCTAAGATAAAATTAATATGTATTACTATTTGAATTGTTTTTTGAATAAGTTCTTTTGACAAGTACCTGTCTTAGTAGTTTGTTGCGTTATTATTCAATTGTTAGGATGTGATTTCTTTAATTCATGGCCAACTCTCCTATGTTTTTAATTCTATTAAAAGTTAAACTCGTGTAACTAACTATATCGACCCGTATATGATTGAAAAGAGAAAAAAATAAGCTCGTTAATGAAGTCACAGCCAACTACGGTTCCTATTTAAAAAAAAGTAGGTTTGTGTTATATCTCAGAAACGAAAGTCATTAGATAAAATCTGCTTGATTCTACTTATTCGGCTTGACATTATGTAAAACTTTCCTGTTTGAAGCTTTTTTCTATCATTTATAACAACTAAGAAAAATCGGATTGAAGAAAATGACCAAAACTACATTTTTCAAAATATCTAGTAGGCCTTGACTTTTTTCCAAATTTTGAAAACGTCATTTAGTTCGTCTAATAATTCTGCACTATTTTTCCCATTTAACCGATTTTCTATCTGCCATAGTTTCCGAGATCCCCATAGTAAAAATCGACAAAAACTCACCCTGTATATCTACACCCTATATGACATTTCGCCATGGAGTTCAGTATTTTCCACATTTCTATACTGTCAAATGAGTTTTCCGCCCTCCGGCTAGAAACACTCAATTTTCATGCGTATAAATCGTCTGGAAAATGCTATTTTCAAGCCTAGGCCTGAAAGTAAAATTAGGATTTTTGATTGGTGGCGCTGAACCGAACTGACTCCGCCCTCTCATTGCCACGCCCATTGTCACGCCCAGAAAAATAAATTCCCTAGAAAAATAAATTCTCTAACGTCAAATATTTGAATAAAAAATGATTTTTTATAATTAACGTATTTTTATCGGCCGAAAAAATATTGTGTATCACACGCCTAGAAACTGCTTTGCAAGTACTCGTACTTGTAGGGCCTCGGCTGCACCTCGGCCTACAAACGTACTCGCACTTCCAAAGTGACAGTTTCTAGCCTTGTGATACAAATAACTATTTTGTAGTCGATGAAAGCTATATACGAAGGTTTAAATTATACTCATTACATTTTTCTATTAGACTCTTGGCTGTATGAAGTTGAGCAGTATTACTGTAGTTCGAGCTGATAACTAGTCTGTTTTTTTGTGTTAATCTGTTGGTGAATATCCTCGTGAAAAGTTTGTACATTTGATATAACAGATTGATAGTTGTTAGTTTTGTTACATCTCCTTTTTTATGGATAAGGGCAACTTCTGCTTCTGTCTAGGATTCTGGGGTTTGACCTCTAGGCAGATGTTAAAAATCCTTTTTAGTTTTTCAGTTAGTTTAATTCTCCTAGTTGTTCGAGGATTATACTATCTGCCCCGACAGCTTTATTAATTTTTACAATTTTGTGGGAATTGCTAGTTAGGTATCTTGGGGATATTTTCGGAGCCCACATTCTGTATTTTCTCTTTCCGTTCTTGACTTTGATATTCGTTTGGATGTACTTTATTTACGTAGAGTCCTATATGACTTCCCTCGTTATCTCTGTTCTATGCGTTAGTTTTTGGCCGTTTCTATCTTTAATTGAAATCATTTCCTTCTTTCCCAAACTAAAGTGGGTTTTAAATATCCTTGATCCCTTATTTCTTTCAATTTTTTCTATTATTACTTTAGTATTATACTGTCTGATGTACTTGCGTAATTACTTTCTGACCAATTTATTAAATTCCGACCATTCTATAAAATTGTTGTCTTCGTCCACTTTTAACTTTTTCCTTTGTTCACACAGCGATTTAGTACTGTCACTTATCTTCTATGTTATAATTTTGGTTTGTTTAGGCAGTTCGTCAACGGCTTCCGTAAGAATCCTCGTTAATTCGTTAGCTTTACCAATAATGTTATCGGCTATGTTTTTCTTCATTGAGTTTTCTTTCACATTCTTGAAATGAATTCGAAGACTTCCACGGTCAATGTCAGTGTTAAAAGAACGTCTTCTGGATCGGGACCGTGTTATTGTTGAGATAAAAAGACCTCAACGTTTCTTCCATTTTTTTAAGAGACTTTATCAGGAAGAAAAAGGGAGCACTAAAAGAGTTACCATGCTCAACGTGTGAACCACGCCAGAGGCGAAACTCTTTTGTAAGCCAAGCTAGAAGGATCTCGCCTCTGGCTTGGTATAAAATGTTGTATCTTAGTAAATGGTTAAAATACCTCGTTCGATTTATGTATGTTAGATCATCCGGCATACCATGGTGATTTTACACATGCCAAAACATTTTGAAAAAAATAACAAATAACGGTGATATTGTCATTTTTAGTTATAAAAATGCAAAGGAATACAGGAATAATTTTTTAATCGATTTTTATTATGACATCGCATTAGACATTTTATAACGAATACAAAATTAAACATACATAGAAACAAATTTAACTTTATACATTCTAGCCTAAACAGTAATTTTACGAATAAATCAAACGAACAATATTTTACAAACAGCTTAGACGTTACACATGAATGTAAAAAATAAATATGGTTATATCTAACACTCACATAAACAAGGATTACATAAGGTAAGTTTGTGGCCACTTCGCTTTTATAAACTAAAAAGCAATAAAGATAAAAAATCGATAATAATCAACCAGTGGCATTTTCATTCAAGACTAAAATACTAAACAGTAATCGAGTTACAACTTGGAGTTGCCACTGGTTACAAAAGATTTTATAAAAGTTTATACCTATACAAGAACACAGTATAATCACATAACGTTTGTACAATAAATTATTATACATAACGTCTTCATTTTTCGTTTCGCTTCGCACTAAAAATAAATTATTATCTAAAATCTCTAATAAATTAATATCCCAAGTTATCCCTTAAGACGGCTTGCTTGGTGTACTTCTTTTTTGTGCATTTTCCCCACCATGATCTTCTCACGCATATTTTCTTCGGTTTCAAAACAAAACATTTCGTTTGTACTACGTTGAAGAATAGTTTTCCAACAAAGTTTGCATCGCTCGTATCAGCCATTTTTAAGCATGCCCTAAAACTAAAAAAATATAAAATTATTTTATTATCTTTATACTGTACACGTAACAATAATATCAAGTCTTTACATAAAACGCTAATAATTCAATTTAAATTCAAGGGAACTTCAGGAACCTAATATAACGCGGGTTTATTTAAATATGTGGTCTAGTTTGCTTTGGATTGTTCAAGTTATGTCGTGCATTAAATCATGTAACTGTTGGACACTTAACCTCATATTTAATTTTTTTTTTTTTTAATACGAAAAATAGCTACGAATATGTTAACCTGAAATGAGCAGGGAATAATGGTGATAATACATGAAGTTATTAAAGAGATAGAACAAATGAGGATGTTGCGATATTAACAGAAATGAAGATAGAGGGAAGTGGAATCGAAGAGCAAGGAATATATACACAGATATTTAGTCTAGTTGCAAAAGACGAGCGAAGAGGGGCGCCTCAATCTTAATACATAAAAAACACAAAAAGAACACGACTAACAGGGAATGCATAAATGGACGGTTTATGCGAGTGGAAATTAACATAAAAAATAGAAGAACATAAATTGCGATAGCGATCACTACATTTTGAAACCAAAAAAATAATTCCTTTGCTAAACTTAACAAAAGCTTGTGATGAAGAAACATCAGAAAAAGAAGAATTTCTACCTTACAACAACTGCAGTCTTGAACATTCGAATACAAAAGTCTGTACCGTCAAACACTAGATGATAAACTAAAAGACAGTGATAACACAACAGTAGATGCATTAACATTAAAACATACAACAAAGTGTACATGAAGCAGCAATGGAAGCGTTGGGTAATATAGAAAGAACAAGAAAGAAATGTGTCTTAATGTGGTATGAAAAAGAAGAACAAATCCAAAAGAAAAAACCATATTTGAAATGGCTTTCAACAATAAAATATAAAGATAGTACAAATTACAGGGAAGCACTATGTAAAGACCGTAAAATAGTAACAGAAGAAAGAAGAAAGCAATGGAATGAGAAGTGTAACATGTATGCAGGAGGAACGCGAAATAAGGAAGTATTAATATTTACAAGACCCCATCTAGAGAGAGTACCTACACCACTAAAAATAATATCACTTAAGGATTATGTAATTATTTTGTAATATTGCTGACAGAAGACAGGTCAAAATGTAAGTATATGTTGTTCGCCAATAATTAACATAGGAGGAGAACCAACGATAGCAACAGAAGAACAAATACAAGAAAAAGTGCATATCCCTTTACCTCTGTACAAGAAAGTAGATCGCAGTAACATGATTATTTATCGGTCACCAGTCTATTTAGTACGCTCCATGGGCGTGTTCTAAGAGATTTTATAGAAGAAGAATATGGAATGAAGAAGCAGAAAATCAAAGAGAATTTCGCGCAGGACAATCGTTCTGTATTAAACAAATTATATAAAAAAAATTTACTTATCGACTTATCAATAGCCTACAATACAGTAATAAAACTATGGGGAGTAATGAAACAAACACAAATTAATTGCACTCTTATAAACACGGTACAGTATTTATGAATAAATTGTTCATCAAAAATCACAATTGGTGAATAACTATCTGAAAGCTTTCCTGTAAATAGGACTGTAAAAAGGACTTCGACAAAGTTACTGACAGTTTAAAATTTACATTGAATATGCACTCCAAGGGTGGAAAGGAAAATGCTGTACAATGAGATATGAACTAAATCATTCGACACTATACAGGGTGTAAATTAATGTCATGCAGATATTTCAGGGGGTGATAGTACTCAATAAAATAACAAAAAAATGTTAATATACACATAATCAAAAACGCGCCATTTTCGATATACAGGGTGGCGAAGTTTCAATTTTTTTTTTATATTTTGCGTTTTGAGATAATTATTTGAAATTTAGTATAGCTACTATCTTTTAGAATCTCTGCAATAAAATGTCAAAATCATCAGTTGCAGTATACAGGGTGTTACAAAAAAAAACAAAAAGAAAATTATTTTGACTACACTTGTGTGTATTGATCGCTATTTTTTCAAATAACTCAAAAACGGTGACAGATACGGGAATAATAAAACAACCAAAAAGCTGGAGAAAAGAACAGGGAATTTAAGTAAGATTTAAAAATTTATACAGGGTGCTCCAAAAAAAAGTTCCGGGAGGTAAAATGGTCGGTAACCCAAATAAATGTAACACCCTGTATACTGCAACTGATGATTTTGACATTTTATTGTAGAGATTCGAAAAGATGGCAGCTATACTAAATTTCAAATAATTATCTCAAAACATCAGGGAGAAAAACGCAAAATACGAAAAAAATTTTGAAACTTCGCAACCCTGTATATCGAAAATGGCGCGTTTTTGATCATGTGTGTATTAACATTTTTTTCTTATTTTGCCAAGTACTATCACCCCCTGAAATATCTGCATGACATTAATTTACACCCTGTATACACTGCAATTAGCGGATGATCTAATACTCGTAATAATGGGACTAGAAAACGGGATAATAATAAAATAGCACTTCTGGAAAGAAAGGAATACAAAAAGGGTGTCCTAAGAAAAAAATTATAGGTGCACTAACAAGGAATACTTTGGGCGAAAAACATTACAAGAGAAAGGTAAAAGAACATATACAATTCAATTGTGAAATGCATATTAATCTATGGGTCTGTGATATGGACATTAACTGAAAAAGATCCTAGCTAGAAATGGAAGCACTTAGCAGATCTACAAGAATATCAAGGATTAAAAGGCTAACGAAATAAATGTACACGGGAAATGATAAAAACCAACATTATAGAAGATATAGAACAAAAACAACCGATTTGGTATGGTTATGTGACAGGTTACCTAAACAAGTACTAAACCTATTCAAGTTCAACTTGAGACTAATGATTTTAAAATTGAGAAAAATTGAGAATAAATACATTCAAATTTAGACAAAACAATTTGGAATCGATACAACACACAAATTGGGATAAACAACAAAACAATTTGAAATCGATACAACGCTTTCAAATTGAGAAATAACAACTGCAATTTGTAATTTCTCAATATTAACATCAAAAATTAAACCAACAATAATCTTGATTAATAGGCTAACTATGATAATATGCCTCCTTACATAAATAAAAGGGAAGCAGACAACATCAAAAATCAAATTTGTGCCATCTTTAATAATAGTGAAGATTGAAGAGGACTGGCAAATATGAAAAGAGAGCAACAGCTTACCGATGTTTCTATTAGCCAAGCCTTATTGATAAAAGGGAAAACTAAAACACGCTGCTTTAATTTTGGCTTAATATCACGTACCATTAGAGCTGCAACGTCAGTCCGGGACTTAAATTACCAAACCTCGTATGTGGGGCCAATATCCATGTCATCGACTGCAATAGTAATATGGGAATCACCACAAAATATGAAGGGCTGGTTTCAGGGTTCTCAATTTTGAAAATGATTAGTCTTAATCTAAAGTTAAGAATGTATACAGGGTGTATCGAAAATCGAGCATAATATGTATATCACGCGATTCTACGTCAAAATCTACGTATAATGGATGCCACAAACATAAAAAAGAAGAAGCCCAAGAAAATACTGGAGTCAGGGTATCAGAAAAGCAATGAGAGAAAGAAATTTAACAGAAGATCACTGGACAAATACAAGAGAATCGCGGATGGGAACTGGAAGGTGGCATAAGACACCATATACCGGGTGTCAATGAAACCTGAGGCACCCCTATATATTTATTATTTCTTAAGGTATCGAAATCAATTTGTTGTAAGTGATACACCTTTAAAACTACATTATGTGACATAGAGCACAAGATTTTGCCACTTTTGCCGGAATTAAGCTCAACTTTGTTATTTTAAATGGAACGCCCTGTATAGCTACATATTTTTTGATTCTGGAATTTTTTTGTAGAAAATTTTATTTATTAATCTGGAGTACCATGACCACCCGCATATAATAAAAATTAGGGTTTCTCAACACTCGAAACAAATTGTTTTAGAACTGTTTTCGCTGATGTATTAGAATGACCTAAAGTTGACAAAAATAGTTTTTCTAGAATAACTCTCGTTTTTAAAATTCCACTATGGTGGGACAAAGGGGGACTTAGTACAAACGAGCGTTTTTCAACGATTTAATTTATTGATACCAATGTTGTAACACTAACCTGGAAACTTAATTTGCTATAACGCTCTCCATTCGGAATAATCGCATTTTAGACATTGTATACTAGACTCTGGGTTTCAAAACAATTGGAACATATTCAATGAACAAAACAAGTGGCATATTTGCTACAGTTGAAATTCTAAAATGATTTGTTTAAGCGTTGGGGCACTCTGATTTTCATTTTACGTATGTCATGGCATTCTAGATTAACAAATAAAATATCCTGCAAAAATTTACCTTGTCAGCAAAATATGCCAAATTTCATATCAAACATACGTAAAATTAAATGGAGATTCCAAAAATGTAAAATGTTAAATCCGGCAAAACCAGAAGTGAGGCAGAAACTTGTCTTGTATGTTGAAAATGCTGTTTAAAGAGTATATAGATGTACACCAAACCTCATTTGGATAACTTAAAATAGGTACAATTTATTAAAAAAACTTAAGTGTCCCAGGTTTCATTGGCATCCGGTATATGCATATAATTTATTTTTTAAATGTATTTTACTATTTACTAAATAAGAATAATAACCTTGCATTATCTATAATTTGTGTGTTATTTGAAGCAAATATCAAATCCAAAATTTTAAATGTAAGATTAAGTATTCGGCCATATGAATTAATCTACGATGTTATTCCAAAGTAAGCTATGTAGATGACAAATTTAAACATACTAAACATGTACCAGAATAACGCTGTTTTTGTAAATAAATAAGTCTTTAAAAAACCCGTAGAATTTTTTCATTACAATACAAAATGGATTTATAATTGAATTATGCTAAACCACAGAGACTGTTATGTTAGTTAATCACGATCAAGATATAACCATGACATAAATTAAAGATTGGTATTAAAGGAGCGAGGTTACAAGTTATAACTGCACACCTTGAGGTTGAAATATGAAAATTAAAAATGTATCTAAAATAATCAAAGCGATTTCTCAATAAATCAAAATTAATATTCAAAAAGCATCCGAAAATTTAAATTATTTTTATTTTAAATTAGAACCGATGCGTTAGACTAGATCGTTTAGCTGCAGTAGTTATTCTCTTGTAGAGATTTATTGAAGAACTCGTTAGTGCTACGCCGAATTTGGTTTGAATAATTAACTGGGTAATTTGTTAATTTAAATTCTTTCCGATAATTCACGTACAAATTTTGATTTCATACTTCTTTACTAAAGTAATTACGTAACGATAAATATTCTTTACATTAAGTTGTTTACGCCAAACTACAGTTTCAAATTTAAATGCAGTTTTACTAATTAATTTTTTTTGCCTTGTTGTGTATTAAGGGGACCCGTAAATCTTTAACGGCAATATAAATTATCGTTATCTTGAAAAATAATCCTAGATGTATAAAAAAGGAAGAAAAAGTCTGTTATCAAATACCGATCAGATCATTAAGTGGTTGGAAACTTCAGGAAACAACGTCATTTTTGTTTACTAGAATTAGAGCTAAATGTTTATGTTAATTTAGTCAAACTTTCAAGAGTAGGTTATCAAAAAATATGTGTTATAAAAATGTCATAAAATGTATTTAAACAACAAATTTATATCATGTTAAGTCGACAAATGTGTTATCGGAGGTCATCGTAATTATACACAAGTAATTTTAAACAAAATCACACTATATTGTGTAATACTAACTTGAAAAACTATAAAAAGATCTCAGAGGTTAGAAGAATTTAGCGGTAGTTAAAATATGAATCATAAAAAAAAAACTAAAACTAAACGAAGCTAGCTTGGCTATAAGAACAATTAAACCAGTTAGATTAACAGAAAACAACAGAATTAACAGCAAGATTTCCTCTTAATAAACTAAATCCACAACTCGTGTATTAACTGCAATTTACAGTTGACTTAACACGATCAGTGTCAATTAGAGTGGCTCTGGTTCTAACAGTCGTCTTTGTGTCGCACTTTTGATTAGCTCAATCCGAAAAGCGCGGTGTAAACTCGCTACCAGAGCCTTTTATCTTTCTGAATGGCAGTAAGGGTAGTTTCTCCACTAAGTGGAACTACACTAATTGGTGAGTTTAGGAAGTTTCACTCAAAAGTCAAATGTAAAATCGGATAAAAGGCGATGGTAGGATGTTCAGCTTTATTTACGATCGTATTCTTCTTAAACAAATGTTAATATCAGGGTTGCCGGATTTCCCGATTTGACGCCGGATTGGCGACTTATTCTTCATGTTAGTGCCCGCCTCCCGTTTTGGCAATATTTTAAGCTGTATAAAATTTATTTAGAGGTTTCTGAAATAGGAATAAATTTAAAAAAAGGAGAAAAAAGCTATTTATATTTTAAATGATTCTAAATTTAGTAGACGTCTAAAATCAGCTGATACTATAAATAACTGTTGTTATTATTTTTTACTAAGTATGTTGTAATACATCAAATAAAAGTTATTTTATTTTAAAACTTTTCCATTTATTGTTATCATGTTATTATATTTAAGTTGGCGTTTAAATAATTCTAGATTTGGCGCAGAAAATACAAAAGAATGTGCCACCACTGAGTAATACGTTGAAGTACATAGAATATTAATTTACTTGATAAATATGTTTTTGCACTCTCGGGCGTAAAGTGACTACTTTTCGCCCGCAAAGAAGAGCGTAAAGTTTATTATTGCAGACCTCGGGTGCACTTTACGCTCGCGACAAATTAATTTGAAATATCACAAAAATACCTTAGTTACAATATAATTTTTATAAAATCACTCTTGCCGTGAATGCGTCAATTTAACATGTTTAAAAATGTCATTAGAAAAATTTTATTATAAATCAAAAAATTTAAATAAAATCTCCGTTCGTGCAAAAAATATTGTATGTACCACAGGCGTAATAAGCGAATTTGGCCTTTGGCATGTTATAACCCTCGGGTTATAATATTCACGCCACATGCCAAAATCGCCTTCTTTACACCCTTGATACATAAATAACTATTACAATCTCAACAGTACTATTATAAATTCTCTTTCGATCTGATAAGCTGGGTTAATTATAATTACTTCAGTGAGTTTTCTTTTACAATACGGATTTCTTGCATTGTTACATTATTGTAATTAAGGTTTTTCTTTTAGTCTTTTATATTTCGGTATACAAACAATAAATATATATAAAGAGAAGAGAGAAGAAAAGAACATGAACTTTGTAACAGAAAGATACACAGACGGACCAGCATTCACAGGACACACTTGGAAAGGAACTAATCAAAAAGAACGACACGTCGTAACGTGCACGACACTCCATGGATATCATCACCTAATCTGTAATAATACCAACTACCATCAACCAACAGATGAATGCATATGCCGCCTCTGTAACAACAAAGCTGAAGATAGATATCACCTCTTAAAATGCGACAAACGGGAAAATAAATCCTTAGTGCAATTTATTAATTATCTATTATAAGCATAATTAATTTAATTTTAAATGTTAACTAATCAGTTTTAACTAATTTGTATTCTACTACAATGTTATTTTAATGTGTAAGTAATGTAAGTATATGTAAATCTGCAGCTGTTGATGCGAAAATAAATAAATAAATATATTTCGGTATAAGCTACCAGAATAAAAAGCAATAATTGTGATAACAAACGTCAGCAGTGTAATTGAAATAGTTGCAAATTCAAAATTAAGTCGCCCAGCAACGTCACACGTTTTCAAAGACAATAATTATATTAGTTATTCATACTGGAAATCTAACATGTTGGCCAAAAAAAAAATCAGCTCAAAGTTGGCCGTGGAAGTGATAGTGTGTCATTGCCTTAAGTTCCGTTTTCGAGTTGTTTCACTTTTAGTAGTATTTTGAGGCTTACGGAGACGAAATTGATAAACCTTGTCTAGGCAAGCAGTTAAGTTCAGTTTCATTTCCTAAACTACTTTTAGTTAGTGCTGTTACAGTTTGTTCAATATCCAAATAAATATAGAGATTTTCACCTGGATACACATAAAAATACTTCTTAGTAAGTTAGACACATTTTTTGGAAATAATATTTTATTATCTAGCTATTAAAAGACCAAAAAATGATAATAGAAAGGAATGGGAATGGGATAAGGAAAAACTAATTGAATCAGCAAGTAAAAATTCCGAAACTGATCAGCAAAAATACCACTAAAAAAAATTTTACGAAATTGGCAAAGAATTGGTTTATGAGAATTGAAACCACTAAATGAGAGGATGATTTAAGTAAAGATTGCTGTGTCTAGGAAACAGTAACTATAGTGCAATGCTACGGGCCCATTGATGTATCAGAGTACAAAGTAAAAGAATAGTTGTAGGCATCCTACACAAGACAACTACAAAGATAAACAAAGAAAACGAATTATATTAATGATGGAGATTTTAATGCACAAGTGAAAAAAAATATGAAGGCATTGAGAAGATAATGGGAAAAGAAGGGTCATGTAAAACAAATGAAAATGATGAACTTTTAATAGAATTTTGTGGAGTATATGATCTAAAAATAGGCGGAACGATATTCAAGCATAAGGACTGCCACAAGGTTACCTGGTGAGCGCTATCCGGAGAAGTTAAAATCAAATCGACCACATATGTATCAGCCAAAAATTGAGTAAATTACGCTTAGACGCGAAAAGTAGAAGGGACGTAGATATGAATTCAGAGTATTATTTAATAATAGGAAAAGTATGTGGTAGTAGCAAATACTTATTTCAAAAACTAAAAGTGCGTAATTTAAATGGGATAGATATAAATATGACTTTAGGCAAATCAAGGAAATAAAGTTAAACAGCAATTTGTGAGAGAATTGAGAAAAATATGTAAAAGTATAAATTATAATTGAACAATTGTAGATATCTGGAAAGAATATAAGGAGGCTTTTATTCATACAAGTAAAAAGACTGTAGGGTTTATACCAGTCTTCAGGAAACCATAAATAAGTAATGAGACATTGGAAAAAATCGGAAAAAGACGAATAATAAAAGAAAAAGTTTAAAAACCACAAAGAAAACTATGACAGAATGCAGGAACAATATAGATAGTTAGGTAAAAAAAAATAAAAGAAACATTAAAACATTATATATGTTGTCTTTGAAATTAAAAAAAAAATGCACAGGGTGCTACTACTAAGAGAAGTACCAAAGAATTTTATACCAATATAAGATGAAGTGATATTAACCTTTTGGAAAATTTATATTTATTTAAAAATACAAATTTGGAGTATACTTTTAGGATGCAAGTTTTAAAAGATTAATTATGTAAATAAGTTAAGATTAATTTAAGTATTTATTGTTATTTGTTGTAAATATTGTTATTTATTGTTATTTAGTGTTAATTATTGTAAATAGTAGTCATAGTTATATTTTATATGCATGTATGTGAAAGAATGAATGATATAAAACAAATTCAAGGAATGGGAGATTTTGAGTAATAACTAGGGAAGGATATAAAAATTGAAGAACGAAAAACAACAGTTGTTAAAACTGAAATAAACGTGAAAGACGTGTTTTTGGGTTTTTCTCTGAAAACTTATAATAATAAGATAATATCAACGGAAACTTGAATACTAATTAGTGGAGAATAATTGCAAGCTGGGATAAACTGATAATATTGATTTGGATTTATTGGATAAAATTTTATAATTGGAAATTGGATAATCAAATTATAATTAAAAAGGATATTTGGAACAAATAATAATAAATTGGACAAGGAACTATATTTTGGTGGGATTTTTCAAATTCGGGGATTGATTGTTGTGAGTGAGTGTTTTTAGTTTTAGTTTTTGTATTAATTTTTAAGTTAGAAATAAGTTGTTGTAATAAAGCTTGCAATTTAAAAGTTAATAGAAATTTATTACATTACTCATTTTCAAAATTCAAAATCGAATCTTTCAACGACCCTGAGATGTAAAAATTTCATTATTAATTCAAAATTTCAAAAATATTAATTAGAGAGTCTAAAAAATTGTATGGAGCTTCTTTTATTGATAAAAAGAAATTAATTAAATTAATTAAAAGACTGCAACCATAACAATAATTGGCGTCCAACGTGGTTGCTTACAACGTGGGGTTTTGATAGGACTTCGTAGGGCTACTTAGGGCTCCGAAGAGTTATTTTGACAGTGACAGGATAATTTTGCATACATCATTCTAACAATTATTGTCATACATAACAATAATTGGCACCAGCAACGTGAGGTTTTTAAAAGTGGTTATTCATAAATAATGAAGCTATTTTGAATTTGACATTTGTGGTACCCCACTATATGAAGAAGTAAATACTGTGGTGTATGCTTTTATATTCTGCTCTAATTTACAAATTCTTTACATAACATCTAACTGTCACTATCAATAATTCTCCATGGTAACTTGTAACTAAGATAATGTGATCATAAATAATATTACTAATTCTTCGGTCTCCACATTCCGTCCCTTTTTTTCAGCTTCAGTGGTTTAACCTTATCCTGGACTGTAGCTTCCTTGGGTTGCTCGACTTCTATGGGTTCTTGGGATTCCTCTTCTTGGTATATGGTGGCTTCATCTTGTGCTGGTTCTTGTTGTAGACCTGGGGGCGTTCCCGATGTTTGCCTTGGTAGAGGTATGAGTTCTGGTAATTTCTTGAGATGCGAAACGTGGCGTTTCATTAGTTTGCCGTCTCTTAGTAGCGTAGCTTCGCTACCTTGTAGGCTTATGACTTCATATTCGCTGTTGCTAAATTTTGGTGTGAGTTTATGAGGAGTTATTAAGTTTTTCACAATTACTTTATCCCCTGGTTGTATCTCAAGGACTTTCGATCTTCGTTTCTTGTCTTCCCTTTCTTTTCCTTTTTGTTTATTTAATATGTCCGTATCGCGTGCTTCTTCATCTATGTTTCCTGTCATCAAATCGGCTAGCGAGGGTATTTTATCTCTTATATTTCTATTGAACAACAACTCTGAAGGAGATTTTCCTGTCGTTCCGTGAGGAGTGACATTATACATTAGTATAAATTTTTGTAGTTCAGTGACGTAATCAGAATTGTTTGCATGGCAAATTTGTAGTCGCTTCAAAATAGCCTTGTTCATATTTTCCACTTCGCCGTTTGCTTGGGGCCAATATGGTGGGGTGTGAATCAGTTCAATATTATTGTCGTTGCAAAATGTCTTGAATTCTAGGCTAACAAATTGTCTTCCATTATCGGATCTTATGGATTTTGGAATTCCTAGACGTGCGAATACTTCTTTGAGGTGGTTTATAATAGCAGCTGATGTTGTTGTTTTCATGAATTTAAGTTCTTGATACCGAGAGTAATAATCAATTATCACAAAGACCTGTTCTTGGTTAGGTAGTGGTCCCATAAGATCAATAGCTAAACATTGCCACGGTCCCTCTGGAAACTTGTGTCTCGACATCGGTGGAGGTTTGTTGGGTTGTGTGACAAGTAAACAATCACGACAGCGTTTTACAAAATTTTCTGCTTGCCTATCGATGATCGGCCACCAAACTTTTGCTCGAAGTCTTCTTTTCATTACAGTTTCCCCTGGGTGGCCTTCATGTGCCAGTTTCAGAATTTGGTCTCGTAATGTTTTTGGAATTATTATCTTGTTTCCTCGTAGAATAACTTGACCAAGGGTTGTCAACTCTAAGCGAAATGGGAAATAAATATTTTTGTCAGCGGCTTCCCATGAATTGTTGTTGATTTTCGTGACTGCTTCAGATATTTCGCGGTCAGTTTTGCTCTCATTAATAATTTGGGAAATGTGTATAGCTTTAGGTGTATTTTGCTCCAACAAATTGTAGACGTGTCTCTCTCCTTCTCTGTCGAATGAGCACTCATTATTTATTGCACACAGTCTTGAAACTGAATCGGCTATATTAAGTTTACCGGCTTGATAAATAATTTTGAATTTGTATGATTGTAGTCGCAGTACCCATCTTTCTATTCGTGCTGGAGGTTTAGAAGTTGGCTTAAAAATAACCTCTAAGGGTTTATGGTCTGTAACTAATTCGAATTCTATCCCTGCTAAATAATAATAAAATCTCTCAACAGCCCAAACCAGTGCCAGACTTTCTTTTTCTGTTTGGGAATATCTTCGTTCTACGTTGGAAAGACTCTTGCTGGCAAAGGAGATAACATGTGGTGTTTCAGTCTCATCAAATTGTAAAAGAACAGCACCTAATGCTACGGGACTCGCATCCGCTATCAATCGGGTTTTCAGATTGATATCAAAATATGATAATGTTGGAAGTTTAGCTAATGTCCGTTTTAAATGATCAAAGCTTTGTTGGTGGATGTTATTCCACGAAAATTTCACGTCTTTTTTTATCAAGCTTCGAAGTGGTTCAGTAATCGTACTTAAGTCAGGAATAAATTTTCCCATGTAGGTGACGAGGCCTAAGAAGCTTCTAACTTCTTCTTTAGTCAGAGGCGATCGGAACTGTAAGACGGTTTGAATTTTCTTTCCATCCGCATCTATACCTTTACTAGATAATGTGTGTCCCAGAAATTCCAACTCTTGTACTTTCATTAAGCATTTATTTTTGTTCAAGACAATATTGTTTTCTTCAAAAACGTCTAATACCTTTTTTAAACACTCGTCATGTTCGAGTTCTGAAGCTCCAAAAATTATGACGTCGTCTAGGTAATTCAAACAATTTCTGCATGAATACAGGAGTCCTTCAAATACCCTTTGAAATATCTCTGGTGCCGAATTAACACCAAACATCAATCGTTTGTAGCGGTACATGCCCTTATGGGTAATAAATGTGGTAATGTGACGGCTTTCTTTGTGCAATTCGAGTTGATGATAAGCATTCATTAGGTCTAATTTAGAAAAATATTGTGAGTTTTTGAGTTTCGTCATCAATGAGTCAAAAGTCGGTAGTGGATAATTCTCTCTTAAAATTGCCTCGTTGGCTCTACGCATATCTACGCAGATCCGAATATCGTCGTTAGGTTTAAATATTACCACTATCGGTGAAATCCACGAACTTGGTTCAGTTACTTTTTCAATGATATCCATTTTTAAAGCTTCCTTTAGTTTTTCTTCTACTCTAGCTTCAATGGCTATTGGTACTCGTCTGACAGGTTGCTGAATTGGTGTTTTGAGTGGATCTATGGTTAGTTTAACGATGACATTTTTAATTTTTGGAAAAGCCGTTACCTTTTCCACTTGATTTATATTCATACCCAACTTTAAGATACCCAATCGTTGAGCCGTTTCTTTTCCTACTAGAGAGACATCACCGTTGTCTACCACGTAGAAATCAGTAATAATTTCTGGTTGATTTAATAACCCGATGGTCGTTTTGAATTGATATTTTATTTTTATTTCGTTTCTTGAGCCATAGGGTTTTAAAATATCATTTACTTGCGAATTAATGTCCCATATTGTAGCGTTTTCGCGTTTTAATAATTCCCAGTCTACGCCGCTAACAATGTTCGCTCTTGAACCCGAATCAATCAAGAAAGTTATCGGTATTCCTCCAATCCTACATTCAACTAAATCGTCTCTTGAATTACCCTTTTGAACTGTTTTCTTGATTCTAAAACAGTCGAAATTCCGGATATTGTTGTCCGTGTCTTGCGGCTCTGAGTTTGATTCCTCTTCGATAAAATTTATCCGTCTTCGTTTGTACTTTTGGTATGTCGATGTGGATGGTTGTTTTTCATCCGGTGTTCTGCAAGTAGTAGCAAAATGACCCTTTATTCCACATTTGTTGCATTTTGAACCTTTAGCAGGACAGTACTTTGAATAACTTGCATGCCCGATTTTACCGCATCTTATACATTTGACTGGCCCCCGTTTATTGTGAACGGTAACTTTATTAATTGTTGTTGTTAGAGTACTTGGTCCGGCTATTGTGGAGTCCATTACCTTTGATTGGCTTCCAATTTGTTCGTAAATTTGACAAAGCTCGATAACTTCGTTAAGTGAACGTTCTTTTTCTAATAGCTTCTTCTTTAAATCTATAGGTGCCCAACTGTCGATAATCTTGTCTTTCATGTTGATATCTGCTGCTTCTCTAGGATTATTTCCAAATGTGCATTTTGCTGCCTGTTGACGGATTTTAAGAAGAAATTTATTAAAACCATCCCCTTGTTCTGGTTTCATGTTCCTAAAGATGTGTCGTTCAAAAGTTGAATTTTGTGTGGGTGAAAAATACTCATTCAATTTTTCTACTAACACTCGAAACACGTCATTCCTTTCATTTGGATCATATGTTCCTATTGCCCCAGGAATATTGTATGCAACCTCCTGCAGTTGTGCACCACCTATGTGAAGTAGTTTATTTCTCTTTTTTATTACGTCAACGATTTCTTCGGATGCTAGGTATAGTTCCAATGATCGCAACCACTTTTCCCATTCGCCTCTTACTAGAGCTTTATCTATGTTGTCACACAAGAAAGATTTAATTCCTGTGTCAGCCATATTATCTTTTGACGTTTCCTCAGAGGCTCGCAATTTGCTGTCTTCTACTTCTGCGGTTCACACCCTTTGTGACTCAGAACTTCTTTAATAAGTGGCTCGCAATTTCTAATGCTGCTCACAAACGTCTACCTGTGGTTCACGTCTTGCCGTGACTCACACTCCTACTTTTATGTGGCCTATAGCTCACTGTGGTCTACGTCTTGCCGTGACTCACACTCCTACTTTTATGTGGCCTATGGCTCACTGTACTCCCTGTGGTCTACGTCTTGCCGTGACTCACACTTCTACCTTTATGTGGCCGATGGCTCACTGTACTCCCTGTTGGGGTACAACACTCTTAGAATAATGTTTCAACTTTCCTTATTAACTATTAAATTCTTATTTTAATTCTTCAATATCTTACTCACCCTGGGTTCGGAAGTAATCCTCGTCGCCACTTTGTGGTACCCCACTATATGAAGAAGTAAATACTGTGGTGTATGCTTTTATATTCTGCTCTAATTTACAAATTCTTTACATAACATCTAACTGTCACTATCAATAATTCTCCATGGTAACTTGTAACTAAGATAATGTGATCATAAATAATATTACTAATTCTTCGGTCTCCACAACATTTATAAATTAATTAATTGTCAATCCAAAGTAGAACGTCAAATTATTTTAATAATAATTGATGACAGCAAAGTGAGGTTTAATATTAATTTGTTATTAATAATTTTGAAGGGGTTATAAAACTTGGTAGGGTAAATATTAGTTTAATAAATTATTAACAGAAAACAGAAGTAATTAAAACTTGGTAGGGTCATTCACAGTTTTGAATCAAAGTTATTTAGTAATTGAAATAATATAGATTTGAATCAATACTAAATAAAATTGTGAAAGAAAAGTATAACGAATTTAATTGTAGAAGATATTTCCATAAATATTGAATTGTTTCATAATAAAAGTCAGTTTGAAGTTTATTAAATTTGACAAATTGATAAAATTGACAAACTTGATTGTTCATTGTTTTGTGTGAAATTTTTGCTTAAATATTCAAATAATAAAATTCAATAAAAAACGAGATACATATATTTTGACAAAGTTTAGAAATTGATAATATGAGTGAGGGCAGAAGAAATTTAAGAAGTTCTAGGAAAGATAAAGAACAGGAAATGGAACAACAAGAGGAGGAAAATGAAATGGAGGTAGTTGAAGTTGAAGAGGAGCATGAAAATGCAGGTGAACAGTTAGAAGAAGAACCTCGAAGTGTTGGTGATCAAATACAAATTCAAACTTCTCAAATTATTACAAATCCAGTTCAATTTGATGGGAATTTCATGCAAATAATGATGCAACAGTTAAGTAAAATAGATGAAATCAAAGAAGATACCAAGAAACGAGATGAAAGATTAGAGAAGCAGTTTTCAGAAATCAAAGAAGATTTCAAGAAACGAGATGAAGATTCCAAGAAACGAGATGAAGATTCTAAGAAACGAGACGAAGATACCAAGAAACAGTTAAGTAAATTGGATGATAAGTTAGATGAAAAATTAAATGAAATTAAAGAAGAATCAAAGAAGAGACATGAAGAGTTGAAAGAAGAAAATAAGAAGCAATTTAATGAATTGAAAGAAGAATTGACGAAAAATAAACAAGATTTATGCAATGAAATTAAAGAAATATTTAAAAATGTTAAACATGAGGAAGAAGAGGTTATTTTAGAATACGAAGAAGTAATTAAAGAATATGAAGGCGTGGAAGATGAAATTGAAGTTCAGGAAAATATTAATAATGTTAATAATCCTGAAGTTATTGAATTAAATAAAAATAAAATGTACATAAATGATGTGCAAGAAGAAATTAAAATTACAGAAGAATATCTTGATATGCAAGATGAAATAATAATCGATGAAAATGTTAAACTGATAAAGGATGGTGAAAAAGAAAATTCAGGGATAATCAAAGATGGTATTCCAAAGAATTATGTAAAGATAAATAAGAAGAATTTAATTAAACAAAATATTAAATTATTTATCAAAACTGGAAAATTAAAATATGAAATGAAATTGACTAAACAGATTAAAAAGAGATTTTCAAAACTAAATAAATCTAAAATGGTTAAGAATAAATTGAATAATAATCGTATGAAAAATGGTAATAAAATACAAACGAATTCAATAAATACAGTTTTAAAACTAATTCAAAATTGCGTATAAAAGAACTAAAAGGTCCACCAGAATTTTAAAATGTGTTATAATTTAGTATACTTGTAAAAATGTTAATTGTTAATTGTTTATTGTTAAATATTATTTACTTGCTTCAAATGAAAATTTTTAATTGAAATTTATTTAAATGATAAGTTAAATTTTAAAATTTAAAACTGCAATTTGTTTGATAATTAATTGAAATTAATATATGAAAAATTCCTCTAATTTTTCATATATCAATGTTGTATCGATTTGAAAATTAATAGAATCAAGGTAGAAAAATTATGTCAAATGTCAAACGTCAAATTTATTAAAAGTCAAAAATGACTTAAATGTCAATAATGACAGATATAAAGAAAAGTCAAAATTAACTTAACCTGATTTTATATGTTAAAATGACAAATAGGGTTGTTAACTTAACGAAATTAAAATTGAGAAAATAGGTTTGAAAACAAAAATTTCACAAAAACAAGGTAGGGTGTTGAAGTGATATTAACCTTTTGGAAAATTTATATTTATTTAAAAATACAAATTTGGAGTATACTTTTAGGATGCAAGTTTTAAAAGATTAATTATGTAAATAAGTTAAGATTAATTTAAGTATTTATTGTTATTTAGTGTTAATTATTGTAAATAGTAGTCATAGTTATATTTTATATGCATGTATGTGAAAGAATGAATGATATAAAACAAATTCAAGGAATGGGAGATTTTGGGTAATAACTAGGGAAGGATATAAAAATTGAAGAACGAAAAACAACAGTTGTTAAAACTGAAATAAACGTGAAAGACGTGTTTTTGAGTTTTCCTCTGAAAACTTATAATAATAAGATAATATCAACGGAAACTTGAATACTAATTAGTGGAGAATAATTGCAAGCTGGGATAAACTGATAATATTGATTTGGATTTATTGGATAAAATTTTATAATTGGAAATTGGATAATCAAATTATAATTAGAAAGGATATTTGGAACAAATAATAATAAATTGGACAAGGAACTATATTTTGGTGGGATTTTTCAAATTCGGGGATTGATTGTTGTGAGTGAGTGTTTTTAGTTTTAGTTTTTGTATTAATTTTTAAGTTAGAAATAAGTTGTTGTAATAAAGCTTGCAGTTTAAAAGTTAATAGAAATTTATTACATTACTCATTTTCAAAATTCAAAATCGAATCTTTCAACGACCCTGAGATGTAAAAATTTCATTATTAATTCAAAATTTCAAAAATATTAATTAGAGAGTCTAAAAAATTGTATGGAGCTTCTTTTATTGATAAAAAGAAATTAATTAAATTAATTAAAAGACTGCAACCATAACAAAGAAAACCAACAAAGAAACAACAATCCACTTTTTTAGTAGTAGATAAAGAGGGCCAGATACTTGTCTCTGTGAAACAATAGTTTAGAAAGATGGAGACAGCACTTTAAAAGAATATTAAATGTAGAATCTTAAAATAGTGAACCCTGACAGGGAGAAGAAAAAGCTTCACTAGCTTCAGATCCGACCACCCTACATAAAGCAAAATAATAGAAGCCATCAGTAAAATAAAAAGCGGAAAGACACCTGGTATTGACAATATAGTAGAAGGGAAAAATGTTGAAACTAAATGTCGAGTTATCTGCACAAATATTAGAACCCTTAATTGATAAAATTTAGATAGACAAAAAGTTTCCGCAGGATTGGCAGGACGGTAAAATACTAAAAATACCACAGAAAGAAGATCTGAAAAAAAATGCGAAAACTGACGAGGCGTTGCATTGTTGAGTGTGGTCAGCAAGCTATTAATAGAATTACATATATACAACAGGATAATAAAACATGCCAAGGGCAGAACACAATAGATTTCAACAAGGAATATACTTAGAATTGATCATACTTATTGAACAATCGGTCGAGTTAGGATCATCCCTTCACTTAATATTTGTTGACTACGAGAAAACTTTTAACAGCATAAATAGAGAAAGCCTATGGATAGCACTTCGCAATATACTATAAACTTTATCGAGGAAGAACACAGGAGGTGCAGTTATAAAGTCTTACATAAAGGACAACTATCCGATGGTTTTCGAAAAAATGCTGGCGTGAGACAAGATTGTTTACTATCACCTTTATTATTTGTAATTATTTTGGACGAAGACAACTAAAAAGTGTTTGAAGTGCAACTGATTTAACAATTGAGACTAAAGTTAAAATTCTTAACAGCATGCTTAAATCGGTGCATTTGTATGGTTAATGGCGAAAACATTACCACACAGATTACAAGTGTTTCTAAATAGGTGTCCCCGGAATATTTTGCAGGTTTGATGGCCACAAATAAACAATAAGAAAATCCGATTCTAAAATAAGTTAAACTGTATTACAATGGAATCCTCAAGGAAAAAGGAAAAGGAAGGCCGAGAACAACACGGAGGAAAACCGTGCAAGAAGCAACAGGGAAAACAATTATACAGCTTAGACAATTAGCAAGTGCTAAAAAGAGTGGAGAAATTATTCCACTAGGGAATAATATTTAAGCGAATATGTGGAAGTGAAAGTTAGGTTCTATCTAAACAGACAAAAATAAAAGTACGGAATATGGAAGTTAAATATACGCCTATTACAAAAAAGGATAAAATTTGCAACGAAAGGGTAAGAGAAGAACTAAAAGTGTAACAATTCTAAAAATAATCGAGCGACAACAAGTAAATGATTCGGACACATAGTGAGAAAGGATAATCTAAAAAGGTATGGGAAGCATGAGCACACCAAAAGAAAAGGAAGAGGTAGATCAAGAAAAACATGGGATTGCATGATAGATCAATGTTTGAACGAAAGAGTATTGATCTGGAATGAAAGAAAGGAACTAGTAAAAAAAAAAGAATGGGCAATATTTACATCTAAACAGAAAGCAACTTAAATGACACCCTAACATCTTAGGGTATATTAAGGTCACAAATTTATCTAGTTTTTCTCCCTAAAACCCACAACAGAGATAGAAACTGAAATTTAAGATTATACGTATAATTTTCCTTTGATGCATATTGAAACAGGACATACGGTATGTGTTATATTTTGAATCTGTATTTAAAACTTGCGGGAGCCCACTACCACTGATTAATTATAATTTTCACGCCAAAGTCTAATAGAAAATAAAGTAATTAAAGTAATTAAAATTTCAATAAATTGTTTATTTGCTGCAAGTTCAACAGTTATTATTTTGTTGCAGTTCAGTTCATGGGAAAATTCCCATTTTAATGAGTTAGTCAACAATTTAGTAGTTCTATTGAACTGACCTATATTATTTCAATAAAGACGTACTTCCTTAGGCTGAAATGTTTTGGATCACGCTTTATAATAAGTAGATACGATTTTGAAATACATCTATCTTCACTTGTATTCGAAGGCAAAATTTTGCGTGTATCGCAAAGCGTTTGTTGCTTTCACTAAATAAGCTTAGTCGATAGCATTAAATCAAAAATTCTGATAGTAGGTGTATAAAAATGTCCGAAAATTGATCAAGCAGGTCGTAAACAAGTGGTGGCGGAGCCCCCGTCGCGGCGCTCGACCGGAAGTATGTGATAAAGACACAATGCGAATATGAGATTAGTTTTTACTGCTTCGGCAATTTGTGAGGAGATTTATATGATATTCGCTGTTTGATTTATACGCGTACGCGTAAATTAAATGACGGATGTTGAAAGGGCGCTAGGGTAACTTGGAAGGTTCTTTTATCCAAATCACCGGATGAATAATATTTTTAAAATGGCCAGAGAAACTTGTGTGATAAATTGCAAATCGATAATGTGTTAGTCTGACCGTTTATTTCATGAAACTATCCCCTAAGTACTAGTAAAGTATATGGCACTACTTTATTATCTCTTGAAGTCCAGACAATCGCCACTCGAAGATTCTGCTTCGGAAGTATTTATCGGCAAAGTTAAAATTATGGTCAGAGCAGAGTAAACGAATGTAATTGTTATCATGAGATTGCGTTTTATATATTTTTTATATTAATATTTCTACCCGGAGATTTCAACAGTATATTGGAATTATTGTACTGGTAAAATAATTTCATTATAACAGACTTCGTATCAGTAAAAATCAATTCAATGAGATTCTGAACAAATGAATGATTGAAATATAAAAATAAAACACAAAAACAATATTTGGCTAGTGAACAGCTTCATATTGTGTGATCCAAAAAATTGTACCTCAAGGTTAGCCATGGAATAATTGAAGAATATCATTACAAAAACCATACAGGGTTCATATGAACTACTAAACCTAACTACGAGGGGTCGTTTTTATATTCCCGGAATAGAAAACAAAATAAACAACTACAAAACTAACAAAAATGTATTTTTCAATATAACACACTCCCTCAACAATGCAGGTATTAGAACATTTCAATAACAACTGCAAACCGTGATAAAAATATTCTTTTGTTTTTGTCTTAAAATGGCTCTGAACTGCTGCTATAAGTTCATTATCATGGGCAAATTTTCTTTATCGGATGTCTCTTTTCAAATTTGGGAATAGAAAGTAGTCCGAGGGAGCCAAATCGGAACTATAGGGCGGATGGTCCAGTTCTTCAAAGCCACAACTGTCCAAAGCAGTCTTGACTGTTTTTGCCTTATGAACTTGAACAGTCGCCTTGTCGTGCAACAGCAGTATCCCCTTGCTTAGCTTTTCTCTTCTGTTTTATTTAATTGAATCCCTTAAACGTTGTAATAAGCCGGAATAATATTCCCCATTTATTGTTTGGCCCTTTTTTAAGTAATCTATTAATAGATAATAATATGCCCTCACAAAAAATGGTGGCCATTATTTTTCCTGCTGATGCAGCGACCTTAAACCTTTTAAGAGGGCTGGAACCCTTAACATGCCACTGCATTGACTCTTGTTTAGACTCTGAGTCATAATAGTGGACCCAAATCTCATCTCCCGTAACGATTATTTTAATTATAGAGTCGGGATCTTCTTCACACAAACTCAAAAACTAATTACAGACTTGAATTCTGTAATGCATTTGAAAGGGAGAAAGCATTCGGGGAACCCATCTTGCACTTACTTTTTACAAAAACTTGGCCCAAATATTCATGCAAAATCCTAAAAAATAGTGGTTTCTGATACACCAGTTAATGCTGCTAACTACCTCTTCTTTAGGCTGGCGTCTTCTAACACTAAACATTTAACTTTATCCACAACTTCTGCAGTAATCGTTTTAGTGGGACGACCGGATCTTGGATCTTCTTCTAATGATTCTCAAAAACATGTAAACAATTTGAACCATTCATAAATGGTTGATTTGGAAGGACAAAGGTCACCATACACAGCTCCCATTTCTTCAACTATTATTTGAGGACTTTTTCCCTGTTTTGTGAGGAATTTTATAACCGATCGATACTCAACTTTATTCATTTTGACCTCTTAGCTTGGCACGTCTTCAAAAACCAGAAGATAACTAAGCTATAAATTTGACAATTGTTTTATAAATTGTCATATGTTGTTTCATGATTTTAAAAAGGGAAATAGAAAAATTCCAACCAAATTACAAAGTACTTATTCCGAGAATATAAAAACGATCCCTCGTACCTTATTAAAATTGGAAATTTCCCATGAACTGAATAAACACTAGAAGTATGTAATAATAATCTTGCATGTATTTACGCATACGCATATGACTTATAAGGCTCTATGTATTGTTTTATTGCTGACTGAATTTTTGTATAATTACAAGGTGGATAAGTTTGGCATGCTAAGCCTTTAGTGATTTGGAACATCATCTAATAAAGTGTTGTCAATATAATTTTTTCATACATGTAAAGTGCACTCTTTTATTAATAAATTTCTATTATTTTATTTTTTTTATTAAAACACCTGTTGGTGTTTAGCTATTAAAACTAGTCTAAAAGACTAACCATTAATTTTTATCTAATACATTCTAAACTAAGCACTTATCACCTAAAGTCCATCCACTGATGTCCTTTAGATACTTCTAGTATATATTTATATTTCACTCACACACTGTGCTCTGATTTTACATACAACACACTGCATAAGATCGAATGGTTTGGTTCCCTTCATTCGTCGGGCATGGTGTTGATTGTCCAGCAGTCGAAGAGCATCTGCATTAACATGGAGGTGTAACCTGGCTTCATGCTTACCGGCAAACTTTTCGATTTTTTACTGTTTTGCGCAACACCTTATTTTGAAATGTCTATATGGACTTAATGTTAGTATCACTAGCGCAACCCCATAGCTGGATGCCGTATAGCCACACCGATTTCAGGATCTGATTGTAGATCAGTAATTTATTGTGTATTGACAATTTGGAGTTTCTGCCCAGAAGCCAATAATGTTGTTTATATTTCAGATCAAGCTCAGCTCTTTTTCTTCTTCACATGCGTTTTCCATCTCAGCTTCCCATCTAATGTCATGCCGAGATTTTGTATTCACTTCATAGAGTACCCACAATTTTACCATTGATATTTAGCGGAATTGGTTCTGCTACTTTTTTGTTGCTAAAGTTGATATGGATGGATTTAAGTTCATTGAGCTTGATCCTCCAGTTCTTGGTCCAGTCTACTATAATATCGCTTGCTTGTTGTAGCTTTCTTATGGAGCTTTCTTGATTCTGATGTATTGCCAGGAGGGCAGTAACTCTAAGTTTCTATGAGTCAAAAACTAAAAATTTTTGCAGTAACAGTTTCATTTATAAATTTATATCAAGTTACAAAATGCCGAACTTGCCCAATAATGGCGGGCAAGTTCAACGTATGCTTGTAATTCCTTCAAATATCGCAAAGAAATAGATTTGATTATTCAGTATAATCAGTGCAGACCTTGTGGGCCTATTCATTTACATTTACTGCACTGTATCTAATTTTACTGGGTTTCCCCATACTGACGATTATAACCAAAGGGCAAAGTTTCATCATTATCGTCTTCAACTAGTTTTTCTTCTGTTTTCTTTTAGCTCCTTGTTTTTGAATCATCAATATTGAACCTTTCTCCCCTTGTTCCTTTTTGCTGGCTTTTTTCTTTGTTAACTCGTCTTAAAGGGCCCGATTCTCAACTTATCACCGAAGTGATATCCAGTGAGAATTATCACCAAATATCACTTTATCACTTGGAGCTATTCTCAAAAACAAATTTATGATATATGGTGATATATATCACTCACTTATTTCCCCTGGTATTTCGATAGTGAAATCGGTGATATTTGATGATATCACATTTTGACAGTAAACTTTCATTGCTTTCAAATTTGAAAAATGGACGAATACCTTGATTTATTACTTGTTGAACACGTTGAAAATGAAGTGCATAGACATATTCGGCCAAGGTTCAATGCGTTTAACTTGAATGAAAAACGTTTTATAAAATTATTTATTTAGAGTGAATAACGAATTAGCAACATTATTAATTGAAAGAATGAGGGAACATATACAGGGTGTTTCTTAATAACATGCTAATATTTAAGGAGGTTATTCTTGGGTCCATTTTGAGAAAAAAACTTCATATGAACATATGTCCTAAAGGTCTTAACTTTTGAGCTACAGGGTGCTAAAGTTTTAAGAAAAAAATCTTTTTCTTATGATAACTTTGGTATGACCCTAGATATTTTTGTGAAACGTAGTAGGCATCTTCTATGCATCAAAAGGCATTTTCTGCTGTACAACACAATTTTCTATTCTTGAGCCAGTGGCGTTCGTGCGGGATTTGCACTGAATATTTTAAAGAGAAAAGTGATACGCCACTGCTTTTTCTTAAAGTAAAAATTATTTTTGAAATCCTCATTCCTTTCTGAGCAAATCTGGTCTCTTGATTTTTTTCATTTGACGTACGGTTTTCGCATAAAAAAATAAAATTCATTCATTTGCGTCTCGCTAGACCACTTACGAGAAAAAACAATTTATGTAACTTTAAACAAAAATTTATTTAAGAGAATACTTTTTAAACGGTAACATTATAAAATTATGTTGTACAGCAGAAAATGCCTTTTGATGCATAGAAGATGCGTACTACGTTTCACAAAAATATCTAGGGTCATACCAAAGTTATCATAAAAAAAAGATTTTTTTCTTAAAACTTTAGCACGCTGTAGTTCAAAAGTTAAGACCTTTAGGACATATATTCATATCAAGTTTTTTTCTCAAAATGGACCCAAGAATAACCTCCTTAAATATTAGCATGTTATTAAGAAACACCCTGTATACGTCCTCCTGGTAAGAAATGGGCATTAGACGTTGAAACAAAGGTACTACTCCTACTCGTAATGCCTATTTTTAGTTTGTCGAAATATAATATCCTTTATATTTAGATGCTGATTGCTCTTAGATTTTTTGCAACTGGTGGATACCAAACGGACGTCGGAAACGACATAAATTTAGCAGTTAGTCAAAGTTCTGTTAGCAGGTGCGTCACAGAAGTGGTAGACTTTGTTAATAGGATTTTATTTCCGGAGTGGGTGAAATTTCTTACTTCTGAAGAACAATTAATAAGAGCCAGGAATGCATTTTATACGAAATATCATTTCCCAGGGGTTATAGGATGTATTGACTGTACGCACGTTGCAATAGTTTCACCTAACAGTAGGAACCCTGATATATTACCTCATGTATATATTAACAGGAAGGGCTACCATTCAATAAATGTCCAGTTAATACGTGACCATACCATGAAAATATTAAATATTAATGCTAGATATCCTGGAAGTAGGTATGATTCTTTCATTTGGAGGAATTCAAACGTAAATATTTTCCTGCGAAGAAGACATGAGAATGACGACAGACATTTTTGGCTTTTAGGGGATGCTGGGTATCCTTTACAGCCACGGTTTATGACTCTATTAACAAATTCTATAAATGAATCACCGGAATCAAGATTTAATGATTCTCACATCAGAACAAGAATAACTATAGAGAGATGTAATGTAAAAAATAGGTTCAGATGTTTACTCAAACACCGCGTATTACATTATGCTCCAAATGTAGCAACCAAAATTATTAATACTTGTGTTGTCCTCCATAATATGTGTTTGGCTTACAATATTGAAGAAATAGATGAAGCAAATTATAATTTGGATGAAATTTTGGATTATGGAATGTACAATAATCAAAATGCGATAACAGATAATGATGCACCAAAATCGAATTTTTAATCGTGGTGGAATAATTCAAAGACGTATTATTGGAACATATTTTAATTAAATTTTTTTATAAAAAAACACTAAACGAAATAAATACATTTATACACTTAAGTAAATTGGTATAACTGATCCTAATTTTAAAAAAGAATAACTATCTAAGAAAAAGATTCGCTGATTTTAGTTAGAGCATCAGCTATTTTTTCTTTTGCAATTACATCGCGTTCCAAAAGAGCTAATTTTTTTTCCTAATATTCCTTTTCAATACTTAATTTGTTTTTACTATGCTCTATAATTCGTTCAATGGCTCGTTTTTTATTTTCTTTAGAGTTTGTTGCATTCGGTAGCGCTCTCTTTCAGGCCGGTGTTGAATTTTCGCAAGGCTCAAAACTTGTTGTGTTCTCTATACTTTCAGATGCTGTAAAATAATTAACATTTGAAACTAATTAAAATATTAGTCCATAGTTTACAAACACACTTTCACGCTCTTCCGTTTCAACTAGCAAATTATTTGCTGGTACCATATCTAATGGCGACTCCAAAATATCGGAATGCCCATAAATTGCAGAGTTACCTACAAATGGAGTGATGTGTTCTTCCACATCAGTCAATGGGGTTTCTATATGGGGCCCATCTCCAGTCATTCTTGCTGTACTAGCATTTTTTGATAATTTCTCTTTTACATTGCTTTTCATATCCTGCCAGCACTTTAATAAAATGTGTATAAATAATGTAAATTACATAAATTATTGTATTATTTTCAACTGATATATTTGTAATAAACTACATAGGTACATACTTTCCTCCACTCTTTGCCCGTTTTATTGACACCCCCACAAGCATTTAAAATGTTTGAAACTTCTTCCCATGAAATTCCGTTAGATTTTAAATCGGTAAACGGACCACTATTTAAATTGGTATTTTCCTGCATAATTTCAAGCAGTTTGCGTTTTTGTTCATTTGTAACGTAAAAGTCTTCCGTTTCGATGACATTTCGAAGTCGCTTCCTCCAAAATATACAAATGTTTGAAATTCTTTTGCGAAAAACTTCAAATTTTGTAATATTGACAGCTAATGTTGCCAACGTACTGAATATATAATATCACATTTTCTCATTCATTTATATCATATCACCTTGTAATTGAGAATAGCATTTAATATTAACAAGTGATATGATATAAATTTATCACCATTGTGATATGATATGAAGTGATAAGTTGAGAATCGGGCCCTTAGTAAGGGCTACTGGTAAGTATTTCAGATGTTTTGTTTTCGACCTCTTGATCGAGACACCAAAGCTTTCGACTTCATACCATTAGATTTCGATCTTGATGGTGTAGGCGATATAAACAGCGGATGCCCCAATAAAATCATTCTCATCAAATACATCTGGATTAAATGGTTTTATGCCATATTTCTTGAAGGATTTCAAAATATTTTAAATGAAAATGTTTCTTTAATAATAGGTCCAAGTAGGTACATCTACATATTCCGTTATTCGCTCTCCAGGTGATTCGTCATACATTTATTTATTTCATTAATAAGGTAAGTTTTGAAAGGTGCAAATATACCTACGTTTAGAGATTGAAGCCTGTTGCTGGTATGGGGTCAAAATTTTAGCATCACCATCCCATTATCTTAACATAGGTTTATGGCATCCCATGACTAATGGTGCCGTGACCATCAACTAGACCAAAAGAAGAACGAGTATTGGTTGTACGTATTTTATAAAATGTCCAATATATTTATAAAAATATATTCGTATCACTCCAGCCACATGGATTAGTAAAAGCTGTAGTGCCAAGAGAAGGGCGCGAAAGCAGCCGGGGTATTCAGATAAGCTACTCTCGCCATACATTTTGCTTCGGGTGTTCTCAAATTTAAGTGCGTCTTGTACATAAATGCTCGCAGCCAATCTTTGTCAGCCATTTTCATAGAAGTATTAATAGTCCAGTCAATAAAGGGATTGTAGAATGCATGGAGGGTGTCACAATTTTTGACTTCAGGGCTTTGTTTGGAGTCGTTAGGAGGTAAACATACTAAAAGTCCCCGGACATAGGTGGTGAGCGGGGTGCAGGGGGGGACTGAGAAGGTCTCTTTTTTTGTTTTTTTGCTTATATCTAGAAGATGGTGCATCTTAGCAAAAAAGTCATTATATACAAAATCAAAGCTGATAAAAGTTCCTACATTTTTTCTTTTTTAAGTTTTTTTTTATCTCCAACCGTTTATGAGAAATCCGCTATCAAAAATCGTTAATATTCGCAAGAAAATATTTTGCCTCCCGTTTTTCTTTAAACTTTTCTCTCTAGCACCTCATCTCTTCGGTTTACAGAAAAATTCCCACAAAAGAAGTTGTACAGGATTAAATTTCCTTGAAAATGGTATATAGTTTTTATATTTTTTTTTCGAAAATTAGCGATCTTTGATAGCGGATATCGCATAAACGGTTGGAGATATAAAAAAACTTTACCAACCAAAAATGTGGGAAATTTTGACACCTTTGATTTTGTATATAATAACTTTTTCGCTAAGACGCACCTTATTCAAGATATAAGCAAAAAACCTAAAAAAGGGATCTTCTCGGTCCCCCCCTGCACCCCGCTCACCTCCTATGTCCGGGGACTTTTAGTATGTTTACCTCCTAACGACTCCAAACAAAGCCCTGAAGTCAAAAATTGTGACACCCTCCATGCATTCTACACCCCCCTATTGAGCGTTCGTTGACTGTGGATGTGGTATCTGATTTGCAACAGCATACTGAAAAGTCAATCTTCTAATATTAACTGGAGACATCCCATGAAATATCTTCTGAAGTGTAACAATATGCTCTTTAAGTTCGTTTTCCATGTATTGATTAAACATTGGCTTGAACATATGGAAACTAATTTTGTCATTAAATACTGAAATGTGCTCCTTGGTATTCCATATTTCTTGGAAATATTTTTTGATTCCTATTTTTGTATTCCAAGGTAACTAGTTTCAAGGTTCTAACGAATTTACCTGCGATGAACATAGTAGGAAAAGTATTTTTCATGCTCCCTCCTGCGAAAGTGTTACTTTCGTAGCCTGGTATGTTACTTTCGTAGCCTGGTAGCGCGAGCGAAAGCGAAAATAAATAGTACGATATTGTTAACCGTAGTAACGTTGACAACAACCCACCTTATTAATCACTGAATCATTTTATTTTCTTATAATTTCCTCTTTTACGGTGGTTAAACGTCGAGGGGGGCATGAAAAATTTAATACCTTACACGCTGCGAGTTTTTAATTAGCCTCGGCTGCGCCTCGGCAATTCAAAAACACCTCGCACCTAAAAGTAAACTTTCGCAACTTGTAATGTAATAGTAGATTACGTACCAAGTGCCGAAAAGTGGATTTTTACTAGACGAGTATGGCAGGTTTGAGTACGAGCGGTAGCGAGTACTTAAATGCCGTACGAGTCTAGTTAAATCACTTTTCGGACGCGGCGCGTATACTATTTTTTCGCATTTTATATTCTCACATAAAAAGTTATCTAAATTTATTGAGATACATTCTGAATAAAATTAATAAAAACACTGAAAAAAGTAGGCGGATTCTCGATCTAACAGGAACTGTTTTTGACATAACAGAATTCAATTCAAACAAATAAATACATTTATTTTTGGAAATCTAATTCCGAAATGGACTTGAGTGACGAAAATAACTTGTAAAACCATTCAGAAGATATTTTAAATGCTGCCCGAGAAGCTATCAAATTGCATTTTAATGAAACCTGACGTTGCTATGCTGTAATGGTTGCTATGCTGTAAAGTGGCCCATTACATCACGATTTTGAGTGTCGTAAATTAATACATTACAGTACGAAATGCGAAAATAACTATTGATATATTCACTTTACGAAACCCTAGCGACTGTCAACGTAAACTTGTCAAACAACAATTTAGCCAATGTCATTTTTCCCTTTTATTAATTTATTTTTTGTGTAGTCGGATGCGAAGTGGTCATTTCGCGTACGCAATACAGGACGCGAAATCCGATTTCGCGGCCTAGGCCGCTAAATACAATTTCGCGGTCGTTACTAAGGGTAACGGTCGTGAAAGTCGACTTTCTATTTACAATGAATTAAACTGATTGTTTTTCAAAAGTAATAAAATTTGTAATTATGTATTTTTTACAGCTGCACAAAAAATGTTGTGTATACTTCGTCCGCGAAATTCTTTAGCGCCCTTGAGGTTGTCCTGCCTCGGCCGCAAGCGGCCTCGGCAACAATTTTTCTCTCGGTACGCTAAAAAGGAATTTCGCGGCCTTAGTATACAAATAACTATTATTATCGGTCATATGTTAACTCTCGTATGTCAAATATTAAAGTGAGGTTTAGTTTCGCGACCGTTACCCTTAGTAACGCTCGCGAAATTGTTTTTGGCGGCCTAGGCCGCAAAATCGAATTTCGAGTCCTGTATTGTGTACGCGAAATGACAACTTCGCGTCAGATTGCACAACAAATTTTTTACAGCTGCACAAAAATGTTGTGTACAGTGTACGCCATTAAGTGTGCAACAGATGGGATTTTTTTTAATTCTTTGCAAATAAAAAAATTGAATACCGCCAAAAGTGGGTGCATGTTCCATAACTACATTAGGTGTACCTACTTAGAATGGCTCCCAGTCAAACAGCATACAGGGCAGGTAAAAAAATAAAGAAAATGTTCAAGAGTAAAGTGGTCTTATTTTCAAAAAACACATCAAAACCTTATTAAGCAAAGTTCTCTAGATTTACAAGATATATCCAAATACAAATTCATGGCCTCCTACTCGAAAAAAAATCTACTCTGAGTGAATTTCATGATCGGACAATTACATGCATCGAAGGAGAAGGTGGACATACAGAAACGCTTCGTTAATGTTTTTTTTTATTATTTAGTAAAGTGTCTGCTTTGTTAAAAAATATTTGCGAAATTTTAAAGTTATGTTAAATATGGTTGCAATGAGGGCCGGCTTTTGAAATTTGCCGCCCTTAGGCAAAATTTTTTAACCGCCCCTCAATTTGGCTATATTATCATGAATGTGCAGTTTTCATTGTCTGCCGTACTACTACTAGCGATGTCATTATAGACTTCCTCACCCTGGCTTTGGTTTTTAGGTTGACTAATGACATTTTCTACCACATTTTCTTTTCGTATAAAGAAACTATCAACTTTTCACTATTTTTGAAAAATCAGTCTCTTTTTCCCGTTTTTCGAGTGCTGCTTTGCGGAAGGCTGCCCCGCTTGCCTTTTTTCGTTTGTCACTCATGGCTAATTATATTTGTCATAGACTACACAAATAAACGTAAAACGTCAACAATATCCTCAACACAATACACAACTATAGTAAGACCACTGAGCGAGTGGAGCGCGCCGAGTCGGCGGTGGGGGTTTTCAGTTTAGACCTTTGTCTGTCAGGTCAGTGACTGAGTAGAGTGACTCACACTTGCAGTTCGGCCGCACTAGCACGGGCACGTTAGTACCGCACTCGGCCCAGATGAGCTGAACACAGCACAAGCAATACATATTACATATCTCTTCCTTCAAGTTTTATTAAAACGTAACTGTCTTCTCGTATGACAACTAACATTGTTGAATTTGTTTCGTTCTAGTGCCACCCCCAAGAGCCGCCGCCCCTAGGCCCGTGCCTAGTGGGCCTAGTTACAAAACCGCCACCGCTCAAATTTGAAAAGAATTATTCGAATGTGATTTGACTGTGGTTAATAATAATATATATTATGTATTTGAATGCTGAACATTAAATAAAATCTTGATACAGGGTCAATTCATAATTTTCATAATTTTTTTTTGTTTTCAAATAGGAGGCCATGACTTTGTATTTGGGCATATCTTGTAAATCTAAACAACTTTTCTTAATAAGGTTTTGATGTGTTTTTGAAAATAGGGCCACTTTACTCTTGAACACTTATTTTATTTTTTGCCCTACCCTGTATACTGTTTGACTTGGAGCAATTCTAAGTACACCTAATATAGTTATGGAACATGCATCCGCTTTTGGTAGTATTCAAATTTTTTATTTCCAAACAATTAAAAAAAATCCCATTTGTTGCACACTTAATGGCGCACACTGTATAGGGTTGTTAAAAAGTTTAGCAAAATTGGAAAAGAAATTTCTTACCTAAACTGTTCTTATAAAGTGCATTCGATATATTTCTCAGACAAGTATATTAGTAATACCTGAGGTTTTCGGTAATAATGTGATTTTCTTAAGAGAGAATTGTATTCCACTTTGTTAATTTCTTTATTAGGCTTTCATAATACTACTGTAAAAAATAAATGTTTGAAATATTATTTAACTAAGAAACTGAGAAACATTTTTCCAGAAAATAATTTGAGCAATGATTAAATTAGGAAAGACAAAATTTCATTAAATTTCTCTTTCTGCAGGATCGTTAAAGGTTTTATATAGGTATTAGGTATATAGAGTTGTTTCGACTACGTTAAAGCTTTAATTTTCGAATGAAATACATTGAAATATCCCCGACCAACTTGAACTTTTCAGTCTAATTATGGTTTTTTAAGGAAATTACTTAAAATTAATCTTAATTAATGTGGGGCTCAAGATTGACAACCACAAAAGGTAGATAGTTACATGAAGCAGCGTCTGAGCTAAGATGTAATTATTTATAAACAAAAAAACCAACATACAGAAAAATACCAAACTTTCTGGATTTCTTCATATCAAGAAAAACATCGAGTAACTAACTATACAGTGTTTCCCGAAAGTAACGGATAAATTCTAAGTGTAAAATGGTTGAGAAAAATTTTTCTGAAAAATGCTCGGACACGTCGATTTTTATTTTTAAATCATCATTTAAAGATGTAATTTTCCACCCCCCACCCCTCAACCCATATGCGCTAGCAAGCCCAACTTTAAAAATTTAAATAGCAAAGTACTCCACCGATTTTGAAAAAGTTTGGTTGTTCCTGAAACCTACAAAACATTTACTGATAATTTGTTTTGTTACACTTGTCAATTTTATTTTTACAGAGGGTTCTAAATTTAGAGTTAACTTACACAAAACATAGTTTTATGTGTGCAAATGATTAACTAATTAAAATATTTTACAAAAAATTTAACTCGCGTAATAAAACAGAAACTAATTTAAAAATATAAAAATAGCTAGCATAAACACAGTTTAATTGTGTTTAAGATTTTTTTACCCACTTAGCATTAAAACAATTTTAAGAGACGCTTAAATCATAATACTCAGAACTTCTGAAATTATAAGCTATAAAGATGAGTTCAAGAACTTTTCGTTCGACATTGTGCAAATAATGAACTAAAAACACCAGAAATGAGTTTTAGTAATTAAGATCGACATCATATGGTTTGTCGGAGAAATGGCCGCTTAATTAAATATCTCCACAATTAACAAATCAGTCTGTGATCCACATACAAAACAGAAGGTTAATTCTGGTGAATCTCGGTGGATTGAGATTCAACTTAACAATCGTCTAACATGGATGGCATAAATATTTTTCACGGGCCGCTAATATTTTTAACCCTGTTTGTTAAGTTTACCTGTGCCGTTAATTAATTCTAAATTATGTTACCCTTATGAACGCGGTTACACCAACCCATGATTTTTTCAGCCCTTTTTGCTAAAAAAAAAAAACGGCAACAAATTTTAATTGCCATAAAACTGTTATTCCAAATAATCAAATTGTTAGTGCATTTGGACATTAGTCTTACAAACCTCGATATTAAATTATTTTACTTATTAGTATTTGGGTCGATTGTGTGCGTTTCATCTCCCCTGCGATATACTAGAAGAGATTAATTGTTTTAGTATAATTAGACCAAGTGACTATTGACGAAGAGAAAGAAATAAATGGGACCCCAACGTAAAACAATCGTCAGAAACGATACAGTAGGCCATGTCTAACAATTGACAGGCGCAGAAAGGGAGCGGCCAAGTGTGAAGATATTTCTCAATCTGATAATACGCGTACGGGTCATTTCTTTGCCGACTCTTGGTTGCATGGCAACGGATTGTCAACAGGGACGTACCTGATTTTTTTTTCATAACATTAAAGTTTATGTTTGCTATAAACATTACTCCACGTTAAAATTTGAAATTGATTTATCGAATCGTATTTTCCTTAAAAACTGTATACAAAAATATTTTAATACTCTCTTATATTACAACTCGATTACTAGTCTACGCTTATTCTTAATATGACTCTTGTGATTATAACTAATGTTTTTAAATGAAACAATAATGGCTCATCGAGTTAATAATTGTTCCATTTGAAGAAATTGACTTACGCCCAAAAAGCGATTTCAAAAAGTTCAAATGCCAGTATCTTAAACAGTACAGTGTGTCCTATATTCGAGATAGATGTCTGGGTAACTTTGTTATTTCTCAAACCACGGCAAAACTGATTGTACGACATCATGGCAAGTTTTTAAGACTAATTCAATGATGGAAACAGAAATGGGCGAACTTCTTTTGTTTTCGAGTTATAGCGGAAAATTGAAAATTACTCCAATATTTATATTATAAATCCTTTATTTATAAAAAGACCTGACAATTGTATAGAGGTTATTTACTTATATACATTTTTATGTAAATTCCAGTGACCTACATAGATTTTTTATATTTACGATAGTTTTTTAGTCATAGCATTAATTTGTAATTTCTTTCAATGGAAATCATAGTCAACGTAGACCTCATTTGAAAGACCATTTTTAAATGTACGTATAGTTTATTATACTTAATCCTTGGAACAAGAGCATTGTCAGCCATGTATTTATGTATACTTAAATTAACATTAATCATAGCAAAATAAACAATTAGCTACGGAAGAATAGATTGTTACACATCTTAAAGGAACTCAATTGTGTGTTAGAGATATGAGAATTTAAAACCAAGCATATCTTTCCATATTTTTTTAGCATTATGCATATTTAAATACATGTGCATATGTAGGTATACTAGAACGTACAAGTTACGTATTTTCAATTTTATTAGCAAATGCATATAGGTAGGAATTGGTTTTACCAGTGATATGGAAATTACAAAAAACACCTAAGTTTCGAAAATTTTAAAAAATATCTTACTATATGAAATTTTCTTCGTAACTAATTTGCAAATAGTAGTTTAATTATAGTTAAATGACTTATAACTTATATCATTCATATTTTATAAAGTAAAAAAATGCTTTTCAATGTTTACTTCGTACTTTTATTTTAGTTTTAATTGTACATTTGAATCCATACTTAGTTGTTTTTTAATGTAAAGCATGCATATTTAGACACTTTATTTTTATTTTTCCGCACCCTAACCACAACCATAAAACACTAGAGTACCTATTATAAGTTATAAAATTTAGAAACATATTAAGAGAAAACTATACATATTAATTATCTCAAATTATTTTAGAAAATTAGAATTATGTAACGATAATAATTTAATTCTGCGCAATCTTCAGAGTGAGAGGAGAAAGAAGAAAAGCTACTAAGATAGCAGATCTTCCTAATAAATGTTACAAAAATTGCAATATAGTATATTTTACAACAAGACATGAAAATGACGTTTTTTTCGTGAGATGAGAAGTTGCCCACGAGCTGCGTTAGCAGCGAGTAGGGCAATCACGAACGAAAAAAACGTATTTCATGTCGAGTAGTAAATGCTATTTTTTCTACGACATTTTAATTATCTGTTTGAAATCAGTTTTAATTCGACTTAATTCAAACCGAATTGTGTCAATGCAAATTATTAATTGTTTGTTTAATCGGTTCCATAGTAACACACGCATTTTTTTATTTTGTTGCCATAGATTTGGAATTCTTGTTTTCATCTCTAGAAGTGAATATGTTTTCATCTCTAGATAGAAAATGTAACGTTTTCGCATAGGTATTTGCAAATAGTAGTTTAATTATAGTTAAATGACTTATAACTTATATCATTCATATTTTATAAAGTAAAAAAATGCTTTTCAATGTTTACTTCGTACTTTTATTTTAGTTTTAATTGTACATTTGAATCCATACTTAGTTGTTTTTTAATGTAAAGCATGCATATTTAGACACTTTATTTTTATTTTTCCGCACCCTAACCACAACCATAAAACACTAGAGTACCTATTATAAGTTATAAAATTTAGAAACATATTAAGAGAAAACTATACATATTAATTATCTCAAATTATTTTAGAAAATTAGAATTATGTAACGATAATAATTTAATTCTGCGCAATCTTCAGAGTGAGAGGAGAAAGAAGAAAAGCTACTAAGATAGCAGATCTTCCTAATAAATGTTACAAAAATTGCAATATAGTATATTTTACAACAAGACATGAAAATGACGTTTTTTTCGTGAGATGAGAAGTTGCCCACGAGCTGCGTTAGCAGCGAGTAGGGCAATCACGAACGAAAAAAACGTATTTCATGTCGAGTAGTAAATGCTATTTTTTCTACGACATTTTAATTATCTGTTTGAAATCAGTTTTAATTCGACTTAATTCAAACCGAATTGTGTCAATGCAAATTATTAATTGTTTGTTTAATCGGTTCCATAGTAACACACGCATTTTTTTATTTTGTTGCCATAGATTTGGAATTCTTGTTTTCATCTCTAGAAGTGAATATGTTTTCATCTCTAGATAGAAAATGTAACGTTTTCGCATAGGGTTTATCGTGAAGAAAATACTTGTTTTCGTATCATTTGTAGAAAAAATACTTGTTTTCGTATCATGTGTAGAAAAAATTTATTTTTCTTCAATTTACGCAGATTAATAATGTAACACTAGAATAATAAGACACAAAATACTACAGTGATACATCATATCATGTAATACAATTTAGTACTTATAGTCGATTGTTCCTTACAAATATTGCTTAAAGCACATTTGGTGTACCCTTAAACACAAATAAAATTTTCATTTTTAGTTGCCATGCTTGTGACAATATTATAGGTTTTTGATAACTATTAAGAGTTGTTAGTAGCTGTTACGTTATTTTTGTTTCAAATTACCGATTTGATGATCACAAAAATATAAAATATAGCATCGGTAACAAACAATTTAGTTTTAAGACTTATGACACGCTTTTATTTCATTGCTAACTGTTTACTTTGCTAGGGTAAATATTAATTTAAGTATAAGTGCCTTTATTTCAAACATTAACTATAATACACTATACACCGTGTTTCAAATTAACTCGGCACTATTACTATCTTTGTTATTACTGATTTTACAAAGTAGGTTAAATTAGCAAACTAGTAGTGTTTTTAGCGCTGATTAATATGGAATTAATAAAAAAACAATTGAATAACACATTTTCGAGGAAATTACAAATTTAATATTTTAGTTAGGTAATGGAAATTAACATTAAATTCATAGCCGTCAATATCTACTTTATCTTAAGTATTTTGATGTAAGAGTGTATAAGAATTTTTGTCGAGAATTCATTTCTCTTTCGTTTACACTAAAAATATACAGGGTGTTCCATTAACAAAAATATTAAATTTGTAATTTCCTCAAAAATGTGTTATTCAATTGTTTTTTATTAATTGCATATTAATCAGGACTAAAAACACTACTAGTTTGCTAATTTAACCTACTTTGTAAAATCAGTAATAACAAAAATAGTAATAGTGCCGAGTTAATTTGAAACACGGTGTATACATATTATTTGAAAACTCTTAAAGCAGCGTTTTAAATGAGGCCTACGCTGACTATGCTTCTCATTTAAAAAGTTACAAGTTGATGCTATAACGGTTTTAACAGTTAAATCTGCGTACATCACTGGAAACTACCTAAAAATATTTATAAATAAAGGACATCCAGTGTAACTTTGGGTATACGTCATTGATAAATTATGACGCCATATTATGCAGTGTTGTCACATGTGACTGAACAAATCTCCATTATTTACAGGTTTTTCGCAACCAGTTTTCATTGAATTTATCACAGCAGTGTGTTTGTCAATATTTCTTTAACCTTTGATAATGACATGTGTCAACTACAAAAGTAAACAGGAAAGTGCATGGAAAATTAAACACATCTGACAGCGTAGCTATCAACACGAACAGTTGTACCAACTTAATGGATAAACGTCATTCACATAATAATACAGGGTTATCATAAAAGAATGCCGGTATTTTAAACATATTTATTTTATTGAAATAGGAACAAAAGAATAATGACAAAAATAGTGATTAATAGCTTAAGGTCTATAGTTTTCACTGTGGATTTGTTAGTTCAACATGGGCCCGCCCCGTGTGTAGCTCGACATACGTCCAACCTGTAAGCCAATTCTTCCATGCGTTCTGCAACATTTCGCGATTAATTGATTCTATGGAAATTCTGATTTTATTGTGTAGATCTTCTAGTGACTGAGGTTTAGAGGCGTAGACGCAATCTTTGACATATCCTCACATAAAAAAATCCAGCATACCATAAAACGCATTGCGCTTTCTGTTGAATTGTTGCCATTTTTTAAGAACTGTCAAACACCTATTGTAAATAAAAATAAACAAACGCACGCCTATAGAAACAAACTATTTGAATGGAAAATCAAGACAACCTGAATTGTATGATGATAACATAAATTATCTGCTACATACTTTCGTTTGAAATACCGGCATTCTTTTATGGTAACCCTGTATTATATTTTATAAAACATGCGAATATTTATAGCTATTAAGACAACAAGTGTTTTATGCACGATCGCATTATAATGTGTCAATTATGTCTGAATTTGTTTGACATAAACGTCTATTTATAGCCCGTGGGCGTCTTTATAGGCCGCCGGTCTATAATGAAACGTCAAAAATTGATAAACAGTTTAACAGTCTTATAAAGAATTTTTTTAAATTAAAATAGAATGTATGCTCTTTATTAGAACTCTATTTAGCGTAATTTGTATTAACAACACAGTTAACACAATTATTTATGTGAATATTCCTAGGCGTAAATGCTTCAACCATTTGACAGTTGTCAGTAAAAAATTAAAATAATTGAGCAACTAACTACTCGATGTGGGTAGAAAATTAATTTATTCCTTTTATTTCAGTTTTAAAACCTTCGATTGTGCATAAAATTATGTATGTACCACTGGCGTAACTTGCTTTTATGGCCTTCGACGTGTCTTTAGCCCTCGACTAGCGTCTCGGGCTCAAAATCACGTCTCAAGCCATAAAAGCATCTTTACGCCCTTGGTACATAAATAACTATTATAGAAGGTTTAAAAATCAAGGTCGTAGTTCAAATCCGAGCGAACGAAGTGAGCCGAGGATTTGATAGACCGAGATTTTTAAACTATAAAACACGAGTTGTCTTCAAGATTTTTTCTAACACTAATATCAGACATTTTTTTTCACTAATATATTATTAGAAATTTTAATAAATTATTAGTTGAGACGCGTCATAATGCACAAAATGCGCAGATTGCTAGGCAACGACGTATTTAAAGGCCTATAAAATACGTTGTTAGTGACGACGTATTTTATAGAGAAAGCGTATTTTAAAGGAAACATAACAAGTGAGCTCTTATGCACCATAGAAACAGTATAAGATATTAGTGTTAGAAAAAACATATATGGCCATATTCATAAACAGTATTTAAAGTTAGTAGGGGATTAGTAGCTACTAAACCAATATAATTAATATATGTTGCTATAGCAATTAGTAACATCTAACTTTAAACACTGTTTATGAATATGGCTCATAATATTTATTTTTTGCAGGAAATTTAGTCTTGTATGTATAATTGTTTTAAAATAATCTTTATTTAATGAAACACTGATAAATTCAGTGGAATTTTAAATTCATAATTTGAAATTAATTTGTGTAGGAGTGGCTGTCATGAATGAAGTGTGACGTCATATTGAAGACGTATACCCAAAGTTATACTGGATGCCCTTTAACCTCTATCTGATTTTCAGATGTTTCTATAAATAAAGAAGTGATAAGGCTTAGTAGAATTGGCTTAATTTTCAATTTTCCGCCATAAGTCAAAAACAAAATAAGATTGCCCATTTCTGTTTCCACCACCGAATTAGTCTTATAAAGTTGGCACGATAAAGTCTAATTGGTTTTTATTCTATGTATTTCATTTTGAGACACTCTGTAGCATGTTCGCTAAAAAAAAACTCAAATGAACTGTGAAATTTTGAGCATGTGTTAAAATATTGACAAATTTGGCACTCATAACTTAAATTTGAACAACATATCAAACTATGTTTGAAGGTAAAAGCAATGTAAATGCATTGGGATTAAACTTGACGGTAAGTATTCTGGAAAAAAACATTTCAGCAATAAAATGTAAACATCCGATTATTGTTACTTGTTCGGACAAGTAAATAACAAATTAAAGTTTATATGTCGGTTTCTTGCCATTAAGTAAATTATATTTTACGTGGTGGATACAGTAGCTGAATATTCCGCAATTTCGCTTTCCAAAAGTGCATTTTAATTGAAATAAGTAGACAGTGTAAGAAACTGACGTGAGTTAATTTTCCATGAGTTGTTGCGGTTTTTTTTTTTTTTTTTAATGAACACACGTTATTTATGACGACACTTGTCGGTCAGCTTTTACAACAGTTAGATGTAAAAAATATTAATTTCGATCAGATCCTAAAACAAAGCATAGTAAATACCAAAATTAGTTCGTGTTTAAAAAATAGGTTGTGCCCCATGCCCATAAAAGAGACGTGAAGTTATGAATATTTTAAAGCCTGTCTAACGGTAGTCATATTAAAGTCACGGTGAAGTCGTTGCACAGATAATTCAGTTAGAAGTTATTACGCAAATAAAGTGCATCGTAAGACAACTGTTTGATATCGATTTCAGCTTTGCCGGTTTATGAATGGAACAGAACATTTAAAAACTTGCCTTCACCAGAGCTTCTAAAAAATGCACACCGACGACAGGTATAATATTTAAACAGTAAAAGTTCAAAACAGTTACACCTAAAGTGAGTCTCCTTGTATTTTAACTACCTGGCTGAAAACTCGACAACACACCCCTATTCATCCGCTCGAAAAGTGTCGGTGTCCACTTCATCATAAAATGAATTTGACAAAGCATCAACTCGCCGTTTGTACCTTTCCAATCCCGAATGCCTTTCTTTGTCCAGATTTGTTTGATTTACCGCACAGATTCTTTAAAGGTTCAGCAAACTTCAAATGGGTATATAACTACGGAAGATTTTAAACCACAAAAATTCCAGTTGAAAAACAGAACAAATATACAGGGTACCAACGAAACCTGGGGCACCACTATATATATTTTTATTTTTTAAGATATCATAATGAAATTTGATTTATGTAATACACTCTTTGAATGATATTTTCTGACATAGAACATAAGTGCCTGTGACTTCCGGTTTCGCCGGAACTAACATCAACTTTATTATTTTAAATGGAATACCCTGTATATTTATACATTTTTGGAATCTCCATTTAATATTGCGTATGTACTATCAAGTTCGAAACATTTTGATGAGAAATTAAATTTTTACAGAAATTAATCCAGAGTGCATTTACTTACGCAAAATGAAAGTCAAGGTGCCCCAACACTCGATACAATTTGTTTTAGAACTTTATTTCCGTTGCTGTATTAGAATGACCTAAAGTTGACAAAAATGCTTTTTCTAAAATAACTCTATTTTTTCAAATGGCACTATGGTGGGACACTAACATATTAAAAACGAGTGTTTTCAAGGATATTATTGATATCAATATCCAAAATTCTGTGCTAGGTGATGAATTCGTAATACAAATGATGTTTACCTTCGATATTTTCGTAATAAGACCATGAAATTCCAATTTTATTGAATATCTGCAAGAGAACAATATAACTCCATCTTTCCTTGTTTACAAATTTACACGCAAAAGGAAGAAGACTTGCTATACTAGTTACTAATATATAAAATTTTAGTTTTGTTACTTTCGCATTAAAGCCACAAAATCAAACCTAATAAAAAAAAATGCCAAAAGAGATGTACCCTCATACGTTGTCATTTTCTAATGAATTTCGCACCAAGTGTCAATCAAATATTGCGATGTGTTAATTAGCATTTTCTTGAAAAAATTAATGGAAATTTATAGCAATGAACGACGCTGTAAATGCACAACCTGAATTTGCGGGAAAAACTGGGGATACCTCGCTGCAATGAAAACTGCTTCCACGCCCTCCATATTCTGTTTTAGCCCGAGCGTTTTGTTTGGTGAAATGGAGAAACGGTCTTCTTATGTTCGTTCCCTTCATGAGACCTAAACTGCGATAAACGAGTGCATAAAAGACACTCTAAAAAATTCTTTGGGGAGGATCTCATTAAACCTATTTCGTATTGGAAAAAATGCATAAACAAAAAAAATAACAAAAACAAATAATAAAATATTAGTGGGGAATTGTGTAGAAAGACAGTGTTATATTGAATACATACATAGAAATAAATGTTTTTATTAACCAATTTCTAAAATTAAGTAAAACCACTCTTAGAACAAGGTACTCCATCATTTTTCACCATAAGAAAGCAAAATCCAGTAGGAAAATTGAAGCTCAGGTTGGGTGTAGTGTAATCAGTTTTCAGTTATCAGAATAATCAAGATGTAATATTATCTAACACAGTTAGAACACAAGTTCCAATCACTTCTGGTTTGGCCGGAATTAACATCAACTTTTTCAAATGGTGGGGACATTATGATAATTAAAAATAGAATGATTTTCAAAGATGTAATTGATACCAATAACGTAGCATTAATTTAAAAATTCAATTTGGAATAACCCTCTCCATTCAGACAAACGATATTTTGTACATTTAAATCTAGGCACTGGGTTTCGAAACAACTACAAATGAAATGCACAAAACAAGTGGCATATGTACTCGCTACAGCTGAAGTTCTAAAACAATTTGTTTTGAGTGTTGGGGAATCCTGACTTTCGTTTTACACAGAACACAGATCATGGCACTCCAGATCCAGCAAAAATTTACTTTGTCATCAAAATCTTTCAGACTTGATACCAACATACGGAAAATTAAGTGGAGATTCTAAAAATGTATAAATATACAGGGCATTCTATTTAAAATGACGAAGTTGGTGAAACAGGAAATGACAGAAACTTGTGGTCTATGTCAAATAATGCAGTTTTAAGAATACATCACATATACTAAATTTCATTTTGATATCTTTAAAAAAATTAAAATAATAGTGGTGCCCCAAGTTTCATAGACACCCGATATAGTTTGCCGTGGTTATTTAGACGAATAAACGAAATATTTCACTGCTATTTATTTATAAAATTAAAAAACCGCGTGTCTTACATTACAATGAAATAATTGAATAGCGGACTATAAAACAAAAAAATTAAAACCAAAGATTGTATTTTAGTTTACAATCAGTAAATGTCAAACTAGCAAGAAACGGATTATTTAGAACTGTGTGGGTAGAAACTTGTATTTATTATTAATTAATTAAATTACCTAGTGTATGGGGGTTGATTAACTATACTTGCTTTAATTAAATTCCTGAATTCAGAAGAGCTATTAAAATATTACGTTTTTCTTAGTGGTTAATCGTAATGAAATTCTTATTAAATATTAGGATGTTCCTCTACCAAAGCCAAATTGACCGATCTTCTTTATTTTGGACATACTTTTTAGATCTTGACCTTTCAAAAGATCCATTTGATTTTAACTTGTATTTTAACTTGTAGTTCAATTTGCTTGGTACCATTCTGGGAATCTTTTGTCATACCGTGTGTCCATTTTAAATAGTGACCCCTTACTGGCTCTAAATATCCAACCCATATTACATTACAGGTGTACACTATACATGTAATGTAATATGGGTTGCATATTCAGAAAAATCGTAAAATGGGCACACCGTATAGTTCAGAACTTTAAATGCAACATAATTATACATCATTTCTACTTTCTATATAAACCAACATCACATCTCATTTCACATCATTTTCAAAACTCCCCATCATTACTACGAAGAAAAAAAATTTATATAATAATTTACACAAATAGGCCACATAAAGATTTCTTTTTACACTGATCAACTATACACCATTTTGTTTTATTTTTTGTTTCATAGTCACCATTCAGTTGAATCTCCAAGCCTACTGCGACTATGATTTAAAAAATTCAAATTAATGTCGTATTTCGAAAAAATTGAATAAATAATTGATTTCCTTTGTTTGTTAATTTTTTTAATGTTATACAAATAGTTCCCTAGATATTTATACATATTCCTTGAAATAAAAAACTTAAATTAGCCAAAGGATGCATATTCGTTTTTTCCTATCTATCGTAGTTATTAAAAAAATTGGTCGTGAAACTATTTACTGTAAAAAACCCAAAACATTAAGGTGTGATCGGTTTTAACGATTTCTCCATAAATTCCAAACTTCGTGTAATGATCGTTCTAAAAGAAAATTTATTTACTAACTAACCGGTCGTCGCAGCTACAGTGCATGATAGTATTCACTCTCCAATTGAACAGCCCATATTTGGTATCAAATCCTCCGATCCAGAAAGGACAGGCGGTGTCATGAATCCTGCAGCACTTATCGGTTCTGGAAAATCCTCCCAAATGAGTATACCTCTGTGCTGAGTATCCTTTACCACACCATTCGGTACCAGGAATTTGAAATATTTCTGTTAAGTCGCGTTTTCTTCTGCACGAATAACAAAACCCAATCTTATACATTATTTTATAACTTCAGGTAACACGTATCGTACTGTGCTTGAACATTATTTTGCTTTCTATATAATCGGGTGGCTTTCACTCGAAACAAATGCAGAATCGTATTATTCGAACACCGTTCAAATAAGAAAAGGATAACAGAGAGAACACTGCAGAACAAAACAGATGAATTCGTAACTGACATGAACCCATCAAGTTTATTCCACTCCAACGCGCTACCGTTCTATTTTAAAGTGTATTATTTGTACTTTAATTAAAAATATAGCTGTCATTTCTAAACATCATAATATAAAATTATCTGAAAGTTTTTTCGGAAAACCTGCTTTTAAAGTTTGAGGGGCATTTATCTGTAATTTTTAAAATGAACGATTGTGGTAATGCCCTAGACTTTTGTTATTCAAGTTAATAATCTTGTATAAGGTGGTTCATCGTTAGGTACATATATCCCTTAACAGATTTATATTCTGTGAACAAAGATAAGGAAATATAACATTGATTAAAACTTAACGGTAGAAAGGCTCAGGATTATGTACGTAGGTATTTACAATTTAGTAGTGCTTTTTAATTATAGATAAACCAGATCAACATGTTGTATAAGGCTGAAATAAGGTAAATTAAATAATATTATAGCGAGCACGTCATTAGCAGGCACAGGCACACGCCCGGAATACCCTCAAAGTTTCCAGCAAATTCTGAACGTCTCTGCCGCATTCGAGAATATAGTGGTGGCTGCGTGTACATATTGAAACCCCTCCCGGCAAGAACAGTTAAGACAAATCTTCAATAAGTCAAGCGGCGAAGATTACGCTACGTGAGAAGTTTAAAATAAACATTCGAAATAAACAAAATTAGCTAAGTTAGTATTCAGCTCTATTAATTTTAACGTTCATAAATTAGTGAATAAGTGTCTGTATGGCTACGACAGTAGAACCATGTTAATTCGGATTATAGCATAGGAGCGGATGTAAATGAATAGTAAATAGGTATCATCTTCCGGGTATAGATCTTGAGGTAGGTACATAGATGTCGCTTCAGTCTAATGTGGCCTGATTGTAAAAGAATGGCATACTTTGTACGGCCCAAAGCTTAGAAACACAATTTATGGTTCAGTTGTGAGTAGCCTCTTCCATTGTCTCACGCGCTATACGTACGAAGTGATGTGGTAAGCACCACGCCTTCGACAACTGCTTGGTTTCCAATTCTTTACAGTAAAACGGTAGGTCATGCGCCGAGAAACCGACTCGTGTTTGACCCCGAGACCATCAGTGCTATAGTGGAATGGAATAGAACCCCTAATTCGAAGTAGATTTATTGGTTTCATGTACCAAGATTAATACATAAAAGAATAGCACACCGCGTAATAAGTTACAACGCCACATCGAATCGGGTAGCTTATATTACCTTAAGCATATTCAAATTTTGTAATATAAAAATTATTCAGGTATACGCTCCAACGAAAAAATATGAGGGCAATATAAGTGAGGATAAAAGAAGACAACTAGAAGAAGATATTGAAATAATAGTAATTAAAGAGAATAAAAATATGAAAAGCACAAGATCAGTGGGAAAGCAAATATTACAGTAGTTAAGGATAAACAAGGAAAAGAAATTATTGATAAAGGCGCAGCCGATATTCTTCAACAAATAATGTCCATTTGAAGGAAAAATTCCTCAAGACTGGAGTAACTCGTTAGCAGTTCTTATACACATAAAAGTTGATAAAAATCCTAGATAATTATAGACTAATATCTCTACTGCCCCAAATATACACACTTTTCAAAGATTATAATAAATACTTAGGTTAGATAAGAAACTGGAACTTTATGAGGCTGTAGAAGTAGAATTCAAGGAAGATTTCGACACTACCTTACCATTCGAGAAGAAACCACCGAATACAATCTCACTTTATATTGAGGTGATATTGTTTTAATTGAATTTGGATAAAGTGAATTATGAACACCTTTTGAAATTATGAAAATTTAGTGTAAATAAAATTGTAAATAGTTATAAGTTAGAAAATTAATATTGTAAATAAGTAGGATAGAATCTAGATAGTAATTTTGTAAATATGTCATAAAAATAATTTTGTAAAGTGTTAAATTTAAGAAACTAGGGTAACAAATATAAATAAGACAGTTGGATATTTTTTTGGAAAAACGTAAGTTGAGTTTTTTGAAAACTCTTGAAAACGTATTAAAATACCAAAAGAATATTCTGAAAACAAATTGTAAACAAATAAAGATTGAAAAGAAGTTATATAATATCAAGATAATTTGGAATTTTAATTTAATAAAAGTTTATTTGGAATAAAAGTTATTATTTTTGAAGAAGTTTATATAAAAATTTTGATATTACACAAATATAAATAAAGTTGAAAGAAGGAAATTGTGTTATTGGTGAAGTTGCAGTAAGGTTGGTGGAGTTGCAGTCAGGTTGGTGGAGTTGGAGTCAAAGGTCTTTCATTGTGAAAAGGTTGGTTCAACAGTTGGATACATTGGAAGTCAAGCCAGGGAGTGTTGTTTTGTTCAAGTTGTTTTTCGAAAAAGGTAGTTTATATTTTTAATTTTTAGAAAATTGTTTAGTTTGTTATTAGAATTATTTATTGTTATTTCTTTGTAAAAGTTTATCATAATTTTGAAAGGTGTTATATTTTTTAAAATTTTATCTTGGTGAATTTTTATAAATTTTGAAATTCGTCATGGGGAACCCTTTAACGACCTTGATTTAGGAGATTCTGAAAGAAATTAATTAAATGTTATTATTGAGCGCTGGAAGAATAGTTAAAAATTGTATGTAATTCTTTTAAGTGGAAGAGCATAGCAATATATAGATTTTGTCGATTATGAAAAAGCTTTTGATTCGATAAATGGATATAGAAATGGCGTTACAAAATAGCAGAATAAACCACCGATACTCTCAACTTATTCATTCCTTCTATGAAAAAGCAACAATGATAGTGCGGCTAAATGAAAACACTACTTATCAAAATTCCTGTAGGTCGTGGTATAAGAGAAGGAGACTCGATGAGCCCGAAGTTATTTATAACAGCACTCAAAAATGTCTCTAAAAAGCTTAAACCTACAAAATATGTTAGAAAAACTGAATCGGAGAAGGTTAACCTAAAAATAAATAAACAGAAAATAAAAGTAATGACTAATCAACTAGAGGGAAGAGACATTATAATCGACAACCAACAGATAGAGATGGTATAAGAATATATCTGCTTAGGACAAGTCATAATATGTAGAAAATTTAACCAAAGTTTAAAAGTCGACAGACATACCATACATGGCAAGCATGGTCAACTTTTGAAAGACAAAACAAATATTAAAAAATTAAAAAGTACCTTTAAAACTGAGAAAATCTGTATTTAATCAGTGCCGGTACTTACCTAAGCTTCACAGACATGGACCTTAACGCAATCACTAATGGAAAAACTTGCCAAAGCCCAACGAGGTATGGAAAAGACAATGGTGAGTGTAAAATTAACACACAGAATAAGAAATGAAATAATTAGATAAAAACAAAGTTAAAAGACATGTAACATCTCAAAAATGGAGATAGCCATACCATGAGGCAGAACGACGAGCGATAGAATAAGAAATTCAACATTGGGGGCCGTGGACTGGTAGGGGAAGTGTAGGTCGTCCGCAGATCAGATGGAAAGATGAATTAGAGATGATAGCAGGCTTAACATGGACCAGAATAGTCCAAAATAGGGATATATGGAGAAATAAAGAGGAGGCCTATATCCAACACTGGATGACAACAGGTTAATGAAGTACCAAGATTATCCCAACTAGCCTTTTAGAGCATATGTTCAAACGAAGCAATACCAAAAAAATTAAGATATTACATTTCGTTAACGATATAGTATTAATAACTGATCGTTTTGCAGAAATTAAAGGAATGTTAAAAAAGCACTCAGCGTCCAGACAAAAACGTTTGAACATAACGCCAGTAAACCCAAATTTATGGCCAACCTACATATGAACCAATGTGACCAGTGGAAATTTATTGGTAAACAACCCTTTAACGTATTTCCGTCTGCCGATAGACGCCGGGGGTCTCTTGCTGGGCCCATCTGTTGTATTTATTTTTTTTTAACTGCTATTCTGCTTACTTCTGTTATTGTCTTTCCTTTGTTCCTCGCTAGTTCTTCTTCTCCATCCATCCGTGTTCTCCTAGACCTTCTGCTCGATCTCCGACTTTCTGCTTTTGCCCCCTGAGCTCGCTTTGGTAATCTATTATCCCCCGTGCGTATTAAATGTCTGTACCGATCAACCTCATTCTAGAAATACCGATTTTAAGACAATGCAAAGGAATGTATTTTATAAAATTGGGATCATCGGCATGCAACTTAAACATAGAGCAGATCTATTCGTATAAACACTTGGGTCATGAAATTCGCTTAGGGAAAAACAAGAAGTATTGGTCTATCTTAAACTTAAACAGCATTTGAGAAATTATAGATTCCAATCTGCCTGAAGAAAAATGCTCTAGAACGCACACCGGTTGTTTGTGGGGCTGGTTGAAAAATGAGGTGTACCAATCTAAAATGCGCAGATAATTGAATTTTCTTCGAGTTTACTTGTCAATGAATTAGTCTTGATAACAGGGGCATGTTTCGAGAAGTAAAGGTGAAGAATATAATTGCTGGTAGCTGGTCTAAATTCTTTTCTATGTGAACCTTAACTTCCAGTTGATCTTTTACTATGTATTCGCCATTCAGCATTGGGGTTATTTGCGTGACACCCCCACAGGGTGTTTTTGATATTTATGTCCCCAATGGGTCTAGTAAATAGGTTTGGGCTAAATACGTTGATTATATCGTCTTTTCTTATAGTTAATTTAAGTTGCCTGTTGTTACAATTCTAACTGATTGATCATAAGAGTTATACATAGTTAGGTACTGAGACTGTTTCTAAGTGTATGTGCCAACCAGTAGGTGTACTAAAGGGTGTTCAAATAAAAACTCATTTGTAGTACACCTTAACTTGTATTATTCATTTCTAGTTTTATTTTTACGAATTATATTATTTGTTACTGTCAAATACAAATTATTGGTACTGAAGCTTAAAGGAGATGTACGCCCTTATAAACCAAAGCCCATGGCAAATGATTTCTGATTTGCACTCTCGTTGCATGATAATTATTTTGTTTTTTGACAAGGACGATTACGTCACCACATAAAGCTTTTGTGGCGTTTCGAAAGATGTTGTAACCATTAGTTCGACAAATTTCGTTTTCAGAGAGATGCGTTATAGTTATGCAAACGATATCTACATCATATTTGACAAAGAATGAGATAAAAATTGATCTTTTGACTTTTATCCCATTAGCAAAACTCAAGTACTACTTTTCGAAGGGATTTTTGTGAATTAGAAAAGATATGTTGTGTTTAATTTTAGGTAGTATCGATAATTAATTATTACACTATTTGGAGAATTAAATCAACTAGGAAAAAGGACTATTGGAAGAAAGAAGAAGCCTTCGTTAAGCTTGTGCGTTGGTATTACAATTATTGAATAGATTTTGTTTGGCTGCCGAAATGCAGCATTATGTTTCGATACGTTAAGTTATTACTTCTTCAGAGAAAATATATTTAGGTATATTCAAAGCTCCCATTTAGCAGTAGAGAGCGAGCAAAAAGTAACCCATGGGCCGAAAGTTTTTTGAAAACAAACAATTTTATTTAGTCTTAGTTCAAGCTGCATATTTACGTGTTAAGTTGAAACTGCGAAAAGGAAAAAGTTGATCCAATCTACAGGGTGTGCACGAAAACAAGATCAACATATTATTAAGTTGAAAGATAAGACTAAATTATATAAAGGAAAAAGTGGTACTTTGAACTACAAAACAACAAAGCACACCCGGTTTCACTGAAAATTACCTCAGCTTTCGATTTTACATTTTTGAAATCCTTAGTAAATTCTGAATTCGAACACTTCACTTTCTCGATTTTAGTAAACAATTCAAATTTTTATTTTTCCATTAACAGTTCAATAGCCCACAAAAAGTGTTTTTTCGTGAGACCCTTAGCTAAATTAGAATTAAATCATGGTTTTAACTTGTGTACAGCAGAAAATACTAAAGTTTAAAGTTTTTGACTGTAATAACAAAACGTCTTCCGGATTGGGAGATTGGGACCGTGTCATTTTGAGATAAAAGACTCAACGTTTCGCCCACTTTTATAAGGGGCTTCTTCAAGAGGAAAGGGAGCACTAAAATAGCACGGTAACTCAACGTGTCAACCACACCAGAGGCGAAACTCTTTTAGCAAGAGGCAGAAAGGTAACGGTAACTCAACTTGTCTGGGCTAACTCGACATGAAGACTGTCGGGTTGGGACGCTGTGATAGCACGATGAACGAGGGAATTGATCACGGAGAGCTTTTGTGCCGGATGATGATGTGAGTTGGCGTGAAGATGCCTAACCGTGTGTGTGGGATTCCGATAAACAGAGTGTGCAAGATGACCGCTCGGTTTACGGGTAACCAGGACGTCGAGAAATGGGAGAGAACCATTCGATTCTATTTCCATTGTGAACTTAATATCAGGGTGCTGACTATTAAGATGTTCTAGGAAGGAAGCAAGGTTATGTCTTCCATGGAGCCAGATAATAAACGTGTCATCTACATAACGGAACCAGACCTTGGGTTTTAAGTCAAAGGATTCCAGGGCTATTGTTTCAAAAGATTCCATAAAGATGTTTGCAACCACCGGAGAAAGGGGAGAACCCGTAGCAGCGCCTGTTACTTGCTTATAGAATCGGTTGTTAAACAGGAAATATGTGGAGGAAAGGCACTTTTCAACGAGAATGGCTGAACTTGCAGGTTTGCCGTCTTGAACTAGTAACTGTTCGATGATAGCTACTGAGTCAGGACCCTGATATTAAGTTCACAATGGAAATAGAATCGAATGGTTCTCTCCCATTTCTCGACGTCCCGGTTACTCGTAAACCGAGTGGTCATCTTGCAAACTCTGTTTATCGGAAACCCACACACACGGATAGGTATCTTCACGCCAACTCACATCATCATCCGGCACAAAAGCTCTCCGTGATCAATTCCCTCGTTCATCGTGCTCATAGTGTCCCAATCCGACAGTCTTCATGTCGAGTTAGCCCATATCCAAGAAATTCTCATCAAGAATGGGTATAACAAAAGCGATGTTAGAAAGGTCGTCCAAAAACAACTACACCCCGCAAACCCTAAAAATCCTCAAAATACCTGTACACCCCAGGCTACAGCTTTCTTACCCTACATTCGCCAAGTTACGGATCGCATAGGTAGGATTCTCAAAAAACATAACATCAAAACCATCTTCAAACCCCCTCCAAAAGTGTCACAGATACTCCCTTCAGTAAAAGATAAGCCTCAACCCCTGTCATCAAGAGGCATCTATAGCATCCCCTGTTCTTGTGGTTTAGTGTACATTGGAGAAACTGGTCGTTCAGTGCGCACACGTATCTGTGAACACAAACGTTGCTTGAAATCCGGTCTTTTTTCACATTCAGTCTTTGCTGAACATCATCACGACACTGGTCATAAAATATTGTTTGAGAAATCTTCCATCATTGCCAATGCCCCTTATTTTTTCAACAGGAAAATCTGTGAGGCCATTGAAATCATCAAGACCCCTAATAACTTGAATTGTGACACTGGTTATTATCTATCCGATATTTGGAAGTCCGCCATCATTACTGGTTCCGCCCCCTCCACCCCTCACCAATCGTCGTCACAGTCGGATACGCTTGGCCGGGTACTGCCGGTATAAAGTCGCTGCTACCTCTGTTTCTCTTCAGAAGGGTTTTGCCTCTGGCTTGGTTGACAAGTTGAGTTACCCTTACCTGTCTGCCTCTTGCTAAAAGAGTTTCGCCTCTGGCGTGGTTGACACGTTGAGTTACCGTGCTCTTTTAGTGCTCCCTTTCCTCCTGAAGAAGCCCCTTATAAAAGTGGGCGAAACGTTGAGTCTTTTGTCTCTAAATGACACTGTCCCAATTCGGAACACGTTTTGTTAATACTGACACTGACCGTGGAAGTCTTCGAACTCATTTTTGACTGTAAGTTAATTTTTACAAATAGGGCAATGGTAATTCACCAAGCTATTCAATAAACCATGTTTTTACTAATCGTTAGGCACATTTTGCACATTAAGGGCCGGTTGCACAAAGCTTTTGTTAAATTAACGAATGATCAAAGTTGACAAAAGAGGATCATTTTTTGTTTACTAATGTATTATTTGTCATATGCATTCAAATTTTGATTCGATTTTGTTCACTTTAACGAATGATTAATTTGACCAAGCTGTTAAATCATGTTTGTGCAACCCGCCCTAAGTCTGAAAAAATAAAAAAATTATGCATTATCAAATAACTATAACAAATTTGTTCTGCTTAAAAAAAAGCAATGAAAAACAAAAGAACTATCAAAAACAGTCGAATTACGTGTTGCGTTGTTTTTGCCAAAGCCTTCTGAGTTAAAAACATTTCCTTCAGTTTTATCTTATCGTTTAGGCTTACAAGCTTAATATAAGTACAAAAAGTTCTGCATCGATTCTCAGAATTTCAGTTACCGTTGATTTGTGAAAACATGATCGATTTGAATATCCCATTGAGACCCCATTGTTCCATTTGAAAAAAGTTACTTACAACCAAAAGAAAAGGTTTTTAAAGGATTCATAGGCCAGTATTTCATAATTTACAAAACACGAAGTTTTGCGAAAAATCTAAAAAGTTAGGTATTCACAGCAAGAACTACGTACTTCCCGATTCCAAAACTATATAATATACGATTTTCTTTCTAAGGTGCTCATGATGGATTATGTTTTTTGCTAGTTCTACTTGTATGTTTAGGTATTCGATTCAGATCAAGTTGCCGCTTTTTTTTAATTATCAAACCACCAGTTAAAACGATAAATATGATAAATATAACAAAGTTGTCGAAGATAGTAAAAAAAGGTACACCTTACACCTTTTAAGTCATAATAGGCTCTTTATTAACTTTAATGTCGTGTGTTTGCTACGTTCAGTGAGTTTAAACGTAATTTATTGTTACAATATTGCAATCACCACCACCGATAAGTCAAAATCATGAGTTCCCTTTTTAAATTTTTATAAATAAAGAAGCGTGAATAATTATGTGTGCCTACCTGTTATCGCACCAACAGTGTGAAAGTGTAAATGGTTTCGTATTATAGTAGTTGTACTTCTTAGTAAATCCATGTATGTTCATCTTGCAATGGTCGTGTTTTCGACAACACTTATCAGTAACTGACATTCCACCTAGATTTGTGTAGTTGTTTGCTACGTTTTCCATTCCGCACCAAAGTGTACCGGGCGCTATAAGGTAGTCAGAAATGGCTCGTGTTTTTCTGGACCTACATAAAAATTGTGTAATGTGTAAAATGTAACTGTTTAACGATAGCAGAGCTTAATTTAGGCAAATTAAAAATTTGTTGTAAATCGAAATACAAAATTAAGTAAGAGTAAGTCGAAAATGCTAACCATAAATTGGTTGGGGTGCGATAACGCAATGGATAATTGCAACCCGATAACGTCGAGTTCAAATCTCCAAGGTAACTCAACATACAGGGTGAATTTTATTTTGCATTTTAAGTATAAAAATCTCGGAAACTATAGCGGATAAAGCAATACCAAATTGGGAAAAGAAAAAATTAGGCAAAGATAAAGAAACTAGAAAAATTTTGTGTTTTGCGAAAATATAGTAGGCCGTAGACTTTTTCCAAAAAAAGAAAATTGTTTAAAATTGATTCCATATTACTGCACGTTTTTCTCAATTTAAGTATTTCTTTAGTATATTTATTATTCAAATCAAACACCTCTGTCTGTGAATTAAAAAAATATATAATTAAAAGAAAACAATTAGCCAACAGAAGAATTTGATTAAATTTCAAGGTTTTGTGATATTTATTTTCAATAATAGTAAAAATTATATCGCAATAAAATGTAACTTTCTGTTACGCTATGTTAAAATTTATTAAATTTCGACCTTCCTTATAACTTATATTTAAAGATACAAATAGCAGTGACTTAGGAAACAGGGAACCAACAGGAACAATAGTTCCTTTAAAATTTCGAATTTCAGTTAGTGCGGACGTAGAACAATAAAACCTTAATGTCTGTAAATAATATGCAGGATGTAAACGAAAACATGCCGACCTCTTTTCTCCTATTATTTTTTGAACTTGAAAATTAAACTTATAAATTTTTTTAAGTAACAAAACAAGTTAATAACACTCACCTCAACTTTCGTATTTTAAACATAACACCCTGTATACTTTTGGACAAAATTCTGAATCTAAATACTTTCCCGATCTTTTGAAAACATTTTTCAAAATTTTGTTCTGGTCTCAAGAGTGCCATGACCCCCTAAAAACGTTTATTATTAATCCCCATTAGAGGAGATGGTAAATTTTATGCTCATCTAGAAGGCTCAGAAGAAGAAATAGTAATAAGATTTTACAAGCAGTTGCAACAGATGGTAGTTAAAGAAAAGGAGAAACAGAAAAAATTTATAATTATGGGAGATTGGAATGGAAGGATCGGAAATATACATGGTATTGGGCTATAATGCAGAGAACCGTTTGAAGAACACACTACAAATAATAGGAATGGAAGAAAACTAATAGGGTTCTGCTATAAAAATGACTTACTTATAGGAAATTATATGAAATCTGGAAAGATGCACGTACAGGGCTGGATTGTGAAATGCTAAAGGACTTTATAACGGGTTTTTAAGAACTCCCACGTTTGGAGTTGGCGCTGATTCGGTTGAACGTCAGTAACCGTTTGTCGGTTCGCTAGCCACACGACCAGCTGACCTTCGATTACTTTATTTGACGTTTTAAGGTTATACTTCCGTTTTAAGAAAATGCAGTGAATGAAGTCAAGAATAGAGTTTTAAAATGTATCGAATCCGGTGGTAGTCATTTTAATCATCTTTTATAAAGAATTGAATTTTATGTGTAAAATGTAAATAAAGCTTTCAGTTTATAACTTCAATTTACTTTGCTGTTTTATTTGTTCATGTGTAAGTAATAAGTAAAGACATACTGTGTTACTTGTTTTCTCAAGTCATAGCCAACTCCAAACGCACTAGTTTGTGAACACCCTTTACTATACACACAGGAATTTAAAAACTCAATGAGACAAATCGGAACGGTAGTAGAGGCGGAATTGGGAACAAAATACATTTCTTGAAGTGGTGTACTCTTTACATGGCGTTGCCAATCTTCTCTATATATGTCTGTAGTGTCAAGTTAGCACTTCTACTCTTGAGAAGACTTTCTAGGTAGAAATACCTCGATGATTTGCCATTGCTTCCCGAGGAAAAATTAGTGATAGCAATAACTAAAAATAATAATCACAATAGAAGAAGAAAAATTATATAAAAGAATAGCGGTACACAAGTTAAAAGATCAAGACGTAAGGGAAGAAAAGAAACAGACAAACAATTTGCATAACGAGAAAGAAATAAACTGAAATGATCTTTAAAAGAAATGTGGAAAGCTGGTGAAACACAGAGGTAAAAGCGAAGAAACAAGCATGGAAGGAGTATATAATATAAATAGAAGATTAAGTTGGAATGGAATATATTGTCATGTTGGCTGCAGAAGACCTTTATAATTTACAAAGCGGCTTTATGAATTGCCCCATGTTTGGGCCGCCAATTATTGTTGTGTAACTTTATCTATTTGCAAAGATATTACAAATTGTCCCAATTCGCAATTTGTCAAAATGCCCTAAATTACAAAATGCTCCACGTTGTTACCACCAATAATTGTAATGATCTTTACCTTATATACGGTTGATTGCTTATTTGAAATGCTCTTACCTCGAACGGGTTGTCGTGAAGGTTCGTTGTTTATAATTAAACTTTTCAAAAATAAAATTTACTCATACAATTTTTGTAATGCAGATTTATTTCAATTGGTAATCCCTATCTTCCCTAATTAATTCTACCTTAATATTAATTTAGTTCCCTCACTGTATAATCAACTTCAATTTAGTCCACACCGCTATCCTTCAAAACTCCATAATACTCGTCTTCACATATATTTCACTTTTCTTTCCAATTCAAATTCAGTTTGGCTCCACTTCAAATTCAGTTTTCTTCCACTTCCAGTTCAGTTTACTTCCACTTCCAATTCAGTTTATAATTTATTTTGTTTTTATTAATATTTTTAATTATTTTCGTTTTATGAGATAATTCTGATTATTTAAAATTTATTTTTGTGCAGCCGGACGCGAAGTGGTCATTTCGCGTACGCAATACAGGACGCGAAATCCGATTTCGCGGCCTTACCCTTAGTAACGGCCGCGAAATATTTTAACGGCCGTTACCGTTAAACGGTGATGTTATTAAGATATGGTGTTCCTACTCCCACTATTTTCCATATAAAACTTTTGTACTGTATCGTTTGACAGTGTACGTACTAGTTTAGATATTGGCCGCTAGATGGCGGCATAAACTTTGATATTTTATAATGATAACCTATTATAACGTAACGTATTTTTATAAATTTTGCACTTTTTGCAGAAGATATTAAAAACACATAAATATAATATAAACGCCGCAGCTTTAAGAACAAATCGATTTTTCTTTGAATTAAATAGGTTTTTTTTCGCAAAAGGTTTGCTGCAATGCTGCAAACAAGCATTTTCATAAATTGTTCTCCCAAATGTTTTTCTGCGTATTTTCGAAAATCAGGTAAAAAGCACGGGCGAAACATAAATACTTTGTGTCGCCAAGAGTTGCGATAACATTCAAAATTAAATATTTTGGCAGTTCTTGGTGTGAACATTCAACACATTCAACTGTCATTAGCGCCATCTTACAGCAATTGTTGGAACTAGTACACAACTTGTCAAAGAATACAGTACACAAACAATTGAAGGAGTGGAGACACCATCTTAATAACATCACCCGTTAAACTAAACGTCACTTATTTGACACATGAGAGTTGACATATGAAAATGTCAGTTTTATTATATATTTTTTACGGCTGCACAAAAAATGTTGTGTATACTTCGGCCGCGAAATTCTTTAGCGCCCTCGAGATTGTCTTGCCTCGGCCGCAAGCGGCCTCGGCGACAATTTTTCTCTCGGTACGCTAAAATGGAATTTCGCGGCCTTAGCATACAAATAACTATTTTTGTGCAGCCGGACGCGAAGTGGTCATTTCGCGTACGCAATACAGGACGCGAGATCCGATTTCGCGGCTTGTATTGCGTTACCCTTGGTAACGGCCGCGAAACGCGTTTTATTTATGTTGTTTCCATAGAAACATTGTGACGTGAAAGCCGACTCTATTTACATTCATTTATGATAAAAATTTGTAATTATGTATTTTTTACAGCTGCACAAAAAATGTTGTGTATAGTGCGTCCGCGAAATTCTTTAGCGCCCTCGAGATTGTCCTGCCTCGGCCGCAAGCGACCTCGGCGACAATTTTTCTCTCGGTACGCTAAAATGTAATTTCACGGCCTTAGTACACAAATAACTATTAAGTTAAATTCTTATTTTATAATCAATAGTTTAGCCGAGCAACTTTTATGCTACATGCACGTACAAATTCAAATTATTTTCTCTGTTTATAATTTTGTTTTATCTCTTGTTCCTAAGGTTTTTCAAATATGTTTTATCCATAACAACGGTATTTACTAAGTTTCTATGATATCCATATTTACTAAATTTCTATAACAACCCCTACTTAGCTACTTATAATTTAACAATACTAATAACAATAATACATTATTCACATTATGAACACTTAACAATTAATTTAGCCACTTAAAATTTTTATATAATATTTTTTTATAATTAAATCTGCATTAACAATTGAAAGTAACTTTAAAAGCAACATCATCCCAAATCAACAACATCCAAAGGTAATATCATCTCAATATAAACATTAGGAATCAAGTTTAAAGAGTAGTAAGAGAAGCAAGGTATAGATCTTGGGATGCAATTGGAAATGAAATAAGTCAAATAACAAGCACTTCTGAAGTAGAATAAAAACGATGAAAGGACAAACTAAGAAAACGATTTCAGGAATAAAAGATGAAAATAACCAGATAAAGATGAAAGTAAACGAGATCTGGGGATATGGAGAGAGTGTTATGAGAAAAGGTTCTACTCAGTAAGTGACCCAGAGATCAAGATCGAAATATTGAACAGAGAAATAAACAAATAAGTAAAAACGCGGAGGAATTAAAATTAAGGAGATGGAAGACGCAATAGAAAAAATTAAAATTGGAAGAGCAAGTGGGGAAGACATGATAGACCCAGAAATGATAAAATGGCTGGGGAAAGAGGGAACACTTGGCTTTGGAAAGTGTGTAACGAGGTATGGAGAACGAACAGAATCCCAAAGGAGTGGGAAAATAATTTAATAATACCAATCTATAAGAAAGGGGATCAAACAAAATACGAAAACCTATCAACAACAAGATTCACGGTTGTATTGAAGAATTATGGAAAAAAGAATAACAGAAATCATCGAAAAGGATCTACTAGATGAACAAGTAACAGACAAACAGTGGATAATATAATCATAGTAAAAAGCATAATAAAAAGAGCAATGAAGAAAGGGGAGGACATTCATAGACTTAAAGGCAGCTTTTGATACTGTAGAAAGAAAAATTAGGTGGAAAAGTTTAAAACTACTAAAAACACTGGAGAAACGAGTTGCCAGAATTATTTACAAGACGGTAATAGGTAAAGTTCAACTAAACGGGGAGAGTTTGGAAGAGTCCCTAATGAGAAGAGGAGACAGTTTACACCTCTGCTGTTTGTAATGATAATTGACAGGCTGATTAAAAACACAAAGAGGAGGAAACAAAACCTACAAACGGTAGTCGGGTACAGAACTTTAGTGCCGATAAAAATAAAGAGCTTATTGTATGCTGACGGCATTTTTCTAGTAGTAGATTCAAAGACAAAAATGTAATAATTAGTGAATATATGGTAAGGACAAATAGGTATTTTAAAAATTTATATAAACATAAATAAAAGCAAATTGATGGTAGTCAATAATAGAGAACGAATTGGAAATATAATAGTATATTATAGACCAAGGTAGAGAAGACATTTTTCTCAGCTGAGCAGTATTATTTCCCGACATGCGAAGCATGGAGGGAAATAAGTTGTGAGGCTGAGAAAAGTCTTCTCTACCGTGGTTTATATACTATTTTTTTCACTACTAGCACCTTTATTCCTTTTAATTAATCATTTTTACATAAATAAAAAAATAAAATGACAGATGCGTATATTTATTTCTAAAAATCAAATAGCCTTGCTCGAAAACAAGGGGAGAGGTTAATTTCAATTGACATTTGGGTAAAACATATTTAAAATAGGCACCTGAATGCATAGCAATTGTTTTTATTATTAACCAATAGTCAATAATAAAAAATTATTGACCACTAGGAGAGAAATTCATCTTCTGGGCTCGAAAATAAGGTCAATAATGACATCTTCTAATACTAGTAGTGAAAAAAAGTATTTTATCCACGACTAGTCAATAATCTGTCAATTATTCATGTGTTTGGTCACTCATAATGATATCCATTATACACTGAAATCATTATGCACGGTGTCATGGTAACATCATTTCATTATGCACGGTGTCATGGTAACATCATTGTCTATGGTGTATAATGAAGGAAATAGGTTATGTTGTCATTGAAATAGGTTATGTTGTTGTTTAAATTTTAATTTAAATTTTAATTAAAAATTCTTAGTATTTTGTAGTCGAGGATAAAGTATAGTATACTACTCGCTATAATGGTTATTATTACCTCGGATAATTGCAAAACTCGCTCGCATGCTCGCTCGTATTGCAAACATTATCCTCGGTAATAATAGCATACATTATAGCGTCGTGTATAATATACTATTATGTGTTACTCACTTGTAAACGTCATTTTACAAAGCTGTCTATTCATTTTGAAAGTTAATCTTTACAAGATACTAACTTGTAAAATAAACAGCTGATTTAACACGTTAGTTACGTATCAACAGCTGATTTAACACGTTAGTTACGATGAAACAAACGATATGTGTTGTCTTCCAAGGCAAGGCTTAGTTTTTTTGACGCAAAAATGACAGTAGTAATTTTTATTTATTAATTTAGTTTTCAAATGAGTAACAAATAAAATATTATACAACACACGCCAGGTAACAGTTTTTACTGGCTCAAAGAGATAACAGGCTCGCCTGACGGCTCGCCAGTTATATCCTCTTATCGCCAATAAAAGCCATTTTACCTGGCTTGTAATGTAAAATACTATTGCAAAGGACAAGAGTTGGAAATAGTGACGGAGTACGAGTATCTAAGGAGTATAATAACAAATGCCGGAAAAATTGATAGTGAAATTACAAACAGCTTAAGAAAGGCAAGGATATTATACACTATCCAGAACGGTGCTAGGAAAAAGAGAAATAGACACTAAAGTTAAAAAACAGTGCCCATACTGACGTACGCAGATGAATCTTCGGTATTGTCGAGGAAATTAGAAAGTAAAAGAAAAATGCAGTTGAAATACAATGTTTAAGAAAAATAGCAGGTAAAACTAAATGGGACCACTTCAGAAACGAGGACACCAGGAGAATTATAGAATAAGAACCAATAATGGATAAAATAGAAACACATCAATTGTAATGGCTGGGACATATCAGAAAAATGAACGAGGACAGATTTGTCAACAGAATAACGGAGGCCGTAAAGGACAATAGAAGAAGGGGAGGGCCTAATAGGACGTGGATAGATATGGTAACAGAAATTGCAAAGAAGAGAGGAAAAACAATTGGACAAATAGGGACACTAGCTATTACTGGAACCGAGTACAAGAAGTGGATACAGGGATAAGATAAATTCGACGCTCTAAAAGGGCATAGGGATATGGAAAGAAGAATAATAATCCCCGTAATTAAATAAAAATTAATTCGTCGTTATAGCGTCAATACAGTAAGAAATACTAGCCTGCAAAGTTGAATCTTTTGAATCTAAGTAAATTTTTTTCAAATGGAACAATAATGACGCGCATAATTATTTCAATAGACCATGTTTTTACCAATTGAACGATACCTCTCTACAGATTAAACCTGAAGGAAATTTGTTCAACTTTGTAAGTTTAAAAAGAAAGAAGGAAAAATATCTTCAGTGATTGCTTTTGTTAAAGCAAAGTAAGTTAAAACATTTCCTTCAGTTTTACCTTATAGTAAAAATATAGTTTATGCTGACATGCTATGCTTAGTATAAAGGAAACGCATTTGCAGCAAGTTTGGGTCTATAATTTCATCCCACCTTTAATTTATTTACATACAGGGTGTCTATTTAGTGTGTTATTCTTCGATTACTCTTTTATTTGAAGAGATATACAAAAATCTTACATACAAAAGTTCTATGGCTATATAGGGCACATCGCCTAAAATTATTTTCTTATATACAGGGTGCGTCACTAATGCGTAGTAAACAAAAATTTAATTTTTTTAAATAGAACACCCTATGTGTTTTTACTGAATTCCATGCAGCTCTAAGTCCTCTATCTGACCCTATAATTTTGTAGGCATTGGTGGCGGCGTTGGCAAGTTATAATTTTTTCCCCTAAAATTTATCGTTTTACTGGTCACCAGTAAAAAATTCACTGTATCCACAAATATTGATCTTTCCAAAAGAATATTTGGTTGCAGTTATGTTATGGCTCTAGTGATGTAGTTACGAAAGGTTAATATTCCCACGACATATAGGGCGTTCAAAATGCATCGCCATTTTAGCCCGACTTCAAACTTACTAAAGCCGTTTGTTTTTAAATGGAACAGCCTGTAGATTATTTAACAATCTGATGCACAAGAAAATTATGCATCGAACTGTATTAACATTCCCTATACCTATCCGGTTTAGTTTCCAAACTGCTAATGATTTTGTGCTGATCTATTTGAAACGAATAATTGCATTTATTTTCTGTGATTTTTATTTAAATAAAAATTCCAATTACCTATACCAACATTGCCTCTGAGTGGTATTTGAGTGTTGAAATTAAAGATCAAAAATTAACTAAACCCCAAAATAAAATAACAAACAAAATAAAAATTACAGACATAAGGTTTCAAATTAAATGTTCAATATGCCGCCCATTCTGACGCAAGCAAGCGCCCACTCTATTTCTAAATGAAATTCGTACACTTCCTAGGGTTTCTGGATGTACGCTGTGAAATGCTTCTCTGATTCTCTCCATCATATCTTGTCTAGTTGTTACTGGTGTTCGATAAACAATGTTTTTTACGTAACCCCATAGCAAAAAGCCCATGCTAGTTAGGTCAGGCGACCTAGATGGCCAATTAACTGGGAAATTTTCAATAAGATGTTCTCGTACTGGTCTACTGAAGTGAGGTGGAGCCCCATCTAACTGATACCGCATTTCTTGCTGGTACATTTTATAACAGTCGCGGGAGATCATCCTGCAGCAAACGTAAATAGATGTCGCCTGTCAGATGGCCATCGAAAAAGTGTGGTCCAATCACATAATCGCTTACGATTCCACCCCAAACATTGAGAGACCATCGACATTGGTTATCAATTGTCCTTAAAATATGGGGATTCTGAATATCGTAATAATGGAAATTGCGACGATTCACAAAACCATTCCATTGAATAAAATAAAATTTAGAAAATATTCGTTTTCTTCCATATTGTAATGCGCCCATCGACTAAAAGATAATCTATTTTAAAATCAGCATCTTCTAACTCTTGATGATATTGAATATGATATGGGTGAAATTTCAGAGGCGACTACGGAAAATAAACGCTAATGGCAATTCGTTTCAAGTAGGTCAGTACAAAATCCTTAATAGTTTGGAAACTAAACAAGATAGGTATAGAGAATGTTGATATAGTTTGATGCAGAATTTTCTTGTGCATCAGATTGTTAAATAATATACAGGCTGTTCCATTTGAAAAAAACGACTTTTGTAAGTTTGAAGTCGATGAAGTTTATTATTATTATTATTATATTATTATTATGAATTTTGAACGCCCTGTATATCGTGGGAATATTAATCTTTCGTAACTACATCACTAGAGCCATAACATGACTGCGACCAAATATTTTTTTGGAAAGATCAATATTTGTGGATACAGTGAATTTTTTACTGGTGATCAGTAAAACGATAAATTTTAGGAGCAAGAATTATAACTATACAAAATTATAGGGTCAGATAGAGGACTTAGAGCTACATGGAATTCAGTAAAAATACATAGGGTGTTCTATTTAAAAAAATTAAATGTTTGTTTACTACGCATTTGTGGCGCAGAAAATAATTTTAGGCGATGTGCCCTATATAGCCATAAAACTTTTGTATGTAAGATTTTTTTGTATCTCTTCAAATAAAAGAGTAATCTAAGAATGCCACACTAAATGAACACGCTGTATATCGTTTGTTACTGTTAAAGTCAAGCTATTGCTTGCATTGCACATACTTAAACTGCAGCTTAAAGGAGATATACCATTAAATTCCAAAACCTTCTGTAAATGATCCTTCATTTTAACACCCTTTACAAAATGTACTGAAGAGATTTTCAAAATTTTAGTCCGTTGAGTTTGTGAAAACAAAGCCCATTCAAATAACCCACTGTTGTTCCATTCCATGAAAAAATTAACTTACAGCCAAAAACCTGATTTCAAATTAGTTGTAAAGCTTAAATCAAAACCGATTGGACATTATCGTGCCAACTTTTAGTGGAAACGTTGATTGAAGGAATAATCAATTCCTTCAATCAACGGTGGAAATAGAAATGGGCGATCTTAATTTGTTTTCGATTTACAGCGGAAAATTAAAAATTACTCTACTTCTACCAAGCCTTACAACTCCTTTATTTATATAAATATTTCAATATAGTATAGCGATTATTAAGAAACTCAAAAAATAATAAGAAAGACGGAGTGTGTTTTCGTTGACACCCTGTATAATATTTGCAGTTGTAATTCTATTTAAAAATATAGTTTTAGAATATCAAAAATAGGGTATTCTTAACGTCATCATCTAAGAACTATTTCCATAAAAACTAACTTTGAAAGCGTCCATATGCCACAGATTATAAATAATAAATTGAAACCCATCACCTTTCATCGACTTTAAAATAGCAAAAGGCTGAACGCACTTAACAAGTATTCACGAAATGTTCAAGCACAATACATTACAGTGAAAATGATGTAAAGCAAAGCAGTACATGAAAGACACTCGTGAACTTAAACGGTAAAAAATACTTTAAACCTTTTTTAAAAGCGTATTTGGCGAAACATGACAGTTGAAAAGTAATTTTCGATCACTCACAAAAGTTACGTAAGTTAAGTATCACCGTTACGTAACAAATAGACGATCGAAAACAATAGAGTTAATTTGAAGATCAACGCAGATCATATTGAAATACAAATTTCCTAACGAGCTACTACTGTGCTACTTTGTAATCTCGTACAACTCGTCAAACAACATTTTTAAGTTCCATATGTAAATAATAATTTACAATTATGTACTTCAAATAACCGTATTTTGAATACATTATTTAAATTTTACCATCTCGTACATTATAAAATTACAAGCTATCTGAATTATTTCAAACAATTTTCAGATTTCACCACGCTTAACCTCAAAGTAAAATAGATTTATAATAAATACAAAATACTACACATACAACTCGAAATATTCATTTCTTACAAGGTTGAGTTACAAATCACTCTTTTATATATTTTCTGTTTCATAGCTTAAATTGTCAATTGCTTTATTACAATGTAAAGTACACGCAATTTTTTGATTTTTTAAATAAAAATGAATGAAACATTTTCCTTATTAATCTAAATAACCATAACAAATTATATACAGGATGTCCCAACGATTGGAAATTTTTTATTGTCACTGCATCAAAACGTTATAAAGAAAATTTATGGGGCTTGATGTTCTACGCATTTTAAAATTATATTCCTGTAAACAGAGTGGTCGGTAAAAATGTGAAGGCAATATACCGGGTGATTCACGTAAAAGCTTCAAATGCAACCCACCATACGAGGATTAACATAACTAGATCAAGGTTATTTATGAAATTGTAAGTTGGCTTGGCTATTCCAGTTGTTAAGGGGCGCGTCTCACGTGAATCACCCGGTATAAGAGGAAGAAAAGAGAAAAGAAAACTTAATGGGAAGAGAAGGAAGGAATTATATGGAATCCTAAAACAAGAAAAGCAAGGGTACCAATAACCACCGTTGTATTTTAAGAAGGAGTAAGGACAAAAGGTTGGGAAAAGATAGAAAACACTTAAGGGAGCCTACAATACAGGAAATGCAAGAGATTTCAGCGAAAATGGACAAATAAATCTGTTGAAAGCACTAAATATAGGACAAACTGAAAAACTGTATTTATTAATCTTTGAAATATGACGAAAGATATGTATCCCTACCGAATGGTCATCGGCAATAATTCATTTAGTGTATTAGAAATAAAGTAAGCGTGTTCTGTATAATTATGTACCAACATCCATGCTAAATGTCTAACCGAACCAGAAAAGAACGAGGGAATAATGATAATTGAAAATAGATGTGGTAAACAAAAACAAAATAAATAGCAATTAAAAATTTACCAAAATATTATAATAGCAAGTAAAGCCAGGAGATAAAAGGAGAGATTGACGTTGCCCAAAAATGGAAGAAAATGGAAAAAACGATAAAAGAAACGGTAAAAGAGTATGCCAAAGCAAAGTAGTCAATAAAGAGAAAGAGTGGTTCGATGAAAAATGTAGGAGTGTAATAGAGAAAAAGATAAAAGCCATATTCGTATGGTTGCAATACTCAACAGAGAAGAACGATGGTAGATGGTAAGTATACGGAGCAGAGAAGATTGGCCAAGCAAATTTTTATATCAAAGAAGTTGGAATATATGGATGAGACACTGTAAAACTAAAGGAAGAATGCAAGAGGAAATAAATGCGAAACTTCTATGCAGATATTAGGAATATAAAAAATAATGTACCATAAAGGTAAAGATGGAAACCTGAAAGAAGGAACAGACGAGATCATGTAAGGCTGGCTACATCATTTTCGGAAGATGTTATATGATGTAGAACAGAAACAGAAAGTGCACCGAGAGAATAAATAATACAGAACGTGGGAGAAATCTGAGGAGCAGAAAGGGTGGAAGTAGATCGAATAATTAGTAAAATGAGGAACAACAAGGGCCCAGGAGAGAACGGTGTTACAGCAGAACTATTAAAGCACAGCGGGGCCGAGCTATAACTATAAACTAGTATACAGTATTTTTCATCTAGCATTTGGGTTGACGTCAACTTGCCCCGCCCAAAAACTGTCTGTTTAGACATGCATTCGTGCGCAGTAGGTAATGAAAACCTAATGTAGAAAGAGATGAAGTATAGAGTATAGTTGGATTGTGAATTTATCAACGAACTGTTGATAAATTCACAATCCAACTGACGAAACAACCCAAATCCTAGGTGAAAAATACTGTACGAGTTAATAGTAGATACTTGGGAGAAGAAGGAGATGGTAGCAAGTTATAATTTCAAAATTATAGAGGAATTGCCTTGTTGGATGTTACATATAAAGTGATGGCTTTATATTTAAAAGAACGGTTAAAGAAATACGTAGAGGAACAAATAAGTGAATAGCAAGGCGGATTTTGAGAAAACAGATTAACGACAGAACAAATACATGCATTAAAACAAATACCTACCAGCAAAATGTTATGAGTGTAGTGTACACCTGTTTGCGTTAATTATCGATTTTAAATAAGCATGAGTCGGTGATCAGAAGAAAGCTATATGAAGAAGCGTAAAAATTAGGGGTACCTGCGAAAATAGTGAGGCTGGTGAAAATTACGCTGGGTAATACAAGAATAAAATAAAAGCGACTGCGAGAATAAGTAGGAACTTCACAGTCAACAAAGGTTTAAGTCAAGGGGGCCCTTTAACCACCATGCTTTCAACGTAGTACTAGATGAAGTAATGAAAGAAAGCGAGACAAATATAGTGAGAACTATATTTAATAAAGGACACCAGTACATGCATAGCCTATGCGGATGATGTGATATTGATAGCGAGCTCTAAGAAAGAACTAATAACGGCAGTGAAGATAATCGAGAGGGCAGCAGGCGACTACGGATTGAGGATGAACGAACAGAAAACGATATATAAGGAAACTAGACCTGTAAAACAGAGAGGAAGAGAAGAATTCTTAACAGTAACAACGGAACGGGAAAAAATTTATCTTTTTGAAAAAGTGGAGCTTACGCCGGCAGTACAGCAATATAGAAAGTTATGCAAAGACCTGATTGATCAGAGCTTGACAATAATACTCGTATGTGACAATGGCGGAAACGAAGAAGAAATTAAAGCAAGAGTAAATAAAGCAAACCAAAATGTAGCGAGCTCAATAACAGTGTTGAAATACAAGGTAGTGTCGCGGAAAGCAAAGTTAAGACTATATAAAATGGTAGTACGGCCAACAGAGTTGTACGGGTGTGAGACTTGTATGGTGAACAAGGCAGATCGAGAAAAATTGGAGGCATGGGACAGATGTTTTGAAAAAACAGGGAATCTACTGGCTAGGATACGTGTCACGACAACCCGAATAAAGAATATTGACTTTTGTGAACTATGAAACGGTTTTCGACCTTGTCTGTATAGGGTATATGGACGGGTTCAAATGCATTAAGCAACAGTAGAGCAGACCATAGGTAAACAACATTAATAAATAATATCTACGAGAACTCCATATTTCAAATACTGTATTTGATACAAATAAGATTAAAATTAACAGAGGCATACAGAGGCACCATTTCGCCCAAATAGGAAGATATGTTTAAAGAACTAAGATAGGACGCCAAAGGCATTACTATAGATAGACGAAGGAAAGCTAAACTATTTGCGCCGACGATATTGTGCGACGATATACAATGAAAAAGGAGAACTACAACAAATGTTAAACACATTAAATCAACAGTCAAAATAAATCGGCTTAATAATGATCATTGAAAAAAACTTGATCAATGAGATTTTAATATCGACGAAAATGTAAATCTAAATATTGAAGATCAGAGATAGTGGATTCCTATGTATTTCTTGAACAAAGACCTACGCTTTCAAAAGGTAACTTAAAAGCCGATTTAGACAGAAAAATATCATTAGCATGGCCAACGTTTGGTCTTCTTCTTAGTCGCAAACCCAAGTCGGATTGTGATTTTATGGATGGTGTATTTTTGTCGACATTTCTTTTCAGTTGTCCCTGTCGGTAGCTATTCTCATGCACTGTTCCAGAGATAGGTCCGTTTCTTTCACAATTAGATCAGGGTACCTTCTTGGTGACTTTTCGCGGTCTCTTGCTCCTTCCACCCTACCATGAATGTTACTTTCTCAAGGCAATCACGTCGTATTACATGTTCACAATAGACCGCTATTTGCTCAGTAACTGCAGTTCTAAGTATCGTTTTAATGTGGAGTTCATCTAATATTTATTTATTTGTTCTTCGTGCAGTCCATGGTATATATTTCGAATGCATCACTGTATCGTTTATCAATTTCTTTCGGAGTTCAGCATTCAGCCCCATCTAAGAAGATCGAGAATACTAGGGCTTTTACTAGTTGTATTTGAGTATGAATTGCAATATCGTGACTCTTCTAGATCCTTGTGAGGTTAGTCAAAGCACTTTTAGCGATAACAGATCTTCTTTTAATTTCATCGTTATTGCCTTCTTCTGAGCTGGCAGTTAGTGTGGTGTGGCGTATCTTAAGTTATTAATCTTTTTTCCGCCTATTGAGATGCCTCTGCCAATCTGTTAATAAATGCTTTTCTCTTTTTATTCGGGCGGTATTTTTCTCATATAGATGATATGGAACGCTCAACTCTGAGAGGCATTTCCACATACTTTGGCATTAAACACAGTCAAATGCTTTACTGTAATCGATGAAGCATGTGTATATAACGATATTATATTTTCCTGACTCTTTAATAGTTTGTTTTATATTCAGAATTTGTTCGCATATTCTTTGCCCTCTTACAAAGCCCGCTTGTATTTCTGGGATTTTTGTCAAAAGGTGCGGTTTAAGTCTCTCGACTATACAGCATACGGTGCCAATGCAATTGTACGATAGTTATTACACACATCTTTAGGTCCGTTCTTATACATAGGTATATACACTGAAGTTGACCTGTCCTCAGGCCATGAACAGAGTATTCCATGTGTATTGACATGTACTGTACAGAAGATCAATTCCGAGGTGACTCGTGGCTAGAATAATTTTTAAAGTCGAATAGTATTTGTTTTCTTAAAGCAGATGCCATTTCCTCTTTCATTATGCTAGGCTCTTGTTCTGCTACATACTTTCATATCTTATGCATTAAGGGGTTTTCTTCGTTAGCTATCAATGTGTCACAGTATGATCTCCATCTTTCCAATATATCACTCTCTTATGTCAATGGTATTCCTTCTTTTGTTTTTATGCAAGTATAATTTGGTGTAAAATTACGAGTTATCAATTTAAATTTCTTAATCATATTTCATTGTCTGAAATCCGAAGTAGTTCAAAAATGACAGGTGTAGTACATTGCATATGTAAATTGAGATCGACCTGGGTATATCACTAAAATGGAAGAAAATGGAAGACAACCAATGGACACATCGAAAAATTGAAGGGTAGTAAGACCACAAACAAAATGGACTGACGATATCAAGGCGTCGACTGGATTCAGAAAGCGGAAGATCTGCAACAATGGAGAAATCTAGGGGAGGCTTATGTCCAACAATCGACAACATAGCTGTTGTTGATGTCGTTGATGATGATAATAATAATGCTATATCATTACAATCGGCTTTGGAGAGAGAATCTAAATAGTTAGAACTATATAGGCTGCTCCATTTAAAACATAAAACGTTAGGTCGTCACATTTTTACTGATCACCCTATATATAGGAAAATAATATTAAAATACGCAGAACATCAATGCCTACAACTTTCTTTAATAACGTATTGACGTATCTGTTATAATAAAGACACTATCAAAAAATCCCAGATCGTTGGGACACCCCGTGTATTTTAAAAGATAATAAGAAATACAGAAATTTAAAAATGTTAATGTTACATAAATAATTCCCAAGAAATTTTTACCTATTCCTTGAAATAAAAAAATTACTTTGACTTTACAAAATTACGGAAAATTGATTTCTTTTTGGAACAGAAAAATAGTAAAAGATATCAAAATTTTAATTTTAGAAAGTAACTTTTTTCGAAAATTTAGTTATATCGAATTTAGGCAACCTGCGTAGATTTTATTAAATAATGTATTTCGCCAAATATGCTTTTCATTTCTAAAACACAAACATCCTTACCTTTCATGCTTCAATCCTTTCAATTCTCGTCTATTTCTTCTTTCCTTTAAAGCTTTCTTAATAGCCCTGTGACTTCTTTTACACATATCCCTAAGTTTTAAATAATCAAACCATCTACTAATATCTTCAGGCAATTGTCTATTATTTAAAGACTCTATGGTAACATTTGAGGTAGTGAAGAGGTTGTCGAGGTCACTCTGGAACTTCGTTAGGAACGATTCAACTTGGCTTCTTTGGTGAAGGTATTCGCAGTCTCTAATATTGTCTAAGTCATCATAAATGAGTTGAATGAAGTGTTTTCCGTCTGTTAGTTGACGTAAGGTAACCCTGTTTCTTGACCTAGAAAATACAAACATTTTTAACTATAGAACATCAAAGCGTTGTTATTTTAAAAGTAATAACAGTTTGCTGCGTTTCTAAAACTAAACGGAAAGTTTTTACAAGTTTGTTTATAAAAAATCGCAGACTAAATTATTATTACTGTTTGTTTGTTTTTAGATATTGAGGATTTATCATCACAAACATTTCCTTTGAAGTGAAGATTATTTCTTCGCTGAAAATTTATTTTAAGAAAAACACGCTTTAATTACTAATCTACAAACGTATATACTTCTTACTGTTTGTTACTTTCCAACATTTTAGTTTATATAGATTCAATCAAAAGATGCCAGATTTTATGAAACAAATTAATAAAAAAACGGACGCACAATGGGTTTGCGGAATTCTAATATGCGATATAACACATTAGCCAGAAATGTTACAATTATTATAATCACCTACATGTGAAATTCTTTATGAAGTTATTTACTTTTGAAGTTGTAAGTGTAATGACCATTCAATAAGTCTTCTAGTCCCAGATGGTCAGGAATGATGATAATTGATAAAACATGAGGCTGCGCTGAATCCGCAAATTTATCTTCGAAATGTCATTCAAAATGAATGGCTTTATTAGACTATAACGCCCTATTTATCGAAATTATTACAATAAGTAACTTACAGGGCTCATTTCTGCAACTGCTCATGAAAATCAGTGCAAATCAGTTGCTAAGCAATGAAATAATTTTTTTACAAGCATTAATGAAAACATTTCATTTTAGATTTTCTAACTATCGCCCATTTCAAAGTTATTATTTAAAAATGAAACCTTATTGTTCTTGCGTAGTGTTATTACGTATCTTTAGTTAACAAATTAGAGAAAAACAATTATACAGGCTGATTTAAATTTGAGGTCCACCAGGGAGATTTCGCTTATTATCAAAGATAGAGGTTAGGTTATCAACTTATGTGTTTCATTTTTGACTAATTTCGTCAGTATTCCCCCAGGACCCCTCGCTTTTCCATTTTTCATACATCTAAACTTCGATTTTATCACCTTGAATTACAAAATTCTGCTCTTTTTCTTCAAGTTCTGGTTTGACTTCAGTCAGTAATTTCTTGTAATATTGCTCCCAAGTATTCAGTTTTTTCACCCCCATATTCAGATTTATTAAGATAACTGACCTCCTTAATAATGTCTTTAATTTATAAAGGGGTTGATGAACTTAGGTGAGAAAATTATCGAGGCATTCCAAGCTTTTATCGTTTATATGGAAAGGTAATGCGAGACCAAATAGAAGAAGATGATAAGCGTGGAAGTAGAGTGGATTTTATGCTAGACGCTCGTGCATGGACAAATTATAGAGAAAAACATTAGCAGGCAATGAATTACAACTTCTGTTTATGGAGCTCGCCAAGGCATATGAAAACACCCCGGTGACGAAACTGTAGAATACTTTAGAGAAGACCACCATACATTTCACATTTATCAAGGCTGTAAAAGAACAGTACACACACAACCTTCTTAAGAAAAAGGAAACATAGTTATAGAAGGATTTATTACAAGCAAAGGCCAAAGGCGAGGGTGCTGTCTATCACAAACCCTTTTCAAATTCTATGTAGACAACACACTAAGAATATGGAGGCGTAATGTAAGGCCATGGATATACAGTGTGTCCCAAATTCAATCCCCACCATTAGGATCTCGGAAACTATAAAAGCTACAAAGATGGTTAAATAAGGAAAGTTTTAGGGATTTTAATGCTCATTTCATATTCGTTGAGAAATCACAGCCAACTTTGACAGTTTTCGAGATATCTTGGAAAAACCGAAATTTGGAGTTTTCTGTTTTCCAAAATATCTCGGAAAGTATTAAGTTATTAGTTTCAAGACTTCTACATTGTGAAGGCCCTTTTTTACGAAGAATCTGGTGGTACCATTTGTTTATATTTATGACACTTTGTTTCTATTCTATGAACAACTACTTTTGATTTTCATATGGACGCCACATTGAATTTTGTCGTAACTAAACTCAGCTCTTTTTTCTCTTTTCAACGATGTGTCACACGTACGGTTTTTTTTTTTTGAAGAAGAGCTGGAATAAAATACATTTTTTCTTTATTCGCGTAGTAGGCTATGATAAAAAAATAGTATATTGTATAACTAGTGCTGAAAGTTGAATATTTCACACGAGTGTGGCTAGTGGCTTAATCACACGAGTGTGAAATATCCTTTCAGCACGTGTTTTACACTATACTTTTCCGACGACAATTTTTCCAATTTTTCATTTAAAAAAATTTGAACCAGCACCACACTTGCAACACTTTGACGTTTTAAATATTTATTTTTTAACAAATGACGACTTTTGACGTCGCCCGCCGACTGCTTTGTGTGGTTTAGCGTGTGCAAAGTTTTGCATACGGGCATTTCACACAGTTTCGTTGCTATGCGAAATTTGTTATTTTCAATACTAGTAAACCGTGTGAAATGAGTCATTTTTCATAGTGGTCGTCGGAAAATGTATTTTATTCCCGCTCTTCCTCAAAAACTCCGTACGTGTGACACATCGTTGAAAAGCGAAAAAAAAGCTGAGTTTAGTTACGACAAAATTCAATTTGGCATCCATATGAAAATCAAAAGTAGTTATTCATAGAATAGAGACAAATCATCATAAATATAAACATATGGTACCACCCGATTCTCCGTAAGAAGTGTCTTCACAATGTACAAGTCTTGAAACTAATAACTTAATACTTTCCGAGATATTTGGAAAACAGAAAACTCCAAATTTCGGGTTTTTCAAGATATCTCGAAAACGGTCAAAGTTGGCTGTGATTTCTCAACGGATATGAAATGAGCATTAAAATTCCTAAAACTTTCCCTATTTAACCAACTTTGTAGCTTTTATAGTTTCCGAGATTCTAATGGTGGGGATTGAATTTGGGACACACTGTATAAATGAACGACAAGCAGATCTATGCCTTGCAATTTGCTGACGACCAAGTACTAATTACACAAGATAAGAATATAAAAAAAATACAATATATGTGCATTAGAGGAAAATATGAAGATCTAGATACTGGAAATGTTGAGAGGATTACCGCATACTATAGTCAGAACTACTTAGCAGTTAGAATAGTCGAGAAGATGGTCGAGAGGTATAAGAAATAAGGCAGACAGTAGCACAAGCAAGAAGAACAATAAACTGGTAAGCAGGTAGGACGAAACCATTAACGAAAACATAAGGATGAAGAAGGAAACAGGAAACATGTAACTGAGAAATAAGACACAAGATAACACAGCAAGATACAAATAGATAAGAAACGAGGCAAAAGACGCAGTTAAAGAAGTCATACTAAAAACGTAGGAGGAGCTAGAAGAAATAATAGAACAATCGTTTAGAGAAAACCAGATGAGGTTCTGGACAATAGTAAAATGATTAAGAAAGAGCAAATGACAACAAGTAAGAATCATAAGAAATGAAGAGAATAGAATATAAACAAAAATCGAAAAGTACTAGAAGTGTGGAGAAAATTCCACGCAAATTCCACTGGTTGGACAAACACTTATTTTCAATACTCGTATCTATGGAGACGAAGTCTGAAAAGCCCGCTTTCCATGGTGGTTGTAGAAAATAGTATATTGTAATACAAGTGTTGAAAGCTTGCGTTTGCCACACGAATGTGAAGTTTGCAGCACGAACGACAGTGAGTACTGCAGTCAAATTACTTTCCGCACGCAAATTTCACTTGTTCGGCAAACACTTATTTTCAATACTCGTATCTATGGAGACGAAGTCTGAAAAGCCCACTTCCCATAGTGGGAAAAGAAAAAAATTATTTCAAACTGTTGTTATGACAGAGGGGTGGAGCTATAACAGTGTCATAGCTCCACCCCTCTGTTTCAAAAATTTCATGACATTAGTGATTTTTGTCAAAGTGCAAGAATTAATCTCCATAGTTTTTCTGTTACACGAAACTCGAAAATTGTGTAGAATAGCAGCAATCGACGCAGTATTTTTTTCTCTACAAAAAACTTACTTACACTTTTGGCCTAAAATAATTAGGGAAGCAAATAATTACATATTAATAAATTACCATTGGAATCCCTATGGTGCGTGAGGCAACGCACCACCCGGTATAATAACTACTATACTTAAGAGCATAGTCATAGATATGGACAATAGCAGACAAAAACAGATTAACTGCTGTGGAAATTAACGCATTAAGACGATCTTGTCTAATATCAAGGTTAGAACGAGTACCAAACGAAAATTTAACATCTATGATGTAGCAGAACGGCGCCAACTAATCTGGTACGGCCACGTTCAGAGAATGGTAAAATATTGATTTCCCAAAAAAACATTATGGGTGCCACCAGAGCGAAGAAAACTTGGTAGACCAAGAAGAACACGGCAGTTAGATAGCAACTGTCTTAAGCTTAGATAAAATGTCTAACTTGATAGATCTTTCAATTTCAAAATATGATGTTATCGGTTCAAATCTCAGTTTTCTTTTTCATAAAACATCTTTTGGCACTCTTGAAAACATATTCATCATGTATAAAAAAAATCCATTTGTAAAAAGGTTGTGAAATTTGAGTTTCTATTTGCAAAACTGAATGTTATATTGTCGAGTAACCTTTCTATTTACATTTTCGTCTAATTTGTAATAAAGTTTGCAAGCGAGCAAGCCCGAACTGATGAACCACCCTGTCTAGAGAATCGAAGAGTCATTAAGCTTACAGTAAAAAAGTAGTAACAGCTTATTTGTTAAATTGTTGTTACTTAATCTTAATCTTTGTCAAATATGATCATCTTAACTTACATAAACTATACCTTACAAAATATCTAAGTTTGAAATGTAATAATTTATATAAAAATATCTAAATTTTGTAGAATTCAAAAAGTCAACAACCATTGAAATTGTCGGCTTTGAACTAACTGTGACAAAGTTTACAGATAGCTCTGCGGGTCAATTGCACAAAAGATAAGCAAGGATAACAAATAATGAGTGATAGAGAGGAAGTATCAGATCACCGAGTCTATACTTTACCTACACTATGCAGCTAGACTGAATAAAATTAAAGAAGCAATTAATATGTGTAATCTATAATAATTAGTGTAGATAAATAACAAATTAAGAACGAGAAATTTGTTTTAATTAAAACTTTAGAACAAAAATTAAATTTTTCAACAATCAAATATTTTACATCTATCAGGATCTCAACACCCTCCATAATTAAAATATTTGGGCCCGATCTTTCCATCTCCTAATAACTTTATTTCCTATTATTTTCTATGGCAACCTTTGTTAAAACAATCGTTTCCATGGAAAATATTTGCCAAATAGCTTATTAGGAGGTTTATTAGGAGATTGAAAGACCGGCCCTAAATTTAAATTAAGGTGAAGTATTTAGTATTGTATTGGACGTGAATTCTAGAAACAATTAACAATTTAAAAAGGCAGTTTCTGTCATTCATATAAAGATTTGCAAATTAATTTTATTATGAAGCCAAAACAGCACTAAATAATTGTTTTTTAAATTCGTAATATACTTTCTTGGCCTAAAAATCTATATAAAAATAGTGACTTGATTTATAGATTGATATTTAAAATTGAATGTTTTGCGACCAACTTTTTCTAATCTGGCCCTGCCACTTGCCATATCCAGCTACAACAAGGAAAACCCGGAATAATAGGCCTATTTTATTACGCTACGCGAAACAATGGCCTCTTCACCAGCCATCGGATACAAGTGTCGAAGGGGCGGCCGTTTGGGGTGACCACAAAAAGGTTCTGATAATTTCTTAGAGTTGAGAAGGTCATTTTTTTTAATGCCTTATCGAAAGCGCCGTGTAAATTAGGTTCTGTGTTCTATGCTGTCCTAACCGAATGACTGAACAAATTAAATGTTAGGTCTCGCGGGTTTGACTTAACTAATCGATCATTAAAGGGTTGAAAATTTTTGATCGAATGATACGATGAGACTTCCAGCACCATCGTTTGATTCTTGGAGTATAAAATCATGTGTCTTTTGTCTTAGTTAACCCCCGAATCTCTTTTAAAATTTCTTTGTTAATCCAGTGGCGTAACCTGCATTTCATTTGATCTTGCATTGTGATCTAGTTTCCTTTGGAATTCTTCCAATCATGTGCATTCAATACTGTGGCCGAACATTTAACCTTAGGTACATTTAATATTTTTATAATTTGACATTTACTACAAATTATTGATAATGGAAAGTTATTATTCGCATATTAGTACTAAATTTTAATTTTTTAATTGATTTTAAATAAGGATCTTTTATCAATAATTGTTTATTATTTGAAGCAAATGTCAAATTAAATGTGAGGGTAAGTGTTCGTCCATATGATTTTATCTACCGCATGGCTTGAAAAACAGTTGGCCATGGACGCTTGTCATGTTAAACTGTGCAATTTTCAGAAGTAATACCACAAGTGACTAGAATTTTACCGGAAATTTTTTTGCCGTCACCAACACGACTGCTTGTTGCGACGAAAATCGTAACGAGTGCGATAGCACGAGTTACGATTTTCCAAAGCAACAAGCAAGAGTGTTTGTGACGGCAAAAATTTCCTGTAAAATTCTAGTCACGAATGGTATTCGGAATGATAATTCCTCGAATTATGTATAATGAAATTACTGAAATACTTATCACTCAAAAAATTTTGACAGACGTTGTCTCTAAGCAACGCTGCTAGTCGCAAAATTTTCTAGAAAATTTCACTAGTAGTGGTATTTTCGATTTAATTCGACTGTGATTGGTTCAATTCACCAAAATACTGTGATTTGATTGGATGAGTGGAATAATCAGAGGTAATAACACAAGACCTCCTGATTTTATCGACAAATTTTTATTTTGCACGAATTTTTTTTCGCTTAGCAACCAACACAAAAGCAAACTGCATGGTAAATCCCGACTCCGAATGAGGAGGGGTTTTATCTAATGTCAGTTTGCTTGGGTGATTTTGCTTAAAAGCAAAATAAATAAGTGCTTAAAAATAAAAGTTTATCTGAGAAAATCAGAGTGGTCGTGTGGTATTTGGTGAGATAAATTCCAAAGTCAACGCAAAATGAAACAATTTAATCATTATTATTTTATTTAACGATTTTAGAACAAATTTTAATTATATGTAAATGTAGTTATTGACAATAACTGTTTATTTACTTGGTAACGAGATTTTATCGGGGTAACGGAAATTTATCAGTATAATGATGCTCCCATTGGTTGAATTTTCAAGTGTTTTGCATCGCGATTGGTTAAAAACTTGTCGCTTAGCATGGAAAAACGATCAGCAATACCAACACTGCATAGAGAGGGTATTCTATGCCCAAAATTTCTAAAAAATTAAATATACAAAATCTACAGTGCATTTAACCATTTGCCGCTTTAAGCAGACTGGAGCCCTTGAAGATAAAAATCGTTCTGAACCTTCGCGAATAACAAGCAGAGCAGAAGATAACAGAATAAAATTAATTAGTAAGAGAAATAAAAGACCAACTGCGCCAGAAATCACAGCCGAATTCAATCAAGATCGTGATAGAGAATTTTCTGTAAGTACAGTGAAACGTCGTTTAAAGGCAGCAAATTTATATGGCCGCTTAGCAATCCGAAAACCGCTACTTTGACGAGGCAATAAGTAGAAGGGACTTCAGTGGGGCCATAGAGCAAATATTATTACCTACTCTGTGGTAGGACAAACCTCATGAAGATTGGACGTTAGATCAATGGGCAAAAGTGCTATGGTCCGATGAATCGAAATTCGAGTTATTCGGTCAGAAACGACGGATTTTTGTCAGACGATGAAATGCTCCCTGAATGTATTGTACCTACGATAAAGCATGGAGGCGGTTAGGTTCTTGTTTGAGGTTGTTTCGCGCCTACATGATATTTGGTAAAAATCGACGAGATTATGAGGAAACAAAATTATAAGGCAGTGTTGGAGCAGAACGCTTTACCTTCCAGTCTTCATTTAATAGGCAATAATTTTGTGTTTATGCAAGACAATGACCCAAAACACACTTCGATGATGTGCAAAAATTATTTATCACGCGCTGGAATACTTAAAATAATGACGTGGCCGCCCCAGAGTCCTTTCTCCTCCAGAGAACTTTTGTGGGACGTACTGGATAGACAGATTCGTAAGAAAGGTTTGACATCAAAAAATCAACGCTGGACAGCCTTACAACGAAAATGTAATAATATTCCTCTAGAAAAAATGCAACCACTGGTAGAAAGAATGCCAAGAATTACACGTGCAGTTATCAACGCAAAAGGTGGATTTTTTGGTGGAAAAAAAGTTTAATTAAATCTATGTCAATTAATTATTTATGATGTTTTTTTGTATATTTTGGTTAAAACATGTAAAGAATCAACAAACATTTTTTGTCATTTCACGTATGTTTATAGTTTTTAAGTTATCATCACTTTTTCGGCAAATTACTAAGTGTCCATACTACCACGAAACGTAGTGTATGTATAGTTGGGTATACATTCTATTCAGAATTGCAGCCGCTCATTCTGAGCTAAATAAACCCATTTTATGTGGTGAGCTACTCCACGTTCCTCACAACATCTTCTTCTAGTCAACGTTGCTGTTTGTCTTTGCATCCTCTATTATTTTCCACCAGTTCAGACTCCTGTTTTCTTCCATTTTTATTATTAATTATAACTCCCAAATATTTAAAATTTACAACCTCTTCGAACTCGAAATTTTCAATTTTTACATTCGTGTTTGTGTTCCTTTTCCCGGCTTATGTCGATATATTTAGTTTTTTCCTGGTTTATTACCAATCCTCTTGTTTCTGCATTCATTTCAATTTCCTGAATGACCTCTAGACTTCCCCTACTTCTCGTTATTACCGGTAGGTCATCATCATATGCCACTATTTAATCAGACTTATTAATATAATTATTCCATTTATTTTACAGTCTTTAATTATTGCATCTCTTAAACAGAGTGGGTGATAAACCGTCTCCCTGTCTTACTCCTACATTAATTACAAACTTTTTTGATACTCTGTCTTCTGTAAGTACCGCTGCTTTTGACTCCTTAATTGCCGTATCAATTAGTCTTGTTATTTTTTCAGATATTCGCATTTTCTTCATGTTTCTTATTACAACTTCTCTTTTAACACTATCAATAGCCTGTTTAAAATCAACGTACAGTATTTGTAGTACAATAGGATTCTCGACTATTTGGTTTAGAATGTGTATCGCATTTATCATGGTTCTGCCCCTTCTAAATCCATATTGGTACTCTCCTATTTTTGCTCTATGTATTCCATCAATCTTTCGTTTATTAGCATAGTAAACATTCTATATACTAAGTTTAGCAAACTAATTCATCTATAAGTTGTGCATATAGTTGGACCCCATTTCTTTAGTATTGACACTTTTCCCTATCGCTGGGCGTGGTTTCTTTTTCCCATATCTGAACTATTAATTTATACAGTATTTGCTTTAGATATTTACCTCCATACTTTATCATCTCATTCCTTCCTGCCTTGTTTTATTTTAGACTTGTAATTACATCATTAAACTCTTCTTTTGTTCGCGTCACTTGTTCTATTTTTTGGTTATAAATAATTGTCTGTTTCTTCATTTATCTCGTTTAAACCTAGGTGTTCAATTTTCAATAGGTTTTCAAAATACTTTCGCCATATACAGTGTGTCCCCGGATTGAGTTCACTATAGGTATAATCGACAAAAAATTTGCGAATTTCATTTTCATGTTTTGGGATTCCGCCCTGCTTGGTCTGAAAAGAATTTTAAGCAGATTTTTAGTTTTTTAAAAATTAAGGCGGCCATGAAAAATGTGAGAAAACTATTTTCTATTCAGGTAAAGTGCCTTTTTAGGCAATAATACGGCAAAATGTTATTGAGAAAAGTTGTTCAGAATATGAAATTATGGCTCTGTGCAAAATTTCAAAAAGATCAGCTTAAAAAGAAAACGTAGAATAAAGTGACCAAATATGCAATACGTACCTTATATGGAACACCTAATTATTTTTAAAACTCCTAGCGTCATCTCACATTTCAACATGCAGACCATAAGAGCTAGTTCTTAGCAGTTTACTGTAAAAGTTTCAAATCAATGTTACCAAACCTACCGAGCATATAAGCAATAAACCTTTTTTACCGCGAAAAGTTTTTTCACATGTAAGTATTTTTTAATTTGTAGTCAAGTTTTTTGATTTTATTAGGTTCTTTTGTTTGCATGCCTTAGAAGACATGTTCGTTAATTATTGCAAACAATCTTTTGATGAAGTTATCAGCCTTTGTTTAAATAAACTAGTTTTGTATCAAAATGAGGGTAGTTCCTAATATGGAATATATCCTGAATCCAAATAATAATAATGGTCAAGTTTGGATTCATTGCATTTTGTGCATGGGCTGGGCGCGTGAAGATTGTTCAGGTGCTTTGACTGAAAGTTTTGTGTGCGATTTTTGTAAATAAAAGAGTTACCTACGTAAAAGTGAATTTATTTTTGCAACTGTGTTTTTGTTAGACAATATTTTATCTTTTGTTTGTGTTTTGAACATTAATTTGTGTTTTTTATAATTTACATAAAATATAAATTTTTGAAACAATTTTGGTGAAACACAAAAATGCTCCTTTTTATATTATTAACAAATATTTTCTTTCTATAAACTGTTTTGTACTTGATATTGATATCTATTGATTATTAGAGCTTTTTGGAAATATATTATGCAAAATTTATATTTTTTTCCCTTAAAATAAAATATTTATAGCAAAAAACAAAAACGGTATTTCATATTTGGTCGCTTTACTCTAAAAAAAAAGCGGATTTAATGAAAGTGAGCCGATCTTTTTGAAATTTTGCACAGAGCCATAATTTCATATTCTGAACAACTTTTCTCAATAGTACTTTGCCGTATTACTGACCGAAAAGGCACTTTACCTGAATAGAAAATAGTTTTTTCAAATTTTTCATGGCCGTCTTAATTTTTAAAAACTAAAAATCTGCCTAAAATTCTTTTCAGACCAAGCAGGGCGGAATCCCAAAACATGAAAATGAAATTCTCAAATTTTTTGTCGATTATACCTATAGTGAACTCAATCCGGGGACACACTGTATATTTGTCAAATTTACTTTCCTGTTTTGTCCTTTAATGTGTCTATAGATTTTGACATTACTCTTTTTATCTTTTCTTAGGGCGTCTATTGTTTCTTCAACCCACTTCTTCCCTTCTTCTTTATTAAATTTGTATTGAGTATGTTTTCTGATTTCCTGGTGTATTCTGTAGTCTTCTTCCTGTCCTGTTCTTAACCATGTGAATCTTACATTCTTCGTATTCTTTATTGCTACATCGCAGTCGTGGTTAAACCAGTCGTTCTTTTTCTCTGACACTTTTCTGTCTATTATTTTTTATACTAAATTTTCAATAGGTACTTCTTTTTATATTATTCCACTCTTCTTCAATGGTTTTCTCCTCTGTGTTTATGGATAATTGACTATTTATTTCTTTTTCATTAATCTTTCCTTTAATCTCTTCACCTTTCCATCTTTTCTTTGTTGCTCTCTTCTTTCCGTCCACCATTCTTAATTTTATTTTGGCTATCACTAGGAGGTGGTCAGAACCAACATCTGCCCCCCGGTATGTTTTTACGTTCGGAATTGTTTTTTGTCTCGTTTTAGATATGAGCATGTCGTCAATCTGGTTTCCAGTATTTCTTCCTGTGATCATCCAGGCGACTTCATGCTCCATTTTATGTTTACATTTTGTACTCACCATTACAATGTTCAATTCTGTTGTTATTCCATTATCATTCGTAATATCATGCATTTTTTTCTCTTCCTTCTATTAGTCTCATGTGTTCTTCCTTTTCTACTTTGGCGTTAAAATCTCCAAGGGCTATGAGAGTGTCGTGTTTTGAGGTTTTTCATGTGGCGACCATAGTTAACTAATTAATTTCTTAATATATTTTGTTTCCAAGGTTTTGGTTCTGTTATTTTTAGTTTCGGTTTTGATTTACATTTTTAATGTTTGACATTTGGAGATCTGAGTGTGAATAAAGTTTTATATACTAAATCAACTAAACTCATTAAGACTACACACATTTCACACATTTTCTCTAGTTTCTCATAAAAGTCATCTTTCTCTATTTCTTCTGCTTCCTCAGTTGGTACATATACGTTTACTAAGGTGGTGTTGGCTATGTTGTTTCTTATTCTCAGATAGAAAATCCTTTCATTTATTTTATTGAAGTCTAGTACGCTTTCTTTCGATTTTCTGTTTACCACGAATCCTGTTCCTTTACTACCTTGGTTATTTTCACCTCCGTAAAACAAAAGATAGTTTTACTTGTCAACTCTGTCCTCTCCTTTCTATCTCATTTTCTGTATTGCTAATATTTCTATTTTATAGTCCCCCATTTGTTTTGCCACTTCCTTCATTTTTCCTGCCGCCAACATGGTTCTAATATTCCACATTCCTATTCTTGCTGAATATCTACTTTTTTTGTATTTTTTATTTTACCATAAATAAAATATAAAATAGAAGACCGAGAGAAAACATGAAAATCAGGGGTTCAAAACGACAATAAACGTACGGTAAGCGAAAGATCCCCTGAAAAAGAATACCTTAACTAACCCAACAATTAAGGAAGATCACAAGAATATATAGAAAACCTAATATGCAAAAAAGTCGGATGAATGTGAAGGATAACAAGGAAAAAAAACAGATAACAATAAAATATAAATAAAACCAAACTCTAACAAATATTCAAATACACAAATGAAACACAAAATTAACAATCGCGGAGAGAATTTTATATTCCACAGCATACCTACCTCTTTTAAACCATATTTAGAGGTTAAGTTGCCGCTTAATTTATCTCAAAAATAATCTGCAATAAAACTCCTTTTTTCAAATTTTTAAATATGTCAAAAGGTGGTTACCAGCACCATGCCTAGAATACTTACACTGAGCATATGCCCAGGCGGCAGAGAGGCGTCAATTCGAAAAATTTAGAAAGTCTTGATTATTGTCATAAATAAATACAACACAATTTCTTTATCTGCAGAAAATAAATGCACAATGAAATTATTGAAACTGCCATTTTCACCGTCAATATTAACATTATCGAGGTTATAATTAAAAGATGATCTCATTAATTTCGATATGTTCCCATTTTCTACAGATAAAAAATTGTAGCTTAGAGAAATCACGAAAATTAAATTTCCAAAAAGAGTTTCCTCTAATTTTTAATTATAACTTAATCGATCTGTTCAAGTGTTGTTAACATTTTAGTTTAAACAGTTTCTTGTGTTTTATCAGAATATTCCGATTTTGGTAATTTTATCTTCCGTTTAGGCTACAAACACGTTTATTCCATCTAGCTCTTCCGCAAAGTCGATTAGCTCACTTAATCGTCTTCTAATTCTGCTGCTAATACGATTTGTTAAACTCTTACTCTTACTTAAAATAGCTAAAAGGAATTAACGATTGATATTAGTTAGTAACAGAAAAGTTATTAAGTGCTTAGTTCAGATATTACATATTTTCCTATTTGCTGAAAAAATTTAAGTTTATAAAAACATTTCCTACAAAATAAATAAAATTCAGATATTTTAAGTTTTAACTTTTGTTCGCTTTATAAAGTAAGTAAAAACTAAATTTTAATATTACAAAGTAATAAAAGAAGTAACGGCGTGTGAGATCCTAAGCTGTTAAATAAAAAAGATGGAACTTAACTCGACCTACACTAAACTTAAACCCCTTGAAAATCCACCCTTCAGCACTTAACAATATCCCTTTTATGTGCCCTTTATACATTAGCTGGATTTCTTGTTTTACGATTAAAGCTGCAGCAAACAGATTCAAGTGAACATGACATATTTATCCTGTGTCAAATATTTTCAAAATTTGTAAATTGATTTAATAATTTGCAGAAACTGGCTAACCACATTTTTTCTTATTATTTTTTAGAGTTGAAAAATGAAACTTGCAAGGCTAAATTATAAAGGAAAAATGTAGTCTTTTAAATTAAAAAGACAAGTTAGTAATCGACAGTTAAAATCATTTCCGTAAATTTTTGGAATCAACAATCAACAGCCGCTACACCACAATACCCTTGTTTTTAAAATAAATACCTTTAGAAAAACAAATTGCAAACAAATATTAAATGTAACATGCTACATATCAGTTTAGATTAATTTATACGTCTCAATAAAGAGTTTTCCGTTAGTTTTAGATTCGATTCTACATACAAACCTATAAAAACGGTTAATTTGAACATATGTCCTCCGATGCACCGATTTTCAGTTATAATAGATTTGCTTTACTTTATCTTATTATTCTTCTTAATAAATTGTAGTGAACATGCAAGATTTTATTTTCGTTTTTATTGGTTTCTAGTAAATAGCAAATTCAATAAATTCAGACGTATTTGACTAGATAGATAGACAGTATTCGGGAAATTCCAAATGAAAAAGTTTTACAACATAGTAAATCAAGCAAGCCGGGTATATACTTGCAGTAAAGGCGCTACAAAAGAAACTTTCTATGAAGAATTAACAACGCTATTGGATGATAGCCGTGATTGAAGTGAGGTTATACCGCTTGGTGACTTTAATGGATGGACAGAAAAAATAACCAACGATCCTGTTGTAGGTAAATAAGGCGCAAATATATTGAGTAACAACGGAGAGAGGTACCTATCCATCAGGCTACATACGAAACATTAGAAGAAGACATCGAAATTAACAGGGCAAACTAAAATGTTGGTAGACCTAAGAAACACGAGAACTCGTTTATAGGAAAAATAACATATATGTGTATAATGGCTAGGTGCAAACGATAGTAAAGACAGGAAAGTTTAAACAAAATTAAACAGAGAAGTGAAAAGAATAGTAACACATGTCAAGAAGTAAATATTTGTAAATGTAGTGAAAATAGAAGATCTTCAAAGGCATGAAAAATGTTAAAAACAATACGCACCGCAAACATAGACAAAGCATGTGTAATGCTGATTATTGTTAATACTTGGAAGGAATATTACAAACGATTACTGATAGAGGAACGAGGTGAATTCATTAGATTCACCGACAAAATAAGGTTAACAAACTACGACAAGACTTTCCAAATGATATTTCTCAGATAGCAGAGGACGAAATAGTAGACGCTATAAATAACATGAGAAATGGGACACCCTCAGGTGTCATCAGTACTGACCTGAATATTAATGGTTCATACATTTCGTAGCTATATATGGTTTCCAGGTACGAGAAATTAATCAAAGAAATAAACGACGCCTAATGGCTTTGGTGATGGACTACTAGAGACACAGCTGGTATATTCATACTCGAACCTATCAAACACGAAACGGTAAGAGCATTCATGGATGTAGGTAGAACAATAGTTAATGATGAGGAAAACTGAGAATATCTCCCTAAAAGACGTAAGAGTATATCGGCAACCTGAATGTGCAAGCAATCAGCACGTGGTAATTACTAATCAGTCACCTCATACTGAGTGATTCACTAAGACGCGCCCCTTAAACTCTTCAAATGCAACCCAACATACATGTTTCCAAAGCTACTAGAAATATCTGCAAATTAAATAAAGCCACCTCTGATATATGTTTAATTAAAAATTAACATAGATAACGGTATTTCTATATTTGTAAGTTGGGTTGCCTATTCCGGTTGTTAACGGGCGAGTCTTGTGTGAATCACCCAGTATATGGAAATACCAAAAAAAGCTTCAGAAGAGTTAGAAAGGAGTATATCGATAAAATTATACATAAAACTAACCTACTAAAACAGTACAGTATAAAAGTTCTATACCAAAACAGAACAAAGAACGAAGTAGACGCAGATAAAGATAGTTTCTCAGAAGAAATGTAAAATCATTTGAAGAATGTAGTTCAAAAAGAAGACCATGTGAGGTGGTGCAGATCTAGACTAGATCGCTTTAACAATGGATCGTCTAATCTGGTGTACAACTGCTACAACATTATTACAGGTGATGAAACTTGGGTATACTAACTGCTATGATCCAGAAAAAAGCAACAATCGACAGTTTGGGTCTTTGAGAATGAGTCGGCTCCAACAAAGGTTGTTCGTGAAAAAGCAGAAACAAAAAAATGGTCGCCACATTTTTTGGAATTACTGGACATGTTTCCACTGTACCACTAGAGGATCGCCGTACTGTTAATATCGAATGGTACACTACAGTTTGTTTGCCTCAAGTTCTCCAAAATGTTCGCGTAAAGCATCCAAGAGGAAGAATCATCTTGCATTAAGATAATACTCAGCCACACACGGCTGCTCAAACGATTCAGTATTTGAATGCCCAAAACATTGAAATAATGGCTCATACGCCGTATAGTCCAGACCTGGCACCTAATTATTTCTTTTTATTTCCACGTGTAAAGAATAAGTTACGGGGTTTACGTTTTACGTCGGCCGAAGAAGCGGTTGGCGCATTTAAAAATGAAATAAAGAACCTAGCGCGGGAAGAAAATGTTTTGAAGATTGGTTTTCACGGACTGTGGAGAATAATACTTTGAAAAATTATAAATAAATGTTTTTTATCAATAAATTGCGAATTACTTCACTAGGCTCAGCGGAAAGAGAACATTCTATGTAATATCCATTGTGTTAGACATATAATATAAAATAACAAGGAAATGAATAGAGACACAGACGACATTCATAGATCTTGAGAAGGCTTACAATAGCGTACCCAGAGCATAATAACAAAATAGATAAAGTTATTAAAAAAACCATATTATAAAAATAAGCAAGCTAAAATCGAAATAGGAAGCAAAACCTATAAAAGCAACAAAAGGAGTTTAAAGATAGATGAGAACACAACTGTATTCGAACAAGATGAAGAAGAGATGGAGTATATTTTAAGAAAATTCAAAGAAGAGTTCAAAAAGTGGGGACTGAAGATAAACTTCCCAAACAGGAATGCATTAAAAAGATTGCACCAAATATACGAGTAAACGACTAAGACATCATATCCTGTAATATATTTAAATATTTAAGGATGACTATAAGCTTGACAAGCACCTGTGAACATGACATATCCACAAGAATAGTTATGGGTAAAATGGCAACAAAAACCTTTCATGGTCTATTACGAAGCGAAAATCTCAGCCAAAGTACCAAAATTCAACACCATAGTTGAGAACAGTATACCCTACGGAGCTAAAATGTGGCCCCTAACGAAAGTCCTTAAAGAAAAAATTAGAACTATAGAGTAATTACGAGACTTATATAAAGAAAGCATCGCCGGAGTGGCCGAGTGGTAAAGGCATTCGACTATAGTGCGGACGGTCTCGAGGTCAAGCCCGAGTCGGGTGCTCGGCGGGTGGCCTACCTAGTCATTGAAAATAATTGGAAACCGAAACACAGTAGTGGAGTAGACAAGGTAGGCGGTTGTTAAAGGCGTGGTGCTTACCACATCGCCTCTTCAAAAGAGCATAAGAGACAACCAATGTATGAAAGCGACTTAGGAGGCCTTAACCCTCCATGGTGCCTGCCATACTCCCTCGCAGAGTGTAAGTGCCGTTACCTTTACCTTATATAAAAGAAGCACTGAAAGAAAGCGGCTTACGGTAAGGTACTACTAGAAGGGGTTTGTTTATGGAAGCAAAAGACGGCAATATCCGACGAAGAAGAAGGAGGACTAGAAATCAATACTTTAATAGTTTTACTAGAAAGGGTTAATTTTTAATTTTTATTGAACAAAGAACCCACTACCAGAGTAATAACCAACTTGTACTAGTAGAAAGAAGATGGCCGAGAAGCCCATGTAGGGGGGCCTCAAAGGGTTGCCAAGCGCCACGGAGCAAGAAGGTAAGTAATATAATCACTACATTCATAAGACTATACCACTCACATTTTGCTTAACCAATCAGATTGATCGATTTCCTTAGCAACAGCCAATAAAAACAATTTTCAAGTGAAAAAATCACACGTGCGTTTTAATAAGTGAAAAAACCACGCGTGGTTTTTTCACTTAGGTATTTTAAATAAATGAAAACAATTCATAAATAATAATTAACTGTTCGTGATGTAGTCTTAACGAATACAACGCGTGATCCGATTTTCCTGTGATAAATTTGGATCAGATAATTAATTCGTGCTAGTTAATTTTGGAAAATTTCACTCGCCCAAATTAACTAGCACTCATAAACTATCCGATCCAAATTTATCGGAAAAACGGCATCACTTGTTATATTACTGTTGATAAATTCTGCAGTCGCAGTTACAATGACTTACTAAATTTTTAAATACAAAGTAAAGGCATGTTTAAATACTGTCTGCGAGTAATTAGTTTTACGCTAAAGATTTTACTAAGTACCTACGTAATGGAAATTAATATTCTGAGAAGTTGGGATGTTTGTATTAATTCGTTATACGTATGATATCAATTATCTATGTAATAAAAACCGATTTAAAAATAAACTGCAATAATTACAACTTTCAAATCAGAAATTTGAATGACATAATTCAAGGACATTTAAATAAACTCTTTATCTGCAGTCTCTTTAAATATGTTTTTAAGAACAAATGGTCATATTAATATAATAATTACTAGTGGAGGGTTGACCTTTACCACATACTGAAGAAGTCTGCGGTTGATGATAGTCTTACTACTTATCTATCGTTTTTTTTTGTGCGGCGGACGACTATTCAAAACAAGATGATGGGTTTATTATCGCAAGTTCTAGAAAACGCAACAAATTAGCTTATGTTTCATTGAGTTTATGCCATGTTTTGTTTAATCACTTTCAATTGACGGCATAATAGGACTCACTTTTAAATAGAAAATTTTAAAGTAAAATAATAAGTGCCATAAATAATAGGTACCTAAGCAGTAAATTACAATAATATTAAAAACGGATACATGTATATTTAATGAAACTTAATTAGAAGTTGTTTGGAGAAAAGTAAAAGTTCTACCTATGAATAAACCGTCTGTGGTTTGAGAAATAAAGAATATTTAACTAAAGTTAAATCACTAATCTATTCTAGTTTTGCTAAATAAATTCTTTCTTTAACCAAATTAATATTTATACGGCACTTAATAAAATAGTCAAAGCTTAATTACGTAGTTTTCCAAAAAAATTCAGTCAATCTTATTTATAGTTATCCAAAAACAGGTTTTATAAACATTCTAACATTATTAAAATCCGAACTTTACTTATTGCTAACAACGATCAACTTCAAGTTTTTTTTAAAGGCAGATCAGGTGATGTGAATCGTAGCTACATCAAGCTGTACTTCAAAAATTGTGCTTTATTTTATATTTATTAATCATAACAACTGATTTAAAACATTATTATTATTTCAACCAGGTGACCGACATAAATTTTGTAAATTTCATTCTCCCACAGCAAACTTTCAGACAAAAATTAAAGTATTTTAGCTTAGTATATTCGAAAATACAAACCTACCTCAAACCTTCAACACTAGTCCTAAAGTGTAAGAAAAATTAATTAATAAAATGTATTCAATAAGTTTGTAGAACGGCTTAAATAGTTCTATTAATAAATACTCAAACATTCAAATGCAGTTTGAGTATTGATTAAGTAATTTAATTATTTAACAAAATTCCATTATTTTTAAAAAATAACAATAAGTAAACGCTATAACATTTTGATAACTTGATTGACTTATGTATATGGGGACTGTTTTGGATAATTTCTAAACTTATACCAGGCAGAATTAAATTTTCATACTCTTAACGATGTTTAGAGCATCAATTTTAAATTAATTATACCAATTTATGTAAAATTTAATATTTTGTTTGTTTCTTGCAAATCGTTTACGTTGGGCGAGAGAAGATCTGAACTGAACTACAGAGAATTGGAAATGTTCTTTCTAGCAACACATCAACTTTTAGCATAAATAATCATAGTGCAAATTCATATGTGAGACAATTTTCCACAGAAGAGTTTTCATCGAGGTGTGTATTGCCAATAATTAAACACCCAACTTCACTCATGATAGGGGTTGCATGTCTGCTAAAAGCGCTGGTATGTTGCACGTTGTCTCTGAAATGATGAATGTCGCTAAATAGCTCGAAGGCTTGACATAACTGATGTTTCCAATATTGATACAGATTTATTTGGTGAACAGAACTTCACTTTCCAAGTCCAAGATGACAACTTTCCTTGCCATAGGGACAAGATTGTGATCTCAGTCCAATTGGCGAAAAAGGATTACCAACGTTGTTTCAAAATGAAAACCAACAACAAAGATAAAATTGATTAAACCTTTGATGAATGTCTAGTGTCGAGGCATTTCGAATGAAGAATTGTTGAAGTTATTGAGTTCCATGCTTAAAGGTGTGAGTTAGTCATTAAAAACAAGGGTTGGCCGATTAAATATTAGAAATAAAAAAGAGTAGTTATTTGTTTGCAATAGTTTTCTATTATTTGTTAAAGTTGAATAAATCTAAATTTTTATACGTTATTTTTTACTTTTCCTGTAAATTCATGTTCCTAAAGTAAAAACACATGTTAACTCTGAAATATGTCAACTTACTTAGAAGGGTTTTTGAAAATATACAATTTATTAGGAAATAACTAGCTTTTTCGAGGCGATGCAAGACTTTTTAACGCCACTGTAGTTCAAATGTACTGTTTGGAGCTATATATTCACCTGTATAAATTATGCTTATTTCATTTACCAACATACCGTATATTAATCTGAAAATCAAATATTATATAATAATAATAATAATATTTATTTCTACAAAAAGAATAATATACAAAAACTACATGTTTATAAACTGTATTACATAAAAACAAATATATATAATAAATACAAAAATACAATAGATAATGAGGTAAAGAGTAGAAATAAATGAGGTAACCCACAGAAGTTAACAACTTGTGCGTGGGTGAGTATTGTATATGGGGGCAATCGCGCCATTGTAAGATTGTAAGAAAAAGTTTATTTTGATAATTATTATGGTTTTATGAAAAGGTATGTATATTTAATTAAATGTTCTTTTTATCAATTAGGCTATGTAATGCAGCAAGTGAAGTTTCTTTTAACCATTTTTTTGTTTTACTTTTAAATATATTAATGTTTGGAGCATTTTTGATATCAGAAGGAAGTTGTAAATAAAGTCTTGGAGCTAAATAGCTTTGAGACCGTTGTCCAAAGGTTTTAGATGCTTTTTCCACCTGTATTTTTTTGTGTAGTTTGTGTCGAGTGAGATGCTCGTGTGTTATATTTTTTAAATCATCTTTTGTTTTATATTGTAGCACAAGCATTTTGTAAGCAAACAACTGTCGCAAGTCAAACATACCACACTCTTTGAACAATAAATCACTTGGATACAAACTATCTTTTTCAAATATAATTTTTAAAAAATATTTTTGTAACACCTCCAAGTTATGCAAGTGCGTTTTTAGAATACCCCCCCAGCCAACGATACCATATTGTAAATGGGACTCTACCAAGGCATGATACATTATTTTTAAATTTTTAATATCTAACACGTTTTTAAGTTGCTTAAATATGAACAATATAGATCTTAATTTTTTTATAACTAAGTTAACATGCATATCCCACTTAAGATGTTGATCTATAAGTATACCAAGATACTTTAATGAATCGGTTGGTTCGATATGAAACTGAGTGTTTCCATCCATAATGCTTAGATCCGTGAGAATTCGAGATTTTTTTGGGTAGCAAGAGAATGATATATATTTAGTTTTAGCGAAGTTAATAGTTAGATAGTTTTGATTAAACCAGTTCTTTATTAGTTTAAAATCGTCTTCTGCCGTGGCTTTTACTTCATTCCAAGTATCACCAGTATACATTATTACTGTGTCATCCGCAAAAGAAGATATAGTACCAACTGTATTAATTGCAAGCAAGTCATTTATATACATATTGGAATATTACTTTAGTAGAAATTTATTCTAACTACGCCACTGTTTTCAAAAAAATCTCAAATGAAGCGATCAAAATAAATATACATAGAGTGGTGTAGATACGTGATACCCTTGCAGTATGGGATGCACAAGCGGGTAACATTAATGTGGTTATTAATCTTCGTCCGGAAGATAAGCATCTCTTACTTAGAGGAGCTTGTGCTAGGATTTCTGTTTGTTACTAAAAGGGCGAATTAATTTTTTAAGTAAACTCCCGTCAGGTTTTCATTCTCTTTAAAATCAGACGTAGAATTAGGAATTTTACAGAACTTTAATTATGCACATTTAAGTTTTCAGTTCACGTTTTGTAAAAGTAGCCGCAGGTACATCTGTTATTATTTTGTATTTTGTTAGCATCGGCGGGCATAAGACGATAAAATGATATAATTTTAAAATTCAAGAAGCAGTCGTAGTCTATTCTAAATTTTTAAACTGTTGTACAGTATTCATAATCAGGCTGGGCCATTTGATTATTGTCAAGATGAAGTTCAAAACGTTTATTGAAATGGTCTGCTTTTATAATATATAGGGTGTCTCCAAATTATATCGACGATAGTCTACAGTGAATTTTTCACTATACAGTGAGCACGTAAAGGTTGGAATAAATTCGATAAAATCTTTATTGGGCAAGTAAGAAAATAATGCTCGGACACGTCGATTTTCTTTTTTAGATGCGCATTTTTTAGTATACGTATATTTTTTATTACGTCATCCCTCTTCGAGTTATGACGTCATCATTAGTTTTTTTAAATAGCAACAACCTCTTTTGATAATACCATTTAAAAGAGCACATTTTTCTGGGTATAGACGCCAAATTTTGTGGTATGTTACATAACAATATTTAAAAAAAAAAAACGGGTTAGGATTTATAACAATTTAATGAAATAACAATAGAAGAAATAATAAACACAACTAAAACCCATTAAATTAAACGTTGAAATTGCATATCATTCACCTCTTGACAATATCCATCTATTGGCGATTCAGATAATCACGCACAATCTGTGAATGATGTGGTGACGCGCCATCTTGTTGGTACCATATTGATTCGTCCGGCATTTGGGGATTTTGATTATTTGGATATAGTGCTACAAGCGCGGGAATTATCTGTTAATGTAAAAAATTCAAATGTTTTTCAGCATTTAATGCGCCGTCAATAAAAAATGGTGCAACAATTGTGGTACTAATTTCTCGAAAATATTGTTATGTAACATACCATAAAATTTGGCGTCTATACGCAGAAAAATGCGCCCTTTTAAATGGTACTATCAAAAGAGGGTATTGCCATTTAAAAAAACTGATGATGACGTCATAACTCGAACAGGGATGACGTAATAAAAAATCTACGCATACTAAAAAATGCGCATCTAAAAAAGAAAATCGACGTGTCCGAGCATTATTTTCTTACTTGCCCAATAAATATTTTATAGAATTTATTCCAACCTTTACGCGCTCACTGTATATTATGAAGTTAACCAATCCTTTAACATTAGTCCTAAAAGTAAAAAAAAAAAACATAATTATTTGGAAAAGTGGTAGAATTATGAAGATGACATTCGCGCAAGCTGAATGATATGTAATAAGCTTGAAACGTATGTAGGCCATGTAGGGGGTACGCGCTGCGCAGAGGTCTGGATGTTTATCAATAACATCAAGAGATAATAATTCGTTTTTCTGTTTTAATTGAGATATCAATTTAGCAGAAAACGCATAAATTTTATGGTGTGAGCAAAGTGATGTTTTGTCAATTACAACGCTTCTACCTAGCAGATTTACAAAATAAAAAGATTTGTCATGTATATGCCTAAGTATTTTTTTGCCATATAGTGCTTAAACGCCAATTTTCGCCGCATTGGCGCTAGTTACCTACAATTACATTTACGTGTAACAGTTGAGTTAAATACTTCAGGTTAACAGCCAACAAAATTACTTTAAAATAAGTTCAATTAAAAAAGATATGGTTTAAAATATGCAATCATTGTAAATATTTTCGAGTCACAAATAACAAAAATGCAACGAAATTAATTAATTAATTAATCATTCACAGCAGGATGGTGAGATGTACCTGGGTGCTATAAAGGCTTTATACAATTTCAATAATTTTCTAGACAGCGATTTAGAAAAGAAGAAGAAGCTGTTGTGGGAGAAGCATCAGTTCTTGTTTTAGCAATATTTGTGAAAACAAGCCGAATTAAATACAAATAAAACTACACAATTGGAAAATACAAAATTAATAATCGGGAAGAATAGTTTATATTCTACGGTATTCCCCTTTATAAAGCCGTATTTTTAGGTTAAATTATTGTCGCTCAATTTATTTCCAAAATAATCTGCACTAAAATATATTTCTTTAAATAATAAAAATAAGAATGTGGAACGCCAATAGCTTGTGCCAACAAGCACAAGATTAGTATTTTCTGTAAAATCACGAAATTGACATGATGCATTTTTCTGAAAATTGCTTTACCGCTAAAAGCTACATCAAAATACCACAATATAAAATTTACAATACTAAATACCCAGACAAAACTATTAATGCTGGAACAGCTATTATAATAAGAAATAATATTAAACACCACAAACTCAGTAGATATAGCTACGAACATCTTCAAGCCACCTCCATCGCTGTACAAGAAAAGTTGAATATAATCACTCTATCTGGAATTTATTGTCCACCAATATTTAACAATAACAAAACAAGATTATAAATAATTCTTTAACACTCTTGGTATCAAATTTATAGCTGGCGGAGACTATAATACCAAGAACATACAGTAGGGCTTTAGACTTACAACACGTATAGGCATACAATCAAAAACAATTTAATAGAATAATCAAAACTATTTGTCAGCAGGAGAGCCAACATATTGGACCACTGACAAGAAAAAAATATCTGGCCTGGTAGATTTTTGCGTCTTAAAAGGAGTAAACATCAGATAATGTAAAACCGAAATATATTTTGCTTTCTCTTCGGATCATTCGCCAATTATCACTAAACTCGAAGGACATAGATGGACATTTACACCGAAAGAAGAGTATCTACATAAAAGAAGAATATCCTATCGTTTTACAACAACAGATACCAAAATGAAACGAAAACTGAGAAAACAGTGACATTTAACAAGGTCAGAAGCCGATATAAAAATATCAATAAAGCCACAAAAGTCCTGAAATAGTTATTTTTGTAACAAGTACCTAAAATCAAGTTTTTTGGGACGAATCGTTGCTGTTTACGGACGAGGCAAAGCCGAGTCTGGAATAGCAGATGAGTCCCAAAAAACGATTTAGGTACGTGTTACAAACAACATTTTTTTGTTAAAGCTCCCAAAAACAGATTCAAACCTTTTATTATGTATGATTAATGTGATCAGAGCACATGTCACTATAGTGCAAAATGTTGCTATGACAACTTTTAGGGACTAGGCCGAAAATATAGCATTTTACGGACTTAAATGAGTGTCACTATAGTAAACACACTTTTTGGGATTGAGTCCGGAAAAGACCCATTTTACGGACTTAAATGAGTCTGTAAAATAGCTACTTTTGGGAGCGTGTACTAAAAAAATTATTACTCAAACTAAAGAACCTATCTATTCAAGAAAAACTAGGCTACTTAACGACTATTCACTATGGAAAGTAACTGAACGAATCAAACGACCGCAACAAGCTATTCCACCAGTCAAAGGAAAGAATAATAAATCAGCCAGAGCAACTACAAAAAAAACAAAGAAAAAGCAGATTTATTCAAACTATTTCCTTCGAAGTCATCGGACGAAAAATAAAAAGAAATAAAACAATTTCTGGAAGCGCCCTACCTAATGCATTTTCCAATAAAGGAAGTTAAATTTACAGAAGTCAAACACGTAATAAAAATCGAGACAAATCCTAAAAAGCGCTAGGTTTCGACCTGGTTACAGGAAAAATATTTCAAGAACCAACAGATAAAAGAATGAAGGCTGTACTGCAGATATTTAACCTAGCAATAAAAATAAGTTACTACCCACTCTTCTGGAAAATTGCAGAAGTAGTCATGATTCCCAAAAGATGGAAGAAGGGCAGAGGAACTAGGAACCTATAAGCCTTTTGCCATTACTTTCGAAAGCCTTTGAGAAAATTCTAGTGAAACGGATCAAACCGATCTTAAAAGAAAGAAAGTGTATTCCTGATCACCAGTTTGATTTTGGGAATAATCACTGAACGGTGGAACAGATTCATCGCGTAATTAAAAAAAAAACATCGATAACCTAGAAGCGCATAGATACTGCTTCGCTGCCTTTCTAGATATACGCCAGGCATTTGATAAGGTCCGGCATAGAGATCTCCTGTATAAGCTCAAAAAGAATTTGCCTCGCCATTTTCTTGAATTATTGAAGTCATACTTAACTGGAAGACACTTTCTTGTAAAATACCGAGATGCATACACACAATTAAAACCTATATTTGCATGAGTACCACAAAGAAGTTTTCTGGGGCCAGTGCTGTGCCTGATATTTACATCTCCAACCACTAGACTAACGACTGTAGTGACATTTGCGAATGTTACTGCTGTTCTAGCTTCTTATACCAATCATGCTAATACCAACGCTAATACCTCAATAAGAATTAGATATGGTTAATAAAATGGAAGGTGCAGGCAAATCAAGATAAATCTATACACATAACGTTCACTATGAAAAGAGACAACCCGCTAGTTCATCTAAAAGAGGAGCAACTAAAACATTCTGATACCGCTAAATATCTCGAACTACATCTAGATCATAAATTGATATGGCGAGAACACATAGTATACTACTACTGGCAATCAAACTAAGACGACTGTACTGGATGATCGGTAGACAGTCACTGTCAGTACTAGATAATTATTATATTCTATTAACCTATATTACATTGTAGGTATGTAGGTACTATACAGGGTGATTCAAATTCGCGTGTATGCATGGGGATCTTGGAAACGGTAAGAGATAGAGAGTCGGTTAAATGGGGGCAAAGTTGCGTAATCAAAGGACCAACAATGTCCATTTAAAAAATCAAGGCTAACTTATTCAGTTTTTTAAATATTTGAAAAAAACTAAAATTTTGGAGAATCGTTTTTATTTAATTTTGACCTTATTTGAGGAGATATTGAAAAACGGAAAACACTTTCTCATGACCACTTTTTGTCCTCTATCGAATAGCTTAAATGGAACAAAAATTCCAGGTCCGTAATTAAGAAAATGAACTTGATGATGGCCCTGAAATACCGAAACGTTGCATTAAAAATGTATTTAAGCTATTCGATAGAGGACAAAAAATGGCCATGAGAAAGTGTTTACCGTTTTCCAATACCTCCTCAAATAAAGTCAAAATTAAATAAAAACGATTCTCCAAAATTTTAGTTTTTTTCAAATATTTAAAAAACTGAATAAGTTAGCCTTGATTTTTTAAATGGACATTGTTGGTCCTTTGATTACGCAACTTTGCCCCCATTTAACCGACTCTCTATATCTTACCGTTTCCAAGATCCCCATGCATACACGCGAATTTGAATCACCCTGTATACTAGTTATATGTCATACAACTAATGCCTTATAACATTGTATAACTATAACTATTCTACATGACATCTCCCTTCTTTTTACAAATCAAGTCTTTTGGTGGTTTAATTTTCCTTCCTCTACTGCTGAACCTTCTTCGCTCTTCTCTGCATTGTTCTCCTCCTCTGTAGTCGCTGTATCTGACTGGTTTGGAACCTCGGTGGCTACTTGTTTTTGGTGTTCCCCTGTCGGTTGTACTCTACACTGTGGGCCTGTCCATTCTTCTTCTCTCGGCGCTGGCTCTCGACTGGTAGGTGGCAATGATGAAGGTTCATCAATGACTACTTATTTTTCAGGTGTGGTTGCCTTAGTATGTTTGAGAAACTAAGTATTTCTTCTGTATGTAGGTCAATCGGGTGTCTCTATTATGAATGACCTTGACTCAGGTGTTTGATGGATAATTTTTGCCGGTAATCACCCTTTTTTCTTGTTGCGGTAAAGTACATTTTCTCCGATTTTAAATTTATCACTTGATTTTGAACTTTTATCTGCATAAAGTTTTTCGTTGGTTTTTAAGCGGTTCAGTTCTTTGGTAACGTTTTTATTTATTTTAGGCTCTAACTGATCATCAGTAGTAGGTAACAAGGTTTTTGTTCTTCGACTCATTGGTCGCTGCACTGGTGACCCAAGATTATTATGAGGAGTGCTCCTATGATGTAGTATTGAAAAGTAAATATCGGACTGTTTGTCGTTGCATATATCAATTAGATTTTTTGCTTCCTGCACATACCGTTCTGTTAATCCATTGGATCTGGGGAACCTTGAACTTGATAAGCGATGATGGAATTGTCACTTTTTCACAATTTTTTTGAATTCCTCGGAGGTGTATTGTCTTCCATTATCAGTTGCTAATATTTCCAGTATTCCATGAACAGAAAACCAATTTTTTAATACGTCGATTATGGTTTTACTATTTAGATTTCGTAGTTGTTGGAAGTCGAAAAATCCAGAATAACTATCAGCAATTATTATGTAGTATTTTCCTTATAAGTGAAATAAATCTGAGGCTACATGTGACCACGGGTGTTCTGGTATTGGTTGTGGTAATATTGGTTCCTTTTATTTCTTGTTTCAAGTCGCATAGTTGACTACATAATTTCTTATGTCTTCTGACAATTTGGGCCAGAAAACACTTTCCCTTGCAATTGTAATGTTCCCTGTACTCCTTTGTGTGCTAGGTGGCCGAATTTTAAAATTTCAGTTTTTATGTCTTCTGGTATTACAATTATGCTATTTTTGAATAATAAACACTTGAAGTTCCTTGCTTTTTAGAATGACTTGTTTAGTCTGTTGCAGTTTATCTGTGGACATTGATATGCCCACATGTATTTGTGGGGCTGCTTGTCCTTCATCCTCTGTATTGTTATAACAATCTCTACTTAAGGTGTCTGCTATGTACAGTTCAGCTCCTTTTTTATATTTTACTATTGAATTATAGGGCACGACCTCAAATAGTATTCTTTGTAATATTGGTGGGGCTTCGTAGATAGACTTTTTAAATATAGTTTCAAGCGATTTATGATTCGTTTTTCGATTTCCACTTTCAGACCCCAAATATATTCATGAAATTTCTTGCACCCTGTTAGTATTGCATAAGCTTCTTTTTCTAGCTGGCTATAATTAATCTGAGCTTTAGTTAGTGATTTTGCACTATAAGCTATTGGTTTGTCGTTATGTAGTAATACTGCTCCCACCCCAGTGCTGCTTGCATCCACTGATAAGGTTATTGGTCGTTTAGGGTTATAATAATCTAAAATGGGTGGTTCTTTTAAGTAGTCCTCTAATTTTTTGTGTTGCATTTTCTTGCTGTGCATCACATACCCATTCACTTCCTTTTTTGAGTAATATTCTAAGTGGGGCCGTGATTTCTGCCAAGTTTGGTATAAATTTGGATAAATATGTTACCATGCCAAGAAGTCTTTGGAGTTGTATGACATTTGTTGGTGTTTTTAACCTGTCAATTGTCTCAACTTTTTGTGGATCTGGTAGTAGTCCATCTACAGTTAACAAGTGACCTAAAAATCTAATTTTTGCTTTGCAAATTTGCTTTTTCTTTATTTAATTTTAATCCTTGCTCATCTAGTCTTCTTATCACATTATTTGTGATTTAATCTAGTTCTTCTTTTGTTGCAGCATGTATTAGTACATCATCTATTGAATATTCAACTCCTTTTATGTTCCCAATTAATTTACACATTATTTGTTGATAAATTTCAGGTGCTGAAGACAGTCCAAATGGAATTCTTAAACATTTGTAGCGTCCCCATGTCGTTGCAAAAGTGAGATATTTGGCTATCCTGTCTGTGACTTTAATTTGTCAGAATCTTTTCCTGCAGTCTAATACAGTAAACAATTTCGAGCCATCAATTCTTGTGGTTATCTCTTCGAGGATTTATTATTATTGCTATTTATTATTATTACTATACAGGATAATGAGCAGAGAATAAATCAATAAAGCTCTAAATGAATTCAAGATATTTAACCAACACAGTAAACATAAAATATATAAAAATGGCCAATAAACATAGACAAAAGTTCATCAATGAGCGCTTTAAAACTGATAACAGAACTGGCAGAGACTACTTCAGGAAGTAAGGAGTTCCAAGTGTAAAACACCCTGTTTGCCATTGGATAGTGCCTTCGTTTTAACTTTTTGTTTATTTCCGAGGGATCTATGCCAATACGCAATTTGCCATTTTGTTTTACTATTATCATTGGTGAAACTGATGGAGTTGGTTCGCTGACTGGTTCGATAATTTTCATATTTGTTGGAATATCGATTGCGATTGAATGTTTACTAGGTCTAATCTTTGTATCAGGCCTAGACTTACGCAACTGTACTTACCTAGTACTGGTTGTACTTTTTGGTCCACGACTATTATTTTGATTGGTTCATTGTGACGTTTGGTTTTGATTTTTACTAAACTTTCGCCTAAAACATTAAGTGCATGATTCGAGTATGATACTAATTGCTTTACCTTTAATGGGCTTATTTTCAGGCCTGCGGCTTATGCTATGCTTTTTGAAATGACGTTGCATTGGGCTCCAGAATCTAGTTTGAATCTTACTTTCCTGTTTCTTAGTAGTGTTAGAGTTTCAAACCAATCTGTAGCTTTCTTTTCTGCTTGTATGGCTGAGACATACAAAACATCTTCATCTGTGTCTTCTTCCATAGCTGCCGTCTGTACTGTTTTTGTTTCTTTTACCCTACACATACTGGAAAAGTGGTTTTTCTTGTTATATCTCTTGCATTTTTTCTGGTAAGCTGGGCATGATTTTCTTCCGTGTTTCGTGCCACACCATTTCCATTCATATTCTTCGTATTTAGTTATGTGCTTTTTACTTGAAGTGGCTTTATGTTTAAATTTTACTGCGTCTACTTGTGCTGTTTCACCCCTTTCTTTTATCGTATTTAATTGTTTGCGAGCTTGTTCGCTGGCTTAAAGCATCACTGCGTATACCACAAACTGTTCTGTCGCATAGTAAGCTATCTTCTAAGTCACCGTAATTGCAATTCTTTATTTTCTGTCGTAACGATGTTAAGAATTCATCGAATGATTCTTCGGGGGCTTACTGCGCTCTGTTAAATATGTATCGCTCATATGTTGCGTTTATTGTGGGGACAAAGTGTTTTTCAAACTTTTTTTGTATTGTTTGTAACTATTTTGTCTCCGCATCTGTCAAATTAAACGTATTGTAAATTGTTGCTGCATCTTGCCCTATCGTTGCCATGAAAATAGCGCATTGTATTTCTGCGGTTTTTTTAGCTAGGTTTGTGGCTATTGCATACCAATTAAATTGTTGAATCCACATTTTCCATGCTTTGCTCATGTCCGCGTCGCTGTTGATTGCAAGTGGTTTTGGCGGTCGAATTCCTACTGAATTATCTTCGTCGCCCATCGTTACCTACTGCTGCGATTTTATTTTTACCTGAAACACCTTTTTACGCGAGTTATTTCGGTATTTTTCACAAGTTTCCGACTTTTTCGTTATTTTTACGAGATTTTCAGCACCATGTCAGTACTAGATAATTATTATATTCTATTAACCTATATTACATTGTAGGTTCCTACTATATACTAGTTATTTGTCATACAACTAACGCCTTATAGAATGTTAACTATTCTACATGACAGTCACAATTAACAGTGACAAATAAACTATTAATTTATGAAGTGATAAATAAAACCCATCTGGACTTATGGTATTTGATTCTGGGGAACTGCGAGCAACAGTAGATAATATTGAAGTATCCAAAGAACAACGTACTGCGAGTGAATGTACCGTATGTTCCTAGTATTGTTATCCAAAGAGACTTATGTGTATCAATAGTTAAAAAATAAATAACCAAGTTTAGCATAAATTATAGTGGCGAACAATTTAATGGATCAGGCAGAAAAACTAAGACGTTTAAAGAGATTTAAATCATCAAACTTACCAGAAAAGTTCGATTAATTATTAATATCTTAGTTATAGATAAACAAAGACTAGTAAAAATATAAGTTAAGAATTATAGGAATGCTCCCTGCAAGTGAATTTATGTAAATCATCATAAAACGAACTTATTGTCTTATCTAGACAGATTGTTCAGTAAATGGGGTTAGAAAATTTTTTTTCGTTAATAACCTGTCAAAATATGTTTACTAGTGCCATGCGGAAAACAGTTAAACTGGGCATATGTCTAGGCCGTAGAAAAAAGTTAGCAAAACGAAAGTGTGTCTCAATAGGCATTGAACTTTGATCTAGGTAATGTTTCGCTCAAACGGTCTGTTTTCACCTCGAAATTCGCCTGTATAAATATTTACTAACACCTTACATACAGAAAAATAAAAATTACAATTAAAACAAAACTAAGAAAGTGTAAAAACGAACATCTTGGAATAAAATAGAAAAATTTACAAGATTTAAATTAAATTTGGATATAACATCTGAACAAAACTTTTCCACGCTGGTGTGGACCTATCGAAGATACTTTAAATCAAATTCATGAGGAATCATGTAACAAGGGTGTCAAGCTCCGCGGATCAAACAGTAAGTGAGTCATTTCACGATTATTTGATTATCATGCCATGAAATTCTATATCCATCTAGCATAATTCGCATTCGCTATATGGGGTGAGGAATAACACAGTTCTTTGTGAAAATAACGGGTGTTCATTTAAATTTTTTTTGTTTGTTTTGTAATTCTTCAACGCATGTCATGCATTCAATTATATTATGTAATTAATTGTCTACTTCACATTTCGTATTTTTAATTTGATAAATTTTTTTGATAAACTAAGGTTATTATTCTTATTTAATAGTAACACCAATTACAATAATAAATTAATAGTATATAATAGTAATATAAGAACAATAACTTCCCATTATCAATAATTAAATGTCCGGCTATAATACAATTTAATCCACATGACTTGAACAATTCCAAAGCAAAATAGAGCAAACTTCAAATGAATGCCCGTTACAATATTCCGAAAATCTCCACAAGTGGGTTAATTTGATAACAATTTCTACAACTTTACGATTAATTAAAGTGGATTATGAAATTTAGCAGAATGAAATATTGAACTGTCATTCGATCTTCCCTCCTCCCAATTTCTTATCAGTTGCATTTTATATTTAGTTTATTGTTCGGTAAATTGGTAAAACGACCTTGATTTTGTGACGAAAAACCACCTGTTTTTACGTAATATGAACGTAAAATACACTTTACCACATTATCTAAAATTAGCTGGCCCTAAAACCCAAGTTTTATCTTTCCAAGTATTTATAAATTTCCGATTTCGATTTATTCTCAATTTGCATTTCTTACAATACATAATCAACCGCAAATTACTCAATAACGTCCTGAATTTTTAGTACTGTATTTCCAAAAAGTATGCAACAAATGAGAAAATTTGTTATTATTAATGACTCACAAAAGTTTACTCTGATAAAAGTTTGTGCGCCTTTTAAGACGTAAATTACACCTAAAATAATTGCAGCAGGATTCACCATTAACCTGGAAATTAAAAATTGACAACTCGGGTAAACCATTTTGATTTTCAAAATTTTACAAAATGTTATAAAATAGTTTGATTATGTTTAAAACATAAGGCCAATTTCATACACTGCTAAATCCTTTTGTTTTTAAATGCAATGCATCCCTTCCCACCATTTCTTGTTACATTGGCTAACTTCTGGTATCATTTTTTTCTAGAAATTAAAAACAAATAAATTTAATAAAATTTTAGTTATGCATAAGTGTTATTGTTTTAACTAAATGTTATCAATTTTTAAGGAAAATAACGGGTCGCAACGAGCGATACTCTAATCTGTAAGATTTCTTAAAATTGGAATTGTTGCTTACATGTCTTCTGTAGCCGAATAATTATGTTTAAAAACAAAAGAGCATATGATTTAGCAGTGCTTTATTGGAAGACTGATTTTCAATGTATTAAAAATATTTTTAAAAACATAAAAATCGCTGTAATGAAGAGAAACTTCACGTTTGACTTTCTTTTGTAACTATGACCAAACTTTTATTATTGCATTTTTTTAATTATGGAAAATAAAGGTAGTTTATTCTTGACGTCAATTTATGTTTTTCAAATTTACCCCTAAACGGTGCATCCTACTGTACCTAATTATTTTAACTGTAATTTATGTTGTACACCTACACTTTTATCAACGGTAAAATTTTTGAGAAATTAATAATAAAAAAGTTTCCCATTTGTTGCATACTTTTTGGAAAGCACTACAAAAATTAAAATACAAAAACGATCATTGATGATTTGTGTCTCAAGAGCTTGAACAGTTTTGGGGCACTCGTTTTAGTGGAACCTAACTTTGACTCCGATGTGATTCAAGTTTAATTTATTTTAAATAATTATGCAAATTCTGAATACAAAATAACGTTGATTCAAAGCATCTCCACAAAGGAGTGAATTCTTACGAATTTCTGAAATATCAAACTATTAATAACTACTCAAAATTCCAAAATTTTTGGGACACTCGATACGTTCCTTATTTTTTACACGTCATATATTTATATATTTCAATTGCGTAATTTTTAAAAGCATTTAAGCAACATATTTATCGGGAATTTTGTAGCATTTATGACAAACTTTAATGTCTAATAAAACTGAGCGAGTTTTTCAATCTTTATTAATTTATGTCCTGTTTGTTAATTTATCATCAAAGATTCTTTGTGGTCAAGAAATACATTTTCTTTTTCAGTACATCTCAGTATTTATTAAGAAGATTGCCAACAAGAACTTGCCATTTTATATTAATTAAATTGGAATTTAACAAGCAACGAAGTAGTACTTTCTGAAAAACCATTTTTAAAAATCTTCGCAAATAGTTTAAAACCGCACCTATATTAAATTCTGATGTATTTTTACTAAATGTTTATAAAGAGTTTTTAATTTAATAGTTGATTAAAATTATTGGAGGTCACTAATGTGGCAATTTGATAATTTTAAAAACTACAAAAACGCTTTGATATCTCATCTTTACAACGCCCACCTATAAAAATAAATATTAGCGTAAGTAAATGCGCTTAGCTATTTTTATAAACACTATCATTAATTGATAATAAGTCTTCCTAGTTTTAATGGGCCACTAAACTACAAAACGAGTTTGTAGAATGAAATAAAATTATTCGCATATACTCGCACCAGGTTTATATTACCCTTTTAAAATAAACATCCTGATTTAAACTAGTGCAACGTACCTGCAAATTAAATTTTATTCACGAATACTTATGAGACGTTTAGCGGTTAACTTTTCACAAAAAAGGCACAATATGGGAATTTTATACAAATAGTCAAAATTAATGAGGGTGCCCAAAAATACCGTAAATTCCTTTTCTTTACCTGGGTACAACCTGTAGGCAGAATTTATGCACAACTTACCTGGAACTAACGGTCGTTACTTTGGCAGTAATGTCGTGGTAACGTATCCTTATTTCAATTTCACCATCAGGAAGCGTGTTTGTAGACAAAAAGTTTGTAAGATTAGAGGCTTTTACTACCATCACAGAAAACATCAAAACTATTAAAATCTGGCAGCAGCTCGATTTGCACATTTTAATCTTAGTTTAATCACAATTGTTTTAAATAATTTTCAGTCCCTTAGTTTTTTACTAAACGTTATGTTGCCGTAAATATGTGTCAGTAGGTTTAAAATGCCAATCAGTCCACGTGGAATTTAAAATCTATTATCTATTTCTTATCCTGTTATCAGGGAATCCTTTCAGACGAAATTGACTTCTGCGTTTATTTAGTCTGTGCAGACAAATTAAGTTCTGATAATTGCGATTACCTAACAATGAATAGTGATTATTCACTTTCTGTGAACTTGACTTCGGTAATCTCAATGCAAAATCGTACGTTTAGTAAACACTACAAACTTCTAGTCTATTAATATAGTGTTATATATTCACAAATTTACAAGTTTTATAAAACTTACGAACATAATATAAATTTCACTTTTTCATAAAATTTCTGACTCTTAAAGTTCAAAAAAGTTTTAGAGTAACAGATGTTCTCCAAAAATATTGTTAATATTAATTTGGCACACTTGTATGATAATACTTGAATTATGCAGATTAATTTGTTTTTTTGAAGTTTTGAAACTGATAGACGAGTTATAAATTTCTGGAGCGCGCGCAGTCAGTGCTATCGGGACTCGACTCTGAAGACGTCTTTTTCTTCTGACGTTTACGATGATACTGACCAGGTTCGCTTCATTCTGATGCTTAAGAACGCGGTTAACGCAACGTGGAAGCCCTTTTGGCAAAATAGCAAGCATGTTTTATTTAAACAATTCTTGAAAATCTTTCTGTTTCTTTAATTATTTACCAATTTAACTTAAAAAATAGCAAACCAAATTTTTAAATTATTTCAAACAATACTACTAACAATAACAATAATAAAAAAGAGAAAGTTTTACATAATTAAAATTTAAACTGTTATAGCTTAATCGTTCTTCAAAAAATCCGTTTCTGAACAAATTTGCACATTGTTATTATCATTACGATTATTATTACTATATACAGGGTGAAAAAATTAAAATCATAGCTTCCCTGCTACAACAGTTAGAAATGTTTTATCATTTTTTTTTCTTTCAGTACTTATACTAATTAAATTTAGTTAGGTACCTACTTTAACAATTTATTTTGTAATGCAGACTCCTCTTGTCTAATTGTTATGCACTACTGCACTAAAGTCTTCGACCAGCAGGAGAAATACAATATGGTTTTAAAAATGGTTTTGGTCCAGCGTTGCAGAGATGTAAATCATGATATCTACATTTGTTTTCTGGATTATCCAAAGCTCTCGACCGCGTCAAACATGGTAAACTTCTAAATGTTCTCAAAGAAATCGAAATAGGCGGCTGAGATATTAGAATAATATGAAATTTATGTTGGAACCAAGCGGCAAAGCTCAAGATCCAAGGAAATACAAATTCAGAAAGGTGTATGTCAGGAGTGTGTGTTTTCTCCTATACCATTTAACATCTACTCAGGCAGGATTTTTCAAGAAGCAATGGATAATTGTGTGGACGGTATAAAGATAAATAGATAGTGAAATAATTAATAACATTGGATTTGCCGATGACACTGCAGTTACAAATCCTATTGAATAATGTCAACCGCATCAGCAAGGAATATGGTCTTACATTGAATACCGCTGAAACTAAATACAAGATTGTCAGCAAAAGCCTTCCACCAGCGGGCATACTTACCTTAGATAAAACTCGCATAGAGCACATAGAAAAATATACTTGCCTGGGTACTGTAGTGTGTGTAGACTGTCGGGAGTCAGTTTGTTCGCAGAGATCTGAGCCTACCCTTAAAGATGTGGATGTAGTATTGCTATGTTTTCACGGTTCTGTTTTGTGAAATGGAGACCTGAACCTTCACCGACGTGCTGCTAAGAAAACTAGAAGCGTTTGAAATGTGAGTGTATCGCCACATTCTCCTTATATCATAGACACACCGTATCCCGAACGACGAAGTACTTAGGAAAATCAAACAACGTAAGCTCCAGTACTTTCGTCACATCATGAGAAACATTAAATACCGTATGTTACTACAACTAATATTACAGGATAAGGTGGAAGGCAGAAGGAGACATTCGTGGCTGTACAACCTACGGAAATGGGAAATGGTTCGGACAAACTTCTACCGAACTCTTTAGGAAAACGGAAAACAAAGTAAAAATCGGCATATTAATTTTCAACGTTCGAAACGAATAAGGAACGATAAAAAGAAAAAGAATCTTTTACGGTACGAGCAGTGTATTTCGGATCATTACGATGTTGAAAGACAACATTTCTCTCAACTACACGCTTACCAGATGAAACTACGTGGTTTTTTAATATTTCATTGTATTTGAGCATAATACCCTGCACCTGTTCCTCAGTCTAATCCTGGTGGTTTTTCGCAAATTTAAGCCTTTTACGAAATAATGGTTTTCTTAGGGCAAACCCAATTTTGATAAGGTTCGGCGGACGCTTGAAGAATCTACTTCAAGTTCCTAAATTAGATGACTCGATTTTTTTGCCTATTTCGCAAACATTATTCTCGTCTTTTTTGTTAAATTTTTAGCCCTTCCAAACCGAGGTCTACCGCCAGTTGTATCCAATTTCTTGTACTTTTTAAGTGTGTTGTGCACGTCTGTTTTCGAAACTTTGTGGGTATTTGCAATTTTTCTTTCGCTTAAGCCATTCTCTAACAGGAAAACTATTCTGTATCTCACTCAGTACATATCTTCGACACTTTACTTAAATATTTCAAAAATCACAGATTTCCTGCTTGAAACCACGAGTTATAACGAAACTCAAAATTATAACAACTAACGTGTTTATTTGAAATACATGCAATAAGAAGTATTACGAAAAAATCTAATGAGAACAAGTAGTTTGAAAAAATCATTATTACGTAACAGGGTTGCCAGACAGTCTATTGGTTTTCATGCTTTAAAATTATAATAATTTAAGTATTAATAAAAATGAAAAAGGAAAAGCCTTGCTAAAAAAACTGTTCGTAACATTTAAAATATTGAGGAGTTTACGATTTTTAGATTAGAGGATAAACTGACATAATAATAAACACCATTAGTGCTAACTTTCAGACTTGACGTAAGAAAATCAATATCCAAATTTATATATATTCACTAAATAAATATCTTTCAAAGATAAGGTGCTGAGCAATGCTGTAAACATCAAAAAACACTAATTATTGTTACTCATACCGAAAGTGAATCTATAATAAATGTGACATTTCTGTTCAAATTTCACAGACAAAAATAATTTTTTATTGCAGTTTTTTTCCAGGACAAAAAGAGCTTTTGGCGACATATTTATTACGCATCAACCGGCAGCTTATTTGTTTCTCTTTCTAACTATACCAACAATCATATAGAAAAAAATTATTTGTTGTCTTTGAAATAGTATTACACCATGTAAAGTTTAAAATCTATCTATATCTTGAACCTTTGGCAGGAAAGCTAAAATAAACACGCTTATCTCTAGCACTTCATTTGTTTTTAAATGAAGGATATTAAAGAAGGTGAAAATTTACCTTTGTACGGCAAAAAGAAGTAACTAAATGGAAAATTAATCCACTTTGTTTACATCTTTGTATGTGAACTATTTAATATGTCCAGGGAAAATTGTACGATTTGTAAGGAATTAGCTACGATAATTAAAGGAAACTTAAAAATTAATACTTTACTTTCTATTAACTAAAAGTTGACATCTTCTGCAAGAGAAAATAAAGTGGAAAATAAACACTTCAAAAAGAAATTTTTAAGTTGGTACACAGATTATGAGCAAACAATTTAAGAAACTTGACTTCTTTAAAATCCGTAATTTATTGTGGTTACCAAATAAGAAAAATCTATTTTATTCGAGGGTAGTATAATACAATAAAGTATTGCTGGTAGGAAATCAATTTTTTTTAAATTCTTGTAACTCTTAGACGGTATATTTTAACAATGTAACATTTTTAGGATCTCTAATAATACGTTTAGGTAGAGACGTAGAGAGGATATTAATTAATCTTCCATTCGAATAATAAAAAGAAAGAAAGGGGGGGGGGGGTACAAATCGTCGAAATTTCTCTCACTAAATCCTGGAAAACCTACATTTTAAAGCGTTTCCATTATCTAAGAATTCATGAAAAATAACTTTTACAATTTCAATATCACAATGAATATTTCCTGATTTAAAAATTGTATGTGACAGTCTTAAACTGGCTTTACTGCAGTTATAGTAACACAATTTTTTATCATATGGCGTGGACTTTTTGGTACAAACTTCTACGCCAAAGAGCTAATAATAAATGCTTATATTATTTTTTATTTTTTGTAGGTCAAATTAAATAATTAACTGAATATTAAGTGATCTAAATTACGCACAAAAATGTTTAGCGAAATTTAAATGCGATAGATAAGGCTAAATTGATCTTCAAACTTTAATGAAATCGCATTGGTTTGTGTACATTGACATAATCACGCTATCAAGTGACGTATCAAAAATCATACGATTTCCGCCTTAAAATGACGTAGTACTGATAGCAGAATTAAGGTAATGCTTATTTTAAGGCGACGCATCTCATTAATTACGACCGAGTATTTTACTAACCAAAGTTTAATTACTATGCGGCGTTATTTCATTCTTTTATTGTTTGGTAAACTATCGCCTAAGAAGAGTTGAATATATGACAAAGGGGCAGACATGTATGTCCTTGTTTATTTTATATTCATTTTAGATTTTTTTTTTCGAAATATTAAAAATTTAAAAACACTTAATAATTTTTGTTTATATGTATACCTACAATTCGCTTTGATTATTACTTGGTAAACAGCGCCAGGTAGTTCGACGGAGTATTAATTAACTTACTTAACATAGGTAAACAAAAATACTCGATGTCAGGTTTTTTAGTAATTCCTCATTTTTCATAAACCCAACAACTTCTTAGAAATTATTAAGAATATATTTAAGTCATGGCCATGACCATAGCAGCTAATGCCCCACAACCTACAACTACAAAGGAGAATATTCAGGATGTTCCACCATATCACGCTTGCTCAATTATTGCATTTTACAAATTAAGGGAAAAAGTTGTTTATTCTCCCACAATATACCTATTCCATTCTACAGGATGTTCCGTTTTCAAGGAATATGCAACTTCCACATTATAAATGGAATGTACTATTTTTTCTAACATTTTTGAATAGAGCATAAATTTCTAAATCGATTTTGAGGTCTAAAATAAACCGTTTTTGAGTTATTGCGGATTTTAATAAAATGTCTTCAAATTTGGATGTTCGTAAAAACGGAAGTGATCTTTTAAGCAGAAAAGATATTTGGCAAGTTTATGATGCAGAATATTTATTTATATGTGTTTATAGAATAATTGTAGGTATACTGAGTGTATTGTTCGTTTGGATCACATTATGAACACTTCCAATGGCTACATAACTTTATTTTTAATAGTAGTATATTTGGACACAGGGTTATCTATAATTAAATTCTCTTTTAAATTATATAAACATAAATTGGGACTAGGATTAATATTTGATCTAGCCTCATTTAAAAAACGATAATTCAAATGAAATTCCCAAGGTGGCCATGGAAATTTAAACATACTCAATAAATATCTGAAATTATCAATTACAAAATAACTTTTATGCTCAAAATGTTTTGGTAAAGGAAATTCGATAAATGTTTGCAAGACAAACATACTAGCAATGCCTGAAGCCTGAAACATTGTTAAAGTATTTTTTTTTAAATGAGAATTCTACCCATTACTTGGTTAGTCATCTTCATTAGACTTTTCTAAGAGATACTTCTGGCCAAGACCCTATTACTATAGCCTGGGCATATGTTCGGTTGTCCGTATTCTACTTAAATGTTTTCCGTATGGCGCTAATAAACACTTTTTTGGCAGGTTATTAATGGCCAAATTTAAAGAAATAAATTTTAGTGTAGATTGTTTTTTAAATAAATTAACCTATTACAGGGTGTTAATTAATGTCATGCAGGTATTTCAGGGGGTGATAGTACTCGGCAAAATAAGAAAAAAATGTTAATATACACATGATCAAAAACGCGCCATTTTCGATATACAGGGTGGCGAAGTTTCAATTTCTTTTTCGTAATTTACGTTTTTCTCCCGTACGTTTTGAGATAATTATTTGAAATTTAGTACAGCTACTAACTGTTAGAATCTCTACAATAAAAAGTCAAAGTCATCAGTTGCAGTATACAGAGTGTTACATTTCTTTGGGTCAGCGACCATTTTACCCTCCGGAACTTTTTTAGAGCACCCTGTATAAATGTTTATCATAGTTGAATTCCGTGTTCTTTTCTCCAGCTTTTTGGTTTTTTCCATTATTCCCGTATCTATCACCGTTTCCGAGTTATTTGAAAAAATAGCGATCAATACCAACCAAGTGTAGTCGAAATAAAGGTTTCTTTTGTTTTGTTTTTTGTAACGCCCTGTATACTGCAACTGATGATTTTGACATTTTATTATAGAGTTTTTAAAAGATAATAGCTGTACTAAATTTCAAATAATTATCTCAAAACATACGGGAGAAAAACGCAAAATTGAAACTTTGCCACCCTGTATATCGAAAATGGCGCGTTTTTGATCATGTGTATATCAACATTTTTTTCTTATTTTGTCGAGTACTATCACCCCCTGAAATATCTGCATGGCATTTATTAACACCCTGTATACTGTTTCACAGGGTCTATACTGTGGAATATATTACAATTTTCTCCGCAATTATTAATTTTGCATAATTGCTATAATTTGTTTTATTTATATTTTAGTGTTGTCTGTTTTCTGCTCGCATTTATTGTTGTTGTTACCCGGATATGTTTATAATGTATTGACTTAACATTCAAAAATTCTACATATTTCTCATATTAATAACAGATTTTATTTCGTCGAGAATACAATTCTTAAGAAAATCAGCCAATCACAACGCTTGAAAATGTTGTACCAATAAGTGAAAATAATTTTTTAGCCACCTCTGTTCGAAAGTGACATTTTCCATACCTTGTCAAATGAATTTTTGACATCGAAAGTAGACGTTTGTCACCCGGCAGTTAGCACCGGGAGGCAAAGTACTTTTTCTACTCCCACCATGGAAAGTGGGATTTTCAGACTTCGTCTCCATAGATACGAGTATTGAAAATGAGTGTTTGCCGAACAAGTGAAATTAGCGTGCGGAAAATTTACTTTTCGCACGCACATGTATGATTTTCGGTGCGGCAAAGTATAATTTTGCCGCACCGACATCAAAATGTCATAATGACATTTGATGAATGTCAGATTTGATTTTGCAGAAATATTTAAATTTTTTTATGGAAATGTGGTTGTAGAAAAAATAGTGTGTAATACATGTGTTGAAAGCTTGTATTTGCCACTCTCATGTGACTGCAGCACTCACTATCGTTCGTGCTGCAAACTTCACATTCGTGTGGCAAACGCAAGCTTTCAACATTTGTATTACAAATTACTATTGCCTCCCGTTGCCATTAGAAACGGGTGGCAAAATGAGTAAACATGTTTTACGACTAATATTAATGGTACAGTCACCATGGAAACATATACTTAAGCTATCTACGAGTTTTTGTTAATGAAACCGAGTTTTGTAGTAAAATGTCATATGTTTAGTTGTCAACATTAATAATGTCAGGTTCGTTTAGTGAAGGTGGCCAAAAAATCATATGTATTACTCTGGAGGAAAGTGTTATCGCCTCCCTTAGATTATATATCTGCCCTCGCTCGCTCGTGCATAAAAACCATCTGCGGGAGGCAATCTTACACTTTCCTCCCTAGTAATACAAATAGCTATATTGCCGCGATAATATTTTGTTATTTCCAATAGCAACGATAGTAACGTAGTAACCACGTAAATATGACGTACAAACAAAAAATTATTTGACAGTTGAGAAAAAACTGTAGCACCGATTAGTGAAAAATGTAATCATTGTATTCTCTTCCTAAATATAACTCGTGATTCGCTTAAAAATCGATAATATTTAGAAAATTCCACTCACGTTAAACCCAATCTTTGGAAAATGCAACTCCTGCTTCGCAATCGTTGCATTTTCGTCGTTGGGATTAACATTCGTGACATTTTGAAAATATTATCGACAATAAGCTCACCACTTGTTATATTACCCTTGAGAAAAATACTGAAACTGTAAAATCTTTAAAGCAGGCGGGCAATCTAAACAACCGTGCTGTGGTAAACTATAATTTTTTCACATTATTGTTATTTGTATGTCTAAATTGCTGAACTGTCACAAAGTTTACATATTTTATTCCATTAGTTAAACTTGTTTTAAATTAACTTTGCTGGCTGTGAACCTAAAATATTTAACTGCCACATCTAAATGCCATTGTGGGTAACTAGAGTCAATGTGGTGAAAATTGGCGTTTTCTTAGAATCAAGGATTGTATTGAAAATTTAAAAAAAAAATCTCTGGCCGTAGAGAGACGTTATCTCGTAAAATCAAGAAAGTCGTGCTTGTGGCACAGTTTCAAAAAATGAATGTTTGCAATAATATTATTTAGAGAAACTGACGTCTTTCATGGTCTAATTGTTCCCTACAGAATTCGTAAAAAGAGGGCTTTTGTCACTTTTACATAGGTAATCTAAGCGAAAATAGTTTGAGCAACAATGATCAGACTGTTAAATTTAAAAAAAGAAGTTTTTCTATGCCTATCAATTTCTTTTTCTTCAGGAGCACGAAGGATTTTATTTTCATTAAATTATTTTGACTACGTCGAATTTTTGATTGAAATACGTTGAAATATCCATCGCCTACTTGAAATGTATAGTGATTTTGTAACAAAACATCAAATGTTACTTTAGCCTACGCAATTCTTACAATAAAGATGCCGCCAACAAAATCTGGTACAAATAATTATTTATAAGCGAAAATGAATATTAAAATAATATTTTCGTCAGTAAAAATAGAAAACTAAACACTAAACTTGTTGTAGTCAGATAGAATTGACTATTAAGTATCAGTAATACGAGAAATTTAGGTTAACAACTATTGATGATTGACTTTACAAAATAGCAGCCCTTGTTCATTCGCTTTTCCTATTGCCCAACAATCATAAAACGGGAATATCCAAAATATTTTTCTCTTTGTTAATAAAAAGTAATGTAAATTCAATTGTTGCTGAAATGAAATTGAAAAAATCTTGTCAACAATTAATTCTATTTCAAAACCAATAATTTAGAAAGCAAATGTGAATATCTTAGTGTTTAAAATAAGAAACAATAAGTTACGGTTAAAAATTCAACCTATCCAAACGAGTTTTAAACTTTAGAATATTACAGGAAATTTATTACTATTATTATTTTTTTGAGTAGTACGTAGTACTACTGCAATATAGAAAATTAGAAAAAAGACCTGCTTGGTCAGAATTTGAATGGGTGACCACTCTGCGGCTCGGTGTGTTCGGCCCCCTCGACACTGTAAAGGTATTAAGAGGGTAACAGGAAAAGAAAGAAAAAAGAATTTAAAAAAATAACAGATTGTTTAAGTTTAACCCAAGTTGCTTTACAAATTTACTAATTAAAGAAACGCTTAATTGGCCATATAATAATACCAAGAAACTAAAACAATTGCATTCCTGTACCTAATTATCATAACTGAAACAAGCATATTCAGCCAAAAACACATAGGTTTTTTTATTACACTTTTATTGGCAATCAGAAAATAAACTTATTTACAATAAATTTCTTTAGGCTAAATGTCTATAAATGTTATTAAGCGGAGGATTTTAGACCGATACCTTTACAGGATTAATTTCAATATTCGAGGAGCTGGAACATCCCCATAATTCAACTCCGTAGGAACATATTGGCTTTAGAATGCATTTAAACACGAGAATTTTTTTCTGTGAATAATTGAGAATTGTGCCCTATCAGCCAGTACATTTTCTTAGTTCGAAAGTCTAATTCATTTCATTTCCAATTAAGTTGTTTGTCCAGGTGCATTCATAAATACCTCACTAAGTGTGATTGAAGCCCTCGAATATTATTTAGGATAACAGTTGGACACTGTTGTTTCCTTAGCGTGAACGCAAGTGGATGGATTTGTTTTCGTTCACTGTAATTTTCAATTTTTGCATCCCCTGGGATAAATCACCAAAATTTTTTAGATACCTATCAATACGCTGTTTGGCAGTCTATCCCTGCTTGTTCTTAAATTCATTTTAAGCAGACTTTAGATTTTTTTAATTGAGGCATCTGTGTTAGCACTGTTAAAACGAAGGTGAGGTTTAGGTAAAGTCTTAGTATTTTAACAAATATCGCAAAATTGTATTAGAGTAAAGTTGTCCAGAACACAAAATTGCCCTTGTATGCAAAATTTGAAGTTGTCCAGTCAGAATTGGGTATTTTCTCATTTTTCAAATTGTGTTTCAAACGTTAGATTATTGGCAGCATATCACCAAAACCTAATTAAAAAAACAATGCAGCTTGAGTTTTGAAGAAAAAAATTATTTAAGTTCAAAACTAAAAACTTCCCGCGTAAACGCTCGACAGCGCGATCAACGTCACGTTGTTGGACATGACGTCACCGGCCATATCTTTACACAGCTGTCCTACAGTTCGTATGGTTTATTTCGTGTTTCCTGTGGTATTTGTTCGCCTTTTTGTAAAGTAATTCAGTCGTTTTTATTTACATTCAACACAAATGGAGAGTAAGCAAAATAAGTGATGTTTTATGCCAGCTTGTACAAGTACTTCTGTGAGAACCCCAGGAAAAAAAATTATGGCGGTGCCAAAGGATTACGCACGCAGAAAATTGTGGTCTAAAGCAGCGAGACGTGATTTTCCAAAATCAAAATCCACATTTTATTGTTGCCAAGATCATTTCAATGTATAGCAGCAACGATTGGAAGAAATTAATACTGCGAGGGAATGATAAGATGTCCTCGAAAGAAGTAAAAATTGAATCAAGGGCGCGCCTTTTAAGCTGAAAAACAATTGAACCGTATTTGTTCATATTTTACTGAAAATAATATTAAGGCACCCATTACCTGCAAATCACCAAAAATTCACCGAACTTAAATACTGCCAGTGGATGTAAAAGCGTTAAATAAATAAAGGTAAGTTAGTCTGGAATTAAAACTAAATTAGGCAATTGCGTCTCTTTCAATTGTTTATGGAACTCCTTCGAAGCAGTAGGTTTAATAAATTGTAATTTTGTGGGGCTTATATTGTATACAAAAAATTATTAATATTATTTAATTATCCCTCTGTAACCTCTCGATTATTTTAGTTAAAAACAGCTGTCCTTATTTGTTTATTTTTTGCTGAAGATAATATTCAGGCGCCTATTACCTGTAAAGCACCGAAAGTCCATCGAACTTAGTTAATAAAAGTGGACACCAAGTCAAAATCTCCCGATTTAAAGCTATAAATATAGGCTCAAATTAAAAAAAAAATAAATTTTTTCAGTAACTTCACGTATTCCTCCAGTTTTCCAACAATTAGTATGTTATAAGTAAGCAAAACACTAAAACAAGAATTAGGTACTCCTGCATAGCCTAACTAACTTATAGGTAATATATACCTTTCAAACCAGTAACAATTTATTTTGCTTATTTCTGATTAAATACCGTTAAATAATAGTAACTTTAATAATTACATTATATTCCAACAGTAACATAAAATATATACGCAGTAGCCTTTGCTCCCCTTAGTTCTGCTGCATTGAACCGCTCATCATATCTACAGATGTTAAATTGTTGGATGAGGCTTTCACAAAACCAACTGATGCCATTTTTTACTCAAAAAATTCGCAAACACCGAAATAAGACACGGAGACGATCTTCTTTACGTTGAAACCACGTTAAAACAAGGTAGTAGACGCCATTTGTATGGCCGGTGACGTCACGACAGTCATAACCAATGAGATGCGTTTCGGAAGCGGGTTTGAAATAGCCAATTTTAAGGAATTTTCTAAAGCGATTTTTGCCAAAAAACTCTCAATAAACATGTTTTTAATATGTTTAGGCCGTTAGTGGCGTATGTTTCTGCGTAGAAACATGAATATAACGAAAATCGAAAGAAATGGAAAGTACCCAATTAGGTACTCCTGCATAGCCTTACTAACTTATAGGTAATATATACCTACCAAACCAGTAACAATTTCTTTTGCTTATTTCTGACTAAATACCGTTAAATAATAGTAGGTAACTTTAATAATTAGGTACATTATATTCCAAAAGTATCATAAAATACATACGCAGTAGCCTTTGCTCCCCTTAGTTCTGCTACATTGAACTGCTCATCATTTTTGATGAATTCCATCACCATAAACATATCTACAGATGGTAAATTGTTGGATGAGGCTTTCACAAAACCAACTGATGCCATTTTTTACTCAAAAAATTCGCAAACACCGAAATAAAACACGGAGACGATCTTCTTTACGTTGAAACCACGTTAAAACAAGGTAGTAGACGCCATTTATATGGCCGGTGACGTCACGACAGTCATAACCAATGAGATGCGTTTCGGAAGCGGGTTTGAAATAGCCAATTTTAAGGAATTTTCTAAAGCGATTTTTGCCAAAAAAAACTCTCAATAAACATGTTTTTAATATGTTTAGGCTGTTAGTGGCGTATGTTTCTGCGTAGAAACATGAATATAACGAAAATTGAAAGAAATTGAAAGTACCCAATTGTTTTTTGTTAGTTTAAGGCTTTTGTTGTACTTGTAGACGCTTCAAAAACACAAAATTAGGATATGTTACTTCGAAAACTTTATTTTAAATTTAAAGTTTCAAGAATAAAGGAAACACAAATATCAAAATTATTCAAAAGTATAACCTCCCACTGCTACAGAGAAATTCAGGAATTTTTTCAAAGTCCAAAACTGAGGAAAATTGTGAATTTAAGTCTTAAATGATTACCTACAGGAAAAGTAACACGAGAAATAAGACTATTAAACACAGCAAAAATTATTATCAAAAATAAAATTTTCTGAGAAATCAATAATAAAAAAGTTTTTCCTCTTGTATCACCTATCCGTGGACACATTGTAGGTACTTGTCACCGATTCACTGACAGTAGGCAAATCTGAGGTGTAAAGAATATACAGTGTGGGGTCCAAAACACTACCTATAGTTGGTCTTACAAACTTTTTGTTGCCTATACCTTTTTGTAACTTTGGGGATAACAAATGTATTGAATATAATATGGTCTAGTTTTCTTTGGATTTCTTCGATCAAGTGGTCGAACACTACCTCACATTTAATGTCTTTAATTGGACATTTACACCACAATTTTGATAACGTAAAGTTATTATTCTAACATTAGTGCTAAATTAATTTATTTTTTAATTTATTTTAGTATTAAGTAAAAATAATAAGCTTGAATTATCAATAATTTCAAAAATATTAAAAGTGTGATTAACTGTTCGGTCATATGATTTGACATGACTTGAAGAATTCCAAAGCAAGCTAGATCACAAATGAACATCCCTTGCTATAATAGCCATTAAAAGCAAGCATTTAGTAGGGCTGTTGATCCGATCCGGATAAAACGGATATCCGGATAATTTTCACGTAGATATCCGGATAATTAGTATTTAAAAATATCCGAAATGGAAGAAATCGGATATCCGTGAGAAACAGAATATCCGGATAAACTGTATAACTCGGATAAAAAAACTATCCGAATAAAGAATTATCCGGATAAAAGAATTTATCGCTGAATACGCAATACTAAATTTATAAATTGCAATGAGATTGTTTATTTTATTAAGAGTTTTTAGTTGACGACTGCTGACTAAACACTAACACAGCAGTCAAAACATAACAGAAATAAATAACCAGAATTCACATCAAATATATGATGTAATTTAATGCGGTATGTCGGTATGTGATAAGAATACTAAGAATAGAATTAATGATTTCTAAAGATTTCTCTTAAACTGCTTACAGAATATTTTGTAGGCAAGTTATGTAGGAGATTAGTTTCTGCAAGCTATATTTTAATATTTTAAAAAGTTTGCATAATACATTTTTAGAGCAGCAAGAGACCTTTTTTAGTATTTTCAATATTTTCATATCGTTTTCAGCTTTCTAGTTGATTGATAATAGATTTAAAAGTAATCTGGATACTTCAAAATATTCGGATACTGTAAATTATCCGGATATTATAACTATTCGGATATTTCTAATTATCCGGATAAAAAATTAGTTTGTTAACCGAATTCGGAAATTTCGGATGACTCGGATAAAAGTTCATATCCGGATATCCGGATAACTTTTTTTCTTTTCAACAGCCTTAATTTAGATATCAGTCTTTGCCTTCTGACCTCATTACCTAAAGAGAAATAGGCTAACTACACGTATTTACTAACTGTTTAGTTAAAAGCGTAGGTACTTAAAGTGAATATTTATTTTCTTTAAGTAATTTAAGCTTCATTTTTAGAATTCAAAACGCCAAAAAATAAATTTGTTATTACCCTTTTAGTTCTTGTAGTAAATTAAATTTAACGATTAAACATAATACACCTACGCATGTACCTACATTAACCAGCTTGTGTTCTTGTAACAAACGATCATACATCACTATCACAATCACAGTGACAACGGTTCACTTCAAATCAATTCTGAATGCATAAAACGAATGGCTTTAAATTACATTCGAGAATTAAATGCCCATTATGGGCCCAACCTATTCTTTTTATGTTTTATTTTTCACTTATATGGAACATTATTACTTCTTTGTATTACTTTGGAGTTTATACTTTATACTGCTTGATTTTGATACGCTTATGTTGGCCAGTCCATGAAAACCGGCGCTTATAAATTAGTAATTAAAATAAAGAAAAAATTTAGTAAAACTTTTAAACAACATTAGGTCTGTTCTTACTTGATATTATTTTATTGATTTTATAGAAATTTATGAGGAATTCAAAATTTAAGCCATTTTCTAAAAGTCTACAGATTTAGTTCCTTTTTTGAAGATCAGTAGAACAACTAAATCTAAAAAACGTACGTTCGGCGTTCGGCTCGCACTCTCTTGAAATTGCTGTTTTATCGTTTCTACATTTACGATTTAGTTTTCTGGGCCCCTAATAAAATATTTAGGGTGATGCTACTGAGGGATGTGAAAGTATTTGACGCGCCCTTAACTCCGCCCTCACTTTAGCACGCAACGCTGTCCCGAATTGTCTTGCGCCTTATAGTGATCTAAAGTTTTTATAAGAAATCAGAAAACCGTACACAATATTACACCGTATGTCCATATTCAATGTGTTGTGTATGTAATTGAAATATTTTTAGATTTTTGAAACCATCTATTTAACCATTTAGTATTTTGAACTTCAAACTCTAGAGCTGGTTAGTCACAGCCTTAAATCTGCTTATACTAAAGAAAATCTGTTCTCTACAGTGGTTTCCCGTTGCTTTCTGCAGAGTTCGTTTATTAAGTCTATAGTGTGTTGTGTCTTATTACTATCTGAAGTCGAACTCTCCGCAAGCAGAATCGTTAATTGTAACCAAACGATTAAATGACTTTACTCGCTTAAGTACCGACCACGAGTATGGGGGGAATTCTTTGTAAAAATCCTTACCACTGCGTAAGATTCGAACCCAACACTTCTAGCTAGGAGCCCAGCGGCCAGCGCTCTTACCACTGCTCCAACGAGCTTCTTTAGAAACACAAAAATCTTCTTCACAAAGTAACGAATTTTACCTTTAAATTTCTGTATGACCTGCGAATAACCAGCAACCGCAAAACTAAAATTTTACGGTTACGATCATTATCTCAGCAACATAGAGGGGTGAGAGGCTTGCCTCATAATCAAAAGTGCATACGTTGGAGTCCCGATACCCGAATAAAATTGGGATTTCTTAACTTCCAGAGTACCTGTTTGTTGATGATAAATAATGATGATTATATTTTGATTTAAATTATTTATTTGTTGGAAAATTATGAACACTGTACAAAACTGTTATGCTTGAATGCTGGAGACGAACTCTTTACAAAGTGAACAACTTAACTTAAGGTAAACTAAGTGGGGGTGAGTGATTCACCACCCTATCGGTTGGGTGGAGGGTTGACTGTAGCCAACATGCCGGCCCCCGGTGAAAGGTAATCCTTCAGCTACAATAATGATAAAAAAAAACATAATGTGAAACAAATGATTAAATTACATGCTTAAAAAATAAAAATTAAGATCAGTTCAATTCAACTATAAGTCACTGTATCACTACAAACAGTCTTTATAATTGGTCACCATTAGTCTTTTCTATCGGTAGAACACAAATTTTCACTACCGGTCGTTTAATTGTCCCATGTTTGGTTTTAACTGTGGCTGCACGTACAATTCCATCAGTTCCTGGGAGGACTGCTTCAATGCGCCCGAGTACCCAGTGTAACGGTGGTAGTTGGTCATCCTTCAGGACCACTAATGTGTTGGGAAGCAAAGGTGGATTTTGAGTGGTATCTGGAGTATATTTTCATTTGGTTCGTCCTTGTAATAATTGATGTAAATATTCTTGTGACCAACTCTTCCAAAAATGCTGGTTTAATTGCTGAATTCTCTGCCATCTTGAGAGTCGATTGGTGCTGATTGATGTTATGTCTGGCTCCACTGGGGCAACCAGCGAGTCTCCAATAAGGAAATGACTTGGGGATAATACGGTTAAATCATCAGGATTGTTGGATATGGGGATAAGAGGGCGTGAGTTTAGACAGGCTTCTATTTGGGTTAATAGCGTGTACATTTCGTCGTATGTTAAAGAAGCATTCCCAATTACCCTTTTTAAATGGTATTTAATTGATTTAATCCCCGCCTCCCATAATCCGCCAAAATGGGGGGAGCAAGGGGGAATGAAATGCCAAGTGATATTGTCCGGGGCCAACATGTAAATAATTTTTAATTTAAAAGAATCAGAAGAAAACAACTGTTTAAGATCTTTATTCAATTCCTTGTTTGCTCCGACAAATGTAGTCGTATTATCGGAATAAATATGGGAAAGTTTTCCTCTGCGTGCTATAAACCTTTTGAATGCGCCTAAAAATGCGTCTGTAGACAAATCGCAAACTAATTCGATATGTACTGCCTTGGTAGCAAAGCATATAAATAGTGCAATATAGGCCTTAACTGATCGCTTACCGCGACCATGTCCTTGTTTTATAAAAATTGGGCCCGCATAATCTACCCCGGAATGTATGAAGGGGCGTGCGGGTTCAACTCTGTGTCGTGGTAGGTTGCCCATTAAAGGTGGTATTGAATTGGTTGGTTTTGCACGAAAACATTTCATGCATGTATGTATTCCTTCACGTACAATGCTGCGCCCCGAAATGGGCCAATATTTTTGACGAAGGTATGCTAAGGTAGCCTGAGGTCCACTATGTAAATGCTTGATATGTATGAGTGTTATAATTAATTTGGTAATATGATTATGTTGAGGTAAGATTATGGGGTGTTTTTGATTAAAATTTAAGTTTGTGTTTTGTAATCTTCCTCCTACTCTTAATAGTCCATCTGTATCTAAGAATGGATACAAAGGTAACAATTTACTCGTTTTTGAAATGGACTTATTTGTTTTTAATTTGGAAATTTCGACTGAAAACGATTCTGATTGAATAATTGTGATTATTAGGTTATGGGACGAGTTTAATTCGTCGCAAGTCAATTGTCCAGTTAATCTTTCTGCATGTTTACAATTATTTATGAATCTTAATATACAGGGTGTCTCAGACATGACTCCCCAGGCCTATAACTTTGTTATTTTTAAAAATAACTATAATAAACTATATATATTCGTAAATGGGAGCAAATTCTCTATAAGATGGGAAAAGAAAATGTTAGAAAATCTGTACTCATATTATGCCAGCGATATTCAACTTTTTTTTTTTAAATTGCACGCTATGCTTTTTTTCGCTCATTCTGATAGTACTTTTTATTCTCTTTATAACCATATAAACCAATATGGGTATTACATAAGAAAATTCTCGAAAAAAATACGATTGAAACTTGAAGTCTAGGTTTGCCATGGAAACAACTGATTGTTGTAATTTGTACTCGTCGGCGATGAAAACAATAGCGTATAGCTGTAAAACAATTGCAATTTACGTTGTAAAGAATGACAAGTGCTCTTTCTGTATTTGTATGTTCTTGTTTAAAATCATAGGAGTATTAGAAATGAATTACACTAATTCTGAAAAGCTTGATATGATCGCTATTTATGGTTTATGCGAGAGGAATGCAAGAAGAGCAGCAAGGTTGTATGCAGAAAGGTATCCGCTATTGTTTTTATCGCCGACGAGTACAAATTACAACAATCAGTTGTTTCCATGGCAAACCTAGACTTCAACCTTCAATCATATTTGTTTCGAGAATTTTCTTATGTAAGACCAATATTGGTTTACATGGTTATAAAGAGAATAAAAAGTACTATCAGAATGAGCGAAAAAAAGCATAGTGTGCAATTTGAAAAAAAAAAGTTGAATATCGCTGCCATAATATGAGTACAGATTTTCTAACATTTTCTTTCAGCATCTTATAGAGAATTTGCTCCCATTTACGAATATATACAGTTTATTATAGTTATTTTTAAAAATAACAAAGTTATAGGCCTGGGGAGTCATGTCTGAGATACCCTGTATATGCCAAAACTCGTTGCAGTTTTGTAAATGATGAATACTTATAAATCATTTGAAAATTTGTATTAAACGACATAAGATTACATGCTTTGATCTCAGCTTGTTCTAATACTTTGATATCTTCTGTGTAACAAAATTTGTTCTTTGGCCAGTTTTCAATATGATCGCTTAACCATTCGGGACCGTAGTGCCACAGTTGAGAATTTTGAAGAAATTTAGGGGAAGCTCCAAGGGAAACTATATCCGCTGGGTTGTGTGACTTTGTTCATTAATCGTGATTGAAGTAATGCACCGGACAGCTCTAAACGCGGTATTGTTAACTTCTTCAGCGGAGCAACCCGCGATTTCGGGCATAAAAGTTGTACTTTATGTTGATTTTCATTGCTAGTTCTTATATACACACACGCGCCATAAGCTTCTAGCGAAGAATCACAAAAGCCGTGAATTTCAATTGTTCTAGGAGTATCGCCATTAATTACGTATCTGGGAATTGTTAAATTTGTTATAAACATGAGTTCCTTTAAAAATTCTAACCAGGTATGAGCCATGTCTGCGGGAATTGAATCACCCCAGCCTAGTTTCAGGGACCATAGTTTTTGCAAAATTATTTTTGCCTTGATTAATACAGGGGTAATTAACCCTAGAGGGTCAAAAATTTGGCACGTGATTGATAATATATGCTTCTTTTAGTAATTTTTTGTTGATTGTTATTCAGTTGCAATGAATATTTAAAGATATCTGAAATTGTGTTCCAATGCAGACCTAATGTTTTAGTGTAGCAATTTTTATCAATAATATTGATGTCGAATAACTGATTTTGATTTAATGTTTCATTGTGCTTAGTACTGAAGGGTAACAAATTAATATGATTTGCCGAGAATTTTCTGGGAATAATTTTGTTTAAAATGTTTCTCACAAAGTATTTCATTGTTTGAAAAACCTTGAAGCTCTGGAAATTCTTCAACCTCCTAGAATTTTGACAATTGATTTTCTAAAGTGCGTAGGTACCGAGAGATTACATGAAACTGCCTTTAAATATTTATGAAGATTTACAGGGCCGCCTATTATCCATCCTAAAAGGGTTTTTTGTAAAACTGGTTGATTGTATGGTAGTTGGACCCTTTCGGTACATAATAGTTTCCAAAATAACTCGGCACCTAAGAGTAAATCTACTTTACTGGAAATGTTGAAGCACGGGTCCGCTAATTTTACATTTGGTGGAATATTTACCTGCGTGGGTGGCAAAGTTGATAATGGTAGATTATCTGATATTTTCTCGATTAGCAAGCAAGAGAAATTTGTTGAGAATGAGGTAAAGTTTGTATTGATGGTAACATTAACGATTTTGTTGATAGTGGTAACCGCATGCGTGATACCTGATATTGTGCAATTCGTAGTTGATGTGGGTAATTGTAGTTTATCACATAAAGCTTTACAGATAAAATTTGATTGAGACCCAGAATCGAGAAGGGCCCTACAAGAATGGGTATTACCGTGTATATCATAAATTCGTACGATTGCTGTTGATAACAATACTTGCGATAATTGCAATGTTTGGTTACAACAAGAAACTGATGATGTTGATGATTTTGTCGGTACATCTGCCGACGTTGATGGCATTTCGTTGGCTATATTAGATTGTGATGATTTAGATTCAACATGTAATAATGAGTTATGTTTCCTCTTGCAAATTTTACAGACACAATTTGAATAACAATTTATTGTTTGATGATTAGTTCTTAGACAGTTTACACAAAGTTTGAGTGTTTTAACTTGATTAAATCTATCTTCTGCTGTTAATTTTAAAAAATCAGGACATTGATAAATCTGATGAGATCGTTTACAGAAAACACGTAAGGTTGGTGATTTTGTCGTTACGTGAGATGTCGAACAAACGACAGATTTAGATTATGATGGTTTGGTATAATTAATTGGATTTACTGACTGTTTATTATTTGTATTTGAATTAAATTTATTAAGAGATTCCATATGAAGGCATCTGTCGGCTAAAAAACTTGTTAAATTAGATATCGCAGGAAGTTCATTTTTTGTTGTGTAGTCAAATTTTAAGGTAGCTAAATATGTTATTAACGAATTCCATTTAACTTCAGGTGCCTAAATGCGTATTTAGTATATTTAATAATTGTCTTACCGAATTTGCAGAATTTTTTGTTATCTGAGGTAAATTACACAATGCTTCTATATGATTTTTTATGATTAAAGGTTTGTTTTCGTACCTTTTTTGTAACAACCCCCAGGCTGCTTCATAGTTTTTTGCGCACATACTTAACGAGGCAATTACATCAGCGGCCTCGCCAACTAAACATGATTTTAAGTAGTGAAATTTTTGAATGCTGGTTAAATCAACCTTTTCGTGAATAAGTGTTTTGTATGTATCGTAAAAAACCAACCATTCATGATACTGACCATTGAATGACGGCAATTTTATTGTCGGGAGTTGAACTGATGATTTGGTGCTGTTGTTACTATTAGAATTATTAAAACCTGAACATTTTTGATTATCTGAAATACATTTCTGGACCGCTTTAATTAATTTGAAATAGTGATCCTCGAATTCGTCACGCTCGGCATTCATCGAGATCTTCGATTTGACTTTGAATCGTCTCGTAATCTTGCCACGTGGTTTCGAATTTTGCTAATCGTAACTCTAATTCTTTACATCAATTTCTTTGGCTATCATATTTTCAAATGAAGCTTTAAATCTTGTAACGCGCGCTTTAATTTGGCCACGCTTTCTGATTAAAGATCTTAACCTTCGCGGCACCGGGCGGGGTACAAATGTACCCCACGGGTAGTTTTTTTGGTGTAATTCTGAAAATTTGACATCTTATACCGTCATTTTTTAATTTATCCTTGCATAGGTACACAGCAACAATATTGCATATTTAGATTAGAAAAAAAATCTAGAAATCTTCTGGTAAAAATTAAAATCTGTCTTGGGGTGCATTCGTAGCATGCTATTTTTGAGGCACCCGACTGCAGTTTGTCGTATGAATTAATTTTTCTCGAAGGTGTTCGGGTAATGTTGACATGTGCGTTGGCATGATAGTCAACTGGCAAGTAGTCAGATGACTTTAAGCCACATCTACAATATCAGTCGGTCGGTTCAGTGCAGTTTTATTATGGGGTACAAATGTACCCCGCGTGGTACTCCGTGTAACTTTTTTGACGTAGTGCCGCGAAGGTTAACTCAGTTTCATTAGACATTTTGATTTTTAATGATTTTATACGTTTTAGTTTAAAATAACTATTGTTAATTAAGTAAATTACTCGATGAAATACTGGGTATATTTGTTAATGGTAGGTAAATTGTAGGATTATAATTGGTTAATTGGAGACTCACTTACCCTCTGACTGATAATGATGATAATCTTGATTTTAGCTGTTAGTATTATTGTTGCTGGAGTAAGTTGACGCCTCTGCTGTTTGATGAGTTCGCTGTCAGAATCCGGCTCGAAGGACCAAAATGTTTGTTGATGATAAATAATGATGATTATATTTTGATTCAAATTATTTATTTGTTGGAAAATTATAAACACTGTACAAAACTGTTATGCTTGAATGCTGGAGACGAACTCTTTACAAAGTGAACAACTTAACTTAAGGTAAACTAAGTGGGGGTGAGTGATTCACCACCCTATCGGTTGGGTGGAGGGTTGACTGTAGCCAACAGTACCCGAGAGTATTAATTAATTAAAATGCATTAATATTCAATAAGAATCAACCGTACATGTATCGTCTGACCAACCTCAGTGGTGTAGGAAAATGCAAGGTTGCCATATAATTCAAAGGTTTTGGTTTTGATCTCGGCCGAAATCAGGTATAGTGTGCAGTTTCAGCTTAACTTCTTAAGATATTACAACGGGCAATAAAAGTATTATCAATAGTTAGAAGTGGAAAGTCCTACCATAAACACCCTACCAGGCACATCTTTAAACTGTTATCGCAAAATATTTTAACATTTTATAAATGAGTTCTCCTATTTTGAGACTGTCAAAATTTTTTCAGTCCGCCCTAGTAGGAATGATTTACGATTCTTCGTTAGCCATTTGTCGTTCAATTGAGTTCTATCCTGCGCGGCACGTTCCCAGTTCAATCCACCTATTCTCTTCAAGTCATCTCCTCCCCAGCGCATCTGTGGGCGTCCTCTAGTCCGCTGTCCCATCCACGGCCTCCAGTTTTGAATTTGTTTATTCCATCGTCCATCCTTGTGTCATGCATTATGACCCGCAAAGGTCTATTTCAATGTAGTGACATATTCTACTACATCTCTGACTTTTGTTTACTTCTGATACATTTGTTTGTGTTTCTGTCTATCAACCTGATTCCCAACATATCTCTTTCCATGGATCTCTGTATTTTTGCAATTTTATCTATGTTGGCTTTGGTAAGTGTCCACGTTTGACAACCATACGTAAGTACTGGCAATATGCATTGGTTAAATACCCTACTTTTTTAATATTGTGATAGCTTGGGATTTTTTAGTACAAATTTTAACTTTCCGAATCCTGCCCATGCTAATCGGATCCTTCGTTGTATTTCTGCCGTCTGGTTGTCTTTGCCCAGCTTTAAGATTTGTCCCAGGTATATGTATTCATTTACTTTTTCCAGTATGCAATTGTCTATCCTTATGTTTCTGTCTTCTTGTGTGTTGGTCATTATTTTTGTTTTCTTCATATTCATTTTTAGACCGACCTTTCGCGACGCTTCTTCCAATTTTTTAGTCATTATTTGCAGTTCTTCAAATGTTGCTGCTGTTAGTATGACATCGTCAGCGTATCTAAGATGCGACATTTTTTACCGTTAATATTTATTCCGTATTCTGTCCATTGTAGCGATCTGAATACATCTTCCAAGGCAAGTGTGAATAGTTTTGAGGATATTATATCCCCTTGCCTGACACCTCTTTTGATTGGTATTTTTCCAGTTTTTTCCTCAAGTTGTATCACCATTGTTGCTTTCTCGTATATGTTATGAATTAGTTGTCTATAACGGGAGTCTATCCTACAGTTATTCATGGCCTGCTCCACCGCCCACAGCTCCACGCTGTCAAAGGCTTTCTCGTAGTCCACAAATGCGAAATCTATGGGCAAATGGTATTCAGTAGCTTTTTCAATGAGCGTTCTTATTGTTAGAAGATGGTTTGAGGTACTGAAACCTTTCCTAAATCGTGCCTGTTCTACGGGCTGGTATGCATCCATCTTTGGAGTGAGTCTGTTAGTAATTATCTTCATGAATACTTTGTACATCTGCGAGAGTAGTTTCTTATGCAGGAGGATAGTTATACTTTCATACTAATCGTCGGGGATGACTGCGTTATGTAGGCACTCGTTTAGTAATATCCTCATGGAGTTTATGATGATCTCTTTCCCTACTTTTAGCACTTCTGCTAATACTTCATCGGGACCGGCCGCCTTATTATTTTTGAGTTCCTTTATAGCCTGTTCTATCTCATAGTTTTCGATATTTGGTAGTTCTTCTGAATTGACATTTGTAATAGTTCTGCTTACATTTTCTTGTGTGTTATGATCTGGTGCAATTTTGGGTTCGTACAGGTCTTTGAAATATTTTGTTATTATCTTTACTATTTGCTGTTTTTCTCTTTCCTCCCTTCCATTATTGTCTTTAACGGTAATTATTTTTGGTCTTCCTAATGTCGGTCTTAGACATTTCATGCCTCTGTTCATTTCGATTATTTTTTCTACTTTAGATTCATTATATTTCTTTAGGTCTTCCTTGATTTTTCTTCTTATTGTCTTATTCAGTTCCTTATGTTCCTCTGACTGTCTTTTTCCTTTGTTGATAAGCTCTCTTCTTTGACTCATTAGGGTTTTTGTTTCATCACTTATTCTTTTTTGTCTTTCTTTGTTTCGTTTAGCGACTTTTACTCCTGTTTCCACTAAATTTTTCTTTAGTCTATTGTTTATTATACATTATACATCGTTTTCTGTATTTTGCGATTGTATGTTGGTATTTTTCAAGATTGTTCTAAATTCTTCCGCTTTCTCTTTTAATATGTAAGCATCTATTTGGGTTGTATTTTTAAAATATCGTTTCCTTAATAGTTTCTCGTCTACCGAAATTATGGCTCGAAGCATACGATGGTCGCTTCCTGTGTTAAATTTATTTAAAGCTGTAATATCCTTAAAAATTAATCTTTCAGAGGAGATAAAGTGATCTATTTCATTTTTTGTGCCACCGCTTGGCGATATTCAAGTCCATTTTCGACTTTGTTTCTTTTTAAAGAATGTATTTATGGCATATAAGTTATTTTGTTGTAGATATTGCACAAGTCGTTCTCCTCTTTCATTCCGTAATCCATAGCCATAATTTCCTATTATCAAAGATGATTTACGATAATTGTATTTAAACCTTATAAGTCATAATCCACCACTAAGCTGAAAAATGCTTCTGGAAATTTTGCACAGGGCTCCGAACCAACTATTACATTCTTAAATTCGAAAAAATGGTGGGATAAAGAAATAAAAGCACTACAAAAATAAAAGAATACTACCTGGATATATCCAAACAAAAACATAGAACGACAAAGAAGATTATAATAGATAGAGGAATACAGTAAAACCAGTAGTCAGAAGAGCGAAAAGAAAAAAACTGGATGGAATTTCGCAAAGAGATAAATGAAACACATAAAATAGATAATAGAAAATTCTGGACAAGAATAAAAAGACAACAGGGTACAAAAGAAAAGAAATAAGAGCGACAAAAGATAAATAAGTACAATCAATAAAAAGTAGAAACCAAAGAAATTTTAAAAACTTGAAAAGAATTTTATGCAGAAAACTTTGATGTAACTCTACCTGAGGTTGAAATAGACAGAGAAGAAATAATAAAACTTTTACAAGAAATAACAAGGAACAGAAGAAGCTCTTCAAAAAATCAGAAGAGGAAAGGCGTGTGGAAAAGCTGAAATAGCTCTCGATATGATTACATGACTAGAATAAAAAGGAAAATAATGGTTATGCGCTACATGTAAAGAAGCATGGAATACACAACAGAATTATTTAATAATGCCCATATACAAGAAGGGGCAATAAACACGCTGTGGAAACTACAGAGCAATTTGCTTAGCTCAAACCAGTTTTAAACTGTCTACAAGAATTTTAGGGAAAATAAGGAAATATGTAGAACCGAAATTGGAAGAAGAACAAGTAACTTTCAAGCCCGACAGACAGACAACTGATAATATATTCATCATTAGAACAATAATATGGAGAGAATAATAGAGGAAGGAGAAGAAATGCTTCTAACATTCATAGATTTTTTTTCATTTGGGTATAGTGGGCACGGTTTGTGTTAACCCAACAAGTGACCCTTTGAACCACCCTCTCCCGGAACCGCTGTCAGCATTACTTCTCTATCATATGTTTATAATACAATTTTTTTTATTTACGTCTACTTATTTTGTACATGACATAATTACGGTATAATAGATAATTTGATCCTTATTTACTTTACCCCGATCTCATTCTAGACCCTTATCTCAGCGAGTCTTCTTTCATCCTCTTCTTTAGTGTTCATTATTTTATTTATTTGTATTTTTATTGTCTGTCATGATTCTGTTATTTGGACTATATTATCTGCTAAGTTTTCTGGTGTTATGTCCATACCCAACTAATGTTCCATAACTCCCCTTTCGCGCACCCATCTTACACATTCACATAGCGTATGTTCTACTGTATCCGTTTGTTGGCAGTAGGTACCAGCATTCATCGTTATCCCTTTTACCAATTCTTAGAAGGTAGGAGGCAAAACAGCCATGCCCTGTCATTACTTGTATCGTGTTTATTTCCGCCTTTGACTTTATCATCTATTAATTCCCACTTTCACTGCCATTTATTCATTGTTTCTTCCTTAATTTGCTTTTTCGTTCGAGTGTCTTGTTTAGGATGTATTATTACCCCCTCTTCAACTAAGAGATCTATCGGAATTGTTTTGGTCAGTACCCGTAACGCCCGTGTGGATGTCGTTCGATAGGCACAACCAATCGATATCATGAGTCTCCTCTGAATTTTTATCAGCACCTCTCTGTATTTATTGTATCGCATTACCTTTCTTAAGATTGGTGCCGCAAATAATATAATCGAATACACTTCATTAGCTAGTATTCTCATTCGGTTGGCCCTTTATTTAGAAACATTCATAGACTTAAAAGCAGCGTTTAATAATACAGAAGAAACATGATACATAGAAACAAAATATCGAGGAATTTAACAGAAATAGAAATACCTACTACACTTATCAAAATAATTAAAAGCACATATCAGGCAGTCAAGGGCATTATACAGATTTCGGGACAAAGATCGGAAGAATTTAATATGAATAAAGAAATAAAACACGGAGATAGTTTAAGCCCACTATTATTTGTAGTACTTATGGGCAAGTATTAATAGCAAAAACAAAAAATTAATAGCCGAGATCAGTAAATATATGGACCAAAGAAATAGAAAAACTAAAGATGGAAGAAAATTCAGAAAAGACTAAGGTGATGATAGTAAATGAAAAACACAGAGATGATCAAAACAACAAAGACATCAAGTTTAAAGAAAAATCATTAGAAAGAGTAACAACATATGAATCTAGGTAGTATTGTGACAGATGACGAAAAAATAGATGCCAAAAAAACGAATAGACCAAATAAATCAACAAAAATCCACTATGCATTTAAAAAAATGGTACTAGGACACAAAGAAGTCGAAATGAAAGTAAAAATGAACATATATACAACAAAATAACACTACCAGCAATAACATATGCAAGTAAAAATTGGATGATACAGAAAAAAACACGAATAAATGCAATAGAAATGAAACATCGAAGAAGGATAGCAGAAAAAACTAAATGGAATAGAATCAGAAACGAAGATATTAGAGAAGAACCAAAACAGAAACTAATAACGAAAACTGAAATTTTAGTATAACTTACGTGGGGAGTCCAAGTCGGACGTTGCTATAAAGAAAGCACGTTTTGCAAACGCTCTCCGGCAGCTTCAAGTTTTTTAAAGTTTTCTTTGATTTAATAAATAAAGCATATACTCAGCACGCGAGAGCCACTAGGACAATAACAAAGTGTCAGTAATTGTAATTATAATAAAACTAGTGAATAAATAAACTAAAAGCGAGTTTAGTGTAAATAGTGTAAACAAGAAAGGTGAACAAGGCGACGAAAGCATGACTCAACTACAGCACTCCGAGCACATGTACCGGGCACACTAAGAACTAAGACCCGCTGAATTAAATATTGTATATTAAGGCAGCTTCATTTAGCCAAGACGCAATTTAGAAAGGACGATGGCGCCATTTGAGGTGAACTATACATTTGTCCCTTTTAATAATAATAATAATAATAATAATAATAATAATAATAATAATAATAATAATAATAATAATAATAATAATAATAATAATAATAATAATAATAATGTAGAACATGTTCCATAGTTAAAGGCAAAATATTGTTACATGAAGGACATCATACACAAACAAATACAATAGAAGGACTGCAACCAGAAGAAACATACAAATACCTTGGACTAGCACAAAACCCACTCATAGACCATTCAACAATTAAAATGCAAATTAAACAAAAGTTCGAAAACCGCCTTAAAACTATTTTCAACACACAACTAAATTCAAAAAACAAAACAAAAGCAGTTAACACCTACGCAGTCCCACTTTTGACATATTCCTTCGGTCTTGTCAAATGGTCGGCTACCGAACTTGATGCCCTAAACAGATTAGTTAGAACAAACGCTACAAAATATCGTATGCACCACCAACAGTCTTCCATAGAAAGATTTACACTCCCTAGAGAAGAAGGCGGAAGAGCATTTACAGACATAAAAAACACACATTATAAACAAATTACAAATCTTAGAACGTACTTCCAAAACAAGAAAAACAATCCAATACACAAAATAATAATAGAAACAGACAACTCAATCACACCATTAGATCTCAAAAATACAAACTTTAACCCAGAAAACCATATAATAACTAACGAAACCAAGCTTGAAACATGGAAGAACAAAACACTGCACGGAACACATCCGTATCAAACAGCGCAAGCTCACGTAGACCAAGAGGCAACAAATAAGTGGTTACAATTAGGAAAAATTTATGCAGAAACGGAAGGCTTCATGATAGCAATACAAGATAGAGTTATAAAAACCAGAAATTACAGCAAATGTATATTAAAAGAAAACAACATCGATGACAAATGCAGACAATGCCATACAAAACCAGAAACAATCGAACACATTGTCAGCGCTTGCACAACCTTAGCACAAACAGAATACACAATCCGACATGACAATGTATGCAAAATAATCCACAAAGCCTTAGTAGAAAAATATGCACTGGCAGACAACGTAGAACCATGGTATAAATATAAACCGCAAGCAGTTATAGAAAACACACACATTAAGCTCTACTGGAATAGAGACATCCTTACAGATCACACCATAGCACACAACAGACCGGACATTACTCTCACAGACAAAAATAAGAAGACAACATATTTAATAGACATATCTATACCCAACACACATAACCTACAACAGAAGCACACCGAAAAACTCACTAAATATATACCATTAGCAGAAGAAATACAACAAATATGGCACCAGGATAAGGTGATTGTAATACCAATCATTATTTCAGCTACTGGAGTTATCCCCACACAACTACATCACAATATTCGTAAGCTTGATCTTGACCCAAATATATACATCACAATACAGAAATCCGTAATTATTAATACTTGTACAATAGTAAGAAGGTTCCTGAATATGCAATAGAAGGAGAGTGCTTGACATAAGTCCGCACTTTTCCTATTAAATAAATACCAGGGAAGAAAAAACCTGAGAAAGAGAATAAACAATAATAATAATAATACTTTATTGTCCAACAGAAAAATATTCCAGTTACAGGACAATACCCAATTATCAAACAGCTAATTAAGAACGCGCTATACTACTACCATAATACTAGTTAACAACAAAAAATATATAACTTAAGAATTTAAAACACATTTTATATAATCTTATAAATAAGTTTACTTAAATTACAGAAAATTGAAATAATTCTCAGCACATCTTTTTAATAAATTTTGTGTACAGTGGTTAATATCACATGTCGCAGCTATTCTATTGAAATTGTTGCACATTACTTGCATTGGCGATTTAAGTAAAATATTAGTGCGTGCAGTGGAACAGTAAAAAGTTATTGTGTTGCAATACATGGCACGTGAAAATTTATCAGAGATGCAAGCTTTATACAGTCAATTTTATTGTGCAACAATTTATACAGAAAGGTTAGACTAATAATAACTCTTCTAAATTCTAAAGATTCTAAATCAAATCTTGTTCGTAAGAGCTGTTGTTCAATGCCATGTGCAGGATAGTGACCATCAATTCTATAACATAAGAATTTCAAAAATCTTCATTGAATTGCTTCTAAGCTGCTTTTATGAATTTCATAATAGGGATACCATGTAATCGCTCCATATTCCAGTTTTGTTCTGATAAGTGAACAATTTAATGTTCTTAAGGCTAAACTATTAGTAAAGGACCTGCACTTTCTAATTATAAAACCTAAAGTTTTCATGCAAGACCTATAAGTTATTTGAATATGATCGGTGAGATTTAGTTTACATCAAAGAAGATACCTAAATCTGTTGTTCCGGAACATCTTGCTAACTGCAAATTGTTAGAAGTATATAGATGGGTGATAGGTTGAGGTTTCCTGGTATAGGTAACTATTTTATATTTAGAAACATTGAGAAAAAGATTGTTACACTCACACCATTCTTGAACTAGATTGATTTGCGTTTGGAGAATATCGCAATCTTTTGGTGTTGTAATACGACAAAATATCTTTAAATCGTCCGCAAATAATAATTTTTCGCATGTTAAGGATTCTGGTAGATCATTGATGAACAGTACAAATAACAGAGGACCTAAATTTGATCCCTGCGGAACACCTGATGATGCCACAAGAGATTCAGAGTTGTATCCGCTATATGTCACATATTGCAATCTATTATCGAGATAAGATGCGAAGAATTGCTTATTGTTTTTTAAGCTTATTTTTATCTTTGCTCTGACAAGGTAGTGGTCGGACGCTATGTCAGCACCTCTCATCGTTCTTACGTCCCGTAGTGCGTTTTTCCATTTTTGTTCGATCATAAAATGATCGATTTGGTTTTTATAATGTCCATTTGGGGCTACCCATTTTGCCTTGTGGATATCCTTGTGCTTGAAAAGAGTGCCGCCAATTACTAATCCGTTTATCTTGCAGAATTCAATAAGCTTCTCGCCATTTTCGTTCATAGTTCCTAATCCCTGCTTTCCCATGACATTTTCATTCCCTCCATTGTTGTTGCCCACCTTGGGATTCAGGTCTCCTATTAGGATTTTTATGTCCCTGGGGTAATTGCTTTGTATCTTGTCCCATATAGCTTGCATTTGTTCATAGAACTCATTTCATTTCATCAAGACCCAAATATAACCTTGAGAAACTAAAAGTTGTAGAAGAGAACAAAAAATTCCAAGAGAAACTGAGAGAAAATACAGGAAGGATTGACGATCTAAAGGACCTGTCAGCTGAAAATCTATGGCTAATATATAAAAAAGCAATCCAAAAGACCGCCTCAGAGACTCTCGGATATACAATAAGAATAAATAAACCCTGGATAAATCTAGACACAATAAACGCAATCGAAGAAAGACGAGAAATAAGAATGAAGCTACTAAACATGAGAAACGAAGAAACAAGGAAGGAACTTGAAAGAAAATACAGAGACAAGAACAAAGAAGTAAAAAGAAAAGCAAGACAAGACAAACGAACATATATAGCAAATCTAGCAGAAAAAGCAGAAATAGCAGCTCACAATAAAGATATGAAAGCCCTATACAATTGTTGTGTTGTTAGATAATACAAGTATCATTAGTTACTGTTACTAAGCAAATCCTAGGTAACAGTTGTTATGTACATGGACATACATTGTTTTTCTGTTTTTACTTTTGAATAAACCAGTTTTCAATTGAAGTGATTTTTCTTCTATTCTGCATTTACTAATTACTACCATTAAATACAACAATTGGCGACGAGGATTGTCAGAACTCAGTGAAAAGTTCAGTATTTTACAAAAAAATATTGGGAATACAACTTCAATATTTAGACCTCGCTGGAAATTTACAAGTACAAGTAATACAACAACCTCGCTGGAAAATTTACAATTACAAGTAATACAATAACATGGGCGAGGAAGCTACGACACATTCTGTTTATACGGTATTTTCAATAGAAAAATTCGACACGACAAAACGTTTTGACAGATGGCTGATGCGCCTGGAAAGTGCATTTGACGTGTTCGCAGTACCAGTTGACAAAAAGGCGGCGTACCTTTGCCATTATATGGGAAGTGAGGCCTATGATGTTCTTTGTGACGAGATTTCCCCTGATAAACCAAACGACAAGAGCTATGCAGAGCTAATTAACCTGATGAAGGCTCATTACAATCCGGAACCTTTAGAAATAGCGGAGATATACAGATTTTTACAAAGAAAACAACAAGAGGGAGAAACGGTGAAGGAGTACTTGACGGCGTTACAAGGAATGGCTACTACCTGCAAATTTGGTGAATATTTGAAGAAAGCACTCAGAAATCAATTTGTGTTCGGGTTGAGGGCACAAAACATACAAAGCAGATTACTGGAACAGAAAGAATTGACGATTGAACAAGCCTTGAATATAGCTACAGGAATGGAAACATCTGCAAGAGATGCGGCTCAATTACACCGTACTAGCACGTCAGGAGCTAATGTCCACAGTGTGGGTGGTTCGAGTTCAAAGTACAATGCAAGAAGACAACAATACAAACGACGTAAACCAACCGGTCGGGAAACTTACAACAACACCAATACAAGACAAGTAGTAACTAGCAATAGTAACAAAAATTTACAATGTTTCAGATGTGGGTCGTCCAAGCATTTAGCAAATAATTGTGACAAAATCAATGTTATATGCGATTTCTGTAAAATTAAGGGTCATTTGCGAAAAGTATGTACAAAAGCCAGACAGAATAAATCTTCTATCAGTACAAGTACACATCAGATTGAACATGAGATGGAACAGGTGGAGGAAATTGTGGCGGTGGAAACGGAACATGCTGAGTTCCGTAATAAATTCTTAACTACTGTCAAGGTAAACGGAACTGATATCACGTTTGAGGTAGATAGTGGAGCTTCAGTAAGTATTATGGGTAAGAAACAACTTACAGAAGTCTTTCCAAATTCTGAGATCGTACAAACAAAACTACAATTAATTACATACTGTAAAAATACATTGAACGTGTTAGGCTATGTACCGTGCAAAGTAACATTCAATACAAACTCATACGATTTAAATTTATACATAGTGACAATAGACAGAGCACCATTACTAGGGCGCGAGTGGATTAGACAGTTAAAATTAAACTTGTGGGACGGACATGTAAATAATGTACGTATTACGGATATACTTGAAAATTTGAAACTTAAGTTTCCTACTGTGTTTTTACCAGGACTTGGGAAAATAGAAGGGATACAAGCGTCATTACATTTAAAACAAAATACAAAACCCGTGTTTATGAAGGCACGGACGGTACCTTTTGCTTTAATACCGAAAGTAGAACAAGAAATTGACAAGTTAGTATCACAGGGTATAATTACAAAAGTAGAATATTCGAATTGGGCAACACCAATTGTTCCCGTTACAAAAGGAAAAAAATTACGAATCTGCGGCGATTTTAAAGTAACGCTAAACCCTAATTTAGACATTGACGAACATCCATTACCCACCATTGATGAGTTGTTTGCATCAATGGCAGGGGGATTAAGATTTTCAAAAATTGATCTTAGTCAGGCATACTTACAACTTGAGGTTCGATCTCAAGATCGTGACTTATTAACTTTAAATACACATAAAGGTTTATATCGATGCAACCGATTAATGTTCGGAGTAGCCTCAGCACCTGCAATTTGGCAGCGTGAAATGGAAAAGATTTTGCAAGGTATTCCAGGGGTTACGGTTTTCTTAGATGATATAAAAATTACAGGCGAAACTGACGAAATTCATATTGTTAGATTAGAGGAGGTTTTATCGCGATTAGCTACACATAACTTACGAATAAATGTAGAAAAGTCAGAATTTTTAGTTGACAAAATAGAATATTGCGGCTATGTCATTGATAGATTCGGTATACATAAAATGACTAGTAAAGTGGAGGCGATACAAAATGCACCACAACCACAAGATAAGTCACAGTTACGTTCGTTTATTGGACTTGTAAACTATTACGGTAGATTTTTCCAAAATCTAAGTACAGTTTTATATCCACTAAATTTACTTTTACATAATGATACAACTTTTTCTTGGAATTCGGATTGCCAGAAATCTTTTAAAATTGTTAAAGACAAATTAAATTCTTCCGATTTTCTTGCACATTTTGATACAAAGTTACCAATAATTTTAGCAACTGATGCATCACCTTACGGCGTAGGCGCTGTAATTTCACATTTATATTCCGATGGTAGTGAAAGACCTATCCAATTTGCTTCACAAACATTATCAAGTACACAAAAAAAAAATCCACAAATAGATAAAGAAGCTTACAGCATAATTTTTGGAGTCCGTAAATTTTACCAATATCTTTACGGCAGGCGGTTTATTTTATACACTGATCATAAACCCTTAGTACAAATTTTTAATACAAAAAAAGGTTTACCGGTTCTATCCGCAACGCGTATGCAACATTACGCCATATTTCTACAAGCTTTCGATTTTGATATTAGGTATAAAGATAGTTTGTCCAACGCCAATGCAGATTTTCTTTCAAGATTACCTTTAAAATCCGAATGTTTTGTTCAATACGATGAACCAGATATTTTTGAAATTAATCAGATCGAAACATTGCCGGTAACAATATCAGAGCTTTCAAAAGAGACTTATTCAGATCCACAACTAAAACCATTGCTGGACGGTTTGAAGTGTGGTAGGATTGTTCAGAAACATTTACGTTTTAATATCGACCAAGCTGAATTTACTTTACAACAAGGTTGTATTTTTCGTGGGATAAGGGTTCTAATTCCGAAATCTTTGCAGCCGAAAATTTTGAATGAATTGCACACCGCTCATTTCGGTATTTTCAAAATGAAAGGGTTAGCAAGAAGCTATTGTTGGTGGAGTACAATAGATAAAGACATAGAAAAAATTAGTAGAGAATGTTTTAATTGTAACAAATTAATGAATAACCCTAGAATTGTAGAAACTCATTCGTGGGAGAGAGTAGATGAACCATTTCAAAGAGTCCACGTAGACTATGCAGGACCATTTTATGGCTCTTACTATTTTATTTTGGTAGACGCTTATTCACGATGGCCCGAGATTCATATGACTAAAGATTTAACATCAAAAACTACAATAAATTTATGCCGAGAAATATTTTCTAGATTCGGAATACCAACTTATTTAGTGAGCGATAACGGTAGACAGTTTGTTTCAAACGATTTTGAATTGTTTTTGAAACAGAACGGAGTAAAACATATACAAACAGCTCCGTATCATCCGGCTACGAATGGACTAGCTGAACGATACGTACAAACTTTAAAACAGGCAATTAGAGCTATCAATCCTGAACCGATGGATAGACAAAAAGAGTTATGTAAGATACTTTTGCAATATAGGAAAATGCCCCATAGTATTACTAAAAAGTCTCCGACTTTATTGATGTTCGGACGAGAAATTAGATCAAGAATAGACTTAATCAAACCAGAAATTAAGGCTAAAGAAACCCAAAACTATCATTCTACTTACCGCACTTTAAGCGTAGGAGATCGAGTTGCCGTGCGTGATTATATTCATAATGATAAATGGATGTTTGGCTCGGTAATAGATAAGTTAGGGAAACTACATTATTTTGTCAAATTAGACGATGACAGAATTTGGAAAAGACATATTGATCAGATTAAACTTATTGGGCTGAATACTCCACTGGACATCAGACTTGATTCAATTCCTGAACCTTTGGAGCCACAATTATTTTTGCCTGAACCTAAATTAAATAATAATATTGTTCCAAATGTATGTGATACTCCTATTCCAGATTTGGGTAATAACAATTCGGATTTAACTAAAAATGAAACTCCTAAAATAAATTCTAATCCGAGTTCTAACCTAAATGAGGAAAAGGAAGTAAAAGTTTCATGTGATACTTTACGTAGATCCTCTAGAACTAGGAAAGTACCACAAAGATTGAATTTGTAAATTTGAATCAGTTAGATGTTAGATTATAAGATTTAGTGAGGGAGGAGCTGTTGTGTTGTTAGATAATACAAGTATCATTAGTTACTGTTACTAAGCAAATCCTAGGTAACAGTTGTTATGTACATGGACATACATTGTTTTTCTGTTTTTACTTTTGAATAAACCAGTTTTCAATTGAAGTGATTTTTCTTCTATTCTGCATTTACTAATTACTACCATTAAATACAACAACAATATAACAAAGCAGATCAATGGAAAAAAAACAAACCATTAACGAAACTCAAAGGAGAGAACGGAGAAATATACAGAACAGACAAAGAAATGATAGAAAGATGGACGAGACATTTCACTGAGATCTACAAGGCAAAAGAAATCACACAGGAAGTGATCAGCAATATGAGAATCCAACAACTAGATATAAGCGAAGAAAATTTCAATAAAAATGAAATTCAACAAGCACTGAACGAAATGAAATGCGGAAAAGCGCCAGGCATAGACGAGATTCCGGCGGAATTATTAAAGGCAGACAAAGAGCATACAATTGAGATAATGCATATTCTAATAAACAAAGTGTGGGACGGCGAAAACATACCAGAAGACTGGGCACAGGGAGTGCTAATAAAGATATCGAAAAAGGGTGACCTCACTCGCTGCAAAAACTTCCGACCCATAATGTTACTATCAACAGCAAGCAAAATAATGACTAAGATGATATCGAAACGTATGAAATCGGCTATAGATACTAAACTTAGAGAAAACCAAGCGGGGTTCAGGGAGAGACGCTCATGTATCGACCACATCTGCACACTGAGGATTATTTTAGAACAAACAACAGAGAACGACCAGAACATATGGGTAAATTTCATCGACTTTGAAAAAGCGTTCGATTCAGTCTCAAGGGAGATAATGTGGAAGATATTGAGATACTACGGGCTACCGGATAAATTCATAAGAATAATCAAATTACTGTACACTAATTTCGCCGCAAGAGTCGAACATCATGGCAGACTGTCAGAGAAAATCAGCATAAAGACAGGAGTCCGGCAAGGATGCATACTATCCCCAACACTTTTCCTTATTATAGTGGACTGGGTTATGGGACACACGGAAGATAAAAAAAACGGAATTCACTGGGGCACGTTCACTACAATGGAAGACCTAGAATTCGCAGACGACATCTGCTTACTCACAACAAATGAAAATGCAATGCAAAGGAAACTCGACAAACTTAAATCTGAAGCGGAAAAGGTCGGACTAAAAATAAATGGGAAAAAAACAAAAATTCTTACAACAAGGAACCCGGAGGAAACAAATATCACACTCGGTGAACTTAGTATAGAAAAAGTCAACGAATTCTGCTACTTATAGGCAGCATGCTGGACGTTAACGGGGGTACACAGAAAGACATTAATAGAAGAATAGCATTGGCACAATCTGCATTCAACATGTTAAAAAGAATTTGGAGTACGAAAAACATCAGAACAACAACTAAGCTACGTCTTTTTAATACAAATGTTAAAAGTGTGCTGTTATACGGTGCTGAAACGTGGTGGATTAATAAGCAAATGGTGAATAAACTACAAGTGCTACAAGCATTGGCACAATCTGCATTCAACATGTTAAAAATAATTTGGAGTACGAAAAACATCAGAACAACAACTAAGCTACGTCTTTTTAATACAAATGTTAAAAGTGTGCTGTTATACGGTGCTGAAACGTGGTGGATTAATAAGCAAATGGTGAATAAACTACAAGTGTTTATAAACAAATGCCTTAGGCACATACATCACATATTCTGGCCGGAAAGGATATCAAACCAGCAACTATGGACAATCTCGGAAGAGCAAAGGATTGAAAAAACAATTAAAAAAATAAGATGGGAATGGATAGGCCATACACTGAGAAAACCGAACAGTAGCATTAGAAAACAAGCCCTGGATTTTAATACGCAAGGAAAACGAAAGAGGGGGAGGCCGAGAGACACATGGAAAAGAACTGTTTTAAAAGACCTACAACTACAGAACATGTCATGGGGACAAGCTAAATTTATAGCACAGGACAAAAACAAATGGAGGAAACTGGTACAGAAAATATCAACAACAACGGACCCAACCAACGATGCGCAGGCCTAGCAACCCTGCCAAACACGCTGCTTTAGAAACGCCCTTTGGGCGCCCTTCGCTCCTTCGGAGCTTCAGGAAGAAGAAGAAGAAGATGCGAAGAATGCTAATAATGAGTCGCTAAAACCAAAAGCCCTTAATTTTTTGATAATTATTGCGTGATCAATGCGATCAAACGCTTTTGAAAAGTCAGTGTAGATTACATCTACCTGACCGTGATCATTTCTGATACAAACTGCGTGAAGTGTGATAAATTGGTTATTGTGGAGCGATTTGCCATAAATCCATGTTGGTGTGGAGTAATGTAGCTTCTAAGTTCTAGCAAGAGGAAAGATAGGGGCATGTAATGCAATCTCGAAAACCTGAGCAAAGTTAGACAAAATGCTTATAGGTCTGTAATTGCTTATAATTTTTGGGTCTCCAGATTTTAACACTGGACATATTTTAGCCAATTTCCATATTTGTGGAAAAGTTGATGTTTTCAATGCAAGATTGAAGGTATAATGTAATGGCCGAACAAAAACACCAGCACAGTCTTTAACGAAAAAACTTGGTATATGGTCAGCACCAGGAGTCAGCTTGTTTTTTAATTTACGAAAGGGGCAAGTGACTTCATCTTCAGAAAAACTATTAATATTAATGTTATTGAATTGTTTATCAGACCTAGTAGAATCACGTTGAGGTAAGTGAACACTACTGAAGTATTCACTAAAAGCATGAACAATACTTTCTGGAGAATCAAAGAAATTGACGTCATTATACATCTTGCCTGGTATTCTAGTGCTACATTTTTTTGCTCGAATAAACGACCATAACTGTTTAGAATCTACAGCAATCGAATCTTGAATATTTTGAAGATAATTATTATAAGCTACTTTAAGTTTAGTTTTAACAAGAGATCGAAGTTGATTGTAGTCTTGATATAAATTCTGGGTTTGAAATTTCTTGTATTTTTTGTAGAAATTATTTTTTAACTTAATAGTTTTGAAATCTGGAGTGTACCATTTTGGGTAAGAGTGTTTACGATTATAATACAGAGGAACATATAAATCAAGCAAAGAGTAGATCAGGTTGTCGAATCTATCACAAGCTGCATTAACATCTCTAAAATTTGAAATAAACGTCCAGTTGATATTCTCAAGTGCCTCGTAAAGATGTACAAAATTTGCTTTGCTAAAATTATATAACTTTTTATCACTGTTGATAGGAAAATTAGTTACAGTGGGATGAAAAACATACAATATTACATGTAATTCCGGATGATAGGCATCTTCTCTAACCATTGGAGAGGTATCGTGCGTAATCTCGCATTCAATATTAGCTAACACCAGGTCGAGAAGCCTACCTTGGTGATTAGTAACTGTGTTACGTTGATTAACATTTAACAAATCAATTAAATCAATAAGTAATCTAAATTTAGTATCGTTTACGAGAAGATTATTAAAGCATGGAACATTAAAATCCCCAAGAATTTGTTTTCATTGTGATAAATTTCGACTTGTTCAAAAAGTTCAAGAAACAATCTAAAATCGTCGAGTGCAATACTGGGTGGTATGTAGATAACAAATACATATAAATGCTTACGATTGAAACTAAACTTACAACCTACAATATCAATAGTATGAACGGAATTATTTAAGACTTCCAGATCTATAGGTTCAGCTTCTATGTGATTCTTTGCCGCAATTAGTACGCCGCCTCCCCACTCCTGTTTAGTAATATTACATTGTCGATCGCATCTAAAAACGTTGTAACAAGCAGGAAACAATTCGGAACTACCTATTTCAGCAGTCAATGCAGTTTCTACTAAACAAATGAATTCAAATTCACCTTCACTTACTGATGAAAAAACTTGTTGAATTTTAGAGCGCAACCCCCGAACATTCTGATAATAACCGAAAAATTGTTTAAATGGATATTTTGCAGGAGTCACTAGTTTTTTGAATTCACCATTATCTTCGGAATACCACGGAAATACCGTATAGTTAAGTTATCTTCCTTGTTGTCCTTTCTGTTTTGAAGTTCGTTTCTTAATTTCACCATAATTTCGTGCTGCATAGGGGTGTCGTCAGATTTGATGTTAACGTTAGTATGTCCTGCATTTTTAAGCAACATTTTATTTTTCAAAACTTGTAATACATTAGATGATGATTTTAAAATTACTTTTATAGGCCGTGGTTTGTTGGATGCAGGAGGCTGCGAATTCCATAAGTAGGTACATACATTAGGAATTTTGCTAAATAACTCTTTTATTTCATTTAAGTCACAGATAGACTGTGTTTAAGCGTTATTACCATTGTTTTTGCTAACATTATAAACGATTACGTTCTTTGCACGCATCTGACGTTCAACGACTTCGTTTATGATATCTTCTAGCCCCAAGTTCTGATTCTGCTGATTAGTAACAGCTACATGTTTTACATCAACTTTCTTTTTTAATTCTAAAATCAGCTGTTTTAACTCGCTCACTTCAGACTTTTCATTTGTACATTTTTCGCAATGATAAACCAAACGTCGGTCTTTATTTTGGAAACACTGCACTTCAGTGCGAGATAAACCCGAGCAAGCAGAGTGAATAGGATTTTTGCATTTATCACAAGAAATTTTTTTATCTCTATCCATATTAATTTCCTTGGCACACACTAAACAATTCTTTATAATCGGCATAATGAAATATTTTTAAAGAATCTGTCGATTTTATTTAATAACAATATTATAAGAGCACTAAATAAGCACATCTATACTGTAGCTCGTTCAATTCACAAATGTATAGTTCGCCCAAATGGCGCCATCATCCTTTCTAAATTGCGTCTTGGCTAACGAAGTTGGCAAGCCTTAATATGCAATATTTAATTCAGCTCACCTTGGGCACACACATGTAATTCCACGACAAAATCACAGGTGGAATCAGAAAATTCACCGGAGCAAAGCTAAGTCATATCATATCATAACTGCAACATTATAGTATTTTAGCAATAGATAGGTAGTTTAACTTAGCATAGACTAAATAATAACAATTGTCTATCTTATTACTGCATCCAAAGTAGGTATACATAGTAATTATAATGCAAATTATAGTAAATGCAAGTAACGTCACCATTAGGGTTCCTCTTTTCTTTATACATATTGTAACGGTTTTAAAACGTTTATTTAAAACTTCGTTTCGTTGTGTGAATTATTTATTAACAAATATATAAAATTATTAAGCAACGAAGAAACACGAAATAACAACTTAACACTAATATTAATTCTAGTATAAAACACTAAAGTAATTTATTTGTTACATTTATTTATTTAACTATTTATTTATACGTATTAGCCGCGCTTATCAGTTCAAGACTGAAATCTCGTAAGCGAGCGCGCCTTTAATATAGGCAGGCTTTCATTCTCGTACGTTCCACAGTGCTGTAGAATGATTTCCTTTCAGAACAGGTGACACACGAGCGTGAAGTGATTCACCCAACACCTGACACCTGCCGCTCGTTACAATATTTATTCAGCATGCCCCATTATAATATTACATGCTTAGTATTTAATACTGTATTTACATCATGTAACTTACTTGAATAAACGTATTATTGAAATTAAATAACACCTTGTTTACACACGCACATAGAGTCATTAATTATTTTGAATTTAGAAAGAGTTTTTAGTAGCCAATGTATTGTTTATACTTATTCAACGTTCTTTGATAACTTGTGCAGTTCCTATCTAGTAAAAGTGATTTTGCATCTATTTTATTATCCTTGTTATAATTATTTCAATGTGTACAGTTTGTTCATTTTAATTCTATCGCTTGTTCCTTTTTAGGCTTGTCTATCTTCTCTGCTATTATGGGATTCTCTTATAAATTTAGTTCAAAATTTTGTGAATTAATTACTTCAATGGCGTCTTCAATTTTTAATTTACTGGGTACAATATATAAAATTAGGCGGGGACTTTTAAGGATCGGAACAGTCGCTTCTAGCTCATCCCTACAAGTTTTATTTATTTTATCTCTGATAGTCTCTACTTCTTCCAAGCTATCAGATTCTATTGAAAGTTTTCCATTTTTAATCGACTTAAATGTTTTATTTCTACTTTCAATTCGGATGGATTTATTTTATTTTACATAATTTTTGCTTTCATGTAATCTGTCGACTGTTTACTCTTACTATTGATGATGAGCCTGTAATTTTTTACAGTTTTCATGCGTTTCTTTCCTCCAGCTAACTATTTCAGAATCAAGGTCAGCTAAATTAGATGCTATAAGAACTGGAAGGAGAAATGTAAAATCCAACACAGATGGCGCCATCGTTCTTTCTAAATTGCGTCTTGGCTAAATAAAGTGGGCGGGCTTTGATATTTATATTTAATTTAGCTGGCTTTGTCCAGAACGTCGCCTGCGTTGATTAAAAGCGGAGTTCATAAAGCCTGTCGAATAACAAAAATAACCATTATGCAAATTTTTGGCACTGCTTGCTCGTGGCGCTAGTTATCCATCTTTGACAGCTGTCAACTGCCTTTAATTTTTGATGGTTTATGGCAAGCACGGGTTATTAGATGTTTACTGTGTAATCCCGAAAGTGTACTGCAATATAAATTTCAATTTTAGACAGGTTTTCAGAACCTTATGAGGCTGTGAAAAAAATTAAATATATAAAAGTGTAAGAAGAGTGCAGATGCTTACTACTTTTCCTCGGCATAAAGCAGGAAGACTTTTGAGGAATGGACTGGTTATTTAAGCTAAATATAAATTTAAATCTGTAGATGAGAGTAAATTTGTTTATTTTTTTGTACCTTCTGGCGATGGCGATGGCGATGGTCCAGAATCAAGGCCTGCTGAATTAATATTGTATATAAGGCCTGCCCACTTTATTTAGCCAAGACGCAATTTGAAAGGCCGATGGCGCCATTTGAGGTGAACTATACATATTTCCCTTAAAAAATGTATAGTTCAGCGCAAATGGTGCCATCGTCCTTGCTAATTGCGTCTTGGCTAAATGAAGTGGACAAGCCTTATATGCAATATTAATTCAGCGAACCTTGGCCAGAATAAAGTGATTTCGATTTCTTAACTCTAGCTGTCGCTGTAATGTTCGCTTTGCTATGATTTTCCCTAGCTTCAATTAATTACTTACCCTTCTGTATAATAATCGCCTTTTTAACTTTGTTGAAAAGTTTTCTTACCATGGACACGTTTTAGTATGTCTTGCTTGTAATCCTTACGTAAATTTCTATTTTTTTCTGTTGCACTAATTAAATGTGCTAAAGACCTTTCTAGTTGTACGTCTTCATCTTCCGCCATTATTGACGCGCGCAGGTGTGTATACCATTTGGGTTCATTTTCGTCGAGCGGGCGTCACTAGACCCCTATCAGGTAGCTTGCCGGCAAACCATTCCAAGAATTTGCGGAACTGAAATTTTCCCTTCAGTAGAAAGGAAATAACGGGATAGCAGCCCAAGGGCTATAATTATATTTATCTACTCCTGCTAGGATAAGAACCTATTATATCATTCATTTGAGTTCGATAATGAAGTTTATTATCGCACTGAGTGAGATAATGAATTCATTATCAAACTCAGTGCGATAAGACAATATTTATGACCAAAAGTTTTATTTTTTATGAAGAAAATACCTTCGTTACAGCTTCTTCTATGTCCAATGGAATACTTTCACAAATATTTACCGGTTTTTCTCCACAAATCAAGGAAAAATTAAAAATGCAAAATTATTGACGCACAAATTATTTAGTTGCTATGACGAAAATAAATTATGCAGACACGATGCTGCTCTGATTTTAAATAAAATACCATGCTACTCTAATTTTAAATATAAAAGATGGTCTGTCGAAATTATGTAATTTTTTCAAATTGAAAATTATCTAATTTTTTCCATTTTGAGCAGTCATAGATAAAATGTTGTATTATATACGTGTGATAAAGGCCATTAACATACTCATGCTCTTACTCCGACTCGGGCTAACGCCCTCGTCGGGCAACTCAACGCATTCGTATGTTAATGATGCCTTTATCCCACTGATATAATAAATAACTAGTATAGGGTCAGCTGGCACATTCAAGACAACAACAACAAATATACTTAAAATATAGTAATAAGGTAATACATAAATAGGAAATAGAAACCAAATATCAATAGCACCTAGCATTACAAAAAGTCTGTAATAGACAATAAGCGCATGCGATTTGTGTAGATAAATATATCAAAAGTAGGGTTCATTCGTAGTTAGTAAGTAAGCATAAATACAAGAAAACCTAAAATTTGGAGATTTTAAATAAAAGAAGTCAGGAAAATGGAATACCTAGGAGTTTATACATATAACCAACACGCTGAAAAAACTGTCCACGCTATACCACCCACACTACATTAGTATAAATTGCCTCTAAGACTGAAGAAGATACTTAACCTAATTGTAAAACTTTTCATAATAATGTCGAAAGAAGACGAATGGACAACAGTAAACGAATCACTAGAGGAGAAAACAATAACTAAAAAGCTAACAGCAGCACGGCTAAAATATTGGGCACACATTTAAGGCGAGAAGAATGGCATATTGAAAAAGGCATACATTCTAACAACAGACATAATGAAGGTGGGGAGGCCTTGCTACACGTGGAAAACAGAACTAGAACAAGATATAGAATTATCGGGTATACCACAACAAACTTGGGAAGAACGGGCAAGAAACAAAATTATGATGAAGAGGGAAATAAACCTCATATATGACTTGACAGAAGAATCAGATAACGAGGAAATAGAAGTAGAGGAAGAAGATATAAATATCGAAGAATAATTCAGAAGAACGACGAAGGAATAGATATTATAATAATAACAATACGGGTACGACAATCTTTCTAAGGTTGATAGGATATAGGCGCTCCTTCCCTCCGGAGTCAAGTTACCCCAGTCTCTAGGGAAGCGGTAGTCGCGGGTAGCGGTGACAGAAGTTGGCGTAAGCTAATAGAAGTTGCAAATTCACTAGAGCGGCCAGATTGGGCCAATCCCCCGACTGGCCTATACACGGTTCCGTTACGACTTGGGAGAATCTGTTTTCCGGGCATGACGGGCCTCCAGCTTTGAAGGAGATGCCCAATCAAGTTGGCACCGGCAGAACCCGCCTCGGCGTCGTCATGTGTGGACTCCGAAATTGAAACAGGAGCGGCTTAATCTATTCGGAGCAGTTTCGCCTAGGAGGAGAGGCTACATGTCAAGACTGCATTGTCTGTGGTGTGAGGTCCATCCGGAGCTTAACTTCATGTCCCATCAAAACCTTCGGGACCAGGTGGCCTCCCCCAAACGACAAATACCGAAGCAGCGAGTAGAGCAACAGGAAATAGTCGCTCCTGCCTCTACTGAGCCACCTTTGTTGGAGAACGAACATATGAGAGATGTTCCAGTCCATTCCGAGCTGCTCTAGGCAATATCGAGGACCGCAGTATCAAGGTGTACCTGAAAGTAAGACTGAGAGCCGAAGACCTGGCCCAGATGGATGGCATTCTGAGGGACTATCTGATCCCCGATCACGATCGGTGGAACGTCAGCCGAGCTGTATTGTCAGCCAACACTGTTTTATGTCCTGTACGCAACAACAAACAAAGCGTACGTAAAAGGATGAACGGCGAATACAGCAGTTGACAAAAAAAGGTGACGGTTGCACAACGAGAGACATCCAAGATACAATGTGTGATGGATGTTCTTAAGGGCACTATCCGACCTGCATAAAAAATTAAGCGCATTATTAGCAGGTTTCGCGCTAACCATCACACCCTCAACCTATCTGCAATAGTCTTTATGAAGCGAAAGGCAGTAGATAGAGTTCCAGCTTTGTCTCTCGCCAAGAGGAAACTAGTTAACAAAGTAAAGTGGATTAAGGAGAATAACATCTTCAACTCCAATCCTTCCTCACTTTTTCGTTCAAAAAATGAAGCTCCTCGCAACCCATCTTCGGCTGACGTTATACCAGTTGATTTTTTAACCTGGAATTTTTAAATATCTGGAGAAAGAAGCATCCTACGAAAAAAAAATTGTTATAGTAACACCTAAATATCTATACACTGTGCAAGCTTTTATAATGCTCTTGTCTGTATGTATATCTCTGTAAATGCCTTGAAAAAGAAATCGTGGGTAGCGGAGGACCAAGGCTTTGTGTCAAACAATAACGGGGATATTTTAAGAACGAGAATGACTGACGGTGTTGAAACAATGGGGAAAATAAGAAGAGGAGAATATCATGTCATCGTGGATGGATGTTCCTGAATCAATGAAAGACTGTAAATAGAGAATAATTTCAACTGGGATGCAAGGTAAGTACAGTATATTATTATTAATTTTGTATGTAGCTGTTAAGCTGTATTAGAAATGAAAAATGAATGAGAAATAGGCGTCTTAACCAAGACTTTAAAGACTTAAAAAGCAAATGTTAAAAATTTGGAAAGCTTAATCAATGATTAATATTTTATCGTTTAAGAGACGGTTTTTACCTGTAATTTAAACAGGCTTCTAATTATCAAAATAGCAATTGAAATGTGCTAAATCAAAACGTATTTTAAGACAGTTTGTGAAATTGTCGATAGAATCTGGCCGAGTAATATTAACTTGCACGGTAGTTGTACAGTATAGTATATTATAAGAAAGCCTTTAAAGCACGCGCGAAGTGTTTAAGAACACGAGGCAACGCCGAGTGTTTTTAGCGGCGCAAGTGCTTTAAAGGCTCTTATAGACGTGTATTATACGGTATTTTTTATTATACCTACCTGCAGTGCATTACATTGTAAAAATTAGAGTAATAAATTGATAAATTTAGATTCATTTTACAAGGTGACGTGTGGATCCCTTCACGTTGCATAGAGATGATTAGCAGTTGTTGTTTGGTTGCTATGTAAATTTGTTATAAAACGTTGTTATTACCTAGGCAACCTTTAAAACACGGCGTGTTTTAATCGTCCTTTTTTGCACGCTTATTAGTTTGAAATTAGTACCTATATTAAAATACAAGTTGCAGAAGGCATCTATTCAAGCACGAATTTGAAATTCCGAAACGAGCCGCATAGCGGCGAGTTGAAGAACAAATGAGTGCTTGAAGGACCTTCTGCAACGAGTGTTTTATATTATTTTTTCTATTTTACCGCTTTATGCCATTTTATAAATTAAAAAATAAAAAAAATTTCTATTTTGCCTTTAGAATAACCTCACACTTATTCTAACACTCAAATGACGTCATTTGGGTGCTAGAATGGAGTTATTCTAAACTCAAAATAGAAAAACAAAGATTATGATGCGGGTATAATAAAAAAGTAACTGTTTGTTCTATGTTGAGGGAACTATAATAATATAAAGATTATCATGATTCCAGCCCCAATTTAATAATTTTTGTTTTACCCGCAGAATACAGGCCGAAGTTCACTTGTCAGCAAACGGAATATTTTTTATATTAGGTTTCTAATTTTGTAAATTGGGACGGTGTGTGTAGTTGTATTTGTGTAATTTTATTGTAATATAATAAACAGAATGCAATAACTGAAGAATTTTTCTTTTAGCAGGTAAAGCTCTTGCATAATACTTTATTGATAGTTATAAAATTCATTATTCTTTCACACGAATTGTGATTCTAAGGCAAGTTCTGAACTGGCCAATTTTTGACTTTGTTCGATATATTAGTTATACACCATGTTAATTATGCATCTCTGACAATTTACTTTTTATCATGCAATTTCTAAATGACTTTATTTTTTTGCATAATTCTAACTTTTTTCTAATTTTTTTTTTACTTTCTTTGAAAGCTGCGTGCCAGTTCTCCTTGTTAACTTAATTAGTATCAAACAAATCCAAAAATTAAGATTTTCATTATAGCATTAATGTTTTCTCGTCTTTTTAGATCATTTAAAATAAAATTTTTACTTTTTAAAATTGAAGTCATTCGAGTAAATTGTCGGCCTAAACCCTCATTTTATTTGGTAAATACATTTTAATCTTTTTCCAAAGCATTCGTTCATGATCTGTTATAAAGCTATCCTAATAGGACAATAAGTTCTTATGATAAATACAAACTGACTTGTAGGGAAAACTCCGGTGAGTGTTCCCTTTACTATTTTTATTAACTTAAATATGTAACTAAATTTGTTACTATCTGGATAATCAAATCTCTTTGGTAATTCTGAAGGTTTGAAACGTTTTAATCGTCTTAATTCATCCGACGTGTCCTTAGTCTTGTCTACCAGTTTAGTTGGGTGAGCTTTCATTTTGTCACTGTATTTAACACTTGTCTTTTTGATTTCTTCTTGAACCGATGAAACGCACATATAACTGTGTATTACTCTGTTGGGAACGTACCATGGTGCACTCACTACCCAAAGTTGGGTACCATATATGTACATAAGGGTTTTATAACTATTTTATATGAGAGTTGTGACTGTCTACCCATCAACCAATACATTTGTCCTAGTTTTAAACCCAACTGCTTCCTTTTTTTCACAATGTGTTTCTGCCAAGTTATCCGCCTATACAAGTGCATACCTACATATTTTACGTATTCCTAATATTTCAGTTGTATGCCATTTAATGTTACAGAAGAACAGTTATCTCTTTTTGTAGTGAAGGTTACTTGTGTTGATATTTCTTCATTTGCCCTTACTCTGCATCTTCTTAACCATATTTCTATTTTGTCTAAGTTGTGTTGCATGTTCATTGTAATAGTTGCAGGATCAGGGTAGGAAAGTAGAAGGGCTATATTATCATCAAATGTTGCTATTGTTGTTAATCTAACTTTTGGTAAGTCAGCTGTACTGGGGGATTCACGTAGGACGCGCCTCTTAATAATTGGAATAGGCGACCCATCAAACTTTGCTTTTTAATTTGCAGGTATTTCTAGTAGCTTATGTATGTTGGGTTGCATTTGAAGCATTTAAGGGGCGCGTCTTACGTGAATCACCCGGTATAAAGTAAATACTGAGTCGAGCCCAAAACGCTTCCTTGTGGTACCCCAGATATTATAGAATGTAGACCGGTTAAAGTATCTTATTGTTACGACTTCACTATTCAACCAATTCTCGAATGTCATCATTCCATCAGCTATCTTTGTTTTTTTTCATTACTATTCCGGTTTGTCATTTCCCCCAAAGAATCATTAGCTGCTTTAACTAAGAATTCTTTTAGTTTATTAGAGTTATAGAAGTTCTGTACTTCCATCTAGTTCTATCAATTCTGTTTCGATATAATTTAATAATCTCAGCCTATATAGAAACCTAATCGACTCGTCCCAAAATATGTTAATGTTTTACTTGGTATATTCTACATTTTTATATTGTTCGAGTGTTGATTCGGTTGCATCATTGTTTTGTACTTAAAGTACAATTTACCTCTCTCTTATTAAAAATAATCAGAACCGCATTCGGCTCTTCGCTTGCACCCTAACATCAAATGCTCTCAGGTTTGATTGCTGTTTGATAATGAGGTAGTCAAATAAATTCTGATCCTGTATTTGCACATCTTCACCTTATTTTATGTATCATTTTGTCCTTACAGAATCCATTTAACATAAAAAGCGAAAGCTGTTCACATATTTCTATTATTCTTCGACCGTTGTCATTCACTGTTATTTCTGCTTCTCTATATCTTCCCACTAGTTTGAATTCTATTCTGTCATTGAAATCTCCAATCAATACTATTTCATGTTGTGGATTTATTTCCCTTAATATATTCGTAAGCTGGTCTATAGAGAAGATTATTCAAAAATTCGTTAAAATCAACGTCGTATATGAAATAATCTGAAAAATTAAGGAAAGGGTACGTGTCCAAGAAAATCAATACCAAAATGCTATAACTTTTATATGGAATACTTCGTGTCGGTGTTAGAGGAATCCCGAAACATTTGAAAAACCGTTTCTGGACACCGACATCAATTTTTGAAAAACCGTGTACCTCGGGTTTAATCATTTTTACACCCAACATTCGAGCGAATGGCCAAAATAAATCCCCAATACTGCATTTATACTGGTTATAAATATTATGTTATTAGCATCAAATGACTGACGTGAGAAGACGAGTGTTGGTAAAATTCTGCACCACAAATAACTAAATAATGTAACACCCCATTCACAATTAGAAAAATGTAATAAAACGAAGTAGGGTCAGTATTTGTTTTATAAGTTTTTAAAGTGCGTAATTTATTTGTAAAGATACGAAATTTTGTATATTTGAATTGCATGATTTATGCTCAATTGGAATGTTCTCTGTGGATATGTTAAACTAACAGATATTTTCGAAAATTAATTTAGGAGAACTGTTAAAGGCTAGAAGAAAACCTCACTTTTTCGTGTTTTGTAATCTATTTTGACATGTTTAAAGCTCTGTATCACCTCCACTGCACACCAGTAAGTGTGAATGAGCCTCGACACTGCATTGCGGTGGAAGAGGAAATGGATTATGTATGTGATTTTATTCTCTTTGGCGTTACAATAAAATTTGTCTTATTACTTTCGAAAAAATCCTACTAGGTATATGGAGTTTTTTTACTAAGGTAATTTTAGGTGAATCATAATATTTTATACTAGGTATATAACAAAATGCCGAAGTTTGTTATACTCATTATGAATCACCCTGTATAAAAAAAACATTTAACAAAGAGTTATGTATATAAACATCGGGTGATTTTTACGTGCATAACCGAAGAAATACCGAACAAACCCATTTTAAATTTAATTTGCCTGTGTGAAATTTAGAATTAGACAAGCTTCATTTCATTTTCAGATGATATGACAATAGACAAGAAAAACAGGGTTTATGACACAACGGCCACCGGTCACAACGGCCACCCTGAAAAGGGCCGTTATGGCCATGACCACAACGGCCACCTTGGTCACAACGGCCACCGGTAGTTTTTGGACGCAACGGCCACCGTGGTCACAACGGCCACCTTCGGCTCTGGCCATAACAGCCACCTTGGTCACAACGGCCACCGACGCCTTATCGTCTCAGTGTTTATCGACGTTGGTCACAACGGCCACCTTGGTCACAACGGCCAATTTAAATTTTGGTCATAACGGCCACCGTGGTCACAACGGCCACCATTCATTTTGGTCACAACGGCCACCTTGGTCATAACGGCCACTTTCCATTTTGGTCACAACGGCCACTTTGGTCGTAACGGCCACTTTTCATTTTGGTCACAACGGCCACCTTGGTGGTCACAACGGCCACCCTGCTCGTGTAAGTCCGTTCGTTCGGGTCCGCAATTTCTGATCTTCTTAAGGTATTACAATGGGCAATAAAAGTATTATGAGTAGTTAGAATTGGTAGATCCTGCCATAAACACCTTGCCTGGGTCGGCTTTAAACTGTTCCCCCAAAATATAAAAACAGTCAACTTTTCATTTAGTCAATAACGCCCAGAAGAATTTTTTAGGATTTGTTTGAATTTAATGACGAGAGTTACGGAAAATATAAATTTTTTATGAATATATTGGGGTTATCTGAATGTTTATTCTGTTGGACAAAAAGAAATGTACTTATAGATTTATGGCCTAACAGTTGTTACATAATGCGAATCCCTGAAGTGTTTGCTGTCCTTTATAACCAAATTTATTATAAAATAAACAAACTTCCGCTTAGTTATTTCTAAAAAAATGTAATGCAAAACTGATCTACAAATTTCGTATTAACATACCTTTAAGTAAAATGGCAACATTTTCAAAAAACAATTACGGAAATCCATAGACATATTTTCCCAGATATCTGAGTTTCTGAGTGAGACTAATTAAAAAAATAGAACGTTTAGTGTTGTACACAACCTTCGCAAAATGAATTCGATTGAAATCCATGTATTAAATGACAATTTAAAAAATTCAAAAAACATGCTGGAAAAGTGTGGTCATGACAGTTAATAAGAAAAACAAACATACATAAATTGTTCAGTATGAGTAATAGATAATATGCAAATTTACAAGTTTTTCATTTTAAACGACATTCAGTAGGTATACTTTTTAATTTTTTCTTTTAAAACTCTTTTACTTGTTTCTTTGCAGTTCTATAAAAATACATGAAACATAAAAGGGAATCTTAATTTTTTACAAAAATTTGCTGGTGACGCGTCTTGTAATTTTTTCACTTGTGCTTTTGCTTTTTACAACTCTAGTCAGTGGCGGTTGCTCCTAAGAAATGCTAAGGAACACACAATTTTTTTCTAAATTATTAATATTTATTTTACATACATTCTATGACTAAGTTCAAATTTCAACAAAAAATTCAACTCTATCCAAACATCCGCTCCCATCTCTAATTGTCCGTCCTCGTTGAGATCTCTAATTATCCGCGTCCTCAACCAACGGCCGCGGAAAATCTGCGGCCTTTAACAAACATTATACATTGCCGTCGAACGACTCCGGAGACTAGCCGATAATAGCCGATTGTATAAGTTACAGCAGGCCGCGATTTTAGCGCGGCCTGCTGTAACTTATTGTTGGAGCAATGAATCTTCTTTCATTTAATCGGAGCATCGCAAAGATTCGTACTCGTCTACTCGTAGCTATTCAAATCCTGTTATTTTATTAAGAAACGTTTTACAGAATTATTTCATAATAAATGCAATTAGTAGATATATTTTTTACTGCAAGAAATAAAAAATAACTAGTGAGCCTTTTAGAACTTTAAATTTGTAACAAAAAGATGGTTTTCTTTCAGTTACATGAAATTGTTTGTTTCAATTTGTATATCATTACAATATTCGGTGTTCAAGAATATTTAAAGAAAAATATCATATTATGAAAATATAGGTATTTAAAAAAAAAACAAACTAAAATATGTACGATTGCTTAGATAACTAAAAATATTTACAATTTTATTTACAGTCGATTTAAAATATCTAAAAAAGTGGGTAAAGAAGGATATATTCAAATCTAAATATTGTTTGGGTTTCAGCTTCGATAGCTTCAAATTACCATCAAATTTATTTACGCAGTTAGTAGGTGTATACTTCATAAATTACGCAATAACCCTCATGCAGTCTAATATTTGTTATGACTGAGAATGAAGTAATCGATACCGAATTATTTTGAAAGCAATTATTAGAACTCGTGAAAGGCCGAGTAAAACTACCTAGAATGATAATAGTAACTAATCACTAGAAGTACCGAATACATTTATTTGCGGTTATAATATTTACTTAAATGTGCCAATTTTCAGATTTGTATTTATGTAAATTGGTTCGGAAAATAAAGAGACAAATTTTCCCGTAACTTTTGGTAGGTTATTTGGTGTTTGACTTCTGGTGCGCCCCTCCAAACTCAAACCCCACGACACGCCACTGACTCTAGTTATGCACTATATTATTATAGTTACTTATTGAAATGTTAGAATCGACAGTTTTTCACATGTTTATGCCATCCGAAAGAAACAGAACATTTCCTAAAAAAATAAAATCAAATAGGTTGTTATTCTTAATAATTAGAAAGTTGCGTATTGTTACTCAAAGTTTAGCAAACGTTTTAATTTAGTTAAAACAAATAATGAATAAAAAAAGACGTCAGTAAAGTAGCGATAATAAATGTGAAATGAACTATATATTAGGTAATTACATCATATAACCGTAATAACTTAAAAAAGGTCATAACGTTTGAAGTAAAATAGCTACAGAGACGTTTAGGTAACTGTTATTTCTGAATATATTATAACAAAGAACTTACATTTTTCCAAACAATAATGTTTGTATTTATGACCGTTCCCAATATTGAATTGCACTTTTAGCCGGTTTGAAAACACCCTTTTAGATGGCAGGTATATTTTGTAGTTGTCTGAGCCTAAGCTCTTTTCGTATTCAGTCATATAGTTAATAAATAAAAATAATATGTACATACATACAAATATTTTCTTAATCAAGAGATTTTTATTTCAGTTACATACCTATCTATTTTAAGAAAAAGTTTAATAACAAATGATGTACAGTAGTGAATTCTTGGCTACAAATTTGAGTTCTAAAGATTTTTTAAAATTACCAGTTAGGAATTAAGGGGATAGTTAATTAAAAATTAATTTAGACGTTTTTCTAGGACAGACTTTAATAATTTTTTTAGTTTGAGAAATTTTGCAAAATTACAGAAAATTGAAAGACGAACACATTAACGCAGTTTGAAAGGTTTTCGAAAATAAGCAGATTGTCAGAAAATCAACATGTAGTATTTGTTAATGTTACATTTGACCATGAGAACTAAAATTTTTGGTTATTTCTCGGCTTGGGAAGTACTTATTACTTAAGTTGTAAAACTGTTATATTAGACGCCGGTAACTATTTTAAGGAAGGGTTATAACTAGGGTTCGGATTTTTAGGCATCTGCCTTTTCTGTTCTAAAGCAGGCAGGCAAGTACTTTTTATACTAAAATGTATTCGTCAATTTTTGATAACACTAAACCAAATATAAAATTGCCTAAAATGCCTATTTCACAGATGTTGTGCCTATTTCTAGAAAATGTGATAGAATAGCTTATTTTTAATGTTTAATGCCTATATTTTGCCTAAAATTTGTTTTAATGCAGTTTTACTTGCCAATTCTAGAAAATGCGAGTTCCTTAATTTATGCAAACTATTTCATACCTTCTTGTAGTTTTCGAAGAACTGATAGCAGTAAAATCTAAATACTGCTGGTTCATTTAGTTCGTTTCAAACAATCGTAGTGAACACGTCGTCTATTTTTGAGAATATTGTGTAATACATATTTTTAGTGAAAATGCCAGACTGTATCAAGTTTGAGTTCCAACTTACGATGTTTAGTGGAAGACAGACAGTCCGTGTATTTCAACAGATGGGAAAGTGTCCAATAATACAGGGTGGGGCACGGGAACCAAGTGTTTTTGGAAAGGCTAGTACTCGGCTATTAGGAGAGGGACGGTCGTGCGGCAGGTGGCATTCCATTCCTTGGCTCATAGCATTTCGCTTTCAGTTGCCATTTATTCCCCTTGGTTGCCATCATGGAGCCATGGACACTAGAACACCGCACGTTCGCATATGATTGTTTTGTTAGGAGTGGCGAGTCGGTGACCGCGGTTCAGCGTGAGTTTCGCCGCAGAGACATTCAGCTGCACTTCGAATCAGCAATCGTACTGTATCGACTGTGCAGAAATTGAATGTAAGGGATTACCCCCAACGATTGAATTTTGCACAGGAAATGCTTGCACTTTATGAGCAGAATGAAAACATAATGGTCAATGAGTGATGAAGCCCATTTCCACCTTAATGGGGCCGTCAACAAACAAAATTGTTGGTATTGGGCTGCTGAAAATTCGCGACAACTGTATGAAAAACCGCTGCATGCAGTGTTCTAGCGTCCACGGCTACATGATGGCAACTGAAAGTGAAATGGTATGAGCCAAGGAATGGAATGCCACCTGCCGCAAGACCCTCTCCCTCCTAATGGCCGAGTACTAGCCTTTCCAAAAACACTTGGTTCCCGTGCCCCACCTTGTATATAAAATGTAGTATAATCAGTGGTTTGTTACGCTAAATTTACAATATTCGTCCCATTTGTATTTCAAATACCTATTCTTTTTGTATCAAATAAAAGTTTTTAATTTTTAGGTCTATCTCGTACATGCTTATTTTTGCCTAGATAGTGCCTATATTGCATTTTTTAGGTGCCTTTTTACCTGCCTATAATGAGCATATTTAATGCCTAAAAATCCGAACCCTAGTTATAACTTATAAAGCATTTAAAGACTTTTGCTAGTACTATAATTTCTATCTCCATCTACTTCACTTATAATTTCGTTTCTATAGACTGGTAAACATTATTAGCACATAATACCAAATGTCTTTCGATTTCCTAGATCATTTCCGTATTAAATGGTTTTGTTTTTCTGAAAAGTTTTTAATCCCGTTAACAACAAAAGCTTCTTAGCGGGCTAACGACAAATCGTTTGCAACTAAGATAATATCAACTCGAATTTGGGACTTAATCGGATCTTAAATCGAAAAAATAAGACAGGGAAAATTCTAATCAAAGTGGAAATCAGATGATCACATTTTTCCAGCAATGTTTTTTAAATTTCATTTAGTAATACACGGATATAAATCGAATTCATTTTTTTCGAAAGTTGTGTTCAACACTGAACGTTCTATTTTTTAATAGTCTCACTTAGATATCAGGGAAAATATGTCTATGAATTTACGTAATTGTTAGGAGCTTGAAATCGAAAATAATTATTTTCAAAACTGTTACGTTAACGTTTTAGTTGAATGTTATGTTAATACGAAATTTGTACATCAGTTTTGCATTACATTTTTGTTTAGAAATAACTAAGCAGAAGTTTGTTTATTTTATAATAAATTTGGTTATAAAAAACAGCAAACACTTAAGAGATTCGCATTATGTAACAACTGTTAGGTCACAGAACAAATTCTTTCTTATTCTGTGGTTAGGCCATAAATCTATAAGTAGATAAGTACATTTCTTTTTGTCCAACAGAATAAACATTCAGATAACCCCAATATATAAAAAAAATATATTTTCCGTAACTCTCGTCATTAAATTCAAAGAAATCCAAAACATTTCTGCTGGCCGTTTTGACAAAATGAAAAGTTGGCTGTTTTTATATTTTGGCGGGACAGTTTAAAACCGTGGAAGGTAAGGTGTTTATGGCAGGATCTACCACTTCTAACTATTCATAATACTTTTATTGCCCATTGTAATACCTTAAGAAGAACAAAAATTGCGGACCCGAAGGAACGGACTTACACGAGTAGGGTGGCCGTTGTGACCACCAAGGTGGCCGTTGTGACCAAAATGAAAAGTGGCCGTTATGACCACGGTGGCCGTTGTGACCAAAACGGAAAGTGGTCGTTATGACCAAGGTGGCCGTTGTGACCAAAATAAATGGTGGCCGTTGTGACCAAGGTGGCCGTTATGGCCAAAATTTAAATTGGCCGTTGTGACCAAGGTGGCCGTTGAGACCAACGTCGATAAACACTGAGACGATAAGGCGTCGGTGGCCGTTGTGACCAAGGTGGCTGTTATGGCCAGAGCCGAAGGTGGCCGTTGTGACCACGGTGGCCGTTGCGTCCAAGAACTACTGGTGGCCGTTGTGCCCAAGGTGGCCGTTGTGGTCATGACCATAACGGCCACTTTTCAGGGTGGCCGTTGTGACCGGTGGCCGTTGTGACCGGTGGCCGTTGTGTCCAGGTCCCGAAAAACAAGACATGTAGGAAACAAACCAATGTTAATTCCCATTTAAGAACTCAGTAGTTTTGTATTGCATTTTGCATTGCACTCACTTACGCAGGACGCACTACGCACTGTCACTCAAAGCGGTGTGAGAGGTCGGAGAGTTTTATTCTTTTGAGTCTAGGCTGGACGGCATCTTCTTCTAAGAGGGGCTTGATTAGTAAGTTTGGGTGAGTACTAAGAGGAGTAGTAAAACGGACACTATATTTTCGAATTTCGTCTGTGATAGTGGAGATGTTCAAGTCACGTTGAATAACTTCATTTGGGAGCGTTTACCATAGATCGTATGACTTTAGACTGAAAGCGCCTTAGAATGTCAATATTGGAGTTGCTCGCTGTTCCCCAGAGTTGTATGCTATAACTCCAAATTGGCTTTATGATGGCTTTATACAAGTAGAGCAAAATTTTATTATTAATGGACGGTTGAGATTTTTGGCCTAAAAGCCAATACATTTTTTGAATCTTAAGACCCAGCTGTTTCCTTTTTATTAAAATATGCCTTCTCCAAGTCAGGCGTTTGTCTAAACGGAGTCCTAAATATCTTACGCATTCATCTTGCGGTACTGGTGTGCCGTTTAACAGAACGGGGGGACAAGTACCCCTTCTTAAGGTAAAGGCCACTTGCACTGACTTTCCTTCATTTACTTTTATGCGCCATTTGTTAAACCAGAGCTCTAGCTTGTGTAAATGTTCCTGTAGATGCTGACTTGCCACATGGGGTTCGCAGTGAGAAGAGAGTACTGCAGTGTCATCTGCAAATGTGGCTACCATAGTGGACTCAGAGGTGGGGAGGTCAGCCGTAAAAAGTAAGTATAATAATGGGCCCAGCACGCTGCCCTGGGGTACACCTGCGTGTATTGGGAATAAGGGTGTGCGACTATCTCTGTATTTGACTAAAAAACGCCTGTCTGTTAGGTAAGACTTGAAAATCTCGTAATAGTCCGAGGGTAGCGCACTTTTGATTTTGAATAGAAGCCCCTGGTTCCACACTTTGTCAAAGGCCTGTGCAACATCGATGAATATGGCCGAGCAGTAGCGTTTGTCGTTGAAGTCTTTTGTAATTTTGTCAACTACTCGGTGTACCTGTTCAATGGTGGCATACTTTTTTCGAAAGCCAAACTGGTGATCAGGGATGAGTTTGGTATCTGTGATGACAGGTAGTAATTTCCTTAGAAGCAATTTTTCGAAGACCTTCGATAAGAGTGGCAGTAGGCTAATTGGTCTATACCAAGACAGATCAGTAGGTGGTTTACCAGGTTTGGGTATTAAGATAATTTCAGCTACTTTCCGTTGTTCTGGAAAATGCCTTACTCTTAGTATAGCATTGAAGAGGTAGGTGATGAACACAAACACTTTAATTGGCAATTCTCTCAACACTGATGCTGTAATTAGGTCGTAGCCGGGTGATTTTCTTGGATTTAGTTCTGACATGAGCATAGTCCGGACTTGCGTAAGTTTGAACTTCGAGATTGGTGGACATAGTTGGAACAGTGCTTTTAGGTAGTATTGAATTTAGTTCTTTTTCGGGCGTGATTATAGAATCATATGTGTGAAAACTGCTTCCAAATGGTTGGCGAATGCAAGAGCCTTTTCTTCGCTACTTCTCGCCCAAGTATTATTTGGAAGACGCAATGGTGATTCATGTTTCAGCGGCTGCTTTAGCCTTTTTGTCGCCCTCCAAAGGGAGTATTCCAGTGTTTTGCAGTTGAGCCTTCTTTTATCTTCGGGGAGCCTGGTAGTTTGCCATATTCTTCTCAGTCTATGATTTTCGGCTGTCTTTTTCTTCACTACGATAGGACAATCTATGGAAGCAATATTTTCGATACGTGACGGTGTCGCCTTCCATGCAGCTTGCGGGATGGTTTGATTAAGTAGTTCTACAGCAGTGAATAAATCTTCTTTTGTTTTTAAGGGTACGTTGAGCGTTAGGGTTTCGTTAATTATCTCCCTGAATAGATTCCAGTCCGTGTGTTTGTTACAGAGACTAGCTTGCTTCGAATTGAGAATCACGCGCGTTTCCATGGTTAGTATGATTGGCGACTTTTGGCGAGTGCTCACCTGTGAGGTCGAGGCAAGATGCGGCAATGAAGTAGTTTGAATTTACTCCTTTTACGATATAGAATTTGTTTTCTTACTGTAATAATGAGTAAGGGTAAAAACAGACGGAGCGATTTGTGTCGAGTCGACGAATTTTATCAAATGATTCACACGGAACGGCCATGTTGAAACGGTGTCGATTTGATGGTATCCTGTTACCTTTTGGCATGGCGGCGACGCACCGTATCGTTAAAACACAAAAATTCATCAATTTGTAAGTAAACTTAGTTCAGAATGGATCGTAATAATGAAGAATTTCTAATATGTGTCGATTCAGAAAGTGTGCCGCCTGTTTGTCGCGGGGAAATCGGGAAATCATACGTCGAATCGACCGCCGCCCCGTGTCGAATGTAATGTGTATTGTTTAAGGTGATTAGATAAAAGGACATGTCGAGTCGACAGTCGAATCGACTGCGACTCGACACAAATCTGTCTGTTTTTGGCCTAAGGAACAATTTTTTTGACTAGTGCATTCTTTTATTATTGACGTGGCAGCACTACATGTTTTAGTTCCCTGAAATTTGGGTTATGTTGACAGGTTGATAGTTGTCAAAATCAAAATTCAGTTAAATTTAACTATAGTTCTATATGCAGTTTTCAATTCTTCGTAACATAAACAAATTGCCTTCTGCTCTCTTTCGGTAAAATTCATGGTTCATCATTTAAATTACATTGCATGGAAATTTTTATTTTATAATTTTTGGTTATAAATGTCAGTTTTCAAATTTTGATAAATTCCCCTCCAATAAATATAGTAACCAGAAATAACAACATTAAAGAGCAAACTTTCTGTGCCAGTAGGTCCTAATAGTTCAGTGCCAATGCCAATCATAGAATAAACTCTTAACAGAAGCGACAAGACCGCGCGGCACTTTGATGTTTATGTTGCCAGCACAAGGCGGAGCTACGTCGGTTCAGCAAGTAACTTAGCTGTATGGTTTTCAATTGTAATCGTAATTTCTGCTTTCTGTGGGTGCAAGTGCTGCTGACTTCAGGCACAGCTCCAGGTGATGTTTGAGTACTAACGGAAATTTCCAAAACAAATAAACTTACAGAAGCTGACATTATAAAAATTGATACTAATTTATTATATACTAATTATTTTTGCATTTTGGCGTTGAACACCAATTACCACCTTTTTGCCACTCATTTCCGCGTATTTATGTTTTATTGAAACAATATTTTGAATAAATAACACCCGAACTCTTTGGCGCTACACTTAAATATACAGCAAAATAGGAAATTTTACTTGCTAGTGGGCGTGTTCGAGTTCACCCCCACTCCCCTTATTTTGATCGCCCCACACTCTGCACTTTGTCGCTTCTGTTAAGAGTTTATTCTGTGATGCCAACCTAAATCTGGTGTTTTTAAAAAGGTGAACAGTATATAGTTATTGTTTAGACAGTGTATATGTATAAAGTGTGACTTTTTTAATTTAATCTATTTCTGCTTTTAACTTTTCTGTTTTAAGTGTCTAATCAATCAGCTATAATTTATGTTTAAATGCTTTTTATTTTAATATTTCGAGTCGGTTTTAACTAAGAAATGAACAAGTTGGAATTTATATATTGATATGATATTATTTTAAATAATATGTAATTTAGAATACAATTACCTATTCACTAAATAATTAAAAAATAAAGTTTACTCCAAAATAGGATGCAGATTTAATTATAAAAAAAATTGTTATACCTAATAGTTAAATTAAATTGTAAGTGTTGTTTGTATAAATTGATTATTGTTTTAATGTTATTGTGTTATAATATTATTGTATTGTATTTAGCTAGAAATAATTGTTGTTTTTTGTGATAAATGAATGCATGAATGTGTTTTAATATGAACGTTTATCATGGGTAAATGGATTGGAAAGCACCACAGAAAAACAAGAAAAACAAAATTAGAAACAAGAGGTGATTTTGAATTAATAGTGGAAGGATGCACAAATTAATTTAAATTTAATTCAAATTTAAATTTAAATGATCAGAACTAACATAAAAAAATATTATTTAATAAAAGATAATTTAAAAGAAGATTCAATATAAAATAATATTAAACTACAAGTAAACTACAAGTGGAATTGGATTATAATTGGAATCAGGGTTGAATTAAACCGAAATCAGATTAAACTACAAGTGGAATTGGATTGTAATTGTAATCAGGGTTGAATTAAACTGAAATCAGATTAAACTGCAATAGGAATTGAAGTTGGGGTAATCAGGGTGAATTATAACTCAGCTGCAAGTAGACTTGAATTGAACTCAAAGTGAATATAAGGTCAAATTAATGAAAACTGCAACGAATTCAAAACAAAGTATAAGTGTGAGTTTTTAAATTAAATTTAATTTTAAAAAATAGTTTAAGTTAGGGCAATTTAGGGCATAAATAGTGAAATAAATCTGTATCTTCAAAGTTTATGAGTAATTTTTATTTTGTCTTTAATTTAATTTAACGAACCCTGAGAACGACCTTGAGATAAGAGTATCTCAGTTAATTAAAGCGTAAAACATAATTTAAAATACAATATACAGGGTGTAACACAACATTATCCGAAAAATTTTAACCATACATGCACTCTTAAATATGAAGCCGATTTGTTAAAAAAAAATTTAATAAAAGTCCAACACAAAACGAGATAAAAATTGTTAAAGTTACAAATTAATTAAAATGACAAAAATGGTAATTTATCGAACACTGCATAAAACAACTACCAAAAACAAAAGAAGTACAATGTGGTAATCTATCAGCTTGTGTGCGAATTGTTAGTAGTGAAGTGATAGTTATTTTTTAAATAAAAATGGCACATGTGTACAGTAACGAGTGATGGACATTGGTATTAGCGTACAATTTTTATCTCGTTTTGTGTTGGACTTTCATTAAATTTTTTTTCACAAATCGACTTCTTATTTAAGGTAAGGGTGCATGTATGGTTAAAATTTTTCGGATAAGTTATGTTACACCCTGTATAAGCTGGGGCACATTTATAATAATTTTACAATCAACGTGAGAAATCATATATTTTTGGGAAGTAAAACAATTTTGGGGTGAATATTGTGGGATCCATAAAGAGTTTTAGGTCCACAGGTCCACACATACCAATAATTGTCGACGCAACGTGGGGCGATTTTGCAATTTGTAGGTAATAACCTGATTTTTGGACAATCTTACATTATTATAAATTATAACAATATATACTTTTGTATGTGTAATTATACCGTGAGTCCAAACAATTTTTAGCCAAGGGTTGGCCATGATTCAGTTATAAATGTTTTATGCTCCACTGTGAAAACCATTGTTTGTACAATTTTATTGAAATTTCCACAACAGTATTATGATAGCAACACAGTGATAACAGTTAATAAATTCTAAATCTTGCAATAGGCAGATTCTTGTTTCTCATGGCCAACCCTTATCTAAAAAAATTTTGTACTTACGGTATACATATTATGTAAAAAGTTTTATATTGCTAATTAGCTTAGGTATTTTTTAAAATGAATAATCTATATTTATACCTGTTTTAAAAAAAATGGCATCAGTTGAATATTTAAAACCCAAGGGACACCCATTATAGTGCATTCGAAAAACCCGCTACTTTTTCCTATAATGCGCCATGAGTTGCCAGGGTGCAACAGCAAATAAAAATGGCTGTCGTGTTGCTAACGATTTGTTAGGAGTTTTTATTTCTTAAGGGTTTATGCCAGGGTTGGGATTGCTATTACAATAAATTATAGTAAATCTATTACAGTGAGCATATACTGATGTACCTATTATTACGCTCGTTAATTTATCCCAAGGATCAGCTCTTGCTTTTACGAAAATAGCTTAACAACAAACCCTATTATATTTATTTATCTACTCCTGCTAGGATAAGAACCTATTATATCATTCATTTGAGTTCGATAATGAAGTTTATTATCGCACTTAGTGAGATAATGAATTCATTATCAAACTCAGTGGGATAAGACAATATTTATGACCAAAAGTTTTATTTTTTATGAAGAAAATACCTTCGTTGCAGCTTCTTCTATGTCTAACGGGATACTTTCACAAATATTTACCGGTTTTTCTCCACAAATCAAGGAAAAATTAAAAATACAAAATAATTGACGTACAAATTATTTAGTTACTATGACGAAAATAAATTATGCAGACACAATGCTACTCTGATTTTAAATAAAATACCATGCTACTCTGATTTTAAATAAAAAAGAATGTCTGTCAAAATTATGTAATTTTTTCAAATTGAAAATTATCTAATTTTTTCAATTTTGAGCAGTCATAGATAAAATGTTGTATTATATACGTGTGATAAAGGCCATTAACATACTCATGCTCTTACTCCGACTCGGGCTAACGCCCTCGTCGGGCAACTCAACGCATTCGTATGCTAATGATGCCTTTATCCCACTGATATAATAAATAACTATTTCCTTTGTGTCAATAAACGATTAAGTGGCATTCAACTTGACGTATGGTTTGAAACAAATCAAGTCCTATTTGAATTTATACTAAAATCATCATGAATATTTACACTGTGGAAGAAAAAGTTCAAATAGTGAAATGGCTCTACACAGGGGACAGTTACAGGGAAACGTGTAGACGATTTGCAACGACATATCCCAACAGACCTCGGCCTGCACACACTACTGTTGGAAGAATCATAAGGAGATTTGAAAATACTGGTAAAGTTTGCTCAAGATTTGTAGCACCTGATATCATTAATCCTGCGGTTCATGATCGTGAAAGTGATATAATGGCAGCTGTTCGTGCTAATCCCAACATATCAGTACGGCAATTAAGTAAGTGCAGAAAATGGGTTAAGTAAAAGTTACGTACATAAAATATTAAAGAAACATAAATTTAAATAGTATAAATATCAGCCTCATCAAGATCTGCGGGAGGCACATTCCGAAGACAGATCTGCATTTTGTCAAATTATGATGGATAAATGCAACAATGAACCTGATTTTCTAGAAAGACTGTGCTTTACTGACGAATGTACGTTTACTTTAAATAATCAACCACATTCTCAAAATTTTCGAAATTGGAGTAGGTACCGACAATCCTCATTTAATTGTAAAAACACACACACACAATATCCACAGAAGGTTAATATTTGGTGTGGAATATTAAATAACTTTGTAATTGGGCCTTATTAAATTAACAGAACGTTGACCGGAGAGACTTATTTAAAACTTTTAACTGAAACTATTTGTCCTGCTATTGGACATATATACAATGCTTGGAGATACACGATGGCTGTCCCGCTCACAATTCAGGAATTCAGCAATAGTTAAAGAATTCCTAAACAATACCTTTCATGAAACCTGGATTGGACGTGGAGGTGTAATTGGTTGGCCCGCTCGGTCCCTTGATTTGGCTCCGAACTATTTTTTTCTTATGGCCTTAATTAAAATCTAAAGTTTACTCTTCCCGAATTCATCCTAATTTAGTTTCTCTTAAAGATAAAATTGCCGAAGTGTGTTTTAATATTAGTCCTCGATTGTTAGATAATGTTAGACGTAATTTTTATGACAGGTTAGGATAGTACTGTATGGCAGTACCTAAATGGAAACTTATTTGAACATTTAATTTGAATAGGTACTCCAGTTGTAATTTGTTTGGCTGCGAAATTGATTAAATTATTTATTTTTGTTGTTTTTGATTTTTGTGTATTATTTGTTACTTGCAGATTCAATTTTAATGGTCAATGCTTAGCAACCGTTTGACTATCAATTGCCACCGGAAGAGTAGATCTTTAAAATAAACTAGCATCACTCCAGCGCCATGGTGCGTAGTCTCGTGGACGCACGGCATAATATTTTGTTATTAATATTTAAATATACTCATATTCAGTTGGTATACATTATTCAATTTCCCGCTAATTCTACCTATTACACTTGCGCACTAAATTCGATTACAAATTGTCACTCCTAAAATCTAACACTGATTTATGCTGTGGCTTATGAAGTAGGTATATGCCTAGTAGGTATATGGGTTTATGCTGTTCTTGTTTTTGGTTTATGCCAAGTGTTGCCAGATCTACTGATTTTACCTTCAGTCTACTGACCTACTGATTTGTATGTAAAATCTACTGATTTCCTCAATAAGACTAGAAAACCTAACAAATCGAACTTATTTTTGTTGTTCTGTCGATATGCTGAAAAATATTTTTGATTTGCCAATTGTGTTGTGTAGTAGGCCCTACTGTTTAGTCGAGTTAGTAGTTAGGTCTGGTGAGTACAGTTGGACATTTGCGTACCAAACACTACTTAAAAAGTAGGAATGAAAAATGCTGCCCTACTGATTTTTCTAAAGAACTACTGAAATGCCAAAATCTACAAAAAAAATCAAGACGGAATAACTGATTTTGAGACTGATACTGAAAGAATAGTATATTGTGTTATTAGGAGTAAAAGTGTCATTTTGTGTGCCGAGCGTGACGTTTGAACGACGAGCGCTAGCGAGTCGTACAATTTCATGCCAGGCCCACAAAATCACTTTTACTCCGAATAACACATGTTATTTTTTCTTCAAACGCACAAATTAAAAGCCATTCAGCAAGAAAATTTTAAAAAAAGTCAAAAATGAACGTCATACCAGCTGTCGTTGCTTTGTTATAAAAAATAAAAATTACGAGTTGCCATTGGCTCATTAAGTGTCACTTTTACTCCTAGGAGTAAAAGTGAATGTTTAACTGTGTGTATCCAAGGACACAAAGTCGTGTTTTTCTGACGTTTGAAGAAAATAGATGTTTTTATTCGAAGCATTCCAGATATATGTATTATCCGAACCAGGAGAGATGACCCTGCCTCATCACACGCTGAATTTAGTAACGACAAACACGCGTGTACATTTGTTCACAAACCCCATGCACACGACAAGGATAGCATTACAATAAGCCTGTGTTATGATTAAAGTGCTTATTTGATTAGAGTAGTTTAAGTCACATGCGCGTGTTGTCACTAAAACGTCAAACTGTCAAATTATTACTACATTTATGGCCGATCTCACCGAGCGTTCTTAAAATTTAAGAAAGACTTAAGTTGTTAAGACATACTAATGCGGTCTCACCGTCAATTTAAGTCTTACTTATGTCTCTAAAAACGTCCTAAATATAAGTTATCAATTTCGGTGACTTAAAACGCTACTTAATCTATAAGTTGCCGCGTTCTGTCAGTAGAAAGTAGTGGAACTTCAAAAAATGGACTTGGACAACGATTTATTATTTCTGCAAGTCTTACTTATGTCTCTAAAAACGTTTTAAATATAAGTTACCAATTTCGGTGACTTAAAACGGTACTTAACCTATAACCTATAAGTCACTGCGTTCTGTCAATGTGTCAATTAAAAGTCAAAAAATGGTCATATCCCCATTTGTATGAAGCGGTACTTCCGTTTATCGATTTCGAACGTGCTAACCAATGTAAAAGCCTTTTGCCGCTTTAGTGGCAGAAATCGAACTAGACTTTGTCTAAGTCGCGACTTAACTCGCTTGGTGAGACAAAACACAAATTTAAGAACAACTTTATTTTAAGAACTACTTAGCTAAGCTTTAGTGATAAGTATTGTCGGTGAGATCGGCCATTACATTATTTCATTTTATTAGTTATCTAAATTCCTATGTTCATTGGAATTCGTTTTTGTACTACCTATTTGTGTTGTGAGGTTTAGATAAATGAACATTTAATTTGGTTTATTGCGTCGCAGAAGAATTACAGTTGTACATTTATTGGTTAGATTATTATATCATTTGGAATTTTGAATTGGTAAATAATTTACGTTGCATCTAACCCTAGTCATAAAAAAGTAAATAAACGCAAATAACTAAAACAGCACAATAGAAAACGGATTTTTAAATTTCTTAATCAAAACGAAAATAACCTAATGTCAAATTCGTATTGAAAGTACTTGACAGCTGTTTGTTTTCCGGTTTAAAGCGCCAGTCCTAATTGCTTGAGAATACAACTGATGCTAATTTGACTAGCAAGTAAAATGTAAAATCTTATATCATACGGATAGCATTGATGACGAAGGGGTCATCTCTCCTGGTTCGGATAGTAGGTAGTGTTTTATTGATTTCTTTGGCCTACACTGATTTATACTGATTTTTAAAGCGCGCCATCTACTGATCTCATAAAAAGTCATCTGGCAACACTGTAATACAACAGAACGGTGATGTTATCACAGAACTGACAGAACGATAGAATACCAAAAACAAGCAGAGCACAACAAAAAGGATTATGTGATTGTGAGTACGAAGCAAACAAAACGGATTTGAACTACCACAACATTTGTGTAGACGTAGTTTGTGATAATAAATAAACTAATGGGCTATTAGTTAATGTTTCGTATTATTGTCATACATTAAAAGCTATTAAAAATATAAGGTTAGGTAACGTTGTTTCTATACTGTGGTAGTACTGTATGTTTAAAGAAATGAATTCGAATGTTATTTAAGGATTACTTACTACTGAAATGCATATGCAATATTCTCTCTAATACAGAAGAATGTAGTACGCCCTCAAGTTTAAAAAATGTGTTAAGAATAGCAACAAAATTGTAAACCAGTAATCTTCAATTTTTTATAATGTAACACAATATTATCCAACAATTTAAACAAACAACAAGACAGTTTTGCAGTTTCCATACTATAAGGATCTTGCTTGAAATTTGAAGAATATAGAATTTAAAGAATGACCCCAGAAAACATTCATATTCATCAGAAATCTGAAAGTATGAATAACAATTCTCAACTCGTTGAAACAAATTTAAAGAATACACAAGCAAAATCAAGGCCATACCGATGTATAGAATGTGGAAAAACGTTTATCCAAAAACATCACTTAACCACACACGTAAAAATACATTCTGGAATTCGTCCTCATGTTTGTATTCACTGTGGAAAAGCATTCACGCATAAGCATTGTTTAAATACTCATTTATTACTACATTCAAGCAATCGACCATATCAGTGCAATGTATGTAAAAAGAGTTTTACCTTAAAACATCATTTAATTTCTCATGCGAAGGTTTGTTCCTTGAAAGAAATTACCGAACAAATGCTAATATTTAATTTTATACTTCAGGTTCATAACAGAGAAAAACCCTTTGTTTGCTCGGATTGTGGACGTGCATTTCCATTAAAGCGGCATCTTGTTACACATTCTAAATTTCACGCTGGTGAAAGGCCATTTATGTGTAAAGAGTGCGGTGAATCATTTACATGCAGAGATCACTTGGTAAGTTACAAAGTTAATAGCTAAAAAAGAATGAAACATTTGTACAGGATTTTTACTAGGTAATGCATTTAAGATTTCATGGTTCTGTTAATTCATTCGCATGTCAAGAATGCAGTGCCACTTTCACACGTAAATTTGAATTAGTAAATCATAATCGTTTACATGGACATATACCTCTTAAATGCCCCATATGCAACAAGGAATTCCTGCAGAAGCGAACGCTAATTATGCATATAAGGTAGCCACATTTATTTCTTAAAAAAATTTATAACTTGACAATAACAGACATAATCTTGCTTATATAATATTCTTGCAGAACACATACACAGGAATCTTCACTCTGTTGTTCAGTGTGCGGTGAAGGCTTTCATCTTGAAGAGGAGCTTACTATGCATATGTCTCTTCACGATAAAGCAGCGCCATTTAACAAGAAAGGAAAGCCATTACCATGTTCATATTGTAATTATTCTTTCAGTAACCAAGAAGGTTTAGCATTACATATGAAATTACATTCAGGTGAAGCCTCGCTAGTTAGTGATTCAAGAATGTTAACAACTAGTTTACAGCTTACAAAATACCCCGTTTGTGAAAACAAGAAAATAAATTCTCCACCATCAAATAACTACAAAACCGAAAGTTTAAATTACAGTATGGTAAACGTTAAAATCAAATCGCATATTTGTAAATTTTGTTCAAGAGCTTTTAGTGCAAGACATGGTTTACAGCAGCATAACAAAAGAAATCCAGAAGGAACATGTTCATTAAAATCACATGTATGTGGAACATGCAACAAGGCGTTTTATCAAAAAAATCATTTATTATTACATCAAAGACAGCACAATATGTAGTATGATCAGAAAGTCTTTGCATCGCGATTGCTGTGGAACTAAAAGTCGTCTCTGAATTTGGTTACTTCTATTATTTTTAAGTCACTGGCATTTACTTGACATCTTTCAAAAGTGAACAGATTGTAACTAAAAATGTTCCAAAATAGCTATTTCTGTAATAAGTACATAATGTAGGTCTTTATGGACGAGCGAACGAAGTGAGCGAGGCCAATAAATTTGGCGAGTCCATCAAGCCTAATTATGTAGGAATTACATACAAAGCTTTATGTTCAGCTGCATATCACAAAATTTCCTTTTTTCTAACACTAATATCTTATACTGTTTCTATGGTGCATAAGAGCTCACTTGTTATGTTTCCTTTAAAATACGCTTTCTCTATAAAATACGTCGTCAATGACAACGTATTTTATAGGCCTTTAAATACGTCGTTGCCTAGCAATCTTCGCATTTTGTGTATTATGACGCGTCTCAAATAATAATTTATTAAAATTTCTAATAATATATTAGTGAAAGAAAATGTCTGATATTAGTGTTAGAAAAAATCTTGAAGACAACTCGTGTTTTGTAGTTTAAAAATCTCGGTCTATCAAATCCTCGGCTCACTTCGTTCGCTCGGATTTGAACTACGCCCTTGATTTTTAAACCTTCTATAAAACACTTGTTGTCTTAATAGCTATTAAATTATTTTGAGGTTCAATAGTTATTTGTACAACTAGTAATGAAAGCAATACTTTTTTTCATGAGTTTGAAGTTTGATGCACGACGGCGAAGCCGGAGTGCATCAATCAAACGAGTGAAAAAAAGATGCTTTCATACGAGTTGTACACAATATTTTTTTGCATTTTTACATTTTAAATCCCTCAAAACAGGATAAAAAGGATTTGAGAATTGACAGTTGTCAAACTGACAATTTACAATATTTTTTCTACAAACACTACTAAAAACTGAATTTTTAACACGGCATACTGCAATTAAAAATGTAATATTAAATCGCAGCGTGTTAAAAGTAGATCACGTGGTTTACTTTTAACACTAGTATTAAAAGGCTGCTGTCACAATGACAATGTTGGAGCAAAAATATTAATCAAAGAATGATTTTACCTACCAAATTGATAAATCTAACGTTGCCCTACTAGCAGCTTCTTCTATATCGACCGGAATTTCTTCACTTAGATTAGAACTAATCTTAAATTATTGTTTTTCACTTTTGACAAGCATATGTCAAACAATACATATGTAAGCTCAATTCTAAGTTGTTTCGTAAATGTCACAGAGTACTAGATTTTTTAGGTAACCTTTGGAATCTCTAATAAGTGAGTTTAAAATGCTTTCAATGGCGTTTGTAGAAAAAATAGTGTATGATATTCGTGTTAAAAGTGATTTTATTTTGTTCGTGGGGTTGCTCAACTCGCTACTCTCGTTTCGCAATCTCCCCCACTCACAAAATAAAATCTCACTTTTAACACTTGTATCATAAATAACTATTATTTAAAGCATACTTACTTAATGCAAAATGTAAATAAAAAAAGTGTTGCTTTCTTTATGATTTTTTGATAAAAAAAGTCCACTTTTTTTGTCATAATGCAAAAATAGCTATTTATGATACAAGTGTTAAAAGTGAGATTTTATTTTGTGAGTGGGGGAGATTGCGAAACGAGCGTAGCGAGTTGAGCAACCCCACGAACAAAATAAAATCACTTTTAACACGAATATCATACACTATTTTTTCTACAAACGCCATTGAAAGCATTTTAAACTCTCTTATTAGAGATTCCAAAGGTTACCTAAAAAATCTAGTACTCTGTGACATTTACGAAACAATTTAGAATTGAGCTTACATATGTATTGTTTGACATATGCTTGTCAAAAGTGAAAAAGAATAATTTAAGATGAGTTCTAATCTAAGTGAAGAAATTCCGGTCGATATAGAAGAAGCTGCTAGTAGGGCAACGTTAGATTTGTCAATTTGGTAGGTAAAATCAGTCTTTGATTAATATTTTAGTTGCTCTGTCATTGTGACAGCAGCCTTTTAATACTAGTGTTAAAAGTAAACCACGTGATCTACTTTTAACACGCTGCGATTTAATATTACATTTTTAATTGCAGTATGCCGTGTTAAAAATTCGGTTTTTAGTAGTGTTTGTAGAAAAATGTGTTTTATAGCTCTAGCCTCTTGCAGGGTGCTGTGTTGAATAATCGCCTAGTTACCAGGTTGTTTAATAACAGAAGCAACCAATCAACGGCCGTTTTACTTTATCATTATGGTACTAGTCCGTAAATAGTATATTACGTGCCAAGTGCGGAAAAGTGGATTTTTACTAGACGAGTATGGCAGGTTTGAGTACGAGCGATAGCGAGTACTTAAATGCCATGCGAATCTTGTTAAATCACTTTTCTGACACGCGCGTCGCGTATAGTATTTTTTCGCATTTTATGTTCTCACATAAAAAGTTATCTAAATTTATTGCGATACATTCTGAATAAAATTAATAAAAACACGGAAAAAAGTAAGCGGATTCTCGATAACATAGTAATCTGACAGGAACTGTTTTTGACATTCAATTCAAACAAATAATAGTAATTTGTATCACAAGGCTAGAAACTGCCACTTTGCAAGTGCGAGTACTTGTAAAGCAGTTTCTAGGCGTGTGATACACAATATTTTTTCGATAGAAATAGGTTAATTATAAAAAAGAATTTTTTTATTCAAATATTTGACGCTAGAGAATTTATTTTTCTGAGATTGGTATTATCATGCATAGGTGCAATAATTCGAATTTAAATTTAAAAATCCAGTAGCTAGTAAGCGTTAAGTTTTGACATTTACTGTGCTTGTGTTACAATATCATTTGTAATGTTTAGTTTTTCAATGCAGTTCGTGTTCTTTTTGTTCCTTTAAATCTTATTTGAAAAAAACTCATTGTACCTAACCTACAAAATATATTTGCGTGACATGAGAGGGCTGAGACAGTTAAGGGATAAGGGTTAAGCGCTACCAACCGCATTTAAAAAAAATTCTAATAATTTTACTTTCCTGCCTAGGCCTGAAAGTAGCATTTTCCAGACGATTTATATGCATGAAAATTGAGTGTTTCTAAACGGAGGCCGGAAAATAAATTTTTTTTTTTAAATCTAATTCCGAAATGGACTTGAGTGACGAAAATAACTTGGAAAACCATTCAGAAGATATTTTAAATGCTGCCCGAGAAGCTGTCAAATTGCGTTTTAATGAAACCTGACGTTGCTATATTGTAAAGTGACCCATTACTTCACGATTTTGACTGTACTAATGTAATACATTTGTGTATGAAATGCGAAAAATGATATTTTATGGCCTCTAAACAGTAAAATAATCTAGTCATTATGAGACAGCTGAACATAATAGTATATTATACACGACGCTATAATGTAGGCTATTATTACCGAGGATAATGTTTGCAACACGAGCGAGTTTTGCAATTATCCGAGGTAATAGTAGCCATTATAGCGAGTCGTATACTATACTTTATCCACGAACACAAATACGAAGAATTTTTAATTAAAATTTATCGACGACTTGTCAGTAATCTATCAATTAGGATTAGAAACATAACCTATAATCTGTCAATTAGGATTAGAAACATAACCTATTTCCTTCATTATACACCATAGACAATGATGTTACCATGACACCTTGAATAATCATTATACACTGCTGTCAGTGTATAATGGATAGCATTATGAGTGACCAAACACATGAATAATTGACAGATTATTAAGTAGCCGTGGATAAAGATAGTTCTTTGTAATTTTATGTTGAAAATCTCAACTAAACTTTGTTTACTTATAAAAATATTGTTTTTTCCTTGAAAATTTGCTTTTATTAGAGATCAATAACGTAATAGTAATTTGTAATACAAGTGTTGAAAGCTTGCGTTTGCCACATGAATGTGAAGTTTGCAGCACAAACGCTAGTGAGTGCTGCAGTCACATGAGTGTGGCAAATACAAGCTTTCAACACATGTATTACACACTATTTTTTCTACAACCACAAAAAATTTAAATATTTCTGCAAAATCAAATCTGACATTCATCAAATGTCATTTATGACATTTTGATTTGCGTGCGGAAAGTAAACAAATTAGCGTATGGAAAGTTTACTTTCTGCACGCAAATCAAAATTTGAGTGTGGAAAGTTTACTTTCCGCACGCAAATCCAGATTAATCCAGATTTGCGTGCGGAAAGTAAACTTTCCGCACGCTAATTTTCACTTGTTCGGCAAACACTCATTTTCAATACTCGTATCTATGGAGACGAAGTCTGAAAATCCCACTTTCCATGGTGGTTGTAGAAAAAAATAATAAAAGTAAATAATTTCAGAGATGACATGTAATTTCCACAGCAACCGCGATGCAAAGACTTTCTGATCATATATTATGTTAGATAACTTAAGTACAGTCGAACTTCAATAACTCGAATTTTTGATAACTCGGAACAAATTGGTTGGCGTTAGCGTCAAGAGTGAGAATTAGGTATGTGTAATTTTTACTTGATAACTCGAACTTCTATTACTCGAATATCTTTCGTACAGAATATTTGGCGCCACCTTCGATAAGTCAAATTTTCTGGGAATCGTTGAGCGCTTTGCATTCGTATTTAATAACCAATGAACATACAACCGATTCTCTGTATAATTGTTTAAATAACATTGAACCCTTGACCATAATATGTCCTCTCCCCCGCCCCTGCCATATTGTTACACCGATTAAGAAATCGTAGCTTTTATTTTAGTTTCTTTGTCGTCACCAGCGACTTATTTCTTGTTTAATTATTTAATTGCCCTGCTGCTAAGAGCAGACAAAATAATAATGCATTCGTTCAGAAATTTGTTTACAAACCCTAAATTCTGGGTAATTAATTAGTCATGGACATCACACTTTTTGAATTCGGGGTATTAATTATTTTCAATGTAAAATATTTTTAATATTTGTTTCAGACGGGAAATTTTAAAAAAGTCTAGATTTCAGGCTATAAACTTTTTTGGAATTTTTTAAACAAACTTAAAATGAAATAAGTTAGATTTACCTTAAAATAAGTAGTCATGAATGATAAATTTAAGTAAAGTCGGCGAAATATTCGGTTATGCCGAATATTCGTTAAAATGGCCGAATATTACGACTGCCGAATAGTTAACCGTTAACCAAATATTCGTTTCACCTCTATCAAATAATATATACATATTATGTATTTTATTTAATAACCCGAAGTCTTGATAACTCGAACTTTTTTTCTGGCAAGTCATGGTTCGAGTTATCGAAGTTCGACTGTAATACCAAATTTCAAAGTAGCTCGGATTTGAACAATTGCCAAGCAACTAATCATTTAAATCATTATCCAACTAGTGAAATTACTAAATTAGTAGGCTACCAATAATGATAATGGGAATTTTTTCAACAAAATGACATATATGCGTCTGTCGATAAAAATACGGAAGTTAATGCGCATTGAAGGTATGCGAATTATGAATATCAGTACACCAAATGAAATAAATCGCTCGCTTTGTAGTGAATTGGTTCACTCAGTGCTGCATGATTTTACAATTTTTGTGGCAAAACTTAGCAATTTAATTGTTACAAATTATTTCCTAAAAAATTAAATATGTCACGCTTCAAAAATTTGTTACTTCAGTTTGTAAATTCTAGTGTAAATGTTAAATTCACACCAGTTTTATAATTAAAAAATATATAAACTTAAGTACCTACAGTCTTTGAATTTTAAACCTTTTTAACAAACAGTTTCTGTACAGGGTGGACCAAAATCGTTGCAATAACAGGGTATCTTAATATTATGTATGCATTTTCTGTAACCTCTTATACCTTTGGGTGTCGAGGCTGGTGCGTCAACGTCTGAGGCTATGATAAGAAAAAGCTGAATAGGCATTCATAGCCTAATTTTTGAAAACATGTATGTATGTATTGTCTGTAACCTCTTATACCTTTCGGTGTCAAGGCTGGTGCGTTAATGCATGAGGTTCTACGGGTGCAGTGCACAATCCGCCCCGACTCTGCGAGTTACGTGATTAGTGCGCCGTTTTAATACCCACATACTGCACCATGTGTAAAGTGTAAGTGTGTAGTGTAGGAGCTCGTTACTCTACCTCTTAGGACTGTATTCTGAAGAGAGCGTTTTAAATTAAGTGCCCAATGACGAATGGTTACCAGGACTCGATACCGACCTCCAGACTGCAGGAAAATCCTGCCCATCAGGAGATTCGAGCCGGGGACTAGCATAACGCTAGCCTGAAGTGCCACCACTGCGCCACCCTGGCTACTTTTTTTTGAAAACATTACATTTCAAAAATTAAAAATAAGTTATCGTTTGTGTTTTTATTATAATTATTTCTTAGCCTTGATACAACTCTTCTTGTGTATTTACCTTACACTATATACCTAATTACATTTAATAACTTACGATATACAGGGTATCTCAGACATGGCTCCCCAGGCCTATAACTTTGTTATTTTTAAAAATAACCATGATAAACTATATATATTCGTAAATGGGAGCAAATTCTCTATAAGATGGGGAAAGAAAATCTTAGAAAATCTGTACTCATATTATGGCAGCGATATTCAACTTTTTTTTTTCAAATTGCACACTGCTTTTTTTCGCTCATTCTGATAGTACTTTTTATTCTCTTTATAACCATGTAAACCAATATGGGTCTTACATAAGAAAATTTTCGAAAAAAATACGATTGAAAGTTGAAGTCTAGGTTTGCCGTGGAAACAACTGATTGTTGTAGTTTGTACTCGTCGGCGATAAAAACAATAGCGGATACCTTTCTGCATACAACCTTGCTGCTTTTCTTGCATTCCTCTCACATAAACCATAAACAAGGATCATATCAAGCTTTTCAGAATTAGTGTAATTCAGTTCTAATTCTCCGATGATTTTAAACAAGAACATACAAATACAGAAAGAGCACTTGTCATTCTTTACAACGTAAATTGCAATTGTTTTACAGCTATACGCTATTTTTTTCATCGCCGACGAGTACAAATTACAACAATCAGTTGTTTCCATGGCAAACCTAGACTTCAACTTTCAATCGTATTTTTTTCGAAAATTTTCTTATGTAAGACCCATATTGGTTTACATGGTTATAAAGAGAATAAAAAGTACTATCAGAATGAGCGAAAAAAAGCATAGTGTGCAATTTGAAAAAAAAAAGTTGAATATCGCTGGCATAATATGAGTACAGATTTTCTAACATTTTCTTTCCCCATCTTATGTATAGAGAATTTGCTCCCATTTACGAATATATTGGTATGATACACACCCTTAACTGAATTGCATACAATTTAAATTTTCCAGCTAGCTCAAAATGTTTATAATTTAGTTAATTTTTAGAGACTCTTTTATCCCAGGTCGCCAAAGGGATCGCCCTGATGAAACTTTAAAACTTCACCAAGTTGAATTCTAAATACCTCTCAAAATTATGCAAATCTTTACAAACAATAAACAATAAATCCTAATAATTAATTAAACACTTTTTAAAAATTAATAAATTTACAGAAGTACCTTTTATAACAATCCAAATGAACACACTTCATATTTCACTTCCAAATTATCAAGTCCTGCCAAATTTCCTCCAACAATACACCTCCTGACCTCCTGCCTCGACTCAAATTATCCAAAACCTGCCCCAACTTCCAACCAAAGACACATCTTTCCCTTTTCTTAATTCAATATCCCACCTTTATCCACATTTTTAAAACTTCTTCAAAAAATAAATTTTATTTCATAAAATTTTATTTATTTAAATCCAAAATTTATTATATTTTCATTTTAAGAACTTTCTCATACAATATTTTAACTAATTATCTTTTAGTTTATTTTAATTTATGGGATTTTATTGAGTTTAAAAGGGATTCTTATAAAGCCCAACTGTATTCACCCAAAATTAAAATTCAACTATCTTATTTACATATTTACATCACCTTAGTTACTACATTTTAACATACTATGACTATTTTATATTACATATTTACAACTTAACTAACTAGATCTTCTACCCTAACGATTTACATTTTATTAACAATAAATTTTCATAATTTTGAAAGGCGTCCACAACTCACTATTAAAATTCCAAAATCCCATCAAAACGATATCATCTCAATATATACAGGGTAGTGATGGGAAGTTTAGGTACTTTGATTACCCGTACTCATTCGTTACTTTCGGATCCAGTATTCGTTCAAAGTATTCGTTACTGAGTACCGAATCTTTCCTTTCGGATCCAGTATTCGTTCAAAGTATTCGGTATTCGACTAACGATATACATACGAGAACTAAATCGGAGCATCGCAAGATTCGTATTCGTAGCTATTCGAATCCTCGATGTACGTAGTACGTACGAGAACTTAATCGGAGCATCGCAAAGATTCGTACTCGTCTACTCGTAGCTATTCAAATCCTGTTATTTTATTAAGAAACGTTTTACAGAATTATTTCATAATAAATACAATTACTTAGTAGATATATTTTTTACTGCAAGAAATAAAAAATAACTAGTGAGGCTTTTAGAACTTTAAATTTATAACAAAAGATGGTTTTCTTTAATTTACATGAAATTGTTTGTTTCAATTTGTATATCATTACAATATTCGGTGTTCAAGAACATTTAAAGAAAAATATCATATTATAAAAATATATTTAAAAAAAACAAACTAAAATATGTACAATGAACGATTGCTTAGATAACTAAAAATATTTACAATTTTATTTACAGTCGATTTAAAATATCTAAAAAAGTGGGTAAAGAAGGATATATTCAAATCTAAATATTGTTTGGGTTTCAGCTTCGATAGCTTCAAATTCATAGTAGGTAGGTGTATACTAGAGTGGTGCGAAAAATGTCAAATTTATATTTTCGATTCGCTATACCGCGGAAAAGTTGCCTTAGGTGTATACTAGCATAACTAAAAAAAAATTATCAAAATCGGACAATATCTTCCGATCGCGCAAAACGCCTACAGTTTTAAAAAAATTACGAACTTGACAGTTTTTTCGTATTTTTTTTTTAATTTGGGGTTTGTATTTTTTTAGCGCTATAGTGCTAAAACGTTAGTACTAGTATTGAATAGCCTGCAAAAAAAATCACTGCTTTTAAAGCATATCTTCCGATCGCGCAAAACGTCTGAATATTTGCAAAAATTGCAAATTTTTCATATTTTCGTAATTTTGAAGATATTACTGTTTACAGTGTTTACATACAAATGTGCAGCTCTTCGCTTGCTTAGAAATAATCTAATTAATTTTAATTTTCTAATCGAAACAACCCAGAACTCACCACGAGGAGGTGGCTGCACTTCGAGTTCCACCCACAGTGGACAGAGTCTCAGCGGCTGTGAAAAACGAGAAGTGAAATAATTTCAACCGATTGACTGTGAGATCCCGAACATTGATAAGAAACTACTGAGCAAAGATCAAAGATACCTATTTGACATATCCCAAGCAATAAAATGTGGCTCTTTTCCAAACGACTTGGCAAATTGTACTACCCTACCTGCGAAATAAAGGCATTTTTTTCTATGAGTGGTAATTCTACGGCGAAGTAGAGAAGGCGTACAAAATAAACTAGTATCTTAATTAAACTGTGTTTAATATTACCATTCCGTAATTCCGTTCAAACTACAAAATACAGTCCACTTTACAAACTATCAACAAATAAACAGTGTGGAAAGCTTGTTCGTCTTCTAATCTGATTAGGTATCAGATTATGTATTTGAATTGTGTGTTTTTTATTCTAATAATTGTAGTTTCGTCGTTTGTTAGAATATGTGTTTTATTCATACTAATTTTCAACCCTGCCATTTTGCTTTGGTCGTTCAGTTGGTCGATCATTATCTCTAGTTTTCTGCCTGAGTTGGCAAATAGTATGACTGTTTTGTAAAGGTAGTGAAATTGGAATTGCTGATTCTAAGAATTATTCTCTGCAGAACCGGCGTCGATAACACATTAATAAATGCATGGTAATTGATATGCACAAAGTATATTCAACTTTATACAATTATATATAGAATTCAACTCAAGAAATAACAGAAAATTGAAAATACGTACAACTCGGAACTTGACTTACGTTAATTATTTTTAACAGAATGTCTTTTGCCTAGGTGATTATGAAAAACCAAAACAATGATTTCCAGGCAACGGAAATGAAATGATGTTACTAGATAAAATTCATGACTTCTTAACATGCCGGCCTCGTTGAAATCGCAATGATTTCAAAGAACAAAGTAATTAATTACAATAATAACAAAAAAAAATACAGTAGAGATGAAGTTAAATCTAGAAATACAAGTTATACAAGTAGTAAAGATAATAACAATAACAAATAGAAAAAGACAATAGACTGAAAATAAACTGTTTGTAAATGTTCACTTTTCTGCCACATAAATGAGTTTATGAATTTGGGAGTACACATAGTTTGTGGACAGATCTTTTAATGGTATAACCATTTGCAATTCTTAATGTAACAGACCGCACAACACCGTCATTGCCCATGTGAACTTCTGTTACACATCCCAATTCCCATTGTAAAGGTGGCAGATTGTCTTCTTTAATCAAGGCTAAAGAATCCTTTTTTATTAGATTAGGACGCTGTTGAAAGCATTTTGTTTTTCGCTGCAATTCGGGGACTACTTCCAAACTCCAGCGACGCCAGAAGGATTGGACTAGGCGTTGAATTCCTTGGTGCAACATCAGTCTATTTTCACTAACCTGATCTAAGTTTACTTCAGGTAGCGAATGAAATGATTCGGAAATTAAAAAATGTGCAGGTGTTAAAGGAATTAAATCTGAAGGATCTGAGGATAATGGGGACAGGGGCCGCGAATTCAATATTGCCTCTATTTGGGTTAATAAAGTATGAAAATCCTCATAATTTAAGGAAGTATTCCCTAAGACACGTTTTAAATGCGTTTTGATGGATTTCACACCGCTTTATCACATACCACCTTGATGAGGTGTTTTAGGTATAATAAACTCCCACTTTATCTGCTCATTTGCCATAAAGTCAGAAAAACAATTATTCGTAGTTTCTAAATTTAAAAAATGTTGAAGTTCTTTTAACTCATTAGCCGCACCTTTGAAATTAGTTGCATTATCAGAAGAAATTCGTAATTGGCTTTCCCCTACGGCTAATAAACCGCCTGAAAACTGCTATAAAGGATTCCGTAGATAAGGAGGTTGTTATTTCTAAATGTATAGCCCTTGTTACTAAACATATGAACAAACAAATGTAGGACTTGATAAGTTTGGAACCCCGAAGCTTCCTGTCCTTAATTAAAATTGGACCAGCGTAATAACACCGACGTTAGAAAATACAGGAGTTCCAACCTGTAACCGTTTTGCAGGTAAATTACCCATAATGGGATGGTAAGCTAGAGGATTAACACGAAAACATTTAATATAGTCATGGACGTCCTTTGGCCATATTTCACCCTGAGATGGGCCAATAGTACTCGCGTATGGCAGCCAACAAATGTTGAGCTCCGCAATGTAGTAAATTTTCATGGAAGTACTTAAAAATGAGTTTAGTGAAAGCGTGCTCCTTTGGAAGCAACGCAGGAAATTTTTTGTCAAGGGAGTAAGAGGAATTTCGTATCCTACCACCTACTCTTAGAATACCAATTTTGTCAAGAAAAGGGCTTAGGGGCAGAATGCTGGAATTATTTTCTAAATTTTGCTTATTTTTAAATTGTATGACTTCAATTGAAAACGTTTCTGCCTGGCATAAGGTTATTAAAATGTTCATGGCTCTTTCTAACTCAATAGTTTGTAAGTTACCTTTGCTTCGCTGGGCTATCGAAAGTTGCGCATTTTTTATGAAACGGAGCATCCAAGCGAATACTCGTTTTAAGTTTGGAAAGGGATGAAAATTTCTGAAACATGTTTAAAGCTGGAACCGTTAGAAAATTAAAGATAAGATCGGATTGAGCTTTTACTTTGGAAGAAGGTTCTTCGGCTTTGATAGCTGGAAGTGTAGGCCATCGATCGGGAGTTAAATTTAAAAAAGATGGGCGATGCCTCCATAAAGAGTTGCTTAACAAATCCACACTGGAAGTACCACGGTAAATTAAATCTGCGGGATTTTGTTTTGACGGAACGTAATACCAATCACAAGGCTCTGAAATTTCTTGAATGCCCGCGGTACGGTTGGTAACAAAAACTTTATATTTGTTAGGTGGAAAATTAATCCACTTTAAAACTATCGTTGAATCTGTCCAAAAATATGTTCTACTGAAACTGAGAGTGAGGGTATTTATAACTTTTAGAAGAAGTTGTGTCAAAAGTAAAGCCGCGCAGAGCTCTAGTCGAGGTATGGTTGTGGTGCGTATAGGGGCCACTCGTGATTTAGAGCACAACAACTGTATGGAAACAGTATTATCAGGATGTATACATCTGATATAAATGCAACAGCCAAAAGCTCTAGAACTGCTATCACTAAAGCCGCGCAGAGCTCTAGTCGAGGTATGGTTGTGGTGCGTATAGGGGCCACTCGTGATTTAGAGCACAACAACTGTATGGAAACAGTATTATCAGGATGTATACATCTGATATAAATGCAACAGCCAAAAGCTCTAGAACTGCTATCACTAAAACCATGTAATTCGATGGTAGAAGTGTTTTTAGAAGTAACACACCTAGGAATCTTTAAGCTACTTAATAATGGAAGTTCAGTCTTAAATATGTTCCATTCTGAATTCAGAAATTCTGGGATACGTTCGTCTCAAGTTAACTGTAATTGCCAAAGTCTTTGGATTATTAATTTGCCTGCGACAATAATTGGAAACACCAAACCTAGTGGATGAAATAATTGTGCTATGGTTGAAAGAATTATCCGTTTTGATAGTTGTTGTAAATTCGAAGTAACTGAAATGCTGTATTGAATTGTGTCTGCAAGCGAGTTCCAAGTAACGCCTAAAGCTTTGGCATTCTCGCGTGCATCTAAAGCAATTATATGAAATTGAGCACTAGAATCGCTATCTGACAAAATATTTGAATTGTTTGATAAGAATTTTCTAATAGGAAAACCTGCTTCACTCAAAATTACAGTTATTTCTTCTTTTATTTGCAACACTTCGTCTACAGTATCGGCTCCTGTGATAATATCGTCCATATAAAAATCAGATCTCAAAATAGAAGAAGTTTTAGAAAATGTTTGAAAATTTAGTGCCAAATATTGCAGACATTTTGTAGCTACATAGCTAGCACTTGCAGTACCGTAAGTCACAGTTTGCAATTCGTAAGTCTCTAACTGTAACTCAGGACTATCACGCTAAAGGATATGCTGAAACTTTCTTTGTAACGGGTTTATCAAAATCTGGCGATACATTTTCTCAATGTCGCCCGTTAAAGCAATCTTATGATGTCAAAAACGTAATAGGATAGAAATCAGTCATCCTGGATTACAGGTCCTACTATCTGAGTATCTCGTTGATGGAAACATTGGAATCAGATTTTGCGCTTCCATCAAGTACTACACGAAGCTTTGTTGTTACAGAGCTCGATTTGATTATCGCATGATGCGGTAAATAAAATGCAGGAATACTGGCAAGTGAAACTGAAGAATCTAAGACTTTGAAAGTAGGCTCGTTATTTGCAACTTTTAGCCTTTCATAATTTGTAATGCTAATCATGTGACCAAGGTCGCGGTACTCGTGGATAAATTTTAGGTAAGCTGTGGAAGAATTAATTCGGCCAGAACAAAATAATGAAAAGGAAGAAATGTCAAGTATAGGACGTCCACTACGTCAAACAAGATTGCGCAGTCGATACAATGAATTTGAGCTATTAAATTTTGTTGAAATGAATACTCCACAAACGTATGAAGAGGCGCTCAACTGTGATGAAGCAACACACAACACACTGGAAATTGGCCATTGCTGAAGAATTAAAAGCGCTAGAAGCAAACAACACATGGGAAGTTGTAGAACTCCCACCCGGTTTAGCCCATACACAGCTCTTAGTCTGTCTGCATAATCTACTCCCCCCATAAACATATTATACTCTTTGGCCACAGTAGGAGCTATAATATCTATTTTGGTTCCATCTTTCTGAGTACGTTTGACTGTAGTTTCTTCACTACCATGGAAATTACTTGCCAAATAGACCATTCTATTATCCATCCACTTCCATACCCCTATACAGGGTGAGTTTTTGTCGATTTTTACTATGGGGATCTCGGAAACTATGGCAGATAGAAAATCGGTCAAATGGGAAAAGTAGTGCAGAATTATTAGCCGAACTAAATGACGTTTTCAAAATTTGGAAAAAGTCAAGGCCTACTAGATATTTTGAAAAATGTAGTTTTGGTCATTTTCTTCAATCCGATTTTTCTTAGTTGTTATAAATGATAGAAAAAAGCTTCAAACAGGAAAGTTTTAGATAATTTCAAGCCGAATAAGCAGAATCAATCAGATTTTATCTAGTGACTTTCGTTTCTGAGATATAACACAAACCTACTTTTTTTTAAATAGGAACCGTAGTTGGCTGTGACTTCATTAACGAGCTTATTTTTTTTCTCTTTTCAATGATATACGGGTCGATATAGTTATTTTTATAAACAACTAAGTTACACGAGTTTAACTTTTAATAGAAGTAAAAACATACCAGAGTTGGCCATGAATTAAAGAAAGCACATCCTAACAATTGAATAATAACGCAACAAACTACTAAGACAGGTACTTGTCAAAAGAACTTATTCAAAAAACAATTCAAATAGTAATACATGTTAATTTTATCTTAGATATTCAAAATGCCTCCCATCACTTTGAACACACATTTCGCATCGCTTTAGAACGTCATTAATTGATCTTCTCTGTGAGCGTCGGTCGATGTTATTGCATGCATCTAAAACCGCATCTCGCAATTCTTCGATTGAATCATAAGTTTTTGAATACACTCTATTCTTAAGCGTTCCCCACAAGAAGAAATCCGGAGGTGTGATATCTGTAGAGCGAGGCGGCCATGCAATCGGACCATTTCGTCCTATCCACTTGTCCGGATAAACTTGCTGTAAGTAATTTCTGACGCGCACCATCGTGCTGAAACCATAATAAATTTCTTCTCGTCGCTAGATCCAACTCATCTAGCATACTTTCGAATTAATTCTGCAAAAAGTTTAAATATCGAATTAGTGATCCGTCAAAAAGATACGGGCCGATGAACGTGGTGCCCAAAATTCCACACCATACGTTGAAGCCAAACCTAATTTGAGGTCTTCTTTCTTCCAAACGATATGAATTTTCTTGATCCCACCAATGTTTATTATCTCTATTAAACATACCACAGTTTGTGAAACGACTCTCATCAGTCCATAAAATTTTAAAAGGAAAAGAATTGTCTAAATTATTTTGTTCTCTGAACCACTTCCAAAAAGTAATCCTTTTCTGGGGATCTCCAACATACAATGTTTGTCCAACAGAAAATCTGTAAGGATGGAATTGGTATTTTTTGAGCACACGAACAACAGTTCTCTGAGAAACCCCAATTTCTGAAGAAATTTGTCTTGTGGAAGTCTCGAATCTTGATTAACACAAGCCAAGACATTTATTTCTGTAGATTCAGCTATAATACCACGCTCATTTTTGGATGCAATAAAAGAACCAAACTTTTGAAGATTTCGATACAGATTTCTAAAAGTTGGGAAGGACGGTTGACCTCGATCAATATAAAGATTAAAATGTTCCTCAGCAGCCCTTGCACTGTTTTTGTTACATCTAATGCAACAGGATATCATATCAAGTTTTTCGTTGTTTGAAAAAACCATAATATTTGTTAACAATAATAAAAACACAAACTTATGAACGAAGGGCTATTTAAGCAAGTAAAAAATGAAAACAGGAATAACGTAATGCATGTAATTTAAACTGTCATATTATATCGATGACATTTCTGGATTGTAAGATTCATGGCCTACTCTAATTAATGACATTTCTTTAATAAAATAACAGTTTAAACTCGTGTAACTTAGTTGTTTATAAAAATAACTATATCGACCCGTATATCATTGAAAAGAGAAAAAAATAAGCTATTTAATGAAGCCACAGCCAACTATGGTTCCTATTTAAAAAAAAGTAGGTTTGTGTTATATCTCAGAAACGAAAGTCGCTAGATAAAATCTGCTTGATTCTGCTTATTTGGCTTGAAATTATCTAAAACTTTCCTATTTAAAGCTTTTTTCCGTCATTTATAACAACTAAGAGAAATCGGTTTGAAGAAAATGACCAAAACTACATTTTTCAAAATATCTAGTAGGCCTTGACCTTTTTCCAAATTTTGAAAACGTCATTTGGTTCGGCTAATAATTCTGCACTACTTTCCCCATTTGACCGTTTTTCTATCTAGCATAGTTTCCGAGATCCCCATAGTAAAAATCGAAAAAAAATCACCCTGTATACATGCTGGAAAAACGATGGTCATATTCGCCACGGCGAAGAGTTTTATCCGCTAGCAAATTTTTATGAAGACCTTTAGAATTAGATTTTATGGTCCCACAAGCTAAAGTGTTTTCGGCTTTCAACTTTTCTAGTAAAGGTAATGAAGTTGCCTTGAAACACTACTAAATCAAGAACTGAATCCAATAGTAATAGAAAAATATCCGTTCCTGTTTCACAGCCTGCAAATTCATCTTCTACTGTACCTACAGGATAATTGTAACCTGGAACTGGGATTTGTAAATTGCGTTTACGCCATTTCCTGTCAATTGGTGTCTTATTGTTCTTTTTATTTTTGCGCTTTCCGTTTTGCTGGCTTGTTTCCGTTTGTTCATTGCTTTATTGCATTCCTTCCACATCATTTTCGGTTTCTAGATTATCTTCTTCTGTTTCTGCATGTTGTTCTACTATAAATTCTGTATCATTTCCTGCCGATGACGTGCTGGGCAATGGTTCACTAGTATTTATTTCTATATTTTGCAATTTTTTGTTAAATACTTCAAAGCTTTGCTAAACCCTGAACGTCATCACTATCATCTTCCAAGTCAGTTTGGTCATTATTATCATTTGGTAAATCTTCATACAAATAAGAGTCGATTATTTCTAATAATTCGGCATCGGTCATTTTCCCGTTGAATCCATCTAAATTAACTAATGTTAATATTTGTGCTAGAAAACTGAAAAAGAAACTTAAACGGCCCACTAACGTACCAACTAATTGTACAACTTGAAGTTGTCACAATTTTATAGACAACTGACCAACTGATCCACTAACATCCCAATTTTGTATGCAATTTATTTTTCATTCGGTACCTTTCTGTGTTTTTAGAAGCAAAGATGTCGCAAATTTAAAAAAAAAATAAAATGTCGGTGCAGTGCTAAGCTTTACAGAAAGGTGCAAAAAAAGAAGTCGGATAAAAAGTTGGATTGAAAAACGAAAACAATATACGCATACGCATACCCATACGAATTTATTAAGCAATTTGCGGGACAATGAGCCTAATGACTTTAAAAACTTTTTGTCCATGGATGAAAAGACATTTCAAAAGTTACTGAAGCTTGTTGCACCTCATATAGCGTATAGCATATAGCAGAACACAGTCTCGTCACGAAGAGCAATTCTTTTACAATGAAATCGGACTGTTAGTTGGGCAACCTGCACACACACGCAGCAACTAATTGGCGCCAATCTCAAATTGATGTGCAGTGCACTCCAACCTGCCAACTTCCGTACCAACTTGAAATTGCTAACACAATCGCAGCACTAACGCACCAATAATTGCACCAACTTCTAAAATTGTACAACTAGTTGGTACGTTAGTGGGCCGTTTTACATTTTTGATGCAATCGGCGATCCTTCAAAATAACGATTCAGAACCTACTTCTAAGTTGTAAAACTAAAATCCTATTTGCTAAAGCAATAGGTATATAACTTTCTTCCGATTTTGATTACACTTCACCTTTAGGACAGTCCAAAGAACACAAGAAATAAATTTCATAGATAATTATTCAACATTTAGGCAACAAAACAAATTTGAAAATTTGCGCAGTAAACACTAAACTAACCTCACACTTTCAACCGGTCATATGCTTTAACAGTGGCGTAGCTACCGTGGAGCAGTTGGAGCAAACTGCTCCAAGCGCACAAATTATGAGGGCGCAAAATTAGAAAGGGCGAAATAAAAGCTTGTAAAAACTTTTGTATAAAAAAAAATTCGATTTGCCAGATTTTCTATAAAATATACAAAAAATAAAGAAAATCATAATTTCGATTTCAGAAAATATACATTATAAATTTAACATTTTATACACCTAAACCTGTATAACCTAAAAATGTATGTTTGCCAAGAATGTTTAAAAGCACAACTATAGGCACTCACTATATCACTGTATACGTATTACAAGTTGTGTTTTTACAGCAAAGAAGTTACATGTATCGGGGGAATCCCACGAGCGCATGTTAACATCGGCGCAGAACACAGGCAAATATTCGGGGATTTTTTTTAAGTGTTAGTATTTAGCGCTTCATATTTCCTTTGTTTACCATGGCCATGACCAAATTTGAAGTTTATTTATACCAAAATAAATTTTGATTGTCTGTCGGTTATCAGTTCACTTATCTACCTAATTACTTACCTAATTAATAATAAAGTTGAATATTCTAAGAAGGAGAGGGTTTTTATTGTCAAAACATTTTATAAAATATGTAGGTAGTAAATATTGGTAGGTACTCCGTACTTAAAGAATTACATTTTGTTTTATTATTATATTTGTATTTATTAAATTGAATATCTTATTGTTGAAATGCCTTGAATATTTTATTAAAAAAGTAAAGTTTTAAATTGAAATGAGTACATACAGTAGCGAACATATGCATTTTCTTGTAACTTTTCCGTTCCAGAACCATTAAATTGTTACATAAATATAAGGGATGAATATCCAACCAAAATGTAAACAAAATATTCCTCTTTACATCGTCACATCGATATCTAATATTTACACCTGTTCAAAAAAATCCTGATGTGATACGAAAGTTGATAGAATCAATGTCTCGCCGTTGCAAAGCAGTTATCAAAGCTTAAGCTTTGGTTTCCTAGGAAGCGGTGCCGTCATTTAACGGCCGTAAAAATACGGTGGGTGACGTCAGAAAAACGGTGAAAAAATACGGCCGTCGCGAATTATTCCGAACTGTTATGTCTATTTTAACTGGACTATATACACAAGACACACCGCCAAAAAACGTTGCTGAACTGATTGGTACCGTACTGGCCCACCGCTTCAGATGAGACGGCACCGCTCTATTACGTTGGGTGTGCGCTACCGCTCTTTTGGAAAACACTTCGCTTTAAAAACACGACACCGTTTTTCGTGACGTCACCCACCGTACTTTTACGGCCGCTATATGACGGCACCGCTTCCTAGGAAACCAAAGCTTTACGGATATCCTACAAAATATTGAATTTTGAACTTTTAAATTGTTGAATTTTTTTCATTTTCTGTTCCTTTAAACATTATTGTAATTTTTTCATTTTCTGTTAACTAATGGAGTTTACTGAAAAATTTACCGGTTGTTGCTTTATTTCAGAATTAAAAAATTTTTTGGTTACATTTATCCTTTTTCAACTTTCTTTAAGGAAACTTGATGAATAAACATACATGTCTCCAAATATAAGTTTGTCGATGGATGCGCAGATGAGGAAACAAGACAGGTTTAATGTTAATGTTGCAAGTAAGAAGTTATTCGATAGTTTATTAATTTTAATACATTTATGGTTATAGGGAAATAAGTAATTAGTGGGAATACTTGTTAGATTAATAGTTTGTTGTTGTTTAGATTTGATTATAATTATAAATAAATGGAAAATACAAGTAATGACTGGAAATATTATGTTAGTTAGTAAAAGTTGAAATTACTTGTATTTTCCCTTCACAAAAATTAGTATAAAAGCAAAGTAACAAAACCCAAAAGGAGATTCGAATTCGGGACTTGAGACCGAAACCAGCACAAGTAGTACCGACGCTACCATTATGTCCAGTTGTGAGTAATTACGTAAAACTACCTTTAATATGTATTTTGTTGATATGTTAATATACTTGCTTTATTGATGAATCGGCGTTGTGATTAAATACCAAACAAGAACCCGCTTAATTTACGCTGCGAAGTGGAGGGCGCAGTGTAACATTAAAAAAAGATACCCAATTCTTGTCAGGCGCACGACGTGTTTTCAAGTACACTTCATAACCGCAGTAATGAATGGCGAGGCTCTTCTTATGCTTTAGAACGAATTAATGCAGGGCCTTGAAACATTTACAAATTAACTAAGTTAGCTCAGTACTCACTTTCTTATAAATGCGAAACGTATCAAATATTATAAACAGAAATCCCAAAAATTTATTCAAAACGTTCCACGTCAAGTGTACAAAATACTAAGTTTGCTGTATGAGTGTCAAGCATGATATGACGAGTCCCCACCACTTTCTTAGAGATCTACGGAGTGTCGACAAACTTATATTTGGAGACCTGTATGTATTTAGTTGACATTAGTTGCGATATATTAAAAAAAAAGTAAAATACTGCGTGTCCAGTTTTTTATGTTCACTACGGTATATGTTTTTTAAACTAAAGTTCAAAACAAATTTCGCCAGACCTCTTCCGAAAAACAAGGGGGCGCACGGATTTTACTTGCTCCAGGGCGCTGAAAATGTAGCTACGCCACTGTGCTTTAACATCTCTCACAGAACTGAAATCAGCTATAAATAGCGTGTATTTACAATCTGCAGTAGGTACTTTAGAGTACCGGTAGGCAATAGCGCGTCAAATCGATTCCTTGAATTTCTTATGGCACTTAAAAAAGTGGTACTTTTAAGTACCGTCAGACAACAAAGGGTTGTGTTGTAACTCCAATATCAACTTGAAACTTCCCCTTTTCTCACAGGAAAAACAACTTATTTCTTTATTTTATCTTCTCTTAAAGGAAAACACAACTTCCTTTTTAAAAAGAATAATTAGCACCTTTTCTTATTTATTTATATTTCTCTTCAAGGTAAACACAACTTTCTTTTTATGGAGAATAATTCGCACCACTTATTTATTTATTTATATTTCTCTTGCCTCTCGTTGCCCCGATTCCCTAATATTTTCTTCCAATAAAAAATCTTCCCTGCTCCTTGGTAACGGTTATAAAATAATAAAATTCTTTCAACACACATCCCTACATTTCTAGCCATTTAAATTATAATTACAAGATAATAACATTTTTTAAACATTTTAACTATTCTATCCTGTCTATCTAGATTCTTATTTTTACATTTCAGTTACGATTCAAATTAAATTATATCTGCATAAAACTCAATTAACAATGAATAATTACAGTCAACCATAAGTTTAACTTCAATAATAAAATACATCGAACTCACCACAAATATCATCTCAATAAGTAACAACAGGTTTTCTATTTGTGAGTATTTATTTGATCCTCTGAAACCTCCAACCAAAATAAGATCCCGCAAGAAAAATAACGAATGTGGGAAGACCTCCAAAAAACTTAAAAAATTAAGGTAAGTTTACTGGTGCATGCCATGATGACGACAACGGCAATAAACTAAAGGAATTCGAAAAGGTTGAGGGAACGAATAATAAGGAAATGAAGCTGAAATTAAAGCAAAAGAAGGAAAACAAATTGAGCAATACAATTACAAAATTTGGAAAATTGGGTGTTGGAACGTTCAAAGTTTTTGTGGGAAAGAAAAGGAACTGGCATACAATTTTAAAGCATCGGGAGCATATATAATTGCGATTACAGAAACTAAAAAGAAAAGTCAAGGAATAATGGAGTTGTACGAAGAGAATTTATTGTTATTTTCGGGCGTGGATGAAAAATATAGAACAGCAGAGAGGGTGGGGTGTATAATTAGCAAGAAAGATGGAACGAGAATACAGCAGTCGTAGTACCGTTCAAAGAAAGTGATGTCATGGCAGCTAAAAATGGGAAATCAGTAGATTTTTACAATTATTATAGTATACGGTCCAAATAAAAATAAAAGTTCAGCGGCTAAGGATAATTTCTGGGAACAAAAAGAGGTGCAAGAGAGAAGTTATAATCTTAGGTGGTTTTAATGGTAGGGTCGGTAATGAAATGGAAAGTAAAGCAAGAGTAATAGGAAAACATGGGGAAGAAACATTAAACAATAATGGGAAGAGAATTGTAGAATTTTGCATTGACAATAATATGGTGGTAACACAATGTTTCCACACAAAAACATACATAAATTTACGCGTGTCGCAGCTAGTAAAGAGGAAAAGTCGATAATCGATTATGTATTGGTAGGTACAGAGACTGTTCAAACGAAATGTCAAAGATGTGAGAGTATACCGAGGGTATGAGATTGGGTCTGACCATTATCTGTTATTAGCAATGTTTAAATGCCAATATGCAACCGCTAATATAAATCACAGTAAGACAATGGAAAGCCCTTCAGTTCCAAAGTTGGTAGACTGAAACAAGAAGAAGTGCAGAAAACTTATCTTAGATTTAGCAGAACTAGAAATTATAAATTATGAAGAAACAAATGATCTGGAAGAAGCACGGTCTAACCTTAAAAAAATAATAATGAATGCAATAACTAAAGAATGCGGGATGAGTAAGAGTCAGTCGGACAAAAGGAGAACAGGATGGTGAAGTGAGGGTATCAAAAGGGAAGCGATGCAGAAGAAACAGTTTCTGGAAAAAGTACTTCAGTAGTAAAAATGATGAAGATTAGGGAAAATATAAGAAGCAATGAGTAATAGTGAAAAATAAGATTCGATTTGCGAAGTCACGATGCTGGGAAAAGCTTGGGGAGGAACTGGAACGTAATGCACGAAGCAACCAAAAGTTGTTTTACACATTCATACGAGCAAATAGATCAAAAGAGAAAAGTTGTGTACCCAACATGCAACAAGTTTTGATTGCGTACTGGCAGTTACAGCCAGTGTGGGCTTCACAATTCTTGTATGCAGGTGATTTAGTCCTATTAGTAAGAACTGAGAAAGAACTTCAAAGGAATTTAGATATAAATATGGAATTAGGCATTAAAATAATTTGGGATGGCAATCAGTAAAGAGAAGACAGTAGCGATGGTAGTAAGTAAAGGAAGAAGGCAGGTTGAAATTAAACTAGACAGCGAATAGATTAAAGAATTAAACAACAAGAAGACTTTAAACATCTGGGATCCATGATAAGTAGCAGAAGTAGTATCGAAGCTGAAATTAAATACGGCGACAAGACGTTACTATGCCATTTACAAGGTAATTCTTTCCAACAAGGAAATATCACAGAAAACTAAATTAAAAGTTTATAATACCATTTGCATACCAACACTGATATATGGTAGCGAATCTTGGACTATCAATGAACGTCAACACCAACGCTTGCACGCCTGCAAAATGCGCTTCCTCGGGAGGACAGCGAGTGTCACAAAATGGGAAGGTTTGAGAAACTGTGATATAGTATATAGAATAAAGCTAGGAATCAGATCAATCAGAGAAGAGTTAAAAACTAAACATCTAAGATTGTTTTGGCATGTTAGCAGGATGACAGGTACGAGCCCAGCGAAAGAACTATAAGCTCATGGAATAATGGGGTAGCGAGGATATTGGAAGGTAAAGAAATATCATGGAATAGTGCAGTGATCCTCACAAACCACAAACGATAGACTAAAGTGGAGAAAACTGTGGAAAGGCGACAGTACTTGAGTGGAGTAGTGTAGTGTAATCCCTCGACACCAATAATTAATGTTATAAAAGAGGTGACTGTCTAAGAGAGAGGGAAGGGGATATTTTAGAACAGTAGAGCAAAAATTATGTGCAAATATTTTGTTTGCCTTTAGATAGTTAACTTCAGTTAAGCTTCGGAATGCACTAAATTTGATAAGTCGTAGGTGTGAAGTGTGTTTTAACAAAAATGGTGCGCTGTTTGAAAAATATGTATATCAGTTTTAGGGGTAAGGACTGCAGAACAAATAACTTTAAATTAATGAGAAAATTTTACCTTAATTATATTAATGGCGGAAAATAAAGTCCATGCGACTGTTTTTGAAACTCACAAGCCAGGCCCCGACACAGTTTCGGAGAAGTATGTATATGTACTGATAAAATCCGTGGCTATTAACTTGCGGTTTTTATGTATGTTAATGGGAAGCAACGACCATATCAGAGATTATTAAGATTTTTTAGTGCATAAGTTGTGTAAATTGTTATTATTAATATTGATCTACATACTCATCCAGAATTATGACTTCTGATAAAATATTCGGTATTTGTTAAAGGATTTTTTAACTGAATTCGTACATATATTTGTAGAAGCTATTCCTGCCTTTGGCAGGTAAAAAGTAAAGAATACACGAACAACAATTTAAAAAATAAGGCACACGAACAGCTAGTCGAATTTAGCAAAAAAATTCCCGGTGTTAATCGTGAATTATACATTTTCGTTAAACAAAAGTCCAAAAAGAACACGGATCACGCCAAAACTTTTAGAATTCTTAAAAGACCCACGAGCCAAACCAAAACAGTTCCAAGATGACAAGTTTTCTACCACTAACATACGTTTTCTAACTCACACATTAACTTGGAAGATGAAGATTTAGTATGTGAATCAGTATGTATCGTTAGTGAGTAATCACAGTTTTAGTACTTGGCGAGCCTGAACCGTGGATGAAATCCTTGCGATCAAAACTGTCCGATTTAACCGCTAGTGTAAGGCCCATGCTGGCTGGCTATGAGCGTCAGTTTAGGCCGCTCCCGGTTTAAAATTATACAGGATGTGTATAAATTGGCGAAAAAACTACACGTGGCGATGTTGGTCATAAAATTCTGAGTCGAAAATCTAAATACCAAAATATTGTAACATGTTTCCTGGGTATGCACGGGATCTTCAAAGTTTGAAAATGAAGTCTTTTAATAAGTACCTATGTTAATTCATTATCTGTTGACAGAAAGAGCTGCAAATTAGAAGAAAGAAGAATTGTAAAAAGTTATTATTGTAAAAAATACATATGGCAACATTCACGGAGTATTGCGATGTAACGGACATCCTTAGTTACCGTGCTATAGCAAAACACATGTGGTGTGTGGATCCAGTGTTGTCAAATGTACGTTCCTTTAAAATGGTTCCTGAGGACAGAGGAAGCATTGTCCAACATTTTGCTATTAAGATTTTCGACTCAGAATTTTATGACCAACATCGCCATGTGTAGTTCTTTCGCCAATTTATGCACACCCTATATGTCTAATTTCGTTTCATGTAAATTACTTTAGCAAATACTTTTAAGTAATATTGATGGTAGTGTTTTCCTAATTAAGTATTACCAAAAACTAATTTTAATTTAACATTATTTCCCAGTAAAATCAATTTCACTATTTCACATACCTACAATGTGATTTTTTAAAAACTCAATTGCAGCAGGCCGTATTCTGACTTAATACAGACAGTTCTAAGGTTAATAGGGAGTTTTTGCATAGCGTTTTTTTACAAGACGTATACGCTAACGTCGGAGTTGCTTAGCAACGTCGTATTTTACAGCTATAAAGACGTAAACGTTAGCGTTAACGGATACTAGAGAGTTTTTGCATATCGTACGATAAGTATCCGTTAACGCTAACGTTTACGTCTTTATAGCTGTAAAATACGACGTTGCTAAGCAACTCCGACGTTAGCGTATACGTCTTGTAAAAAAACGCTATGCAAAAACTCCCTACTTATCGTACGATATGCAAAAACTCTCTATTAAGACAGAATACGACCTGCTGCAATTGAGTTTTTAAAAAATCACATTGTACTTTTACGAGTTCCAACTTTCTTTTAGGTCAGAGTTGCAGTGCGGCAGCCATTATATACCAGCCGCCACTGATGTATATGTTACGGACAAAGATGTAAAGCGGGCATTAACAACAATGGCCGGGCATTGATGTAGATGTCCAATTTTCGTGGGCATTATCGCTGTTGCCCGGGCATTGACGAGATGGTCCATTAAGGTTGGGCAATGTTGTAAAAATTTTCATCTAATTTTAGTATTTACATCCTTGCCCGGTCGCTAACGATGTTGGCCAAAAGGAACTGGACAATGTTGATGGCATGGAAATGTTACATGTGAATGTATTAAATCAGTAATGAAATGCTAAAAAATATATACTGTTTATTAGTAATCAAATGCTATAACAAATATATTGTTTAAATCTTATAATCCAAGTGAGTAACTAAAAATTACGACCTCTAACCTCCAATAAACACCTCTACCGTTTTTGCAGAGGCATTTATTGGGGGTTAGAGGTAGAGGAAGGTCAGTTTTTTAATTGCTATACCAAGTACATTATCCACATTGACCAGTCATTGTTAACACTGACCGGATTTACCACATTGACCGTACCATTATTTAGATGAAATGCACGGACACCACAAGAACACTCACAAAATAAACAAAAAACATAGCCTAACTTTCTATACTATCGCTCTGTAGTGGGCACTAGCGAAATGGCCCGGATAATGTAAAAACCACACTTAATTGTCAACAACCCCCTATTTACATGGACAATCACGCTATTGGCCGGTCATTATCGATGATGCCCGACTTAGCAAGGTATTATCGATACTGACCGGCCAATAACGTGAGTGGCCGGATTGTCGTCAATGACCGTAACGTACACGTAATTTAGTTTTTACCATAATTTATTTTCTAGTCTTAAATGTGAAAATTGTATTTTTTTTTAATTTTACAACGCCTCCAAATAAACTAATTTTGTTAAAGAAAAGTATTGTTACTACATTTAACCCCTACAAAACACATATTTTTAGAAAGCACACGGAATATGGGATTTGGCGGTATCATGGCCAACTACAACTTATTTAAAAAAAAACAATTTTATGACATAACTCTTAAAATATGAAAGTTATCCCAACTGTCTACCGTGTTCTACCTGAAACAGTGCCACGAGTCCCTGTAATAATAATAATAATAATAATAATAATAATATATTAGCCCAATTTTACATACATATGTTTAAGGTTTCAACATACACGCATATAAACACATAAGCTATTATTACTTTTAAAATCTAGTAATACCTTTACTGTGTGTCATTTAGGTAATGAAATTGAAATCTAAAAACCCCTGCGTATTATAAAAAGCTTTGGCTATTAACATTTCCTTTAGTTTTGCTTTAATTTTTCTAAGTGACATTTCTTGAAAATAAACAGGCATGTGGTTAAAGAGTTTTATGGACAAATAATTTATAGAATGTTGGGTTACTTTAAGTCTGTGGTATGGAATGCTTATTGAGTTCTTGTTTCGTGTATTGTAATCATGAAATGCGGAATTTTTTGGTAAAGTGTTGATATTTTCTTTTGCAAATAATATGCACTGATAAATGAAACAACAGGGAACTGTCATGATTTTCAAATTACGAAATAAAGGTCTAACTACTCTTTTTTGTATTATAAATACTCTCAAAATTTCCGAGGAATTTCCCCATAACAGTAAGCCGTAATTTATTATACTGTAGAAATAACTATAATAAAATGCGATTACAGTTTCTATAGGAGTCAGTTAGTGGGTGCTGTTCCCGACGATTTTTTCAATCCCGGGAATCGGGATTGAAAGTTCGTGAAATCCCGGGATTTCCCGGGAACCGGGAAATTTTATTTTAATATTATACCTTTGATATTATAGAGCAATTTAATTATTTTTATTGAAAGAAAAATAAAACTTAGTAGAAAACAAAAACATATTTATTATTTCATTATTTAAAAAATTAAAAAAAAACAATAAACCTCCTTTTTTTAAAGAAAACATTAAGCAAAAGTAACAGGAAATAAATATTTAATTTATACGTCTGGCTGATTTTTAAAAACACAGAACATCAACAGAATGATCAGATATAGAGGCCCAGGCATGGGCAACCTTTCCTAGTTCTGGGGCCAAATTATCATTCTGTCTCCGAGTCAAGGGCCGGACCAAATTATTACATAAAATACATTAATATTAAATGAATTAAAACAAAAGTTACTACTTCTTATTTCATTTATTTATAATATAATGCTCTGGTATAAAGCTCTGCGTTGGCAGGTGCCTTAAATTCTATGCTAAAGCCCTGATTATTGGTGTCATAAAATTGCTATGAGCTATTTTGTGTCTACTAACTTCGCTGAAATATTTAGATCAGGGCCGAATCAAAAGAAGTAGAGGGCCGGTGGTTGCCCATATGTGAGATAGATCAACGCGTTTTTTTGTGACGATTGTGCCGCAAATTGGAAAAAACGCGTTCTGATTGTGTCGATGTCGACTTTATAGTCTCGTCCCGGGATTTAAAACGTGAATCCCGGGAGTCGGGATTATAAAAAGCAGTTAATTTCCCGGGATTTCGCTCCCGGGAAATCCCGGGAAGGACCCACTAGAGTCAGTCTAATAAGTTTGCTCATTTGATATACTACTTTGTTTAGCTTTTTTGTTAAATCTTCAATATGTTGATGCCAATTCAATTTTGAATCTAACGTTATTCCTAGAAATTTTGCTGATGATGGTTCGCCTATGGTTTTTGTTGTAAATAGTATCGATTGCGTAGATTGTTTTTACAGCTTTGGAATACTTTCAAAAGCAAAGGCGTTATTTACAGTTTTTGAAATGGCCAAAAACTAAAAAGAGCAAACGTAGCCGAATTTTATTTTCGAAAAGCATCAAAAAAAGCCCTGAAATCCAACATCAGTTTTTGTCCATCTCCTATTATAATAAGGGCACTTCAATTGAAATTTAAGTTTTGATAAAAACAGCGATTGAAGCAATTGGACAGTTTTTGATAGTTCCCGTATTTTATTTTTCTGTTTTTCAAAGCCTTTAGTTAAACGAATTTCCTTCACTTGTTTGATAAAGTACCTACATTACCTTTTCATGCTGAGGTTTAATTTGCGAAAAGTACTGATCAGTTTTCAAGAGTTTTGTATCGTTCTATTCAAATAACTAAGTGAATCATGATTGTTGAGTTTGAAGAAATTTACTTATCGTAAAAAAACTAACGTCAAACAATTACTTATTTCATACTGTATTGTGTATTGACGTTACAACTTAATTTTTATTTAATAATTACAGTGGCCAATAAGAAACACGTTTTGGGCCAAAACGCGTTTGATGGACAAATAAAGTTTCGAAAAATATTTTAGAGTTTTTCAAAAAAATCAGGTCAGATTCAAAATTTCTTCCAAAAATGTTAAAATATTGAGATGATATTTGATAGTATAAAGACTAATGATTTGAGTTAAATGCATTTTATTTGTTGAGGTGAGCCTTGATTGGGTATAGTTGTTCATTGAAGAGTATATTATGTTTTATGTAAAAATAAGAATTTAGATAGAGAGGATAATGTAATTAGATGTTAAAATGTACATTGTTATATAATAATTGTAAATTAAATAGCTAGAAATTGTTGTATTCTGTCACACGTGATAAACGCAATCGCTCACTAGACAAAATATTTTTTTATAAAAATTCACCTTCACCCGCTCCAAATATTAAAATAAGCGTTATTAAGTGGCAGAAGCAGTTGTCTGATTGGAAGAGAATTATTTTGGAAGCTTGGGAACGGAAAAACAGGAGAAAATAAATAAATAAGTGAGATTCTTAGGGAAGCCAGGTAGCTCAGTTGTAAGAGGGCTGGGCTTGCATGTTGCAAGTCCCGGATTCGAATCCCTACGTTGGTGGAGATTTTTTCTCGGACCTTTGGGATCGGTACTAGGCCTAGTTAGACCATTCACAGTTGGGCTTAATTAACTGTGCTCTACTCGGAAGACTGGTCTATGAGATAGACTAACAAGACGTAAGTAGTAACTCACACATGACACAGTCGTCTGACTTGAAGTAATGCCTAAAGGCGGTTCCGAGCAAATTGGCTATACTCGCATACAAGACACACACAAAAAGAAACAAAAAGTGAGATTCTTTTCTTTTCTGGAAAAGGAAGTTATTTTATCATTAAAGAGAAGGAGTAATAATAAATAAAAGTGTGTGATTTTTTCTTTCGTGGAAAAGGAAGTTATTCTCTTTTGATAAGAAGAAGAATAGAATAGATAAAGAAGGAGGGTTATGGGTTATTAGTAATATCCTAAGAAGTTTATTGGTAATTAGAAACTGTTAATTTATTCGCCTGTGGACAACCTTTTATAATACGAAAATAAATATTGGAGTTGAAAGGAATCTTACGAGGCGTCGTTTTTATATTCCCGCAATAAGTACTTTGTAATTAGGTTGGAATTTTTCTATTTCACTTTTTAAAATCATCTATGCCTTGAAACAACATATGACAATTTATAAAACAATGGTCAAATTTATAGCTTAGTTATCTTCTGGTTTTTGAAGACGTGTCAAGCTAAGAGGTCAAAATGAATAAAGATGAGTATCGCTCGGTTATAAAATTCCTCACCAAACAGGGAAATGTCCTCAAATAATAGTTGAAGAAATGAGAGCCGTGTATGGCGACTTGTGTCCTTCCAAATCAACCATTTATGAATGGTCCAAATTGCTTAGATGTGGTTTCAGCCCTCCTAAAAGGTTTAAGGTCGCTGCATCAGCAGGAAAAATAATGGCCACCATTTTTTGGGATTGTGAGGGCATATTATTAATAGATTACTTAAAAAAGGGCCAAACAATAAATGGGAAATACTATTCGGGCTTATTACAACGCTTAAGGGATTCAATTAAACAAAACAGATGGGGAAAGCTAAGCAAGGGGATACTGCTGTTGCACGACAATGCGACTGTTCATAAGGCAAAAACAGTCAAGGCTGCTATGGACAGTTGCGGCTTTGAAGAACTGGACCATCCGCCCTATAGGCGCGATTTGGCTCCTTCGGACTACTTGCTATTCCTAAATTTAAAAAGAGACATCCGAGCAAGAAAATTTGCCCATGATAATGAACTCATAGCAGCAGTTGAGAGCCATTTTAAGACAAAAACAAAAGAATATTTTTATCACAGTTTGCAGTTGTTATTAAAACGTTCTAATACCTGCATGGTTAAGGGAGGAGGTTATATTGAAAAATAAATTTTTCTTAGTTCTGTAGTTGTTTATTTTGTTTTCTATTCCGGGAATATAAAAACGACCCCTCGTATTACCTTTCATCTGGATGGTGATGTGATTAGCTATTCATCAAGTTGATTTTGAATCTGGTTAAAGGATATGGGTGTATATTGACCTTAATTTCTAATTGGTATTTACAGTGCTTTAAAATTAATTTGAACAAAGTTAGGGTAGATAGGGAAAACATTCTGTAATAAATCTGCATATAAAAATTTACATTTGTTATTATTGAGTTAATGTGTTATCAGGCCCTCCTTATCCATTGGGCTAAATGGGCTATATCCCAGGGGCGCCAATGATCCAAGGGCGCTGAAGAACTGAGTTTGATTTTTTATTTAATTTGAAACTTCGTTAAACTTTAACTAAAAATTTCAATGAAAATCATTAAGAATGTACTTATGAAATAGGCGAATGATTTCAAGAATAAAGCTCCTGTACTCATTACCAAATTATATGTAGGTATATATAATGTCCGGAATTTCATGAACAACAATTATCCACGATGGATTGGTGATTGGTGGTGTTGGTCCTGTTGCATGGCCACCTAGATTATTTATGGTTTATAATTTCAAAGGCCTGTAACTTCAGAACGAATAAAGATCGACCTACCGTTTTTGTATTATTTTAGTCTTAGAATTAAGTCTATTTTATGCTCCCAAAATTTGAACATAACGATACGGAACACCCTGTATGTATATGTTAAACATTTATTATATTCTTATCAATTATTATCGTTATCACGGCTTGGCGATAAGTAAATACGAAATTATTGGTTTTGCGCCATAGAATTTGTAATTGATTCTATAAGCAGCAGCTGGTCAACATACGTCTGCTGGGGTCATTTAAATTTGTAAATAAATAACTAACAAAGTATTTATATGCGTGTTTATCAGTGCGCATTTGTATTTGTTTATTCTTTACAATAATAATCAGAGGCGGGCTCGATAAACTGCGTTAAACCACAGAATATCTTAAATTTGAGATATTCTGTGGTTAAACTTCCTTACAATAGATAAACGGAGTTCAAAATTTCACGTTTGTTTAAATAACGTTTGATGAGAAATAAGGTATTAATTTAACTAATTTATTAGTTTGTTCACTTTCTTTTTATTTCCATTTTAAAAACTTTTAAATAAATTACGTTTAGGTTTTACATTATGTACAGGATGTAAAAATATTTAAAATCTCCTGCTAAAACGACGACATTTCTGCACAGTTTCACAATGCATATTTTTTTATTCACAATCATTATAGTAATAAACTGGAGAGCATAACTATAGCCCCACTACCATTTTCGAAGAATTTGATAGTTTTATTTAAAATAAGTTAATGTTGGTTAAGGAAATGTTAAGGCAAGGTAGATGGAGAGTAATGAACGATTTCTAAGTTAGTCGTAAGTAATGTATTCAAATAATTAACAAAAAACAACAAAACATTGGTGCATTACAATAGCACCAGTTTACTAACGCCAAATAAAAACATAAACCATCAGCAATTAATAATGAGTTGGTCTTCCATTTTTTCTAATTAGCTCGAAAATTCTTGAATCCATGCTGCCAACCAAGTTATTTAAGATTTCTGGCTCTAAATTGATCCAAGCATCTTGCAAAGCACGTTTCAGTTCATTTATTGTCGAGTACTACTTATTGTCTGGGTATACTCGTCGAACCAATATTCCCCAGAGATTTTCAATGGGGTTTATATCCAGGGAACAGGACGGCCATCCCAGTAATTCGATATTTTGGGTTTCAAACCAAGCCCTAGATTCCCTGCTAACATGTATCGTGGCGTTATCTTGTTGGAATATCCATTGTCTAGCGTCATTGTCGTTTAAAAATGCTATCAGATGCGCTTCGAGAACGTCAAGGTACCCTCTGCTGTTCAATCGCGTTGATGGGAAAGCCAAACTTAAAATTCTTTCCTTGGAAAAAGCACCACATACCATTAAAGTGCCACCTCCAAAATTGCGTTTCGAAAAGTATTGAGGCTCTTTCCTCAGATCTCACCAATAACAATTGAATCCGTCCGGTCCGTCTAGTTTAAACTTTTTTTCATCGGAAAACATAAACTAAAACATTTTTTTAACTACAATTTTAAAATAAAGATAAAAAAAGATAAATTACATGTTCCCAATTTTGGTTCATATTCGCACGAGTAAATTCTAATCGACTTGCTTTATGACGAGGAAGAAGTCTTGGAGCTGTTTTTAATTTCTGACGTACGATATTTTCGTTTTTATTTAAAATCCTTCGAATTGTCCATCGTGAGACATTTGCTTCGCATTCTTGAGCTACTCTCTTGCAACTCTTCAAACTGTTGCTTGTCGAAGCAATTATTCTTCGCTGAGTCCTAGGTGAAATTTTCCTTTTTGGGCCTCATTTCTTGGGTTTCTTAAGTAATTTGTCACAACTTTACGCGACCGGTTAATTCTTCTGACAATTTCTCGAAGACTTAAGTTTTCATCCAGCAAAGCCAAAATTTTACCTTTTTCGAGATCGGAGAGGTAACTTCCTCGAGGCATTTTTGGTAAAGCATTACAAATTAATGGCAGTGGGTAATTGTTTTTGTGTCGCGTACCGGTCATGGCTAACTGTGTTTTAAAATTGTCGTTTTTTTTTCGGTGGTGCTATAGTTACGCACCAACAGATTTCTAAATTATTGTAATAAATCGATCACATGTTCTCGTAATTGACTTTACTTTGTCTATTGCATTTTTTAGAGTTTGTTTAAATAGTCTCTAAAGCCAACTTTGAGTTATTTTAACTTTAATTAATTAAATCTGAAAAAATACTTGTGGGGCTATAGTTATGCTCTCCAGTGTATGTCGATTCCTAACCTTTTAGAAGTTGGGAAATACGTCATTCCTAACTGTAATGACAATCTCTTGGGTGGGAAATAACAAAAAACACTTCCCAACCACGGGCGGGAAATGTTTATGTACGGTTGTCTAGCGACACTGTCATAGATCTACTTATATGTTAAAGTAGGATAAAATAAATTATAATAGAGCTGTCAAAAAATATTAATAAAATTAATTTAAAATTCAATGATTAATGATTGTGAATAAAATAATATACATACCTCGGTGGGAGTTTCATCACAGCCTCGCGCTGTCTTTCGATACATAAGCCCTCGGCTGTAATGAAAGATTTCCCACCTCGGATGTAATGTACTATTAAATATCAAGGGGGTATATTATACACTCGATGCCATTGCTAAGTATGCACCGGGTACTTTTACATATGTTTACATAGGAATCAGGATCTTTAATAATAATCATGTTTATTATTTTCACCTCGGGAAAGGGTTACAGGGATAAATTGCTTAAAGACACGCAATATTTATCTTGTTCTAAATGTTGAATATTTAATTTACGTTTATCATAATCCGCGGGAAATGTCTTATATCTTCACCAGCCATCATTGTCGAGATATAAAGTGCAGATACATTTTTAACGAATTGCTATTGCATTTTCGAATATAGTAGATAGGTACTTTAAAGTAAATAAAAGATTCTGAAAGTATATTTATACTGTTATTTGATTATCAGCAATCAGCAATATTTACAATCTGGAGTGCGTACCTACTTAGTAATAGTTAAAGTTCTAAAAAAATTGTCTCGAGTGTTGAGTCTAGGTTAATTTCTGCAAAAATTTACGTTATCATCAAAATGTTTCGAGCTTGATACTATCATACGTAAAATTGAATGGAGATTCCAAAAATGTATAAATATTCAGGGTGTTCCATTTAAAATAACAAAGTTGATATCAATTCCGGCGAAACCGGAAAAGACATAAACTTGTTTCCTATGTCAACAAATGCCACTTAAAGAGTATATTACATATACCAAATTTCATTTTGATATCTTAAAAAATAAAAAAATTATGGGGGTGCCCCAGGTTTCGTTGACACCCGGTATATTCAATAGGCAAGACTCCTTCAGCATCCCAGAAAACTGCTGCCATCAGTTTTCTTCCAGAAAATTGCGTTTTGGCTTTTTTGGTGCTGGAGAGCCCTTGTGAACCCACTGCATGGATTCTTGCTTAGTGGAAGGGTCCCAGTGATGTACCCAAGTGTCATTCCGAGTGATAATTCAAGAAAAAATATTTCTATTCCTCGCCAACGTGGCCAAATTTTATGACGCTCTGCGATGTTTCACCTTAATTTCACTTATTTTATCAAGAAGTAAACCTTTCAAAATCTCTATAAACCGCACAAATTAAACACAACTTAGCTCATGTACCTACTTCTAAATGTCCCAGCTATTTTTTAATAATTAGTTTAACATCGCCGCTTTTTTGTTCCATGGCCCTCTAACATTATGTAAAAAGTATTCTAATTAGCTAGTACTACGTTTTGTATAAGTCCATTCCAAATCTAGGAACCTTTATAAAAATAAAATTGGTAAATAAACAAAACCCATCAATAAATCTTTCATAGTTTGACTTCAAACTTTTTCCATCCATTATGTATCCAATAGTAAATAAGAAACAATATATAAAGCACCTAAGTGATGTCAAAGCTCTGTGTATTAAAACCAAGCGGCAAAGTTTCCACAAGACTGTTGTATGTTGTATGGTTAATAACAACACTTTGTACTGCATAACAATATATTTATTGGATTATAATTTTACACGTTTTACAGCAGTCATGCCAACAAAGGCTTTTGGCAGATTGAGTTAGCAGAAGCAAACTCACGCCTCACTACCTTTGCAACTCCGTTTGGAAGGTACAGATTTCTAAGATTACCTTTCGGGTTGTGTAACGCACCTGAAATATTCCATAGAACATTTGCAGACATTTTTGCTGACATACAAGGAGTAAAAATTTACATAGATGATATCATAATATTTGCATAAACTGAACATCATCATAACCAGATTTTACAAAAAGTTCTAGAAATGTCAAGAGAGAGAGGTGTTAAGTTTAACAAAGATAAATGTTCTTTTAAGCAAAGTCAAGTTAAATATGTAGGACATATCTTATTAGAGCAAGGAATTAAACCAAACGAGTATAAAACTGAAGCAATACAGCAAATTCAGACTCCAACCAACAAGGAAGAGCTGAGACGTTTTCTCGGCATGATTATATATTTATCTCGATTTACACCAAATTTATCAAAGTTGACTTATAATTTAAGACAGTTAATGAAGAAAAATATTGAATGGCTATGGTCGTCTGTACATGACAGTGAATTTAAACAGTTGAAACTAATCATATCAAATAAACCAGTACTAGCATATTTTGACATGAAACAACAAATTACATTATCAGTAGATAGTTCGAGCAAAGGGATAGGTGGAGTGATAATGCAAAACAATAGACCAATTGCATACCTATGCCTCAAAATCGTTAACAGAAGCCCAAACGAGGTATGCACAGATTGCGAAGGAATTGCTGGCTATAGTGTTTGGTTGTCAGAGATTTCACCAATATGTATACGGCACAAAAATCATGGTAGAAACATATCATAAGCCACTAGAGTCTATTTTTCAGAAACCAATAAACAAATGTCCACTACGTTTACAACAAAGACCAAGACATAAACAATGAAAAATCAGCTAAACACGAACACTGAGAAGCGCCGACAATTACTTGATATATAAATAAGAACAAAAGAGACACAATGGAATTCAAAGAACTGTGTAAAGCAGTACGGAAGCAGATCAGAGACAACCTTAAACACACATAAAATATCATCGAATAAAATCGTAGTCTTAAAGGAGTGAAAGTGAGATTGGGCAACATGAAAATAGTGATGCTGAAAGACCAAGATGTAAAAGAAAGAGATACATCCAAGATAATAAAAATAACTGAAAAATACTATGAAGATCTACGCAGATGCAAAGAAAACCCACCACGAAGATCAATAGAAAATTTTTCAAGAAAAATAATAAATGCTAACTCAGAGGACATGTCAGATATTACCAGCGAAGAAATAGAAAATGCCATAAAATAAACAGACGAAACAAAGCTGAAGGGGATGGTGAAATATAGGCAGAGTTTCTCAAAAGAAGGAGGAAGCAAAGTTATAGGCTACTGTTCAATAAGTGTCTAACCCTAACCGAAGGTAAAATACCTGAGCAATGGAACAACGCCAGAACAATATTAATATACAAAAAAGGAGATCTAGCAAATCTAACCAACTACAGACCCATATCCCTTCTGTCGCAAATATACAAAGTTTCATATACGAGTAGTACCAGAATCACAAATAGATTAACGAACAAATTCGACAATTATCACATATAAATATACAGCCTTAGAGAAAGCAGGGTCAAGAAAGGGATGTGAAACATGCGATCATCTACATAGGTACTCTGAAGATACTAAATAGAGAAAACCAATGAATATAACCTTCCGTTGTACTTAGCCTTCGTTGACTAACAAAAGGACTTCGGCAGCATAGAATTATGGGGTGTCGAAGAAGCACTGAACAGTAGTAGGGTAGATTCCAGATATAGGATCTCGATACATAGTATTTACCAAGACATAGGTACGACGGTAGGTACACTTAGATGACAAATTATAAACAAGTCATATACTTATCAAAAGAGGAGATACGATCTCACGTTAGCCATGGAAGACTTATTTAAAGCAGTTAACTGGGAGAATAAAGGAAACAACATTAATGGTAAATATTTCAACCACCTCAGATATGCAGACGATGTGATCATAATTTCATCAAATTGGAATGAATTACAAAGCACGTTAACCGACCTCCATGAAATTTCAATCCAAAGAGGACTCAAAATTAATTGAAATAAAACAAAAGTCATGTCCAATACACACAACCACTTTGCAATAACACTAAATACAGGGTGGGGCACGGGAACCAAGTGTTTTTGGAATGGCTAGTACTCGGCCATTAGGAGAAGGAGGATCCTGCGGCAGGTGGCATTCCATTCCTTGGCTCATAGCATTTCACTTTCAGTTGCCATCATGGAACCGTGGACGCTAGAACTCCGCTTTGCAGCGGTTTTTCATGGAGTTATCGCGGATTTTCAGCAGCCCAATACCAACAATTTTGTTTGTTGACGGCCCCATTAAGGTGGAAATGGGCTTCATCACTCATTGCCACCATCATGTTTTCATTCAGCTTATAAAGTCCAAGCATTTCCTGTGCAAAATTCAATCGTTGGGGGAATCCCTTACATTCAATTCCTGCACAATCGCTAACTTGTATGGGTGAAAACGTAATTCTCCATGCAAAATCCTTCTTACAGTACGATTGCCGATTCGAAGTGCAGCTGAATGCCTCCGAACAGAGCGGCCTGGACTTTGCTAAATCGCTTGTCTGACCCTTTTAACGTTCTCTGGAGTACGCACAGTACGTTGGGGGCCGGGCGGTTTTTTTTTTATTGAACCTCCTGTTCGAAGATTGTTAACCCAACGTAAGATTGTGTCACGAGTGGGAACACAGTCATTTCGATGAATATTGAATCTAAGGAGAAAAAACTCACGCTGAACCGCGGTCACCGACTCGCCACTTCTAACAAAACAATCATATGCGAATATACCGTGTTCTAGCGTCCACGGTTCCATGATGGCAACTGAAAGTGAAATGCTATGATCCAAGGAATGTTGCTCGTGAACCGGGGAACTGTGCGGTTGTATAGTATTAACAAGCATTATTTGAATTAAGTGTTTATTACGAGTTGTGTAGTGCATTACCGCGGTCGCGTAACGATATTTACTACCTGAATAGAAGTTTCACTGCATCCGCGCGCCTACGGGCGTGCGATAGTTATCTCTGAAGAATAAAAATTTCGTACTTGCGCGAATTATCTGCAAATTTAACAGCAAATAAACCCAAACGTAAAAGCGAAGTTAGATTGAACTGCAAAATGGATATTATAGATGATCAAATCATACCAGCAGACAGTCACATTGACCCAGAAGTAACAGTCATTTATGAAGGGACCTTATCACAAAATTCGCAAACCTCTCAAGCCACAAGTCATAAACGTCCGAATCAATTACCGCTAGCTCAAGATCATAATAAACGTTATGTTTTTGATAACAATAAACTTTTAAAGGAAAACAAATATTATCTTCCCCCACAAAATGAAAAAAGGCTCAATGTCGCCGTAGATAGCGCTAAAGACCCTAAAATCATCAAAATCCCTCCAATATTCATCCACGACGCCCATAATTATCAACAATTAACAAAAGATATTAAATCAAACATCAAAGGCGAATTTACAATAATCAACAAAGGCTCGCAAATCAAAGTAAATTTAAACACAATCGATGATTTTCGTTCCCTCACAGCCTACTTTGATAAAGAAAAGAATGTGAATTATCACACCTACCAAAACCCAGATACGTCCAACAAAGTCTCTGTAATCATACGAAACTTACCAACTTCAATTACCAACGAGAAAATAAAACAGGAATTAGTTGCTAAAAAATACCTAGTAGTAAGTGTCACTGGCTTGCAGAATAAAGATAAACGACCAATCCCGGTGTGTGCTGCATTGTTGCACAAGCAGGATAATGTAGAGGAAAATTTCAATTTGAATTACTTATTCTACTGCAAAGTATCCGTGGAGCCAAGACGAAATGGAAAAGACATACCGCAATGCACCCGCTGCCAACGGTACTCGCACACGAAAAACTACTGCAAGCTGAATCCCAGGTGTGTAAAATGCTTAGGGGATCACCACTTCTCGCAGTGCACAAAAACCAAAGAAGAAAAACCTAAATGTGTTAATTGACATGGAGACCACACAGCAAACTACAAAGGCTGAAACAGCCAAAAGAAATAATCCCGCTAGATACACCACCCCTTACTATAAATATGCCGATGCAGCCTGAAACGATTCAACTAACCACGCTAATAACGATAACAATACTACTAAAAACCTTAATGCGTCAAATTCCCTCACTGAGCAAATAATACATTCAATCTTAGCAATCATCATGCCTCATATACGCAAAATCAAAGAATTCCTTCTTTCGTTAATTCCATCTCTACTAGAAAATGGTAGTAAATAAAATAAACAAAACATACTCTAATCTCATCCTCACTAATTGGAACGCCAATGGAATTATACTTTAACGATCAATAGTTATCGCGTTTTTGGAAAGACACAATGTAGATATTCTATGTGTCACTGAAACACACCTATTAACAAACCAAAAACTAAACATACCTAGATACAATGTCTATCTGAAGGACAGACCAGGAAACACAGCTTCGGGAGGAGTTGCAATCATTTCTAAGAAATCACTTAGTATATACCAGATAGAAACTGAAACAACAGGAAGTATGGAAACAATAGCTCCAATCATTGAACTTCAAAACAGAAGAAAATTAAAGATCATCTGTGCATACTAACCTAACAACCGAATAAACGTGTTTGTGCTATCGACCTGGAGCATGTATTTAACATGCCAACTTTACTAGCAGGTGACCTTAATAATTGTAAGCATACAGTTTGGGGATGTAGAGTCAATAACCCGGATGGTACTAAGCTCCATGAACTATTAACTAAACATGGTATTCAAATCACTCCACCTCCCGAATACACTTACACACCCTACCGAATTGACCACCAATCAGATATACTTGACATCATTCTTCACAAGAACTTTTCAAACCCAAACAGTTCTGCCCGAACTAGATTCGGATCATCTACCGATTATCCTAACCTTTGATAACCAACCTAAGATTGCCGATAAAACTCCTTAATTAATCAACGGTAAAATAGATTGGAAAATATTTAGCCGAACGATGCAACAAAACCTTCAATGTCCCGTCGCACTAAATAGTAAAACCGAAATCAACAATGCCATAGACAAACTATTAGGTGCAATCAAAGGCTCCGTTACAGCTTCTACTACAATCCAGAAACCAAGACGCGCAATAGACCTCTGGAATCCACCAGCCAGAATTCAGCAACTAATTAAAGAGAAGCACAGAACCCGAAGACTGTGGAACAGATCAAGAGACCCATCAGTCAAATCACACCTAAATTATCTAATACGCAAAATCCAACAAGAATTAGATCAGTACAGAATTGACAGATATCAAACATACATCAACGAACTTGAACCACAAGACCCGACAAAGTGGAGGGCAACCAAACGAATCCTAAAACAGCATCATAACATTTCCACTATCAAGGCGAATAACACAACCTACTCTTCCGACGAAGAGAAATGTGCATTGTTTGCCAACCATTTGGTCGACGCATTTTCAACCGCCGAAGAACCAGTTAACAAACAATTCACCAGTAAAGTTGAAAAAGAACTGCAGGACGAGTATCCTCCTCAACCAGATGAAATTATGCCGATAACGCCACATGAAATCAAGTGAATAATAAATAAATTGTCACCAAAAAAAGCACCGGGTCATGATTTAATCACAAACGACCTATTAAAAAACATACCAAAAAAGACAATAGAATACGTCACGTCAGTGTTCAATGCATGTTTAATTGGCTTCCCTTACAAATGGAAGTATGCCCACATCTTATTATTTCATAAACCAGGTAAGAAATCACATGATATATCTGGATATAGGCCAATTAGGCTATTACCGACCTTATCGAAGGTGTTTGAAAAGGCAATACACGTGCGACTGCTAAACCATGTGAACCAAAATGAAATTATCCCAAGTTTTCAGTTCGGATTTAGGAGCCACCATTCCACGATTCAACAGCTTAATCGAGTTACTGAAATTATAGAACACGGATTTGAACAAAAGCATTATTCAGCCACTATTTTTATTGATATCAAACCGTTAATGCAATCCACATAACATAATATTAAACGACGAAGTAATTCCGTGGAATAAAGACGATGAAGCCATAAAATACCTGGGCGTCTATCTGTATAACAGATTGACGTGGGGTTACCATATTAATAAAAAGCTCAACGAAGCACATTCAAGACTCGTGCACCTTTACCCACTAATAAAAAATCCCATCTTAAAATCAAATGTGGTACTCTTATATACTTGTCTATTATTCGACCGCTGATCATGTACGGATGCCCTGTATGGGGAAGTACGAGCGAGACCCAACTCAGGAAGCTTCAAACGTTTCAAAATAAAGTTTTGAGAATAGTTTTAAACACTCAGTGGTTCGTTAGAAACAATCAGATCCACCGTGAAGCGGGAGTGGCTACTATTAAAGACACAATCTAAGCAATATGTAAACGCCACTTTCTTAATATTAGGGAATGTCCAGCAGCTGCAGTCTATTCTATCGGTGAAGGGAAAACACATGTAAGGTTAAAAAGAAAACTACCCCAAGATTTATACTTATCGAATTCAGACGACAGTGAATAAATCTCAAACAGAAGCGAGTGTAGTGAGAAGGTGACTTAGTGCCTTCATAGTGCCGTATCAGTGATAACAGTTACATCATCAAAGCCATGAATAGCAATATCAAGTGCTGAACTGGCTTAAATTAAAAGTTAGAAAAAAAAAGATCCAAGGAATGGAATGCCACCTGCCGCACGACCCTCCCTCTCCTACTGGCCGAATACTAGCCATTCCAAAAACACTTGGTTCTCGTGCCCCACGCTGTACAACAATAGAACAAGTAGAGGAACACACATATCTGGGTCAAACTATCAAAGCAAACAAAGATAACCAAACTGATGAGATAACTAGAAAAGTGCGAAGCGGTTGGACAACGTTTGGCAAGCTGTCGTATGCTAAGAAAACTAACAGATTTCCCTACATCTAAGAACCAGAGTCTCTGCCTCTTGTATCCTACCGATCCTTGTATTCGGAGCCCAACTATGGACTTTCACAAAGGCAAATACAGATAAGAAAAAGAAAACCCAAAGATCCATGGAAGGGCAAATACTTGGGATATCGTTTAAAGATAAAAGACGGAATGAGTGGGTATGAAGCAGAACAAAATTTACCGATGTCATCGGTCGTACAGCAAATCCAAAGTGTAAATGGGCAGGTTACAACGAACGCATACAAGACCAAAAATGGAACACCCAAATCGGAAGATAACACCCATACACCGGCAAGAGACCGAGAAGAAGATAAATGAGGTCGAAAGACGACCCCACTAAACATGCAGGCTTGTAGCATAAAATAGTCCATAACAGAGATAGATTAAATCAGTTAGGGGAGGCTTATATCCAAGTATGGAAGTAAGTATAGATAGAGGCTAAAAAAAAAAGAAAGAAGTTTGGCTACAATGTTTTCGTCTGGAATTATTAAAATTTATATAATTGTGTATACCATTTCTGGCAAAGGTATTTACTGTTATTGTTTTTGAGATTAATTTTAAGGTTTCAGTTGTTTGGAAGAATACTTTTAATACAGGGTTACCATAAAAGAATGCCTGTATTTCAAACAAGAGTATGTAGCAGATAATTTTCAGCTAGACGCAGCACCTCCGCACTACGGAATAATTGTACGAGAGAGTCTAAACTCTAGACAACCATTTTCCGGAAAGGTGATTAGGAAGAGGAGGACCGATTCCTTGGCCTCCTTATTCTCCAGACTTGACTCCTTAGGATATATTTATGTGGGGATATGTCAAAGACTTTATCTCCGCCTCTAAACCTCAGTCACTAGAAGATCTGCGCATTAAAATCAGAATTGCCATAGAACAATGAATCGCGAAATGTTGCAGAACGCATGGCAAGAATTGGCTTACAGGTTGGAGGTTGGACGTATGTCGAGCTACACACGGGGCCCATGTTGAACTAACAAATCCACAGCGAAAACTATAGACCTTAAGCTATTAATCACTATTTTTGTTATTATTCTTTTGTTCCTATTTCAATAAAATAAATATGTTTCAAATACCGGCATTATTTTATGGTAACCCTGTATATTTTAAAGAATTTCAAAAAATCTGTTTAAAAAAAATGTCACTATCGAAGCTCAGCGGGTCAATGACCTATGAAGTTGATATTTTATATGAACAGATAATTTTCATAATTCATTCTAAAAAATTTAAAGTAGATTTATTACTCGCTAGGAATTAAAAACAAAACCTTTAATTCTATATGCAGAATGAATGTTAGGTTAGGCGGTTAATGTTCTACATTGTTTAAATGTGCTTTTGTTAATTAAATATCAGCGTAATGAAAAGCGAAAAATTTTGGAATCCGTTCCTGGTTAGCACGTACGCTAACGCCAATATACAGTTGCGGGCAAGTGGCAAAGTAAAAGCTCACAGTTGGTGTTCGTCTGTTTTGCTGTGAAGTTGACAGATTGCATTCGAAAAATCGACGTTGTATAATTGTGAAATTTGCCCATATATCAACGTGATTTGCGATCCTGCAGCTGTCACTCCTTGGATCTTAACCTGGAGCACTCGAATGTCTCTAAAAGTAAGTGTTTCCTTACCAGCCATCGTTAATTCGATAGTGTTCTTTGTTTAGGTACATTGCAATCTTGGCTGCCATATTACCCCATGCAGTTTATAATTGTTTGGTCCTTATGTAGCTTTATAAGGAACAATTTTTTATTAATCTTAACGTGATGTTATAAGTTAAACGAGTGATAGTCGTGTCTTTTACTTCCGCGTTTCCCAATCACAACGCAATCAGAACAAGGTCTTTATATCTCGTTTTTATGCATTGTTTATGTTAATTATACGCGTGTGTATGATCTACGACCTCCAGAAGGTTGCGCATCGTGTTGCTAAATTTTGTCAATGTAAAAATTGATCGAAATATGGTCGAAAAAATCGCGCCATTGATCAAAATAAAAGTAAGCTATGCTTCTGCTTTTGTTATGGCAGTCAGCTGTTATGTTTTCGATCGCAGCTGCGACATGCGCAACGCACAGCTGTCCTCGTCTATGCAATTGCATGTACGGTGCACGTGTTCAGACATCCGTCGCAGTATTTTGTATTGGTAGCATTCAGATCTGCGCATTTGTTTGGTTCTTTGCTGGTCTAGGTAGACGCCAACATTTCGCTTTTACGGATTGGGAGGTAGATTGTTGACCTCTCGGTGAACCGGGCTCGTATTTTTTTTCTCGTACGAACACCCGTCATACTAAAATTAATTAGCTAATTTTAAATGTGGGTGCCGTAACTGTTCGAATTCAATTCGGTGCAGTTTATACATTTGATCTGATTAACAAGGAAATGTGAAAAATCATGTTTTTATTTATTTCGTCATAACTTGAAGGTAACTGTTCAACCAAATACCTGTAGCCACTAATATCACAAACTTTTCTTAATTGTTAAAAAAACAACGTACATAAAAATTCAGTTGAGTGCACCTTAAGTTTTAATTTTGGTATTTTATAATATTAAGTAGGTAGTACAAAATAACGGCATCGTGATTTGTACACATTTTGTTTCAGTTACGTTTTATTAATTAAAAAAATTGCAAAAAATCAAACTTGCAAAGGCTTTACGTATGTAAGGAGCGTTCAAATGAAATATCATTTGCAGTAAGCTTTGGTTCGTCCTTTATGCTCCTTTATGCACCAGTTTGAATATGTTACACACAACCAGTAATTTGTTTTTAACAATAGCAAATGCCGTTTTGCAATAACAAAATCTAAGATGACATTACAAGTCAAGATCTATTACAAATGAGTTTTCATTTGAACATCCTTTACTTGGTTGCGACTTTGATCGTGTGTTCGTTTATAGGCATTGTATAATTTGTCAAGTGAAGTGTGCTTTAGTAAAAATCGAAAACCCAACAAAGGCACGAGATATCAATTCAATGTCGAATGTCTGGTGTAGTTAGTTTTTCTTTTTATTCCGTTCAGGAAGACTAAAAAGTTGCTGGAGGCATGTGTGATTAAAAAGGCAAACCAATTTGTTAAGACCTATATACAGAGTAGCTGATTTTCTGTTGATCCGCATATTGCGGCTGTTTTATCAAAATTAAAAATTTGAAAAGGGGTTCTTCTTTATAAACAAGTTATCGTTCTTTGTTATTGTTACTGATTTTTGGTAGCAACATCTAACCTCAATTGTGGCTGTGATATACCCTGCATATTTTAAAATAAAAATTTGCAGTAAAGTAGGTGCCCCGCACTTCTTTAGTTAATTTTACCCGCGGCGAAATAGCTTTTATAATCTAACGTGTACAGCTGTACAGGGTGTAAATGAAAACAAGTTCAGCTCTTGTTTGATATTATTTTTTTGACGTTGAAAAATTAAGCTTACAGGGCTGAGCAATCTGAGTATAGATCGAAAATGTGACTTTTATAGCCAAAAAACAATTCAGGTTTTGCTGTAGATGATGTGAACTTTTGATTTTGATTTTTTTGTTGGAATACCCACCCTGCATATTTTCATATTTTTGGAGGAAAATTTGAATTCGAATAACTAACTTTCCGGATTTCAAGAAAAACTCGAACATTTTTTAAACAAAAGTGCCAAGACGCACAAAATTGTTATTTGTTAAGATCCTTTATTAAATAGAAAATAACTAGTTGCTCTGGTCTTTGTAGAATATCAAATAAGTGCTGCCGTTTGAATTCGTTTTGCTGTAACTGACTTTTTTTCAATGGTACACTTGGTTTTTCAAATTCAACACTAATAAGGTCTTGAAAATCCGTTCAGTATTTCAGATTAAATTAAAAAATTGAAAAGATTAAGAACTGGTATCAAATATCTCAAGGATTTTTTTTAACTCGAAAGGTTTTGGGGAAAACAACGAAAAACAAGAGGACTTTCAAAGTCTTCTAAGGTAAAAACCTCTTCTTCAGTTGTTCCTTAAATTTTACATTCACAAGCTTAATTAACAACAAATAAGTACGTATTGAACCGAAAATAGACAAGTTCAGCCCTCTAGGAATTAAAAAAGTTATATCATTTTTATAATTGGATTATTTTAAGAAATTGGCATCCGGAAATTTACTTATGCCTTATTATCGTAAACGGAAGTCGTTTAAAATATACATGGCGTTCCATTTCAAAAAATTAAATTGGATGATTAATTTTGCTGCACATTAATAGAAGAAAAACTTTTTTGAATAGAATTTTGTTCATATTTTGATAATAAACTTGGTAAATGATATGCCGGCCACCTTGTATACAGTGTCACCGTTAAAGTCCGCATCATATGGGACATTTTTTTATTATTTAGTTTACGCAAATTTAGATTTCATGGACAGTTTTTGCTTTGAAAATAATGCAAAATGACGTTGGAAATTTTTTTTATCGATCGGCCATACCTGTCGAACTCGACATGTTTCAAAAAAATTACAAAAAGTTAGGTTATTTTTCAAAATTTCGAAAAATGTTAAATACAAAAGTTGTTTCCTTTTCAGTTTTCTACCCACCTACCAAATTTGAACAAATTTGGACAACCTTGATATTTTTTAAAAAATCACTTATAATTTTAGAGAAACTGTCAAACATTTTGTTTTCTTAATTTCCATGACGTTTAATTGTTGTCTTTACATAGCATACTTCTTAGCTCAAGAGCAACTTGATTAATGATTAATTTTTAGGTATTAGTCCAGAAAAACATTTAATTAAATTAATTTAGCAAGAATTTGAGGTCTATTAATTGGCAAATGGATTTGAGAATTTTGGCTTATGGCATTTTTGAACTGAAATGCCCTTTTGTACTGTGATAAAAATGAATAAAACCAATTTTTCTGTGAAATCTTGAAACTAGAGCAACTTTGCATCAAGTATGACATACAGTAGACACGCGATAATGTGAACAAAATAAAACAAGGCGTGTTCACGTTTGCGATTTGTTCATGTTATCGAATAGTAATGATTTTCTACTAGAAACTGATAAAAAAAAGATCAAAAACACAGTAAAAATTGTTTATTAACGTTTTATGTTAAAATACAAACTACTGTTGTAGAAAATTTTGTATTGAAACATTTACTGCTAAATTAAACACACTGAACACAAGTAACAATTACGTTTTTAATGCATCGCATCAGCTTTAAAAGAGATTTGGCGCCTTGGAAAACGGCCGTATTTAATAACTGTCTACTAAATAAAAACGCGTATCAGTAGACAACCCAAAATTAACCAAAACACATATTATGCAGTCACATTTGTGCACCGTCAACGCTGTTATGTCTGCAAATACCTTTAATGCGGCATAGACATGTAAACAAGTTACAGGAAACGTCAGAAATTCAATATGTTTTATTGTTTTCATACATCATAAACAATGTTCACGTTAGTGAGGGTTAGTGTGTTCACGTTATACGGCGGTCAATATAATAAAAATGTTCATGTTAGCCGGATATTCACGTTACCCGATGTTCACGTTACCGCGTGTCTACTGTAATTCTATTAGCGTATTTGGAATTTAAAAAAAAAATCCAATTAGAAACATTTTTAAACAGAAAAAAAAACCCTTTGGCAGATAAGTGTATTATATCTTTACGGTTTTTTTCGGATTTTAATAAATTCGAATTAGCCAAAAAATTGTTAGGTTAAGAAAGCGTGAAAAATATCAAGGTTGTCCAAATTTGTTCAAATTTGGTAGGTGGGTAGAAAACTGAAAAAGGAACAACTTTTGCATTTAACATTTTTCGAAATCTTGAAATAAATAACCTAACTTTTTGTAATTTTTTTAAAAATATGTTGAATTTGACAGGTATAGCCGATCGATAAAAAACAATCGTCAACGTCATTTTGCATTATTTTCAAACCTAAAACTGTCCATGAAATCTAAATTTGGGTAAACTAAATAATAAAAAAAATTTCCATATGATGCGGACTTTAATGGTGACACTGTATATGTTACGGCTAGAAGCCGAAGTGCGGCTACAACTAGGTCTAGCCGGCTAGTACTAAGCAAACTTAACTTAACCCTAACCTAACTTTGTGATAGGCTGTACCCAGCTCTAGCCGGCTAGACCTAGTTGTAGGTGCACTTCGGCTTTTAGCCGTAACATATATACATATGCATGCTAAAGAGCGGTTAAAATAGAGCTACATATGTATATATAATGGGCTTTAAAAATTTGTTTGCATGCACATTTTTATATGCCGCTATATTCTTTATTGTTGTTGACTTAGTTCTATTTCGTCGCTTGGAAAAAATGTTTCTATCGTTTAATTTTGTAGTAAAGGCAATTGAAAGTTACAAACACTTGGATATTTTTATTATGAACGCAATCACAACCAAAATTCGTTTGTAAATCTTTTGTTTTGCAAGACTTATGGCAATAAAATACTAATTTTCGTGAATGAGTTTTTGGAAATTAAATTTCGGTAATTCGCTCATTGGGGGAAATACTTTAAAGTATTTTTAACGAATTATAAAATTTTTATATACCAGGTGATTCAGGTAAGACGCGCCCCTTAAGAGCTTCAAATGTAACCCACCATACGAGGACTAACATAGAACAAGGTTATCTGTGAAATTGTAAGTTGGGTTGCCTATTCCAGTTGTTAAGGGGCGCGTCTTACGTGAATCACCCAGTATAGAAAAATATCACCTCCACAGGGGTTTGAACTACTTACCTTCGGCTTTACGGGCCAGTTTTCTACCGATTGAGCTACCTTTCGCGATTTTGTTGTACGAGGGCGGGATGATAAGTGACTAACCTAAAAATGAGAGACTAGTTATATATTTTTTAAATGATATTTATTTTTAACATACTCTCCTGACAGTGCAATGTATATTGTCCAACGATATTCTAATGCTCTGATCCCATCGCGAAAGGTCAGCAAAATAGACATCTAGTTTGTTATATAATTAGTATAATTATGTTAAGCTTAGGAAATAAATGAAAGTCGGATGGAGCTAAATACTCGAATAAGCTGGGTGCGGAAGCAAATCGTAGTTTAGTTTCTTGATTTTAGTCATTGCAGTAACACTAGTGTGGGGACGTGCATTATCTTGATGAAAAATGATTTGTTTTCGTGCTAAACCTGTCTTTTTGACATTTTGGTGCAATTGTTCCAGAAAATTAGCGTAACATTCAATATTTATAGTTTGCCCTTTTGGGAGATCGTCTATGATTTAAATCCCTTTGGCATCCCAGAAAACTGACGCCATCACCTTGTCAGCTGATTTTACGGCTATTGCTTTCTTTGGAGCTGACCATTGTTTCGATTCGAGTTTCGTCTCTAGGGTGTAGTAATGAACCCAGATTTCGTCTGTAGTTACTAATCAACTCATAAAATCGTTTTTTTTAAACGGTTCAAACATCCTTGAAAAGCTGGCACTCGAAGACGGTTTTGATTAGGTGTAAACAATCGCGGCACCAATCTCGCTGAAAGTTTTTTATGCCTAGTTCTTCTGTTAAAGTATTGTGCACTCGCTATTTTAACATCAGATCGTGAATTTTGTTGACCATTTTTAGCGTTCTGACACTTCTTGGGCGTCTAGAGCGATGTTTGCCTTGAATGCTTGTACAGCCACCCAGTTTTTTACGGTCGCATAATTACATGGGATGTTCTCTTTCCGCTGAGCCTAGTAAAGTAATACGCAATTTATTGATAAAAAACATGTATTTATAATTATTCAAAGTATTCCCCTCCACAGCCGTGTGTGGTCGAGCATTATCCAACGGGAACAAAGCTTACGTACCTTCAATTGTTTGTGTAAAATGGTGTTAATTGCTTTCACACCAATCTTTAGAGTTGCTTGAATACTCCTTACAGTAATATGCCGGTCCTCTTCAATCATGTTCCGAACAAGACCAATATTCTTTTCAGTAACGGCTGTTTTTGGCTTAGGAGCTCGAAAACTGTCATTTAAGGAAAGTCGACCACGTTAAAATTCATTGTACCACCGCTTTATGGTAGCTAAAGAACACGACTTGTCACCAAATACTCCATTCTTTTCTCAAAACTTGTTTACGGCTTAAGACACATTTGAAATTGTAAAAAATCACAGCTCGATAATGTTCTCTATTTAATTCCATGATTTTTTGCGAAAAGGATTACTTTAAGTTTATGTATTTTAAAATGTTTCAAGTATATTTTGTCAACCGTCACTGTCATTCAACTTGTAAAGAGCTAGCTTCCATTGTCAAACAAAATTTGTTGCAAATTTTAATGGCCCTAATAGATAGGCTCGGCAGAAAGAGAACAGCCCTCGTGTGATGGAGCACTTTCGCCCAATACACTCTTCGAAAATTTCTGCACCTTTTAAACTTCCATTGTACAATACATAGAAAGTACGTTTTCTTTACGGAGTAATTAACATCAAACTATTAGAAGGACGGCCATTAAATTTTCAGTATTGCCATCGAAGTTTCAAACTATAAATAAAAATTTTATCTACCAGCGCCACCTACGTAAAGGCTAACAACTTATCATCCTGCCCTAGTAAAACCCCATTTTCCGGTGTGATCAAATATCAGTTGCAGGTGTTATCCGCATAACGCCAATTACCGATGATAATTGTAATTGGAGAAGATACTGACAGTGCGCGTTAATAGCTGTCAATCATTGTAACTACGTATGTATACCGAGTTCGATCCCGATTGTGGTCGCTAGAGATTTTGAATGCGGAAACATATTTGAAACTATGCCCTCTTTCAGATATGAGGTTAAATTGGAAGTCCCGTGACCGTCGCCTGCGTTGATTAAAAGCGGAGTTTATAAAGCCTGCCGAATAGCAAAAATGGCCATTAGCAAATTTTTGACACCGCTTGCTCGTGGCGCTAGTTATCTATCTTTGACAGCTGTCAACTGGCTTTGATTTTTTGCGATTTATGATAAACACGGGTTATTGGATGTTTAATATTTAATCCAGAAAGTGTATTACAATATAAATTTCAATTTTAAACAGCTTTCAGAACCTTATGAGACGTGTAAAAAATTAAATAAATAAAAGTGTAAGGATAACTAGCGCCACGGACAAAATTTGAACTAGTCGATTAACTGTCAAATAGCCCTATTCGGTAGGTGTAAGGATATATTACATTGTTATTCTATTTACTCATACATTCGTGTTTTACTTCTCTTAGGCACTATACGTTATTTTACATCATATTTATGTGTTTTACATTATACTTTATACTATGCAATTACCTGTAAACTAGTGTGCGCCATTCTTTTTTATTTTGTGCTATTTTTCTTGCTGTTTGCATCGTATGCCCCTTCTTTACTAGTATTTTCTCTATTACCCATCTCCATGTCGCTCTGGGCCGTCCTATTTTCCTCTTTGGTATAGTTCTTGCTTCCCACACCAACTTCACCTGCCTATTCTTTCCCATTCTAATTAGGCGCCCGTACCATCTCAATTGATTTTGTTCAATTACCGCCAGCACTGATTCAATGCCTAGTTCTTCCCTTATGTCCTGATTCCTAACTCTATCTGTCCTTTTTACTCCCTTTATTCTTCTCAGGTACTTCATTTCAGTGGCCTGTATTCTGCTTTTTTGTTTTTTAGTCAATACCCATGTTTCTGATCCAAAAATAAGTACTGATATAAATACTTTTATTTTTGTTTGGTTGGATACTTCTCTTTTACTTACAAAGCTTCTTCCTAAACTACCGTATGTACTCATTGCCGGCTTTATTCTTTCATTTATTTCTATTTCTATGTCTTGCCGTCCATGTATTTCGAATTCATTACCAAGATACCTAAAATCTTCTACCTGTTCTATATTGTTACCATTTATTTGCATATTTATATCACGTTTTTCTCTTGTTTATGATTCTTCCAACAGTAGTGTGTGCAGGACGAGGTCTGTTGCGATATGTCGTTGCAAATCGTCTACACGTTTCCGTGTAACTGTTTCCTGTGTAGACCCATTTCACTATTTGAACTTTTTCTTCCACAGTGTAAATATTCATGACGATTTTAGTATAAATTCAAATAGAACTTGATTTGTTTCAAACCATACGTCAAGTTGAATGCCACTTAATCGTTTATTGCCATAGAAAAATAAATATAATAGGATTTGTTGTTAAGCTGTTTTCGTAAAAGCAAGAGCTGATCTGTGGGATAAATTAACGTTGCTCTGATTCCATGGTGCGAAACCCTGTGGACACGGGGTATATATTAGCACTTTGCAAAATATATATTTAAAAAACTGTTTTAACCGTCAGTATTATAATATTTTATTTCTTGCAGCTTCTAATTTTTGTCCATTCATACTTTTACTACATTTTTTGTCAGTTTACGTCATTGAATATTTTATATTCAAAGGTTTACGTATCCCGTATTCATTCTAAAAGGTACGCCACTGACATACCGGAAACATTCAGCCGCCATTTGCAACATCTATCTTGATCTCACATATATTTTGTGTAGCCTCATTCCTGTTAGTTTTATATTCAAAGGTAAGAATGGACGAATCCATGACGACCACAATTTAAAAACAGTGCGGTAATGAAGTCCTTATCGCACGCAAAATGAGTGCGCTAACGGACATATATCTCCCGGGCGTTGATAAAATTAATAAACCATTAATTGCCTAGTTCTGTCTCAGATAAGTTAAAATTTGTTTTTTAACATTTTCTGGAGGTAGTTTAAAAGCTTCACGTGTTATATGGCATTAGTTATGAATGTTAACATTCAATGTTATGATATATGTACTTTCTTTGTTTCACAGCCTAATTTAGATAGTAAAATGTCACAATGTTGTCTGAAGGTTGTAATAGGTTTCGTTATCTATCTAGTCAATTATGGATATGGATAGAAAAATGTCCGTTGTTACTTAATTAAACCAAAAATTAAGTCGAGCACGAATTAGCTTCGTCTTTACCTAAAAGCAAAGGTCACTTTAGAAAGAGAATCGTGAGATTCAATAAATTTATAATCATTAGAGTTGCCTGTGATTCATCTTTAATCATATATTGGGTTTTACCGGTGGAAACTGAAATTTATCATATTCTCCGAAATACGTTTTTTCTTTTCAACATAATTTACTTTGATTTTACAACGGCCCCTGTTCATAGCGATCTAGCTTATAGTTTGTGGAATTTTTAAATAAGGATTCGTAAAGTTGGTTATATCCATTTGCCAAGAAGGTGCACACACAAATTTTCGAAAATCGTTTGTATATAAAATCAAAAGACTTGAAAAATATTTCAGATGATTTCTGTAACGTGAAAATTGTAATATTCGTATAAAGGTATATTTATTTGAGAGTTTCTACATTTAACTGAATATGTATGTAGATTGTAGAGTAAATAGTAACTTGTTATTGTTTTTCTACTACGTATATTGTTTATTTATTTAGAAATAAAACATAATCACGACTCTGTTCTCATTTTTTATCTTAATTGATGTCCCTAAATGTTATCTATAGCACAAATTTTGATTAGTCTTTTTGTTACAAAGTATAATAATTAACGTACTATCATAAGCAGGTTTTGTAGGCAGTTCTGTTGTTTCTTGTTGAAGCTGCCAACATTGTAAAACGATTTCGCATATACAGTGTCCGCCAAAAAGATAATGGGCTTAAGTATTAAAGAAACGATTGTTAATTTAAATCAAATTTAGATTACTAAATAAAACTCAAAATTTCTACCAAAATTTACATATTTTTGGAAAAAAATTAAAAAACAAACATTTAAATTTCCAAACCAAACTTCACATTTAGGTTCTTAAGGTAATTACAAACAACTTTTCCTTATGGCACTTTTGACAAATAAGGGCATTTCAGGCCATTTTAAAATTTCCAATGACATTTTGGAGGTGTCATAGTTGTGACATGACAAATATTTTTGGCATTTTTGTGGTTATTAATCATGCTGAAACCCGTTTAAAAAAAAACAATTGAATAAAAAAGTTTTCCATATGGTGCAAACTTTTTGGCGGACACTGTATACAGGGTGACTGGTACATAAACGTATATCTGAAAGGAGGTGGTAGGTGAGTTGGTTTGGAACTTATTTAACCATATATACACTGCGCGACACTTGATTACTCTCACCCTACAAATGTAGAAAAACTTTCAAAATACCACTGTTTTTGGTTGAAATAGTAGCTAAAAAGTTCCATATTAGTCTATTATTAAAATGTTGGACCGTTGGACGGAGTAAAACTATTTTAAGATAAATGTTGTAAAAAAGATTTTTAGAAATAAAAAATTACTCGCGACACTTGATTACCCTCACTAATTATAACTGTTTTTAATAATTAAAGCAAGTTGCAAAACAAATTTGGAGGTTGCTTAGTAACAAGTCAATTATTTGTCAACTGTTTTAAACAAATTGTGTAAAGCAGTAGCTACAATGGGTCGTGGAAATACCTTGTCTGCTAAAGAAATGGGAAAAATAGAAGCTTTGACACTTGCGAATTTTTCAAATCGTCAAATAGCCCCGAAAATTGGAAGAAGCCCTTGGGTAGTCAACAACTACCTAAACAATACAGTTAATTATGGAAAAAATCGTAGATGTCGAACTGTAATGGCTACTACAGTAAGGGAACGTCGTGCTATTCTAAGGGAAGCTTCTAATTCTAGTGAGACGGCAAGAAAAATTGCTCAAGGGGTTGGAACAAACGCAAGTATTCGAGCTGTTCAAAGAATAATTAAGAAGTGCCCACATTTACAACGACGAAGATTACGTAAGAAACCACAGTTACTACGTCAACAACGGGAAGCCAGGTTACAGTTTGCCCATCGTCATAGAAATTGGATCGACGAGTGGAAAAATGTTACTTTCAGCGATGAAAAGAAATTTAATCTTGATGTGCCAGATGGGTTCCAATATTATTTTCATGATTTGCGAAAAGAAGAAAAATATTTGAAACGTCGCCATAGTGGAGATGGTGGTGTTATGGTCTGGGCTGCCATCTCCAACCGTGGACCAATAGATCTAGCCATCTAATTATGGTAGCCATACACGTACCGGCCGGCCTGTCAGTTACGCCTGAACAGTCCGCCGGGAGACCGGCGGCCTGTTGAACTGAAAACCCCATACACCTTCAGTTGAAACCAGGCCGGCGAGCACTTGACATCCTGTGATCAAGTTCCCCAGTGATGAAGATGCGCGAGAAATTCTCGCTTTAATAGTTGTATTAGAGGCTAATAATAAAAAACGGAGGAAAAAAGTATGGTGTAAAGAGCGGTTGCTGAGAAGACATGCGTCAATTTGCTTAAAGAATTGAAACTGGCTCCAAAAAGACTGGCACAATTACGTAAGAATGGACGAAAATACGTATTTACAATTTTTGTCATTGGTTGCCCAATTAATTGCGAGAAAAAATACGGTGATAAGAAATGCGATCTCCCCACATGAACGACTGATGGCAAAGCTGAGGTTCTTAGCTAAGTAGCTACTGGCAGAAGTTTGGAGGACCTGAAGTTTTCTACGATCATATCACCCCGTGCACTTGGCAGAATTATACCTGAAACCTGTGAAGCAATTTACAAGGTTCTACATAGGGATCGTGGTAATCAGGTGATTTCACTTTTCAAAGACACGTTTCACTCCGGTATAAACTGATGAATTCCTCCAAACACTAGTTTTCTTTTTCACGTGACATTTTTTAACTATGAACAGACGAGGTTAAACAGGACTCACAATATATTCTGAGTATATAGGTACTATCTGACAGTCTGACTGACTGACGGCCTGTCGCCTCACCCCACTCACGAACCGGTGCGCCTGCGCTCCCGTCAGTTCAGCCGGATGGACGAACGTGTTTTCGTTCGTTCTCCGGCCTCCGGTTCAGTCGGATCTGACAGGCCAGCCGGAACCCACTCACATTCCGGCCGCCGGTCTCCCGGCAGACTGTTCAGGCGTAACTGACAGGCCGGCCGGTACGTGTATGGCTACCATTAGAAGGCAAACAAACGGCTCAACAGTACATGACACTTATTCAACATCAAAAAGTCAACATTGACGCGTTATTTGGAGAAGATCAATGGATTTTTCAGCATAAAAATGCTGCAATTCACACTGCCAGGATTGTTGCCACCTGGTTTGCGGACAACAATGTTCAAGTTTTACCTTGGCATGCCCTCTCACCTGATTTGAACATAATCGAGAATTTGTGGGGATGGTTGGTTAAGAAAATGTATGCAGGAGGAAAGCAGTACGATACGAAAGAACAACTTATTGTTGCTATAAGGGCAAATTGGAACGCCATTTCAAGAAATCTTATAGAAAATCTGTACCACAGCCTTCCTCATCGGGTATTGACTTTGCAAGAGAAAAATGGAGGTGTTGCTCGTTATTAAGTTACCATAGTTAATTAATAAATTCATTAGTATTTGTCTTTTGGTTTATTTTACAAAGTGAGGGTAATCAAGTGTCGTACTCAATTGTCGCATCTAAAAAAGAAATGGTTCTACATTTTTTCATGTTTGACATTTTCAACGTTATTTAAATTCAAAATTTATAAAATAGTCTAATTTAACTTATTAGATAACTGTTGAGCTCTTAAGTATAAATATGTATTTTAGGAGATTTATCACACTTATAGGGTGAGAGTAATCAAGTGTCGCGCAGTGTATATCATTATACAAAGTGTCGCGGTTTGTAAGATATAGCCAACTTAGTGATTTAACTAAATTAGACGATTTTTGCTATTACAGTGTACTCTCTCTTAGCAGACACTCCTCATAAGCGGACATCTCTTTTAAGCGGACGTTTTCTCGGGAACCGAAAAAATACATTAGCTTTGCTAATAAAACTTTTCCTCTTAAGCGGACTCTCCGTTAACCGGACACGGACACTAAATTGCATCGTTAACCTTGTATTCAACTCCTCTTGTGCGGACAGTGATATCGTGATATATTATCGGATAAGCCCTGCAGTTGGCGTGGATATATGAAATGTGAAACTTAGGAGCAAGGTCACCACGACGCTGATTTTGCTTTGGTGTTTACATATAACAATTTAGAAATTTTTGCTGACTTTGTTTATATATTTGGTTGGATGTAAGATGCATTCCAAAACGAAACATTGTAAAAATTATTGTCAAAAAATATTCTCCACGTCCCGCCTATTAATATGCCTCAACCTAAAAAAAAAACTCTCATTACGCCGCCGAAAGAGAAAATAAATTAATGTAATAGTTTTATGATAAACAAAATGTTGTTCATGTTTTAATCTTTATGTTTACTTGAATGTGTATTTTTTCCATTTTTAATCTACTTAGTGTAAGTAAATTTTTTTAGTACGTAATCTTCTTTGTTGTCTTTTATATTTATATGTATACGAATTTTTTCGATTTTTTAGTGTGAATACTGTAACTATACATATAGCTTTTATGTACTATTATGTGTACAGGGTGGCCCATTTTCGATGTTTTTAAATGGGAAGTACCCTTAATATCGGAGATAGGCAAAAACTGATGTCGGAGTCCAGGGCTCTTTTTTGATGCAGGTTCAGTTCCCGAAAACAAAATTTCGCTATCTTTTGTTATTTTTTAGTTATAGCCCAAAATTCAAAATTTGGCCATATCGAAAACTTCAAATAACTCTCTTGGTTTTGAAGATATCCAAAAACGGTAAAAACATTCTACAGACACTTTTTCAAGTAGAATACGATAGTCAATTCAGATATCTTCTAATTTTCATGTTTTAAGAATTATGACATAAAGTTGGTATTTTTTAAATATAAGTCGTAGTTGGCCATGATACCATTAAATTGCATATTTTCTCTGCTTTCCGAAAATATATAGTTTATAGGGGTTAAATGCAGTAACAATACCTTTTTTGAACAAAATCAGATTATATTATGATGTTGTTAGCAATTAGTAGGCCATGGTTAATGATAGCAAAAAAAAAGTAGTAGAGTGGTTGCATGTGACGTCACTAGGTCATCAGCTGAACTCTTGTAGGGTAAACAAAGGGTAGATTTGTATGCATCTATACTAATTTTACCAAAAAGGCAATATTACATACTACAATATCAAACCGAATAAAGATGTGTTTAACCAGATGAGGGATGGTTTAACCTACATAATTTTGAAATTTTCAGTTACTTAAAATTTTCCCCACGGTCAGTTGATACGAACGTAATTGAAAATTTTATCGTGAATTAAAAAGAGTATTGGGGAACGTGATATTTCCCAGAGAAAGCAGTTAGAGAAAAGCTCTGGAAAACAAGAAACTAAAAATTTTGCCAGGTTATACGTAGAAACTTGTAAAATCTCCATATGTCAAGATAATTAAAAGCTGTTAAAGATAACGCGAGATTTTCTACAAAATATTATAGTAATTATTTAGTTTTGTTAACTTACAAAACTGTCGTTTATTTTCAATCGGGCGCGTTATTGTGTGCCTGGTGACATCACATGCACCCGCTCTATTAGCCTTTGTTTATTGCTATCATGAACCATGGCCCACTAATTGCTAACAACATCATATAATCCGATTTTGTTCAAAAAAGGCATTGTTACTACATTTAAACCCTATAAACTATATATTTTCGGAAAGCAGAAAAAATATGCAATTTAATGGTATCATGGCCAACTACGACTTATATTTAAAAAATGCCAACTTTATGTCATAACTCTTAAAACATGAAAATTAGAAGATATCTGGATTGACTATCGTATTCTACTTGAAAAAGTGCCTATGGAATGTTTTTACCGTTTTTGGATATCTTCAAAACCAAGACAGTTATTTGTAGTTTTCGATATGGCCAAATTATGAATTTTGGGCTATAACTAAAAAATAACAAAAGATAGCGGAATTTTGTTTTCGGGACTTGAACTTGCATCAAAAAAGGGCCCTGGACTCCGACATCAGTTTTTGCCTATCCCCGATATTAAGGGTACTTCCCATTTAAAAACATCGAAAATGGGCCACCCTGTACAGGGTGGGCATAATTGGATGTTTTAATAGGGCATCTCGGTAACCGTAAGAGATAGAGGAAAACGAGTGGCCAAGTCTCGATCTCTTTTTTCGAGATATGTTTAATAGTGAAAACAGAAATTGGCTAGCTTCTTTTGTTTTTGAGTTAGAGCCCAAAATTGACTTTTTCGACTTTTTTTGATATCCTCATAACTCCCTTGTTTTTAACAATAGCAAATTACCGTTTTGACATTATTAAGGCACTTTTTTAAGGGGAATCTACTGGTTTAATCAGATTTTAAATTTATTCATTTGTTTCTCATTTATAGCATAAAGTTGTATTTTTTTATATGGAAGTCATAGTAGGCAATGAAGTGGTTAAAAAGAGTATTTTTTTTTCTTTTCAAAAATATATAGTTTGTTCGAGATATTTCCATTATTTACATAAGAAATGTCAAAAAGCGTATTTTATTATTCTTTTTTTAACGTTTAAGTCCTATCTAGTTGTCCTCGACAAACAAAAAGCTGCAAAAAAGAATTTGCATGTTCTGTCATCCTAGGCTAGAAAAAACAAAACTACCAAATAGTTTGACAACTTCCAGAAAATAGCAATAAGTGTCAGTTGAAAATTGTTTACAGTGCTGATGACATAATCTGTTTGTAATAGTGGAAAAGTGTTAAATGGCATACGAAAACAACGAGAAATACGATATGCTGGAATGTTTTATTTTAAGTAACAATAGTGCTGATATAGCATCTCAAACATATTTAAATCGTTATCCTGAACGAAGACAACCTCATAAGTATATTTTTCAACGATTAAAAGAAAATCTAATCGATTATGGGTCATTTACCAAACCAAGACCCAAAAACTACAATATTGAAGATGCCGACGATGCAGTTTTGTTTTTTCTAGCCTATTAGATGACAGAACTTGCAAATTCTTTTTTGCACCTTTTTGTTTGTCAAGGACAACTAGATAGGGCTTAAACGTTAAAAAAAGAATAATAAAATACGCTTTTTGACATTTCTTATGTAAATAATGGAAATATCTCGAACAAACTATATATTTTTGAAAAGAAAAAAAATACTCTTTTTAACCACTTCATTGCCTACTATGACTTCCATATAAAAAAATATAACTTTATGCTATAAATGAGAAACAAATGAATAAATTTAAAATCTGATTAAACCAATAGATCCCCCTTAAAAAAGTGCCTTAATAATGTCAAAACGGTAATTTGCTATTGTTAAAAACAAGGGAGTTATGAGGATATCAAAAAAAGTCGAAAAAGTCAATTTTGGGCTCTAACTCAAAAACAAAAGAAGATAGCCAATTTCTGTTTTCACCATTAAACATATCTCGAAAAAAGAGATCGAGACTTGTCCACTCGTTTTCCTATATCTCTTATGGTTACCGAGATGCCCTATTAAAACATCCAATTATGCCCACCCTGTACACTAATAGTAGATTATTCTACAAGTAAAGAAAAGTGGCAGTTTTCTAGCGAGTGGAAAATGTTTGATTCACGAGCGTTAGCGAGTGAATTACAATTTCACGAGCTAGAAAACCACTTTTCTTACGCGTTGAATACGCTATTTTTTTGTGTAAGTACTAAAATTTCGAATTTTCTAGACAAATTTGTTAAATTTATCAAGGTTATGTTTGTACGGAAACATAGCAACTACAACACGTACATAGTAACAAGTAAACAAACAGACTGTGTTGCTAGGAATAAAGTGTTGGTTGCTAATGACTCAAGCGTTGCTAATGAGTAAAGGTTGCTAACGAGTAAAATGCCACATTACTTTACTATTTTCTACAAAGTAAAATGACCGTTTACCATTGACTACACAAAAAAGTTAATTTAAAAAGTTTCATGTATTACAGTAGGTAACAACTTCTCTTAAGAGGACACCTCTATTAGACGGACACATTTTCGGCGACCGCAGGTGTCCGCTTAACAGAGAGTACACTGTATAAATTTTAATTAGACACTATTGTAAGTTTTTAGTTCCTGGTAACTTTTATTTTAATAGTCTTTAATATCTATTCTATCAAATAACATCATTTAATACACGCTACGTGCAAAAATCGTCGAATTTAGTTAAATCACTAAGTTGGCTATATCTTAGAAACTGCGACACTTTGTATAATGATATACATATGGTTAAATAAGTTCCAAACCAACTCACCTACCACCTCCTTTCAGATATACGTTTCTGTACCAGTCACCCTGTATATAAACTGTTGCAGCTTGTGAGTTAATGTACTTATGAAGACGATGTCGTATATTTTTCTTATTATTTCGGGGTTGTAAATTTAGATTTTCTACCTTTAGGATAAATCGATTTTCCGTATCAATTATTAGACCTTTTTTTGTCATTTCGACAAAGTTTATTTTAGTCGTTTCGTGGAAATTAAACCGATATTTTTCGTTGTAGGCTTCCAAGCTCTGTGTATTGATTTCCTTTTACGAGTATTATATTTTATTATTGGTTATAGAATGTCCGTCGGCATTTCGCGTACTTGGTGCTTTTGTAGAATAAAAAATTTAAAATTCGTTACTGTTGATCATAAAAACAGCATAAGAGGGAGAAAAGTAACTTAAAATAAATACTTATAGTTAAAGTAGACAAACCTCTATCGGTCCCCTTGGGAAACAAAATATGAATCTGGTCCCCTTGGGAAACAAAATATGAATCTATAAAATTTTACGCGGACAAAATCAGAATTATCCCAGATTTTGCAAATGTACTTATACTTACAGCGATTTTTTGTTAACCTACAGGTATACCCTAAATTATGTATACATATTGTGTAAAACAAGTACTAAGCGAAAGCAAAAAGCAAAAAAGATCGCGTTACAATTTTGATATTAATAACAACCGATTTAACGTTTTCGAATAATTATAGAAATAAGAAAAATATTGAATTTATTTCCCAAAATACCTTGATTGATGATTTTACCTCGGGTATTTAGATTCAACAAATTTACAAGAGATAATGCAGTAAATGCTCTTTAGTTTCAAAATTACATTCCTGAAATGTTTTAGTTTTAGGTAAGGTGTAGAATTTAAGAAGCTTCTTAATTTGTATGTATGTATGTATCAATAAATATTTCGTAGCTATCAAAAACGCAAAACTAGAAATTTTACATCATGGCACACTCAACGGAAAGATGATTTAATATTCAGCAATTTAGTTGTAACCTCTTTCCCCTTATTTTCCTACGTTTTCTCGTAATTTTTATATTGGTTAAAAAGAAAAAAAAAGCTTTCTGATAATGTACAATTTATTGCTATTTAAAAAAACAAATGAAAAACTCTCTTTCTATTTTCTCACGTAGTTAATTTATTTTTAAAATTAGAAAAATATGCTTCAATTTCCTTTTCAACAACTTTATACGTAGATTTTCGCATTTTCGAGTAATTAGCCCAAGTTATATATTTTTAAATGGCTGTGACTTAGTTGAAACGTTTTTTTTTCTCTTTTCAACCACACAACAAAAGCCATTGTTTAGTTTGAGAAAAAATGGAAAATAATGTTTTTTAGGTTTTGTTGTTACTAAATCAAGACAGTTATGAAATAAATTACAGACCATATAACTACTATGAATTTAATCAAGGTAGCCGTGATTTCTGAATACACTTCATTTATTATAACAAGTTACTGTCATTTCTTGTGTTTATTTGTAGTTGGAAATGATGGTATTTTTGAACATTTAATGTAATTTTGAACCGTTAAATAATTGATGCATTAGAAAGTCACGGCTACCTTGATTAAATAATACAATTGTCAATATCTACTTTATCTTAAGTATTTTGATGTAAAAGTGTATAAGAATTTTTGTCGAGAATTCATTTCTCTTTCGTTTACAATAAAAATATACAGGGTGTTCCATTAACAAAAATATTAAATTTGTAATTTCCTCGAAAATGTGTTATTCAATTGTTTTTTATTAATTGCATATTAATCAGCGCTAAAAACACTACTAGTTTTCTAATTTAACCTATTTTGTAAAACCAGTAATAACAAAGATAGTAATAGTGCCGAGTTAATTTGAAACACGGTGTATAATAAATGTTGACATTGTTCTCACTTAGGTACACATTGTTTTTAAAAATATTTAAACTTTGGTTTGTGGCGTGAATTCTTTATTTAACACTGTTAACGAAACCCAATAGCAACAACAACAACTTGATCGCTAATAAACAAAACCATAGAACTAACAGTAACACGAAATATTAAACTAATTTATTTACACCGTCTATTTATTTTAACATGTTATCCCGCGCATTTATGCTAACTGAGCGTTCAATAGTTACACTTATGTATTCACACTTAACACACTTGGTCGCCATAAGTAGAGTGTCCAGTGCGCTTACCGAACCCACCAGCAGATTTCAATATCATTCTAGAACGTACTAGGGTATTCCATGGCGAATGAGAGCTTTCCAGAAAGTTCCAACAGATGAGGAGTTTTGTTACACAATATGCTTTCCATTTAAGAGAAGAAAACTTTGACCAACTACTAGAAAATAATAACAGTTATCAAAAAGTCATGTTAATCTACGTAAAAAACTACTCAAAAAGTATTTAGACATTTTTCTGATTTTAAAAATAAATCCAATAATAGAAAAGCGATTTTTTCGTTTTCCGTCAATAATTTTTTAACCGCACCTTGTAGTTATATCACATTTGTGTAGACCAGCGTTTCTCAACCTATGGTACACGTACCTCTGGTGGTACGCGAAAGATAAACTAGTTTTTAAAAATTATATTTAAATAGTTTATTCAAACTAAAACTATATGTCTGCATCTCTGCATTATATCTGTTATGGACCAAGTGATTAAAACGGACATTATGCATAATGCCCGGTCATTATGAATAATGACAAACAAAATCGGTCACTGTAATAAATTTCAACTTGGTTATCATAATTTATCAAAATGACCGGTCAATATGAATAATGTTACCATATAACTGGACAATGTGATAATAAGATACCTTTCTGGCAACAGTAGACAGGAGACAAACGCTAGCCAATCAGCGTTTAAGTAGTGTGTCAGACCGTCAGATGGTCATTGCGTTTGAGTTACGCGTGTATATTGTTTAGTACGGATTGTTATATTCAATTGGCAAGTTTTAATTTTACTTCTGTATCCTAAAATAGTGCGAACTTCTTAAAAATATAATATCAATCATGGAACAATTTTCAAATAGTATGAATAATCGTTTCAACATTCGATTAAACGAGTTAATAGCTACAAAAGGACAGAACACTCAAATTCTTACAAAATCTGCATATTTAACGATGATACAGAAAGTAAAAGAGGCAAAAACTAAAGCGACTTCAAAATTACCGAAATAATATCAGCGTTTACGCAGATATGACGTTGTAGCTATCGGAGTAACGGAAAAATTAATTTATCCTCTAGTCTAGAAGAAGGAAGTTTGGTTAAATATTACGTTTACACCAAAGAAATTTTTAAAATATTGCACGACGCCAATATTGCTATTGGCCATAGCGATAGAACTCGCATGGAAAAGGAATTAGGTAAGAAATATAAAAATATTACAAGGGAGATGATCCTAATTTACTTGAGCTGGTGTGAAATTTGTCAGAAGAAACATAGTGTTCCTAACAAAGGTTTGGTGGTTAAACCAATTTTAAGTAAGGAAATAAACTCGAGGTGTCAAGTCTATCTCATCGATATGCAATCGGAAGCCGATGACCAATATAAATTTATATTAGTGTATCAAGATCATTTAACTAAATTTGTTCAACTACGACAATTGAAAACAAAAAGAGCTGAAGAAGTAGCATATGTTATCTTAGACATTTTTACAATTTTCGGTGCGCCAAGTATTCTACAAAGCGATAATGACAGAGAATTTGCCAACAATGTCATCGAAGAACTTTGTAGCATGTGGCCCGAGTTAAAAATGGTGCATGGGAAGCCCAGGAACTCGCCAAGTCAGGGCTCAGTAGAAAGATGCAATCAAGACGTAGAGAATATGCTTAGTTCTTGGATGGCGACTAACAACACTAACAAATGGTCGGAAGGAATACATTTTGTACAACTGATGAAAAATCGAGCCCATCACACTGGCATAAACTGTAGCCCCTATGAGGCCATGTTTGGTACAAAGCTAAAAGTTGGTCTAAAGAGTTCCATACCTTACGAAGTATTATCCAACATTAACACAGAAGAAGATTTAGAGGCCCTTTCTAAAAGTAATGGCAATAAAGAAAGTCGTAATTGCTCAGACTCTGAAGGATCAGGTGCCGTTCAAGATAATATTGTAAAAGATTCTTCGATAATGGCATCCCCATATAGCAACATAACTGATGAAGCTCAGATACTTACGTCTTCACATGCAAAAGATTACCAACCAAACCAAAACGTTATTACTATGTATTACAGAGTCGGTGAATGAAAAAAAAAAAGAATTCAATCAGTTGCTCCAGAAATAGAAGAAAAAGTAAGAAGTGTGTCTAAAAAAAGGAAAATGGCTTTAGCTAATCTTAAAAAACAAGCAAAAAAAAATGGTTCATACGTCGAATTCCAAATACTCAGCAGCTAATATCGGTAAAACTGTAAGAGTTCGTGTACCAGATGTAGATCGAGCCCGTGCTGATGGAAGAAATATTTTAACTGTTGTTGTTGCTATTGAAGATAAAAACTTTTACAAATTGGACACCAAACATGGTATGTTGAACCAATTATATTCCAGAAATTAATTTACTATTTGTAAAGAAAATTTCATTTCCGCCGTAGAAGTACCGAATGCAGATATCTCACTCAGAGAATGTGCAAGAATGTCATCTGATTCTGGAGGCCAAGGCTATAATCGATGCTGTTGTAAAGGTGGTTGCAAATCGAATAGATGCAATTGTCGCAAAGAAAAAAATTTTGCAATTCAAAGTGCCATCACAGTATTAATTGCTCGAATAAATAACTAATAAAATATTTTTAATATACTGTGCCAAAAATGATATTCTGGAAGTTTACTTAAGTTGATTTTTACTTTGTTGTCGTTCATTATATTCTCTAAAATAAATAATTGTTTACGAGCAAGCGGAAACTTTCTTTTTAAAATCAAATTGCCCAAAGGGAAAGTAGCTTTATTCATAGTGCCTGGTCAGTTTAATAAATTAATCAATATTTATCAATTTGTCCGCTCATTTCGGACATTATTCATAATGACCAGACATTATGAATAATGACCTATTAATCACTTTGTCCATAACATATCGATTAGTTCCTTTTGATGCTGAATTTTTTTATAAAAGGTGGCAGTACGGAGAAATATTGATATTCTTTGGGTGATACGCGGAAACCAAAAGGTTGAAAACCACTGGTGTAGACCAGCGGTTCTTAACCTTTTGTTACTCGCGGAGCCCTATCTGCAAATTTTTGAATGCCGCGGACCCCACGTTTTTTTTTTTTAAGACACCAAAGCCTATACTTTGTAATGTGAAATCGAGAACCTCTCAACATTTTTCGCGGCCCCTTTACAAAGGCGTCGCGGACCCCTGGGGGTCCGCGGACCAAAGGTTAAGAACCGCTGGTGTAGACCATAAAAAAACTGCACAATTTTGCTTCTTTGACTGTTTCTCTATCTTTACAAATAAAAATGTTACCCATACAAAATTCAAGAAATAGCACACCATGAATTCGCCCATTATACAGGGTGTTACTAAAAAGCTTACATACTTCTGGTGGTGATACTTCTAATGAACGTTGGTTTAGAACTGCAGATCCTATTATTTACGGTTTTATGCCAATTGCGAAGCTGAAAATTTCTTATTTTATAATTTGCACAGGAACGTCATCCACCTTCGTTGTTTTATTCGTAAAAATTGTCGCAAATTCGTTTACGTTTTTAATTTGCACCAAAAACTAGAAACATTGTTAGGAGATGGCTATTACGTTTATTCTGTGCTATTACTCAAATTTGGACGTAAAAGTTACTAAATTTTGTATTTGTACAAGTGTACCAATAGGCGTAGTTTGCCTGTTCGCCATTCAAAATATCTGTAATTTGCTTAGGTCATTTGATAGTATAGGACGTATAGGTACTAACTGAAAAATTGAAAATATCGCTAGATATTCAGTTACATACATATATACAAAATGGTCCGGGCATTTTTGGTCTGGGCATTTTTTTAAATTTTCCATATAATCATTGATTCTGAGAAATCGCCAGTATTTCTGCCATATTGGCGCACCTTACAACGATACTTACATGTTAAACAGTCAACAAAATTACTTTAAAACAAGTTGAACTTTACAAAATTATACAAAATTTGTGACAGTTCAGCATTTTAGAAGTACAAATAACAACAATGTCAAAAAACAATTCAAATTTCTAGTGCGTACACGCATGTGTCATTTATAATTTTATTAATGTAAAAGATAAAAGTTGGTCATCTTATAAATTAAATGAGAATGAGAGATAAATGAAAACGTAAATGAAAATGGTTGCATAAATCCGCTTTAAATGGCAACAGAAAGCAGACGACAATAAAACACAATTAAAACCAAATTGTAACTATTAACTGCACAATTGGAAACTACAAAATTAATAATCTCAGATAACTTCGTTATTTGAAATAGAACACCCTGTATATTTTTAGACATTCGGAATCGTCCTTCAACGACGAGTTCGATGATATGGCACTAGAGGGGTCTATCGCTAACAGTTTAACACTTGGACGAACGCCACTGTGAAATTAGTTCGGTCGTGACAAACCCCGTATATGCTAAAATGTGACGGTTGCAATAATTTTTTTTTGCGGACGGTCAACTTAAATGTAAGTAAAATATGCGGACAGTAAAATTCTATAAAATTTCAATGTGTTGTTATCACAAATGCGATAATATACTATAATTCTTCTTCCACGCATAAAGAAGAATCTTCATTGTCATTGTTAATATTTGTAAGTATTGGTTCTCACTTTCATTTTGGAAAAATTCCAACACATTAAAGAAGATTACTTAGGCCTATTTGTTATGTTATAACGCAGTTGTGCTCGTAAATAGAAAACTAAATAGAAAACAAGTTATAGTAGAAAACAATCACACAAACGATAACTATATAATAGAAAACAATCACAGAAACGATAACTACAAATAACCGTTTTTAAAGCAGTATTAATACGATGTAATTAAGTGACAGGTTTTACAAAGACGATGCGCTATTTTTATTTGTTTTTGTCTCACTCAGATGACATAAGACGAACAGAGATAGTTGTGAACTATAGTATAAGCAAAATGAAAATTCAGGAGGGTTGGCCATGGAATTTTGAAGTCACGTGTCATAAACTTAAACAAAACAATCACACTTCTTTAACAGTGACAATTGCTTTTTTTTTTGTAGTGTTATAATACTTCAAAATTCCATGACCAACCCTTTGTTCATGCCATATAACTATTTCACATTTCTTGACGTTCTGTATAAGAAGAACATCGCTTTTAACTAGAGCAAAAGCAATCGGACTTGTATAACAGATATTTTTAAATTCGAGGTCGATTGGATGGGTGCATTTCAAAAATTGCGGTATTTAGATGATTTGGTGCTATTTGAAACGTACATTTTCTACGTATTTGTGATAGTGCAACATGGGACAAAATACAAATTTCCGTAAATTATTTGACAGAGTAGAGCACACATGAGCTAAAAATAGAAGAAAAACCTAAATGAATAGGACGCGTTCTCCACAGAGTATCGATGCGCACATTTTATCTCTACTGCATGTTAATAATAACTTTCAAAGTTCATAAACCCGATAAATGATGAGGCTGTTCTACATAAACTCATTCCTGCAACTTCGAAATAACGGTTAAATTTTTAAAACGGTCACTTAATAAACACAGTTCTCGCGTAGTTTTATTTAGAAAAATCATCCATTCAGTAAGTGTTTTCGAAAATTCGCCAAAAGTACACCGACAGAAATAACAAATTGCGCAATAAGATTCGCAGGAACAGCGATAATCGTAAACAGCACGTAGCAAAATAAAGCACGAGAAGCAAACATATGTATGTATGTATATCGTGACGACTTGGCTCAGATTTAAATAATGGGATTATTGCTGTTATCAATTACTGTCTTTGAGTGGGTACAAAGAACAATATCAACCGTTTTACTCGAAATTACTGATCAAATTTATTCAAGTTTTCTTAATGTAGTTTGCATCGTGGTTAACTGGTTATATCGGGTGATCAAATAAATTTCACACTAGTAGCCTATTTACTTTTTAGGCATGTCTTAGTTTAATCTTAAATATTTTGTTTTATGAACTGTCAGAACAACAAACCAATTCAAATTATAGGGCGCTGCAGTACTCTAAACTAAAACATGCTCTGCACTTACAGCGCCTACCCTAATCTGAAATTCATTTGATCACCAGATACTTTGCCGAACTTGTGGATCTAAAATATTGGATCATTTTATTGTTTAAATAAATGTTACGTTTATCTCAATTTCAGTTTTGTCTGCGTCAAAATGTACCTTGTGAAACTTTTTTTTTATATTGTTTTTTCAATTGCGCGTCTTTTATTTCTTAAAATAAAAAAAAATCTGGGTTAAAAAGAATTAATGGATTTGGGAAATTTTGCATATGAATTGTGGTAGTTGGTGACATTGATATTTGGAAAAGTTAACAATTAACGTTGACGTTTGTAAAGAAAGAGAAAGAGGTTATAGACCCAATGTTTTTGGGTGTTCTGCATCAAAATAATAATAATAATATAATATTAATCTAACATGAAAATTCTTATCAAACTTTGCCAGCTAACACATTAAAAAACGGCCGGTTTCTTGGGATAGATACCTATCGTCGCAATCAGTTTGACCGGATAAAAAAATAATAATTCGGCAAACAAAATAAAGCATTTTTCCTATTCCAATTACAAACCTAGTCGTTCCTTAAATATATATTCCATTCAGAAAACTCCCGTGACGTTTACGCTGTCAAATCAAAATTTGGGAGTGTACTTTATGTACAGAACCTATCAACTTTTTTAGTGAATGTACTTAACGTCAAACTGAAATGTAAGGTTATGAGAAATCATTTGTCATTTTCGTAAAATTAAGTAGAACAAGGTAAAAATGGCTTTATTAATAATACAAGTTTGATAATAAACTTCGTTGGTGCTTCTGTTCATCCATTTCTCTAAAGATTATGAATTATAAAACGTAACTTGAATAATAAATAATTTAAGTGTCAAAGTGAAAACAAAAAAAAACAAAACCATTAAATTTAAATTTAAAGGTGCACCAATCTCAAATCTAAAAGTTTTTAATAGCCTAATAGGGATTTTCATATTAACCAACACATGGTGACTTTTATGTCACGGGAGTTTTCTGAATGGATTATACATACCCCTTGTCCACAGGGTTTCGCACCATGGAATCAGAGCAACGTTAATTTATCCCAAAGATCAGCTCGTGCTTTTACGAAAACAGCTTAACAACAAACCCTATTATACTCGTACTTATTTTTCTATGGTAATAAGCGATGTGGCATTCAACTTGACGTATGGTTTGAAACAAATCAAGTCCTATTTGAATTTATACTAAAATCGCCATGAATATTTACACTGTGGAAGGAAAAGTTCAAATAGTGAAATGGGTCTACATAGGAAACAGTTACAGGAAAACGTGTAGACGATTTGCAACGACATATCCCAACAGACCGCGTCCTGCACACACTACTGTTGGAAGAATCATAAGCAGATTTGAAAATACTGGTAATGTTTGCTCAAGATTTGTAGCACCTGATATCAGTAATATCATGATCATGAAATTGATATAATGACAGCTGTTCGTGCTAATCCCAACATATTAGTGCGGCAATTAAGTGCAGAAAATGGGTTAGGTAAAAGTTACGTACATAAAATAAACTAGCGGAAAAAATTAGGGGATATTTAAAAAAACAACATAAAGCATATTAAGTTACCTAAAGTTTGCTATTAAAGAATAAATACTGGATGGGTTATTGGTTATTATCAGGTCACTTTTGATTTATAAACACTTGTTTTCGTTATTTTACTGAAATTGTGTTTGTTTACTAATTACGCGTTGTTTTGCAAATTGTTTGCTCAAATTTTTGATGAAGGTTTTTAAAATATCTTATACTGTTTGTGTGTCTAAATAAGAAATTACAATGGCAGAACGTTTTTAAGTATTGATAGTGCCACTAGAGCACTTAATTTACTCCGCAGGGGCTTCCGTCAAGTGGAGGCTTCTGACTTGTTCAATGTGTCGCAAAGCGGTAATAAGTCGATTAAGTGCTAGATTTAGAACTACGAGATATGTTCGGCGAAGACCTGGGCAAGGAAGAAAACAAGCGACAACTGTCAGGCAAGATCGTTTACTGGCCACATTGGCCCGAAGGCATCCGAAAGTTACTGCCGTTCAACTCCAACGACAACTTCAAAATGCGGCAGATGTACAAACCTCTGCCAGAACTGTCAAAAATCATCTACATGAGGTAGGTTCACATTCCAGGCGTCCATTGCGTAGAGTACTACTCACCAACAGACATCGACGACAAAGATTCGAGTGGGTGCGAGAACAAAGACTCTGAGATGTTGAATGGCACACAGTACTTTTTTCAGATGAATCTCGGGTTGGCCTGCATAGTGATTCCAGACGACTTAGAGTATGGAGAAGGTAAACTACACCACGAAATCACCTCTCCATTATTCAGACGGTTCATCCGTATGGCGGTGGTTCTGTCATGGTGTGGGCCGGTATATGTTTAGGACACCGTAGTCAATTATACGTGTGTGATGGCAATATGAATGGTCAGAAATATCGAAATGACATTATTTTAGACATTGTTGCTAATTGTGCTGCTGATATTGGCCCAGACTTCATATTGGTAGATGATAATGCCAGACCCCATACAGCAGCTATTACCATGGAAGCTATTCAAACCCAGCAAATACGTCATTTGCCTTTACCACCTCTATCTCCTGATTTAAATGTCATGGAGCATGTATGGGATATGCTTAAAAACGCACTAGAGCAGCATAATCCTTCTCCACAGACTGTTCAAGAACTAAGAAGAGTTTTGCAATGTTATGGGACAATTTGCCTGAAGAAGCTATTGACAACTTGATTTTAAGTATGCCTAGCAGATGTCAAGCTGTATTCGATGTAAGAGGAAGGCATATTTTTTACTAATGTTAAAATTTTTCGATCATTTGTGTCTAAGTGTTAATACCGAAAAGTTATAGTGTTGGTTTTAATGTCTTTATGTTGTTATGGTTCTATATTCAACGTTATTTATTTGTAATTATATTCAAAGAAGGTACAATTTGTACTGAAAATAAATGAAACGCCGATTCATTACATAATAGTTATTTTTTTTAATATCCCCTAATTTTTTCCGCCAGTTTATTAAAGAAACATAAATTTAAATTGTATAAATATCAGCCTCATCAAGAACTGCGGAAGGGAGATTCCGAAAACAGATCTGCATTTTATCAAATTATGATGGATAAATGCAACAATGAACCTGATTTTCTAGAAAGACTGTGCTTTACTGACGAATGTATGTTTACTTTAAATAATCAACCACATTCTCAAAGTTTTCGAAATTGGAGTAGGTACCGGCAATCCTCATTTAATTGTAAAAACACACACACACACACAATATCCACAGAAGGTTAATGTTTGGTGTGGAATATTAAATAACGTTGTAATTGGACCTTGTTTTATTAACGGAACGTTGACCGGAGAGACTTATTTAGAACTTTTAACTGAAACTATTTGTCCTGCAATTGAGCATACAATGCTTGGAGATGAGCGACCGATATGGTACCAACCCGATGGCTGTCCCGCTCACAATTCAGGAATTCAACAGTAGTTAAAGAATTCCTAAAAAATACCTTTCATGAAACCTGGATTGGACGTGGAGGTGTAAATTGGTTGGCCCGCTCGGTCCCTTGATTTGGCTCCGAACGATTTTTTCTTATGGCCTTACTTAAAATCTAAAGTTTACTCTTCCCGAGTTCATCCTAATTTAGTTTCTCTTAAAGATAAAATTGCCGAAAAGTGTGTTTTAATATTAGTCCTCGATTGTTAGATAATGTTGGACGTAATTTTTATGATAGGTTAGGATAGTACTGTATGGCAGTAAATGGAAACTTATTTGAACATTTAATTTGAATAGGTACTCCAGTTGTAATTTGTTTGGCTGCGAAATTGATTAAATTATTTATTTTTGTTGTTTTTGATGTTTGTGTATTATTTGTTACTTGCAAATTCAATTTTAATGGTCAATGCTTAGCAACCGTTTGACTATCAATTGCCACCGGAAGAGTAGATCGTTAAATTAAACTAGCACCACTCCAGCGCCATGGTGCGTAGTCTCGTGGACGCACGGTACATCCTTATGAAAGCGCAGATTACTGCTAAAACTTTTAATATTTAATTTCAATGAAGGGCGATTTCGCTCGTTTATCACTAATAGTTCTTAATAATTAAGTACATAAAACTTATTTTACCTTAATTTAAATAGTGCATCCATTTTAGGAATGTTTGTAAACATAATCGTACAAAAAATTGAAAAGTCAGTCAACACACTACAAAATCACATTTAAAAGACAACGTTTCAATAAATGGAGCTGCAAATTATACAGCTCAATCTTAGCTTTACATTTTTTACAATTTCAAGCCCCATCGGATAGCACCGATGTCTACCGAACAAGCAAATTCTCAAGCGCAGCTCCAAATAAGTCAGTTGTTTCGCATCAATTTCTATACGTAAAGTAACATTTCAACAAGGCATCGGCGAAACTGGAAAATGTATTATTTTATTTAATTATAATGTTATTTTTGGCCGAGCAGCCCCTGGTTTGAAGTGTGACTGTACATCTAAATGTTTAATGCACGACCTTCTTGATTTTACAAGCTGACTCTCTCAGAGCTCTCTACGACCTAGACATATGCTAAGTTTAAGTGTTCTCCACACGACGCTAGTAAAGTAAGAGTAGTAAGTAAGAGGTTATAAATGGCCCGAAATTTAAAGAAACAAATTATAGTGTAGATTATTTTTGCAATAAATTGAGCGGCAACTTAACTTATAAATATGATTTCATGGAGCATAGAATATGAAATATTCTCTGCGATTGTTAATTTTACGTTTTCCATTTGTGTATTGTGCAGAGGAGTAGTTGTGTGTTTTCTGTTCGCATTTATTATTATTAACTATTAGGGTGTGTTTGTTAGTAAGGTTGTGTACATATTCTGAATTTCTAAGATGTCTGATATTAATAACAAATATTTCATTTCGTCTTGTGTGGAAGTCAATTCTAGGAAATCCTTTCACGAATTTTCTTCTGGGCGTAATTTGATACAAGAGTGGTTTAGAAAATTAAATTTGACCGAAGATACGAGGCCAGGATGGCTAACCATCAATACATTTTGCAATACATTTTGTCCAACGATTTTCCAATGCTCTGGTCCCATTACGAAAGGTGTTTTCCTCGAGATCGGCAAAATAGGCGTATACGGCGGACTTGACTTCCTCGTCCTTCCAAGAAAATTTTAAGCTTAGGGAATAAAGGAAATCAGAGGGAGCTAAATCCGAAGAACATCGTAGTTCACTCTGTTGATTTTAGCCATTGAAGTAATACTATTGCGTGTATTATCTTGATAAAAAATGATTTTTTTCATGCTAACCGTGGTCTTTTTCTTGGATGTACTGAAATGGTAAAGCCTTCAAAGCAGACGAGTATTTTTCGCCACCGTGGTGTGTTTTTCTGTCATTTGATCGTTTGTTGGCTACTAACCTAATATGTTTAAGTGTGACATGTAAATGTCATTGTGGGCAACTAGCGCCAATGCCGCGAAAATGGACGTTTTCTCCGAATTAAGGATTATATGGAAAATAAAAAAAATGTCCATGCCATAGCATAGAGAGACATCAGCTTGTAAAATCAAGAAGGTCGTGGTTTAATGTTAACAACATTCAAAAATAAAATGTTCCGTGTTAAAATGAAGGTTATTTTGATACTGAATCCAGTTTCTTAATGACTTCATTATGAACGCAAAATAGAAAAACTAAGGAAGGCTTCTGTCGTTTAAAAAATGGCCAATAAACAGCCTAACCTGAGGATGTTATCTAAATGTACTAATCGTCTTAATACGTGTGTTTACTAACAAGTGCTAATTGCAATAATTTAACGTATTTTCATACGGTTTACCCGACTTAAACACCTTTATCATGTTATTTTTGTTTATTGTATTTGTTGTGTGTATTATATCTCGATTTTTAAGTCTGTTATCACTACAACTGTTATTGTTCGGTATTTTCCGTTGATACTAGGCAGATAAGTGGGATAATTGTGGTCGTCTGGTTCCAACTGTTCAAGGATAGTAAAACTTCGTATATCAAGTTCGATAATGTTTATTGTAAAATATGTAACGTCCGGTGATTGTTTAAGTAATGGGTATACACAGCTGTTGAAGATTTTCTTAAATTAGAATTAATGTAAGCCCTATCAGATTTATAGATTTAGCTTAACGTACCCTTAATTATAAAAAGAATTATAAAAAGACTAATTAAAAAAATATTTTGGATCGCATATTTATCGTTGAAGTTATGTTAAAAATATCTCGTAGCAAATTTTTATTTTTCTAAAGAAACGAATGTTCACGGTGACATCTAAAGTAAGGGTGGTTAAAGAAAGCTTCGCGGCTTTGAAATTAGTTTGCATGTAAATTTTTATGTGCCGCTATATTCTTTATTGTTCTCGATTTAGCCAGAGCTGTCACCTATCAGTTAATTAATACAAACAGCAAAATGAACACTTAAGAAGAAAACATCTTTATTATTGAAGCATATTTCCGATCGGGACGGTTTATAAATGAAGAATGATAATATTCCTATGCTTATTGTAAACAACAGTATTGTGCAAGAGCGGCATTTCTTATTATAGATGAGAAATTCACAACTAGATGTACGCTTTTTTAACCGCCCGTTATAAAATTATTATTAATACCATGTGTTTACAAAGAAATTACATAAGGCTTGGCAATGGAAAAATAAAGTAATGACTACTGCAAGCTTTATATACCAATTGACTAACGTTTAAGCTCAGTCTTCTTAGCGCAATCGCCAGTACCTAACCGGCAGTGTGTTAATGTTAGGTTAAGTTGCATTGTAAATAAACAAATTTTTGAAGAAATGAGTTCTTTTACTTCAATTTAGACGATAACAGTAACAACTAAATTACTACACTGTTAAACAAATCATAATAAGTAGGCAATCATTAAAATTGGAAATTATAGTTTTTTGATTTCACAGGTACAGAAAAATAAACATAAAAAACTAAAGAAGCTGTTCAAAATGACCACTGTTTTCCTGCAGACACAAATTTACTCGCCTTTTCATACTATTAAAAGCATTTATAAGAATTTGAGGGGTTATATTGGCACACTGTTCGGTAATTCTGTTTTGCAGTTCCTCGAACTTGTTAATAGGGGTATTGTATACATTATTTTTCAGATAAGGGAATATAAAGTAATCTAAAATATTTAAGCCTGGTGATCTAGCTGGAAATTCTGGATTTGAACGTAAACTAATTATTCGATCGTCAAAAAATTCACGAAGATAATTGATGGTCTCTTGAGCAGTGTGGGCAGTCGCGCCATCCTGTTGGAAGTAGCCTTGCTGGAGCTCATCCTCATGAATCTGATTAATAAATTCACGTACAATATTCCGGTATCTCTGAGCAGTAACAGTTTCGTGGAAAAATATGGGTCTGGTAATACGTCTTCGAGACACAACAATCCAAACACCAACTTTTAACGGATGAAGGGGAGTTTTGCGAAAAGTATGAGGATTTTGAGCACTCCATAACCTCATATTTTGTGAATTTATATATCCCGAAAGGGCGAACCAGGCCTCGTCAGAAAAAACGTTAAATTTAACAAGTCATCATTATTAATTAAACTTTGTTGAAACCACTGGCAATACACAATTCGCCTATTGTGATGAAAGTGTACGTAGTGATGTAGTGGGTTGCTCGTTCATACGTTGACGAACATCATCAACTGTATTTTGAGTACGAACTCTTGCCCTTCCAGTTCTATCTCTATGAGTAATGCTCCCTGTATCTCGGAATAAATCAACACATCTGCTAAGTGCGCTGTAAAAATATCCGTCAAGGAAAGTAATATCTGGAAATTGTTGCCGAAATTCCTCTAAACATAACACCGCACTGTAAATCCATTCACCGTTCTCTCAAACACCATTTTGAAAATATGATTCAATCATAAATTTTTTGTGTTCTATCGCAAAAACCATTATAATTGTAGCTTAATTGAATTTTCAATATAAACTTATGACAACAACAACATAGATGACAGTTAATAAATTCTAAGCTTGCAGTAGACATCATTTTATTTTTCCATGGCCAAGCCTTATGTAATTTCTTTTTGAACTCATAGTACCATATGAACAAAAATTATTTAGATAATGGATGGCCATGGTGAACAACATCACTGTCTTTGATAGGTTCAGCTTGTTGTTGGTTCTACATGTCAATTAAATGTCAGTTTCGATTTGAATTTTTATTCATCATGGTATTCTCGCAATTACATAAGCGATTCATCATTGAATCTTATTTTCGTAATGGAAATCTTGAAAATGGGGAATGGATATACAGTACTCGAGCTTGCCTGGTGGAATTTCGACAACAGTTTCCTGATCTTGTGTTCTTGGAAACTGACTTTTTCAATGTGGTCCGGAATTGTGTGCGATTGTTCAGAGAAAAAGGAAGCGTAACACATAAGGACGGTGGTGGCAGGCCAACGGTCCGTACAGAGGAGACTATTGAAAATGTTCGAGAGATTATGAATGAAGCACCAACAACATCATTGCGAAGACTCACACAGCAAGTTCCCGTATCTTATGGTATCTGCAGAAGAATTTTGAGGAGGGACATTGGTTTATTTCCTTACAAGATGCAGGCTTATCATGAATTGTTACCGCCTGATCATAACAGGCGCGTGTTACATTGCCATGGTTCACCCAACATTTATTGCACGACAATGACCTCTTGGATTTGACATTCTTTGCAGATGAGGCGTGGTTTCATTTGTCAGGGTATATCAATTCACAAACCATGAGGATGTGGGGTGCTGAGAACCCTCACATATTTCGTGAGTCTCCGTTGCATTTCCAGAAAGTTGGGGTATGGATTGGTGTTTCTCGCAGACGATTGATACCCATATTCTTTGAAGGAACCATCAATGCCCATAGATACCGAGACAACATTTTAGAACCCTTCATAAACCAACTTCACGAAGACCAGCTACAGCAGGGATATTTCCAAAATGATGGTGCCACTTCTCACACGACTCCGCAATCTATCGCTTATTTACCACAATTTTTTGGCAATCTGTACCTGAATTCCCGCCAAGATCGCCAGATTTGACTATCCTAGATTATTTCGTGTTCGTTTTTCCACATTTGAAAAACATGGAAAAACATAATTTTTAAGGCACCAGTTCACACACTTCCTGAGTTGCGAAACCGAATAGTTGAAGAATGTGATAAACTCTATTTAATTTTTAGAAAACCGCCAACGTCGCATTATACCTTAGAAATACAACCGGCAACAATGTTTAGTGAGAAATATTTCAGCTTGACTTTTAGAGGTTATGATCAGTTATGATGTTATTAATTTTTGCTGTCATCTTTCGCTATGACATTTCGTTACCAGATCGCGTTGTACATCAGAATTTGTAACTGGTATTAAATAATATCATTATACGGTCAATTTTGCTTCATCTTGGGGTGCTGTAAAATAGTAAGTTAAAGAAATAATTTTAGTTCTTTTAAATAAACCTTTTAGATCACAGAGCAGTGTAAGAACTGAAGGGCCACACTTTAAGGACTCTATGCACAAAAATGAAAAGTCAAACAATAACCCAAAAAAATTGTAAATATTGTAAATAAAGGAACATGATTTGTATTTACCGAAAAAATATTCTCTAATTTTTCGTGAATCTGTCTATCACTTAAGTCTGGTGCCAAATATTTTAACTCTTCGAAGCATTTGACTAACGCATTTTTCATCTTTGAATCTAATAAATTGCGTTTCTTACGTCCCATTTTTCCAAAAATGTTGGACAAATTGATTTTGAAAATTAATTCAAATCTGACAAATGATAATGCCAACCCTTTATTTCAAAAATCGCAATATTAGGGTAATTTTAATTTTGCCAACATAATTCAACAGGTGGTGGTTTTTTAAAAGTGAAATACATATACTATAATATCACACCCGAAATGCTCCGAAACGCATTTGAAAACATGAAAAGGCGTGTAAATTTATGTTTGCATGAAAATGGTGGCCATTTTCAACATCTAGGTAATGTAATAAATTGAAAATAAACCCGTATAGTCCAGTGAATAAGTACATGTTACCTTGCAAAAGGTCGGGTAGAAGATTTTTTTTTTTTTACTTGTATATATTAGGGCCAACATTGGAAAACCAAGTTTTCCAATTCGGCTGACCTTGGGGCAACTTTCTGTGGCCAAAAAACCATGAAATTTTAGGACTGTTCTTGGTTTTTTCAAGATATCTCAGATGTGGTTCGGTCTAGCGCTTTCCTTCTTCTTATCTTTCTTAAAGAGGACAAAATTTCCAACAAATTTCATTATTACTACTTTTTTCTAAACCCAATAACAAGCGCATCCGATATATTGAAATATTTTCCCAATTTTGGCGAAAATAGCACCTTATTAAAAAGAATAAAGTGTGCTATTTTCATCAAGTTGGGAAAAAAATTCAATATATCGGATGCTGTAGCGCGCTTGTTACTGGGTTTAGAAAAAAGTCGTAAGAATAACATTTGTTAGAAATTTTGTCCTCTCTAAGAAAGATAAGAAGAAAGAAAGCGCTAGACCGAACCACGTCTGAGATATCTTGAAAAAACCAAGAACAGTCTTAAAATTTCGTGGTTTTTTGGTCACAGAAAGTTGCCCCAAGGCCAGCCGAATTGGAAAACTTGGGTTTTCAATGTTGGCCCTAATATATACAAGTAGAAAAAAGAAAATCTTCTACCCGACCTTTTGCAAGGTAACGACCTTTTTACGAACCTAGCGACTGGACTAGTAGTTTAATAACTAAGTTTTATTTGAGAAGCTGATTAGCTTACATAACCTATATAATTTCAACTACTGACGATGAATCAAACATGCAAGGTACGTTCAGAATTCCAAAGCCACCCTTTATCTAAATAATTTTTGTTCATATGGTATAACAGGCCTTTAGGCCCATTGTCGCACGTTTTCCCTCCATATCTTTCAATTTTTCGTCTTGCCCCGGTTCTGTACCTTCTTTTCTTCTAAATCTTTTAATACTTGTTAAACCATCTTAAGACTGGCCTTCCTCTTCGTTTCTTTTCCCGTGACACTTTTTTCTTCCCCCGTCAATTTTCTTCAGAACATTTCTTTCCCACACCTCGAGTCTTTCTTTTTGTGTGTGTCTTGTATGCGTGTATAGTCTGTATAGCCAATCTGTTCTGAACCGCCTTTAGGCATTACTTCAAGTCAGACGGCTGTGTCATGTATGTGTTACTAAGTGTGTAGTGGTCTTGTTACTATACCTCATAGACCAGTCTTCCGAGTAGAGCACAGTTAATTAAGCCCAACTGTGAATGGTCTCACCAGGCCTAGTACTGATCCCAGAGGCCTGAGACAAAAATCTCCACCAACGTAGGGATTCCAACCCGCCTGCAACATGCAAGCCCAGCCCTCTTACAACTGAGCTTCCTGGCTTCCCACACCTCGAGTTTGGTTGGGTTTACACTACTCATGAACCTCGTTTCACTATTGGTCTTTTAATACTGTCTTATACACTCGAATTTTTGCCCTACGCGACACTTGTTTGGCCTTTAGAAATATGTTGAGTGCACCCTTTTCTCTGTCTCCTTTTACCAACCTGGCTTCTATTTCCTTAGTTTCGTTTCCTTCTGCGGTTATTAAGGCCCCCAAATACATAAACCATTGAATTTCTTCCACTTCCATTACTTTTCCTCCTTCTAACTTTAATGTCACATTTCTTTCTGCTTGGTTTTGTCTTCGTTTATTCTCAGAGTTACTTCTCTGCTATCTTCCCCAAACTTCCTACCAACCTCTCCAATTACTTTCTATTCCTTGCAACAGCGTCCACGTAGACCAGACATTGGTGGCTCTTGGTCGTCAGTGTTCCTGTCCTGTTTATGTCCCTTTTCCTTATACCTTCCAAAGCGAAGATTACCCTGCCTTAAACCTCTGTTTACTGAAAATTACGATGACGGGCCAGGATAGGTTATCAAATTTAGGTGTAATTAATTTAATATTAATTTTCAATTACAGTATCTTTCATCTAGCATTTGGGTTGTGACGCCAACTTGCCCCGCCCAAAAATTGTCTGTTTAGATTTAGACACGCGTTCGTGCGCAGTAGTTTAGAAAGAGATGAAGTATAGTTGGATTGTGAATTTATCAACAGCGCGTTGACGTCGCAACCCAAATCCTATGTGAAAAATACTTTAGATGAAATTTCTGCGGAAACAGTTATAGATCGTTTTGCGCAAATTAGTAATAGACGAAATGAACTTTTACTACCAAAAAATTTAAATGAATAAAGTGAGTTCGCAAAATTTCGCTATCAAAAGGGCGATATTAGCTATTTATGTAACGAGTACATAATGTAGGTCTTTATGGGCGCGCCAAAAAGTTTATGGCCGAGCGAACGAAGTGAGCGAGGCCAATAAATTTGGCAAGTCCATAAAGCCTAATTATGTACGAATTACATACAAAGCTTTATGTTCAGCTGCATATCAAAAAATTTACTTTTAAATTAATTTGAGGTTAAAATGTGTTTTATAGCTCTAGCCTCTTGCAGGGTGCTGTATTGAATAATCACCTAGTTACCAAGTTGTTTAACAAACAGAAGCAACCAATCAACGGTCGTTCTACTTAGCACCGGCCGTTTTACTTTATCAGCAACCAATCAACGGTCGTTCTACTTAGCACCGGCCGTTTTACTTTATCATTATGGTGCTAGTCCGATAAATGATATAATTATGGCCTCTAAACAGTACAATAATCTAGTCATTATGAGACAGCTGAACATAATAGATTTTATTTTACTATTAGGTACTACTTTTTTGAACCCACTTTATTATAAATGAATATTGTATCATTCTGAAAAATATAAATCGTATTGAATGAATAAGTACGATTAGTTATTTTTTTTCTATTATTTTTTAATTTAACAAACGAATTATTAGTTTATAACAAGACGAAATTTGGTTGAATAAGTTTTTTTGCATTAAAACTAAGTTTATTTGTATTTGTTGGTTTACGTTTATCAAATATGTTTTATAATATTATGTAATTAGAGAGGTTATAATTTGATTACTAATAATAGTAAAGTTAGTTTTGACCTCTGCAGTTTATCGACAACGAAAATAGGCAGAAGTAAATATGGTGTGTCATTAAAATATTTTTATATGTATTCTGTTTCGATCGACTGCGCATTGGGTTTAACATAGAGAAATTACAATTTTAACGTCCTTAAGCCTAGTTTTACGTATAAAAAAATAATCTGAAATGATAAGAACTTGGAAAAAATTTAACAACCATCATTCCGTGCTTGCTCAATAACATTTTTATTTTTTATTACACAAATTAGAGGAAAAAGTTAAACCTAACAGTTGTCTGTAGTTACATACTGTATACTCTGAAGTTATTTTCCAGTATACAGGATGTTCCGTTTTCAAAGGACACAGTGCATCTATCACTAACAAGAGCATTTAATTCTACATGTCAAAACGTATAAGGTTTTCTATTTAAAATGATAAAGTTATGGCCATTTGTGAAGTTTTGGTGACCCAACGAACAAAACACTCAGTTTAAAGTTATTTTAAACACATGAATGAAGGTTATCTGTAGCATGTGCTTTTAGAGCGTGCCAAATTTCAAACTTCTGTCTTTTCAGGTCACCGAATCACCTCGATTTGTATAATCTGAGTATTTTTTTACAAAATTCCGTATAACTCAAAAACTGTTAATAAACCCTAAGGGCCGGTTGCACAAAGCTTTTGTTAAATTAATGAATGATCAATTGATTTTGTTCACTTTGACGAATCATTAATTTGACGAAGCTGTCAAATCATGTTTGTACAACCTGCCCTAAGTTCTCGGTTCTCGATTTAAAATATTATATGTTATATTAATAATGTAAGAAAAACTAGTATGTTCCGTTTAAATAACGAAGTTGCATATGAAAACGTAACTGTATAATGTAATGTATTTTAGGTTGCAGATTGCAGATAACTTTTTTTATACAGTTTTCCCTTTAATATGTAAAATAAAGTGCTATCGAGCAAGCACAGAAAGCTGTATATACTTCGTGATACTTTAAAACGATGAGAGAAATAATTCGATAAAAAAGCTTTGGCAAATTAGTTTGAGATATTTTATGTCCGCACCTGTGGCGTCGTTTGAGTAAAAGGTAAGCAAGTATAATGACCTAAAAAATCGTAAAAAAAATGAATGAAACAATGACACACACAGATAAAGAACAAGTCCATTGCCTTCTCCTGTACTACCTCGTTTTTGGGCGAGTGAGTGAACGAGGAGTCGTCAAGTTCAAGGTTTCACAGCACGAGTTTAGTGTCCGAGGATACGAGCTATAAATATATCATTTAATAGATAGCAAACAACGATGAAAACTAGCATCTGCAAAGCATATTGGTCACCAACAAATAATAAAAATAAGAACCAATAAAGAGCATTGCTATTTTCATCAGAGGCGCCTCGTGTTTATTGTCTTAATTAAACGAATCAATTACACCTCGCTACTTTGTTTAGTCGCAGTTTTCTTATTATTTAAATTTTCTGGACTCGAACTTTTCTCACAAAGTTAATAACCCTAAAAAGTGTCGTAGTTGTCCGGAACCTACTCCCCAAAAACTGATAAGATTTCGTCATTTTAGTGCCACGCACACAACATGGGGTAACAATCGATTTCGAAAGAACGACGACCCCTCACCTTTCCTATTGACGTACGATTAAAACGATAGTGTAAATATGTTTTGATGCTTCTTTAAAACAAAGGGTACGATCATTTTTAGAATAATTCGTTTACGGCCAGTATATGATTATTCATACTGACGTGAAACTAAGAATTACGTATATACAGTGTGTCCTAAATTCGAGGTGAATGTATGGGTACCTAACTTTGTTATTTGTAAAGCTACGACAAAATGTATTGCACGTGATCGTGTCAACTTTTTGAGACTAATTCGATGGCGGAAACAGAAACAGGCGATCTTCTTTTGTTTTCGATATATGACGGAAAACTACTCCTATACAACATACAACTAAGTCTTATAGCTTCTTTATTCACCATGTCCGAAAAGTATGGAATATGTTATATGTATACTTCAGACACCTGAAACTGGCACATAGGTTATTTATAGATATTTTTACGTGGATTTATTATTACATTAGCTATTTCTTGAATGTTCGATCTATGGGTAACTTTTTTTAATTGTTAAGATGGAAAACGGTTAACTAGGCAAAGTAGTGCAGTTTTTAATGAGAAATTCAATGGTGTGAACAAATTTGATATAAGTAGTAGTTTATTTATTTTTAGAAGTAGAAAAATATGCTTCGAATATTTGTTGAATAATTTCTTACATAGAATAATGTAAACTAAATGGTTTTTTGATAACAGTTATAATTTTCTATTAATTGACCAAAGTTGTATTTTTTACATGGAAACTGTAGTTGGCTGTGACCTAGTTGAATTGTAATTTTTTTCCTCTTTTCAACCATGTAGTAAAAGCCACATTAAAAAAAATAACTATTTTAAATTTTTATTACTAAACCAAGACAGCATGAAACAAAACAAATCATACATTACAGAAATTTTAAGGAAACAAGAACATATGATACCTGTCAACATAAAATATTAAACAAAACGTAAGCAGAACAGCGCCAAGATTTATTATAGAACTATTAGCAGCATTGTTTTACTTTATATATTTTTATAATACGTATTTTGTTTCCTATATACGTAAATTCATATCCTAGTTGTGGTATATGGTACGTGTTTTATTCATGGCTACCTTGATTCGAAATTAAAAAAATCTAAAAATCGCTGTTTCTCAATTTTTTTCAAATTAACCATGGTAGAAAACAGAAAAACTAGATTACAGCCAACCACGGTTTCCATTTAAAAAAATATAACTTCAGCTTACATTATTCTACGTAAAAAGTTGTTCCAAAAGTATTATTTGACGCATATTTCTCTAATTCTAAAAACAAATGTGCTACACCCAATAATAGATAAAGATACATAACCACACCACGTATATCAAATTTCTTTACATCGTTCAATTCCTTATAAGAAGCTTGTCTATTTAACCTTTTCTTTGCAAAGAAAAAAGTTACCCATATAACGTCCAAGAAATAGGGCACCCTGTATATACTACTTCTTTCATTTTGCGCTATATTCGTAACAGGGATTTGAATTTTATTGCCGAATGTAGGATGCTGTATTACTATTCTACAAAATTCATTCCAAGAATTCTGTGTCAAACTGTAAATAGTATTTTTACGAAAACATATTTTGAAGCGTGGTAAAAAAATATTGACGCTCTTCGATAATAAATGCGATATATGTATTGTTTTTATAAATACGTTGAGCCTTTGTAGCGGAAATTTGGAAAGAAGTCGAGAGATATTACAACAATTTGTTCCAAAGCATATTAAAACGTAAATTACAACTAAAAGTTTCACTGTACAGGGGCGGCTCAAGGTAAATTTTACATCTCAGCGGGTTGGTGCGAATCGCTTTCTGCCCCCCCCCCCCCTCTCCCAGTTATTGAAACATTTAAAAAATCTATAAACGCTTTTTGACTTAAGTTTAACCCCCCTCTAAGCTGAGCCGCTGAATCGCCTGGTCCTCGCCACCCCTGCGTGATTATTACTACCAGTATAGTATCTTCCTTAAACGGAATACCATAAAAATTTCTTATTTATTACTTCCTTGTCGAATATCCATATTGCTTTAAATGTTTTAAAGATAGATGTGTATTATAAACGTCAATAATTAATGAAGAAAAGTTAACTAGAAAACTAGAAATTTGTGCAAATCTTGTGGCGAAAGTTATCTGGTTTAACAAGTAATAGGTAATAAGAAAGTTCGTTCAAACTTATAACATCGCGGTTCTTATGTTAATTTAATCAATATACAATGAACAACTGAAATAGAAATGTAAAAAGTTGTTGTTAATGTATTAGTATTCATTCTTCATGTAAATAGTAGTCTAGTTTTCTTTGGAATTGTTCAAATCAGTTGTGCATTAAATCATATGGTCAAACACTGAACCTCACATCTAATATTTTTAATTTAACAGTTGCTTCTAATAATTATTGATAATGCAAAATTGTAATTCTTGCATTAGTACTAAATATTATTATTTTAGTTTATTTTAGTACTAAATAAGAATAATAATCGTGCATTATCAATAGATTGCGTATTATCTGAGCAAATTTCAAAAATATTAAATGCGAGGTTAAGTGTTCGGCTATATACCGGGTGTAACACGATCATGGTACTCCCCCCTTTTTTCCTTTAGTTTTCAAGATAAATGGTTGAAATTTGGAAAATCCTATATACTTATTAAACGTCACTTTTTGACATATTAAATGATTTTTCTCCACTTCCGGTTTCACCGGAAGTGACACTAACTTTCGATTTTCAAATAGAACACCCTATACAGGGTGTCTCAGACATGACTCCCCAGGCCTATAACTTTGTTATTTTTAAAAATAACTATAATAAACTATATATATTCGTAAATGGGAGCAAATTCTCTATAAGATAGGAAAAGAAAATGTTAGAAAATCTGTACTCATATTATGGCAGCGATATTCAACTTTTTTTTCAAATTGCACACTATGCTTTTTTTCGGTCATTCTGATAGTACTTTTTATTCTCTTTATAACCATGTAAACCAATATTGGTCTTACATTAGAAAATTCTCGAAAAAAATACGATTGAAAGTTGAAGTCTAGGTTTGCCATGGAAACAACTGATTGTTGTAATTTGTACTCGTCGGCGATGTCCCAAAAACCATTTTGATAAACTTTATTTGCTCATAAATCACATAATTTACTAGTTTCGACGAGATTTCGATTTTTCTAGTAATACACGGCTCAATTAGAATAAATCGGAACAGTCATGGCACACTTAAATAGAAAACTAAAAATTAAATTAAAATAAATATTGAAGACTGAAATGTCACTTATGTGGTATCGTTGGATTCAGAAAATTATGTAGAATGCAAAAATGCATTAATATATAGGGTGTTTCATTTGAAAATCAAAAGTTGGTGTCACTTCCGGTGAAACCGGAAGTGGAAAAAATCATTTAATAGATCAAAAAGTGACGTTTAATAAGTATACAGGATGTTCCAAATTTCAACCATTTATCTTGAAACCTAAAGGAAAAAAGGGGGGAGTACCATGATTGTGTTACACCCGGTATTATGATTGTTTTTTGCATTTTGACAAAAAAAGTGGACTTTTTTTATTAAAAAATCGTAAAGAAAGCAACACTTTTTTTAACCATTTAATTTTACATTTTGCATTAAGTAAGTGTGCTTTAAATAAAATATTGTAAATTGTCAGTTTGACAACTGTAAATTCTCAAATCCTTTTTATCCTGTTTTGGCGGATTTAAGATGTCAAAATGCAAAAAAATATTGTGTACAACTCCTATGAAAGCATCTTTTTTTCACTCGTTTGATTGATGCACTTCGGCTTCGCCGTCGTGCATCAAACTTCAAACTCATGAAAAAAAGTATTGCTTTCATTACTAGTTGTACAAATAACTATTAATGCACGACACAAATAAATTGAACAATTCCAAGGAAACTAGACCAGAAATGAACAATCTTTATTAATTTGAAAGAAATCAAGTGTATTTATTATACCAGTTGGGGAAAATCTTTTCACTAATTTAATATTAAACAACTTTGTACTTATTATTGGAAATTAAAAATTAAAATGTGTTGTAGTAAAAAATGTGTATTCCCTTGTCGGAGGAATAACTTACATTGCAAAATACGTAAATGCAAAAAGCAACTTTTTTTGTTTGTTTGTTTTTTTAAAAGTTCTCTTATAAATGATTGTTCGTATCAACCTTGGTAGTTACATACTACCCATAAATTTGTGTATATCAAATTTGAAGGCTATTAACTAGCCTCGTAAAAAGAATAGGTAACTAATTACATATGTATGTATTTTGTTTCGACAAAAAGCTGCGTACAATTTATACAGAATGTTTGATAAGTCTGTAGGCTTAGAAGGTATGCATTTTATATAAATTATTATTACGTTTACGCTACTGTTCTCGTGAAAAAGCATTTCTAGATTAAAAGGAGACTAGGTGGCATAATTAATTTATTTTTAGCATTACAAAAATATGATCTAAATACTTTTTGAATAGTTTTTTACGTAGACTAGAGTAGGCTAAACAATTTTTTGATAACTGTTATCATTTTCGAGTAATTGACTAAGGTTGTATTTTTTAAACGGAAATTGATTGTGACCGAGTTTTTTCAACCATGTGAGATAAAAAAAATTGAGAAATAACAGTTTTTAGTAGGTTTTATGTAACTAAATCAAGACAGCTACGAAACAACGAAACAAAACACAAATCATGTGTAACAAATGTAACAAGAATTTACAGAGGAAACAAGAACAAATAATATGAAAAAACATGGGTACCCATGTTTTTTCATATTATTTGTTCTTGTTCTAGTTGATAATTTTTTTTTTTTGAGAAGTTTTACAGTCTGCCATACTACATTCAGGTATTCAGCAATGGAAGTGACTATTATGTCTTGTGGGGTAGTCCGTAATGTAGGAATTCCCTTTGTTATTTATTCTAGAATAGCTAGGATTTAATGGCTATATTCACAAATTCATAACCTACTACTAATATTCTGTACATTATTAGTGAAGTTTAACAAAAGCTAAAAGTGAACTACTCAAATATCTTGGGTAGGTCTGAAGGCTTAAACCTCTTGAGTGTGCATTGAGTTTACCATGGTAGGTATATAACACTCGCTTTTGTAATTAACTCGTTGCCCGAATTTATTCAAGATCACATCTTGTCACCTCGTTAAGGCACATACCATGAAGCGTCTACAATTGCTCGTAGTAGGTTCCTTGCTCCAAAATCTTCTGATGATATCGATGGCGAAATTCGCAGCTGACTCCCATAACTGCAAGTCGTATGTCCGCTTTGTACAAAAGAACTTTATTTACTGTTCTTAATTTTGATTTCCGGCAATTAACCAGTACACGTTTCTGTATTTCAACCCAAGTTGTTTTCTTTTCGTCCAAATGTGAGATTTCCATGTAAGGCGACGATCACGGTGCATACCGAGGTATTTGATACTTTCTAGTTGTGGTATCTATTTTAGTGACCATTTAGCATAACTGGAGGACAGGTTCCGCGCTTCAAAATGAATGTGACGCGAATGGATTTGGTCTCATTGGCTTTAATACGCCATTTCCTTAGATTCTGTAATGCCACTGTCGGCTCTGAGTGGGATGATAAGAGGGCTATACTCTCAGCGTAGGTTGCCATTGTAGTTAATGACGTTGTTGGCAAATCATCTGTGTACAGTAGATATAACAGTGGGCCAAGGACACTGCCCTGTGGTACCCCAGTGTTTATATTGTATAGTGAGGTGGATTCACCTTGAAGTTTAACCAAGTAGTGTCTGTTAGTAAGATAGGGTTTGATCACTTGATACATGTCAGCGGGGGAGATACTTTTGAGTTTAAAAAGCAATCCTTCGTGCCAGACCTTATCAACGTCTTGGCTGATATCGAGAAATACTTACTGCGGAACAATATTCTTTGCCTTCTGACGATTCGTTTATTTTGTCTACCACTCTGTGAATCTGCTCAATAGTACCGTGTTGTTCACGAAAGCTAGTATTATTCTCGAGCAACGGCATGAATCTTAGAAGGAATAATTTATCCAACACTTTGGATAGAAGTGGCAGTCAGCTTATTGGTCTGTAAGAACCAACATCTTCAGGTGGTTTGCCAGGTTTTTGTATTAGAATTATGCCAGCAACTTTCCATTGTCCAGGAAAATATCTCAATCTATGTAAGTACACCATTAAACGTCTTGGCGCTAAATTTGATGCCTATGTCTGGTAACTCTTTTTAAGTATTTTACTTGTGTAATTGTCGTACCCTGGTGCTTTAAGTTGCTAATTATTGAAGTTACTTCTCTGCCTTTGAAAGGTGTTCTTGGAAGACTCATTTGAAGCGATGGCTCGAGGAACTGGTGAATTTCTGTTTCTTCCTCTGGAGTAACCTCTGGCGGATAGGTTTTAGAAACGTTTCTTCTGGTTGGCGAATATTAGCCCTTTATCAAATCTATTTCTAACGCAGGTTCCGTTCCGTCTACTCTCCGCAGAGGTGGAATATACTATGTAGGCCGCTTTTTAGTTTTTTGGTGGCTTTACACAAGGAGTAATTTGTTGCTTCCATGGAAGACAAATTTTCCTGATAATGCTTTATTAATTGTCTTTTTTAAGCGATTTAGGAGGTTCTCAAATTCAGTTTAGCACGTTCAAGATTCTATTTATCAGCCGGTGCTGTAGTAGTTTGCTGTCTCCGTCTTAGCCTCATTTTTTCGGCAATTTTCTTTTTGACTAATACAGGGCAGTCATCAGTTTATGTTGTTTCAGTGTCTCTTGGAGTAGCTTCCTATGCAGCTTCTTGTACAACTTGATTAAAGTGTTCAACTGCGTTGATCAAATCATCTTCAGTTTGTAAAGACATTTCCAGCAACAGCTATTGCTCCACCTTGGCTTTAAAGCAATCCCAGTCAGTTTTTTTTTTTTTTGTTATTGGCCACTATGACATGCAAATAAACATGAAGAGTTTGAGCAGTACTTTAGTACTCTTGGAAATCGTGTCATATCTGGAGGCGATTTTAATGCAGAAAGCACCCGATGGGGCTCAACGGCCACAAAGGGCAGAGAACTGTTGAAAGCCATAATCTCAAATAACTTTAGTTTTCTCTCTACTGGCGACCCAACTTATTGGTTTGATTTAAGCAAACTCCCTGATCTAAATTACCTACAAGCTAAATCTTGCCTTGATTTACCGTCTGATCATTCACCTGTGCTCATTACTTTTGGAACTCAAGAACTACATACATACAAAAATAGAATCACTTATGAATAATGTATTGTATGTTTGTATTGTCTGTAACGGTGTCGGTGTCGAGGCTGGTGCGTTAATGTATGAGGTTCTACGGGTGCAGTGCACAATCCGCCCCGACTCTGCGAGTTACGTGATTGGTAGCCGTTTAATACCTATATACTGCACCATGTATAAAGTGTAACTGTGTGTAGTGTAGGACTTTGTTACTCTACCTCTTGCGCCTGTATTCTGAGGAGAGCGTCTTTAATTCGGTGCCTAACGACGAGTGGCCATCAGGACTCGATACCGTCCTCCAGACTGCAGGAAAATCCTGCCCATCAGGAAATTCGAACCGGGGACTAGCGCAACGCTAGCCTGACGCGCTACCACTGCGCCACCCTGGCCCACTTATGAATAATAAATTACCTAATTGATATTTCTTTTAAATAGAAGCTTTAGTTGGCTGCAGTCGTGTACAAAAGCGCTCTTTTCAGTCATGTACTTAATTTCAGCTTTAGTTTTAGGTTTTGATTTTCCTTATGGTACATATTTTATACATATACAGGGTGTTCATTTTAAAAGTGAACGCCTACCAGCTTCTGAATAGGCAACACACATTGCATTCCAAAGACCACTTCTCTGTTTGATGAATTTCAAAAGTATTATGCAACACAGTAGCCTTTGAACTTTTTTAATTTCATAATATAAAAGTCAAGTGCAAATTAGATAATAATAAGAATCTTAAACAACATAACCGTAATCAAGTACTAAAGGAACTGTTCAAATTGTTGGCCATTATTTTCAATACATAATCTAAGTCTTCGTTCAAAATTACTTCTAACGGCAATTAAATTGTTCTCCAACTTTCTAAGTGTATTACTACAGCGTCTTCGCCTATTTGGATATCGCCGCAGCATCGTAATTCTTATGAAATTCGCCTAAAAGAAGTAACATGTCTGTTCGTTCTGAATCGTTGAAGATTTTGACTTTTTAGCGATTTGCGATTTTGACACTGACATAAAATAGGTTTAAGACTACTATGTTGTTAACGTTTTAGAAATTTATTATACTACAGAGTTATCTCTGGAATGCAATGTGTGTTGCCTATTCAGAAGCTGGTAGGCGTTCACTTTTAAAATGAACACCCTGTATACTTTGTTTCATGTCTGTCTTCATTTAGTAACAAAAAATCCAAAAAATCCTTCCTAATTTTTGTTCAAATTTAACATGGCTGGATGCCAGGGCGGCGCAGTGCTGAAGTGTTAGGCTAGCGTTACGTTAGTTATTGGTTCGAATCTCCGGATGGGCAGGATTTTCCGGCAGTCTGGAGGTCGATATCGAGTCTTGGTGACCATTTGTCGTTGGCACCAAATTAACGACTCTTTCCTACGTATACAGGTCTAAGAGTAACAAGGTCACACACGTATACACACTTATAACACTACACGCATGGTGCAACATGTCGGTAAAGAGTAACTCGTAGAGACGGGACGGGTTGTGCATTGCACCCGTAAAAACTACATACACTAACGCACCAGCCTCGACACTGAAAGGTAAAATAAGTTGCAGATACAAATTAACATATGGCTTATGGCAGTGGTCTCAAAATGGCGGCCCGCGGGCCGCATCCGGCCCCCGAAGCAATTTTACACGGCCCCCGAATACATTTCAATTATGTATTTGTTGTAAATATGGTTCTTATAGTTTTAGAGACATAGAGATATGGACTGAGCTTATGTGCGCGACTGCTATTGAAGGAAAAAGAGATAGAATGAATAGATTGAGGCTTTGTCTTTGTCACTCTATGCTTGTATGCCAGACCATGTGACTGGGGTAAGGTGGGCGAACTTCCCAAGTCGGTACAATCAAACTTATTATAAACTTACACGCAACACACCACACATACGCGTAACACCAGGTTACAAAGGGGTGGTATCCATACATTAGGTCCATTAGGGGTAAGTACGGTGCAATATATACATATTCACTCTCATTTTGTTAAAAAAAAAATCCGGCCCGTGAGCTGCTTTAGGTCGTGCATTCGGCCCGCATGAAATTTGAGTTTGAGACCACTGGCTTATGGTTTATGGTCAACTAGTTAAACTATGATTTTCATTAAAAAAATATAACTGGCCAATTACTACTCCAGAATTTAAAAAACCATTTAATCTATATTATTCTATATAAACAATTATTAGCAGAGTATTTAGAGCAAATTTTTGTAATTAATAATAATAGAACGATAGAAAAGCGATTTTTAAAATTTTCTGTTCATAACTTGTTAATCGCACCTTGTATATCAAATTTGTTCACATGATTGGATTCCTAATGAATACCTGCATTACTTTATTTATTTAACCGTGTCTCTAACGTTAGAAATAAAAAACAACGTCTAAGAAATAGCGCGCCCTGTATAGCAGACGTCGGTGGTGCAGCATAGCAAGATTGCCTTGTAAACTAACTCTGCTAACCTATAGACGATTGGTCCTTGTCACCTTCGAAGTATTCTTCTCCTCGACTGATACAGTAGTGTTTTCACTTCTTGAAGCAGTCCTCATAAGCCGATGTCTGTGCCGAATTCGTTTTAATTTCGTTAAAGTGTCAAAACGTCTCCCTTTCAACACTGATTTCAGTTTGATGAAAAAGTTGCTGATGTTACATCGGGGGGAGAATGGAGGCTGAGGAAGAAGAGTCATTTGATTTTTCGCACAAAATTCCCGAATTGACAAGGAATTGTCATGATGTAGCAGCCATGAGTTTTCACACCAAAGTTTGGGACTCTTCTTTCGCACCCTCTCTTTCAAACGTTTCAAAACTTCAACGTAATAATGGCGATTAACTGTTTGACCTAGAGGTAAAAATTTGCAATGCACAACTTTTTAAAAACAAAAAAAAACTGTCTTCATCGTCTTGACATTTGAGCGAACCTGCTGGGCTTTTTTGTGGTGGTTCTATTTTTGCTTCAACGTAGTGATCCTTTTTAAAAAAAGTTTCATCATTGTTGGCTTGTTCCAGCAGTTCTTGGCACACTTCAACTCGATAATCTTTTTGCTGTTGAGTCATTAAACGAGGAACGAATTTTGCGGTGACTCGGTGCATCCCTAATTTTTCTGTTAAAATTTCATGGCATGACTCATTTGAAATACCACATTCCTCTGCTAATTCCCGCACTGTTAACCGTCGATTTCAACCCACCAAAACGTTGATTTTTTTTCAACATGAGACTTATCTGTTGACGTTGATGGACTTCCGGAGTGAGGATTATAATCAATCGATTCATGACCATTTTTAAATCGGATAAACCACTCATAACATTGAGTACGGCTTAAAGACTAAACTTATAATCGTAAGCTTGTTTCAACATTTGGTATAAGTTTCTGTGAATGTTTCCCAAGTTTTACGCTCTCTTAAATCACTAATCCCGAAATTCGGCAAACAACATAAACTGCCTCTAACTCAAAAGACAACACAAGAACTAAGCAATGAATCAATAAACCGAAAATAAATGAGGTTATCAGGCTAAGCATAAACAAAATTTTTATTGCTAGAGTAGAATATCGTTAGTCAAGGAAAACAGTTATGTAACTTTAGGAGGCATCCTATATCCTAATACATATACAAAACAGTTCATATTATTTGTATAAAAATTACTGTTTAAGTATCCACATTTTATTGTTTGTTTTATAAACATGCATGGGCCCTAATGCCCCCACGTAGCCGGCGCCTATGCCGTTCGGTATAAAACCTATAACAATTGCTTGCCCGCTACATCCTATTCACCTACGCTATAAAATTTGGAAATCTTCCGGACTTGATAAAACGTTACGTAGTGTCCGGATTAGAGAGACAAGTACACACAAGAGAATCAGACTTGTCCGAATAATCACGTATCCGGATAATAGAAGATATTCTGTAATCTGAAACGTCATATCTTTTTGACTTTTGAATATGTATCTTATTAATTAGAAATATGATGCAAATTTTCACCGTTTATTTTGTCATTTGTTAGAAAGTATAAAAATTAAATTTTGAAAACTTCTTATACGGTGGTGGTAGGAAACAATTTAGAAATTGAACCTATAGAAAGCCGCTATGGCATATTAGTAATTAGTACTGCCTGCCAATTAAGAAAAGTTTCGTTGTGCAGAACATTTACAAAGTGGAAAAAGTTTGGAATCTGAGCCTCCCTGTTGGATTTGAAACTTCATATATGTAGTTTTATACAATATTTTTACGTAGATTTCAAAGACAAAAATATAATTCATTTTTTTTTTTAACTTATTCTTTCTATCTGAACAAACTAACGAGTTATAACTCCGAAAAGGATTTTCTAAAAATCCAATCTTTTGTTGTAGCAGGAAAACAAAACACGATTTTCGATTTATGCCATTGATATTATTTCAAAAATTTGGCTTAAGGCGCTTTTATTATAAACCCTTTTTGCTATGCCTAATAATTATTTGGAAATTGGCGGATATGTTTTGTGGTTGATTTTTTTGTGTGTAAAGTTACTTGAAAACCCCACGCTCGCACTTGTGCCTATTTAGAAGGAAAACGACAGTTCCGCGTAACCCATTAAAGATTCTTGGAACCCCCGGCAAGAGAGAATTCACCTGAAAACTCAATTACAAGGGTTTGAGACTGACAACAGCATTAAGCCGAAAGACTAATTTATCAATTTAGACCGTATTGGAAAACAAGGATCGTTATTGTCCTTCTAACGTGTTTTCCGAATTTCCGATCGTCCTTCTGTTTTCTTTGTGTTAAACGATTTAAATGGAAAGTCAACAGCCTTGATACGTTCCTCAGAAAAAAATACTGTTAAAATTCGCATTAATTGATTACCCTTTTTTTGCGTGTTTGTTCTTGTTATTTATTACTCACTGTCGCTCTTCCGTTGAAGAGGTTTCAATGACCTTCGCCAAGGTCGTTAAAATAACCAAAACGTCTGTATTTCCACCGAGCTTTGTTTTGTCTGAACGGGTGATTCATTCGAATCGGTTATAGTGGACGGTGGATTGTCGAAATTTCGGGCGCTTTTTGTTAGTAGTGGAAAGTGGAAATCTGTGATGTGTTTGAGCTTTTGTTTTTATAAAAATAAGTAAGTGGCTAGTATAGATAAAATAGTTTAAATAAATAGCGTATTCATTGTTTAAGTTGACTAGGCCATATTAACTAATTAATCATCAATGTGTTGTGTTGTTTCTTGAATTATTTTTTGGAAGGTTAACCCAACATTTACTTTTTCGCCAGAAAAGTAATTTTTTGAAATAATATATTAATTCTTTTGGTACCGTGATACTCATTTGATTGTTGTTCTTCCGGATGTAGTCGCTGTGATACGCTGTGTAGTGGGTCACTGTCCTTTTACTGTTTTATTATTACGTCGAGTTATTTTATTAAAATTAATGATCATTGAAATAAAGGCAAAATTGTAATTTTGAGTTCTTTAGTGTATAGTTACATTACCAATGCAATCAAATATTTAAAGATTATTTTTTTTTAATGATTTATTCCTTTGGAGACAATATCTAATGATTGTAAACATAGATTAAAAGTAATTATAATGATTTAAAAGAATCTTGACTATGATCTATGACTATTAAATAATGGTTTCCGTAATTCACACTGTTGAGTTATGACTTCTATTATAACTTACAGACTGTGCCCAGTCACAAAATTGTAGATCCCATTATTCACGGTTTTCAACTAATCCCGAAGTTGCAAATCCTTTATTTCACAATTACACTATTATCTAGTAGCAATGTACGAACATCTTATCCGCCACGTTGTTTTATTCATAAAAAGCGGTTATAAAGTTGCTAATTATTGATTTTGTACATAGTTCTCAAAATTTTATTACAAATTACATATTATCATTTTATTATCTATTAAAAATTAAAAATTAATTGAAACATGCTAATAGTGGAGTAACGCTAGGCAAAAATAACGCGTTATTTCGGAACCGGTCCAAACTACTCCGATTTGAATGATTTTTTTTAAAACGCCATAAATAGAAACCATTAAAACCACCTTTATGGGTTAAAAGTTGACGATCATTTGTCATTAATAAATTTATTAATTTTATACAGGGTGCTCTATAATTAATGGGACACGGACCAACAGTAGATTCGTGAGGTCAAAATATTACGATTTACGTAAAATTACCTTAGTCCAAAAGTTAATATTTAGGGAGATACAGGGTGTCAAAGTCGAAATTTTAATTTTTTGCTGTAATTTCAAAAGTTTTCGAAATACGATCGTCAAATTTTAACCCATAAAGGTTTTAATGTTTTATATTTACGACGTTTTAAAAAAAATAATCATTCAAATCGGAGTAGTTTGGACCGGTTCCGAGATATAAACGTAAGGTTACTCCACTATAAGGAGAAACTAGATTATACGTATTCACCGTTAGTTTTCAAAGCAATGCCCTTTTTATAGCTATTAAGACAACAAGTGTTTTATAGAAGGTTTAAAAATCAAGGTCGTAGTTCAAATCCGAGCGAACGAAGTGAGCCGAGGATTTGATAGACCGAGATTTTTAAACTATAAAACACGAGTTGTCTTCAAGATTTTTTCTAACACTAATATCAGACATTTTTTTCCACTAATATATTATTAGAAATTTTAATAAATTATTATTTGAGGCGCGTCATAATACACAAAATGCGAAGATGCTAGGCAACGACGTATTTAAAGGCCTATAAAATACGCTGTCATTGACGACGTATTTTATAGAGAAAGCGTATTTTAAAGGAAACATAACAAGTGAGCTCTTATGCACCATAGAAACAATATAAGATATTAGTGTCAGGAAAATTAATTATAGTTGCTGTGTAATGTTAAATTGATGACAGAGCCTAGTTTGCCGTCGATTGCCGAAGGGCTCGTTTATTTACTCAACAAGGGCAAAGTTTGCGACACGAGCGAAAGCGAATGTCGTAATTCGTTAGAGTAAGTAATAACCATTACATGGGAGTAAAACACTCTACTTTTTCTGTGACTACGTACCTACCTCTTGGTGTAATTTAAAGACGTAGAAAATGGACGATTTTCTTTATTAATAAAACAACTGCAATAATAATGCAGCCATGAAATAAAGAATTTGCAGTTTCGCGATTGGTTTTGTGATTGTGACATGAGTTATAAGTCATTACTCAACGGTGGAAATTATGGATGCCGTTATTTAACAGGCAAGGCGTATAAAATGTCGGTATTATTTAATAGTCGTAGAAAAACCACTTTAACCCAAAGAATACTTCGAATGTAATAATAAAAGGTAACTTTGGTTCTAACTATTTTAGTCTTTATTAATATCAAATAGCTGCATCTATCTACGTCACGAGTGTACTGTTGTAATTAATTCTAGATAAAGAATTTAATTTATTAGTGTTTTAAACAGGATAGGAGATATGACTTCTTAATTGAAACAGTTTCAGGAAATTAGTTCCGGTGTTCGCTTCTTCTTTAGCCTTCCTTGACTGGCTTCTTCTCTTTTCTCGTTTAAGTTGCGTGTGTTTTTCCACTTCGCTCATGAAATTTTCATCGAGTCCAATCATTATTGACTGACATTACCGTATCAGAAGGTGACCGCGGCAATTTCATATCGATTCTTGTTTAATGTTTTGCATGTACGTTGTTAATTCTCTGATAATAGACTGTATGACAACGAAACCTTGATTAGATTCCAAAATTATTAGTTGGATGTTGTAAAAAAAGCATGAATAAGCATTTTTCAGTGGCTTCATTTGTTGAAGATGTTTTTGTCACGAGAGGAACTTCCGTGATACAGGATGATCCACATAACTTATATTTGGATGTTGCTACTTCTGTAGCATTCATTAGATGCATCATGACAACTAAAAGTTCTTGAATGATAACGAGCGACCACTCGTGGTTTTCAATACTGGCGGAGCAACAAAGTAATATAAAATAAAAGTGATATATGTATGTATGTACATTGTACATATGATGTATTACTTTATAGAGCACCTACCCGGATGAACTCTTGTCAAACTTTTTTTTTAATTTTTAATATACTAAGGTAATTTACAAAACTAAGGCATTCTATCTGGGGACACTGCTTTTTCTTTTTTTTTCGACGGATCAATGCCCAAACAGTAGTCGATCTTGCATATGGTATATCTAAAAATAATGAGCCATATTCATAAACAGTGTTTAAAGTTAGATGTTACTAATTGCTATAGCAACATATATTAATTATATTGGTTTAGTAGCTACTAAACCCCTACTAACTTTAAATACTGTTTATGAATATGGTCCAATGTGTTTAGAAAAAACAAGCTAAGTACTGACGATGCAAATTTATTCAAAGCTTTAATCACATTTCGCCAAAAAAAGTTAAGTAGTTTAGTAGTAAGCATTTTTAATTCAGTTAAAATGAGCATTCCGCGAACTGCCTTTAGAGCTATGATTTTCTATGACTATAAAAGACAGTTAGGATACCAGCAAAGCCATGAAAATTTGGCAGCAGCTTTTGGCGATGCTGCCCCTTCATTATCCGCTGTTAGTCATTGGTTCCGCGAATTTAGACGAGGGCGGGAGCTGCTAGAAGACGAAGCAAGACCTGGGAGACCTGCGGAAGCTGCCTGTTCAGAAAATGTTGATCGTGTGGCAAGCTTGATTCAGTCCAATCGAAATATTACTTATAGGGAGATTCAGGAGGAAGTGAAGATTCGATCCTCGGCGGTGAATACCATTTTGCATAAACATCTTGGGGTAAGAAAGCTAGCAAGCCGTTGGATACCGCATTTGCTCTCAGAAATTCAAAAACAGGATCGAGTAGACTGGTGTAAATTTATGTTGCAAAAATTTGACGGAGGAGCTTCCAAGCAAGTGGCATACATTGTAACAAGTGACGAATCTTGGGTATACAGTTACGACCCTGAAACTAAACAGCAGTCTAGTGTTTGGGTATTCGAAGATGAAAACTTGCCCACAAAAGTAATTCGTGGCAGAATGGTCAATAAGAAAATGATTGCTGTTTTTTTCCACCGAAGTGGTCCTGTTGCTGTTATTCCACTTGAAGGTCGCAGAACTGTTAATTCTGAATGGTACTGCGAAGTGGCTTTACCACAGATGCTTGCAAAATTACAGACAGGTCGCCAAACGACCGGTTTGCGTAACATCTTAGTCCATCATGACAACGCATCCTCCACACTGCTGCCAGAACATTGGATTTTTTGAAAGATTCGGGAGTTCAATTGGTAACTCATCCTCCGTATAGCCCAGATCTGTTTCAAACTGTTAAAAAAAATGATGCGAGGTAAAAGATTTTCCAGCGCAGATGCAGCAGTTACAGAATTTCAAAGAATTTTTGAGGACCTTTCAGAAAATGAATTTTCCGAATGTTTGAAAAAGTGGTTTCAAAGAATGCACAAGTGTAATTAGTCTGAATGGAGAATAGTTTGAAAAACAATAAAGATTTTTTGTTAAAACATGCAACGGTCTTTTAATAACTAACAATTTTCAGCGCAACCCTCGTATAAACCGTTCCTACCTTAGAAAGAAGTACAGGGCGTTTGGAGAACAGCTTTGAAACGTGCAAAACTACGACCGCCAAAGTACAACGCATGGCACGATTGAGATAACTCTCAGAAACGAAGACAAGCATATCCCATAAGAGCCTGTAACCTGTAATTCCTTTTAAGGTAGGAACGGACTGTAATTGTATTTATCCACAAATGTGTTTCAAAAGTCACGGTCGTGGCTCAGTTGGTTCAGCATGCGTTTGACCACTGAGATTAAGACTGGCCCGTGTTCGATTGCCAGGGCTAACCCGATAGCTTCCCTCGGATGGTAATAACCTCCGAAGTATTCTGCCTAGTAAGTCTTCTCTGGAATAGAAGTGCAAGCACTTCCTTAGTTTAGAGCCCACTTAAAGCTGTAAGTCCCCTCTGTCTGTTGTAGGCTCTTCTTGACATGCACACTACAGACATATGGAAAGAAGACCGGCAACGCCCTGTAAAGAGCACGCCACCTGAAGAAGAAGTATGTATCACAAAAAATGTTCAAATTGTTGCCCTTGTTCTTGTACTCTCCATCAAAGAAATTCACACAAGAGATCTACATAATGTCTTGGTTTTTTCTTAATTGTTCATCAGCGTTCAGAATTTTTTTGCTGAAATTCTTCCTTGCTATTAACTTCTGTCTCTGGTTTTTAAGTATCTCCAAACAAAGAAATTCGTAGGTGTAGTTGACTATAACAGGTCCTCCACGACCAATTGCACAGAGATGTTTACAACTGGTTTTAATTTTCTTGTCTAATGTTGAGGGGCTTTAGTTGAACCGAGGAGTTTAGGGATTCTTCTTCTAGAAGTGGCGTGCCCTTTACAGGGCGTTGCCGATCTTCTCTCTATATGTCTGTGGTGTGCGTGTCAAGTAGTCTACAGACATGCGGGACCTACAGCTTAACGTGGTCTCCGAACCACGGAAGTGCTTGCACTTCTACTCCAAAGAGGACTTACTAGGCAGAAATACCTCGGTGGTTTGCCATTACCTTTCGAGGGAGGTGGTCGAGTGTTTTCGAGGTATACAAGGCCCGTCTAAAAAGAATCCGACCTTCAATTTTGCCGCGCAAAATAATGACGGTAAGGCGGCGCCACTTTCCACAGTGGAGAGGGACACCTTCATGCGCATGCCTGAATTTTCGGTTCACCATCGGGTGCGTCATTCGCTGCATGGTAGCTACTGTATGAGGTGTTGTTCCAAGTATTCGTCGGATTTCCGATTCGCTCGAAATGACTGAACGTGTTGAGCAAAGATGCTGCATCAAGTTTTGTCAAAAGCTTGGAGACTCTATAACCGAAACAATTCGTAAGATTCGCCGGTGTTTGGAGATGATGCCATGGGGGGAACACAAATAAAGAAGTGGTTCAACCGATTCAGAAATGGCCGCTATCGGCGGAGAGTGTCCAGCGTTCTGGAAGGCCACAACCTCTTCAGCAATCTCCCGTACTGTCAAACGACGATCTCCCATTACGAGATTTTGCACTTTCTTAACAACAGCTGCGCCGCGAGCGGTTTGTGGCATTCCCAGAACGCTGGTCACTCTCCACCGATATGCGGCCATTTCTGAATCGGTTGAACCACTTCTTTATTTGTGTTTCCACCATGGCATCGTCTCGAAACACCTGGCGAATCTTACGAATTGTTTCGCTTTGAGAGTCACCAAGCTTTTGACAAAACTTGATGCAGCATCTTTGCTCAACGCGTTCAGTCATTTCGAACGAATCAGAAATCCGACGAATACATGGAACAACACCTCACACAGCAGCTACCAAGCAGCGAATGACGCACTCGATGGCGAAGAGAAAATTTAGGCATGCACATGAAGGTCTCCCTCTCCATTGTGGAAAGTGGCGCCGTCCTACCGTCATTATTTTGCGCGGTAAAATTGCAGGTCGGATTCTTTTTAGACAGGCCTCGTATGTGAACTTGGGAATCGAACCCGGGCCATTTCAGTGGTCAGCCGCACGCTGAACCAACTGATCCACGACCGCGACTAATTAGAGATTAGTAATAATTAATTATTATCATTTATTATTACTGCTAGCCTGCAACATCCCTTTGTAGGGCAAAGGCCTTCCTCTTTCCCGCATTATTTTTGCACTTCTTTCAAATCCCCTCACTAAAATAGGCTGCAAAAATGTTCGAAGCTTGTCCACATTTCTTAGTTGACATCAGTTGCTGTAAAGTATTATTTTATATTATCTTTGCGTCGAATTAATTATTATTATTGTTATTATTTTTATTAATATTCATAATTATATTTTTTTTAATTAACGACGTGTCATTTGTATTTTAAAATTATATTTCGGTAATAGTTTTTGTATTGTTTACATTGTATTCAGTGATGAATGAATTAAAATATTTGTAAAGTCTAAAACAATATACAGGGTGTCTTAAAATGCACCAGCCAACACAACATCCAGAAATAAGAAAAAATGCTTTGTTTTCGAAATACCTGCAGGGTGTTATGGTTTCAATAAATACCTAATCTTTTTAATAAATCAGACACGGGAATGTGGAGATGTAGACCACTCTTACGCAATTGTTGGTGTATTGTATGCAGCAAACTCGTCCTGGGAGGAGCTTTTCGATTCGGATCCACGTCGTGGTACAGACGGCCTGGCCTGCCTCGGCGCGTCCATTTGCTTGAGCATAACTAAAACGCATATTGATCAATTCAGCCGTCATATGACAGTTGTCCGTTATTTAACAATAAACTCGGCAAACTGAAATTAATGTTTTTATTATTATTAAATTAAGTGCCTCAGCTGCAAAGGTCATTGGCACACTCCCTGTAATGTATTAAAAACGCCTTATAGTAAACTAAAACAACCTAAAATTTCTTTTAGGTATTTTATCACTAGGGGTATATACAGGGTGTTTCATAACGTACGGAGGAGACTGAAAGGGTAGCTAGAGGGGACCAAAATAAAGTTATTTTCTTAATACACTTTTGACCAAAACTCAATAACAAAAAAGTTACAGTGGTTTAAAACTCTTAAAAAAAGTTTGCCATTAAATGGTAATTCACCTTTGCATTTTGGGTAGGCAGCAATTGTTTTTTATCGGTGTATAGAAGGGTCAGTGGTGAGTCTAAATCAAGAGTTTTCGGGGTGGTAACCCCCCCCTCCATTCGGCCGCCATCTTGAAAAGAAGGGTTAATTAGTTTCTCGGCTATATCTCCGTAGTCGTGAATCTTACAAAAAGTTTATACCAAACTTTTTTATAGAGAATCGTATTATCTATAATTTTTCTTAATAATATTTTTATGTAGCATTAATAATAAAAAAGTTATAAGCCGAAAAAGACAAAAAATTAAATTTTTGTCTTTTTCGGCTTATAACTTGAACTAACGTAAAAATATTATTGATAAAAATTATAGATAATACGATTCTCTACAAAAAAGGTTTGTGCAAACTTTTTGTGAGATTCACGACTACAGAGATATAGCCGAGAAACGAATTAACCCTTCTTTTCAAGATGGCGGCCGAATGGGGGGGGGGGATTACCACCCCGAAAACTCTGATTTAGACTCACCACTGACCCCACTATACACCGATACAAAAAAATTGGTGCCTACCCAAAAAGCAAAGTTGAATTACCATTTAATGGCAAACTTTTTTTAAGACTTTTAAACCACTGCAACATTTTTGTTATTGGGTTTTGGTCAAAAGTTTATTAAGAAAATAACTTTATTTTGGTCCCCTCTAGCTACCCTTTCAGTCTCATCCGTACGTTATGAAACACCCTGTATGTATGTACAACTTGGAGATTATTGCTTGACAGGTTACACATTAATTTTTGATCGTTATATTTTTGGACACTCAGGTAAGAAATGTTTCGCTGTTAATTGTTTATCACAGTCCTCGCAACGTGGTGGGGTTTTCTTTTCCATAAGGTATAAGGTGTCCATGTATGAGATGTGTGTAATGTGTATGTCCGATCCTTAGTCTTGTTATAACGACTTCTTCTTTTCTAGGAGTATTTTAATATTGGAGATGGTCCTGGTGCATTTATATTTTATTTTGCGGCGGGTCAAAATCGAATGTAAATCTTTAAGTAGAGCTAGTAGATGTTCAATATTTGGCATGAATATCCTGGCTGTTTGAAGTGGTTTTGGTGATTTTGTTATTACTTCAAAGAAGACTTTTAGTAATTGCTGTATAGGTTCGAGCATTTCTTTTAACGATATTTGGCTATCGTTGGTAGTTGTTTTAACTTTTTTAATTTTTCTATTATTTTTGTCAGATTTCCAGTGCTATTATTTAAATTATCCTTGACCTTAATCGGTTCAATGTCTTTGGGATGAGGGATTTTAAGAACTTCAAGGTTGTTCATAGCTGTACCCATTACTTCGGGAGAAGGCTCATTGGAAGTTACTGGTAGAGACTTGTTATTTTCGTTTTGGTGTATTTTGATTGGGAAATTTTTGCCATTTCGTGATATATGCCCTATGTTTCCACATTTATAGCATTTTAGTTCATCGAGTTGTAGTAAATCCGGTATTCATCGTCTTCAAATTTTGTTACTGTTGAATCGGGCAAAATTGGTATGTTTTCGGTATCGACATAGACAAATCGTCGAAAACTGATTACATGTGCCTAGTCTGCTTGCTCCAATCTCACTTTGATAATGTATACCGGTGAAACAAGTTGTAGATGTAAATTGTCTTTAGTATTTCCGCTATTTTTTCATTGGGTATGTGGGGTGAGACGTTCGAAATTAAATTAACGTTGTAACATCAAAGAAAATAAAATAAAATTATCAGTTTCTTTATTTTTTATAAACGTTCTTTTCTGTTCGCAAATTATGTAATCGCTTTGTCATTAAAATTGTCTATTTCGCCACCAAAAAGTAAGCAGGGAAAACAGTGTAAAGCATTTTTTTTGTTACATCCACAAATCTATTCATTTTTTAAATAAATGTCTCTATTAAATTTACGTGTGTAACTTTTCCCTCTACTTACACCAGATTTTTCAATAATAATATCTGATAATGGTCTACCTTTTCCTTTTAATTCTTTTCTTCGTATGAATATTTAAAACATCTCTTCACATTAATTAAATTAAAGACCAATAGTATACAGTTAATAATTGTCAGCAATGTACAAAAACAGAATCGCACGCACGCATTATATTATTATTGTTTTTAAGTTGAACTCGCGTAAAAATTCGATACAAACAACAATACCGTCTGGCGTCTTCGCGTGTTCCACTTCCGCGCTGAACCAAATGCAGCGAAATCTCTACTTAAATCACGGCTTTGTTTTAGACGGACTCGGGGGGAGCGGAGTGCCGCGCGGGTGTTCGAAGGAGCTCGTAGAGCGCGATCGTGTGGCCCAGATAAATAATAACGCGACGATAGCGTGAGTCGGTAGATTGTTCCACTGGTCGACTTTACTTGCGTGGTTCTCACTTCGCTTCAGTCTTCAGTTGCAGTTTTTTATCATTATAGCCGATACACAGGCCGTGGGATGCCGGCTTTACAAAATCGCGAATGCGAAGTATTTATTATTTGCTTTTTGGCAGTAGAAAATATTTTAGTATTTTAGTTAGAGTCTGTTAGAGTTAGATTACATAAATTATTTATTTTTTGGGAGCACTGCAGCGCCCTGCACTAGCCGCCACTGCCTATAGCGATGTCATAATCTATAATGTAATATATTTTTGATTTTGAAACTACATTATTTTACGTAAAACATAAGTTTTTGCCACTTACGGCTTCGCCGAAATGGAACACCCTGTATATTTATACATTTTTGGAATCTTCATTTAATTTTACGTCTGTTAGTATCAAGTTTGAAACATTTTGATAAGTGATAACAAAGTAAATTTTTGCAGAAAATGTAATTTATTAATCTAGAGTGAGATGGCCTGCGTAAAATGAAAGTCTGGACAGGGCAGGGCACCTCACACTCAACATAAATCGTTTTAGAACTTCAGCTGTTTTCGTTGTTGTATCAGAATGCCATAAAATGTTACTTCATGGATTTCTTTATACTCCAAGTTTGTTTTTTTTTTCAAGGTGTGACGTCTCCGCATGGCCTGCCGTCGCGGCCACCACAATGGTGAAGACGTTCCAGGCCTATCTGCCGCAATGCCACCGCACCTATTCGTGCATCCACTGCCGGGCACATCTCGCCAATCACGACGAGCTCATCTCCAAGGTATGCATTGGAAATTAGAGAAATTAGAAGAACGAACCTTTATTTAATACCATTTTAATTTTAAATCGATGAATTTTCTGAGGGTCAGTTAGCGGGCTTTCAAGATTAAAAATTTGAAACTTATTATTACCTATTTTTTTGAAACCAGTTGGGGTGGAAGGGGGGAGGGAGCTAAAGGCAAATCAGTATGAAGTTATTGACAATTTATAGACCCTAACTTTCAAAGATGAAAATATGAGAATGTTCCAAAAAATATTCAGATTAAAAAAAATATTTTTTCGAAACTACGCAATTGGTCTTTTTTGAATTTCTTAATCCATAGCACATAAAAAAACTTTTAAATAGCGTTGGCCTTACTTCCACAAGTTTTCTCTAACGCTTTTTTATGGTTCTTCTGAAATTTTGACTTTTACATGGTACCTATTGCTGGTGACACAGGTAATTTTTAGGGTACCCCAACTCCAGCAGCCGGAAATCGATTACACTATTTTTGTATATAAATATTAGGGCCAAATAAGCTAACCCAAAAGAAACCGGCTCAGTGTTTACAGCCTTTGCATTCATTTTTAAATTTATAATGGCAAGAATTTTTGACTTCTCAACCATACTTACAAAATTTTCCTTGTTTTTTTCTTGATGTTAATATTTTTATTTCAAAAACCGAACGTTTAGCATGGCTGCATAGCTATATTTGTAAGCTTTAACAGAGCAATTCTACGTTGCTTATTCGGGCTAATTATGTACACGCAGTAAATTTACAGCGGAGAGATACTAGTGTAAAAGAGTAGTTTCTTTGACCAAGTATTAGAATAGAAAAAAATGATGATCAAATGTTTAATTCTTTAAGTGCTTGTTTATATCAGCAATTAAATATGCAAATATAATAAAAATATTAAAAGAAGCTTATTGTAATGCTTTAAAACAATTTAAGGCAGTAAGTTTATAATATTATAATAAACGTTTAGTGGTAGTAAAATCAAACTAATTTGTTACTGTGATATTTATTTTAAGCCAAATTGATTTAGAATTTATACTTTAATAAAATATTGCCCTAGTAGATCTTGTATAGATTTCAGACCGAATAAAAAAAATTTAACGTGATAAACTATTTTTCTGGGCGATTGTCCTTTTTTAAATTTGATCCAGTTGTAAATAATACTTGGGTAAATAGGAATAATGTTTATAAATTTATATTAAAAAAAAATACTAAGAAATACATTCATTAAATTTGCATTAACACTTTAATATACTGTGTGCTTGACTTAAGGGGTGAGTGAACATAGGGAAATAAATAACATGAGAAATCGTACCGGGTGATCAACGGAATTTATAATTAGAGCAGGCTGTGATATTTACCATAAAGTTGGCAACACAGGCTTGCAGCTTGAAATTAAAAATTTTAAGTGTCAGAATTGACACATTTATTTTTAAAAATGTTTGATATTCAACATAAAATTTTTCTCACTGAAAGTTTTTTCTTCAAACTTATATTATTGCTGCATTTCAGCAAAATAATGTTTATTATATCATCTAAGATCGTACAAAGCACGAGCATAACCTCAAATATAACAATTGTCAATTTATTATTCATTTTTCAGTGTGTCCAACCACACAGCATAAAATAGCACCAATCACAGCCTTCTCTAATTATAAATTCCGATGATCACCCGGTATATATGCAGATTCCTGCTCCCCGTTTGAGTTGATAGGATTGATAGTGGTATAAATCGAAGACAACACCTACTAAACTAAAAATGTGATTTCTGTAATAAATGAATAAGAGATAGGGGTTCGTAGAAGAAATTAAATGTATTGCATATTGTATAAATAAAAATGTCAAGCTTTGTTTACTTGTTTGTCTTACTTTTAACTGCTATTGATGCTAATTTAATTCTGTTTCTGTAGATCATTACTTATATAAATAGTCTTACATTTTTTTAAGGACAAGGGACATTAATTTGAAAATTTGGGCAAAAATCGTAGTTTGTTCATATTCGCGATCCCAACAAAAAAAAATAATTTTGTTACTTTGAGCAACCTAATCTAAACAAGTAAATGTTACTAAATCATTTGTTCTAGCACAATCATGTGGAGCAGTTAAAGCAAGAAAACGAACAAATCTATATGTCTTAAACCTCAATAAATAGAAAGCGTTTTATATTGTATTCAAATGTTTGTATTTAAAAGTACGTAACTATGATTCACTCGATAATTTTGTATGAGAAGTTCTTTTATTATTGGAGGCCAACAAAAAACCAAGAATAACTAGATTATACGGCTCTTTTTTAATTCCGATTAAAGATTATAGAACAAAAGTTTGAAATTTTGAAAATTCGGAAAAGTGCTGGTTATTTTGAATACCTGAATAACTCGTTTATTTTTCAGAAATGGAAAACTAAAACAACATCCACACGCACTTTTTTGAATAGATTGAAGTATGTAATCAAATAAAATTACTCTTAAGTTAAACATATCTGTAGCTGGCGGAAGTTGCGTTAAATTACATTTAAAAAAAAATTAATGTATTTTAATAGATTCATTTTATGGGTTTTTCTAAATTGGCGCAATTTAAATCAATAAAATATCTGGCCGACATGAAAATATGAGTACGCTGCAGATTTTGTTACATACTAAATTAATTTGATGGAAGGTTGCAATATATTTAGTTCAATATAAATTTATTATTAGTTCCTTGCAAGGCAATGCACCTTTATGAACGTAATTTTCTATTCTTTTTAAGAGAAAAATTTCAGAAGTGTAGTGAATTAGTTTAATTTTTGAGATATTGAAGAGACGCCTTGATGTTAATCTTTTTTTCTTTTGAAAATCGTAAAAAACAGATAAACTTCAATCAAATTAAATTTGTAATTTCTAACATTATTATAGTAAATGTCAAAACCATGCAGCTTCACTAAACAACAAAATTTAATGTCTTTATACAGCATATTTTATAGAACATTTAGCACAGATGATCAGGGAGGCTTGATTGTGGAGACTTAACAATACTTTACACTATACCTTAACTTTGACGGAACACCTTGTGTATTTGATAAAGGCATTTCAAAAGATCATGATTTGCGGATACAAAATTGGCAGTATTAAAATATATATACGAAATATAAATGACGTTTAGCAACAAAGATGGCCGAACAACTGAACATGGGAATTTGAACGATGTATTTATGAATGAACACACTACAATATATGGCCTTATAAAAATCGGCCATTTGTGCTGGACAAATGGTCCTATACAATGTGTCCACGGATAGGTGATACAAGACGAAAAACTTTTTTATTATTGATTTCTCAGAAAATTTTATTCTTGATAATAAGTTTTGCTGTATTTAATAGTCTTATTTCTCATGTTATTTTTCCTGCAGATAATCATTTAAGACTTAAATTCACAATTTTCCTTAGTTTTGGACTTTGAAAAAATTTCTGAAAATTTTATAATCAGATCAAGTAGACACTACAACAACTTTTAAATAATTTTGATATTTGTGTTTCCTTTATTCTTGAAACTTTCAATTTAAAATAAAGTTTTTGAAATAACATATCCTAATTTTGTGTTTTTGAAGCGTCTACGAGCACAACAAAAGCCTTAAACTAACAAAAAACAATTATGTCTGAACAACTTCAAATTTTGCATACAAGCGTAATTTTGTGTTCTGAACAACTTTACTCTAATACAATTTTGCGATATTTGTTAAAATACTAAGATTTTACCTAAACCTCACCTTCATTTTGACAGTGCTAACACAGACGCCTTGATTTAAAAAAATAGAAAGTCTGCTTAAAATTAATTTAAGAACAAGCAGGGATAGACTACCAAACAGCGTATTGATATCTAAAACTTTTTGGTCATTTATACCTCTTGTATCACCTATCCGTGGACACATTGTATACTGCTAAATTATATGCAGGTATTAATAACTTGTCAAAAAAAAAGGAATTCTGTACATAAGTCGCGGGAGACTTTTAAGAAAATTTGGTTTCTCTAGTATAAATTTCGAAATGCCGTTAGCAGTAGAAAATAATGTCTTCATTCAAATATAATGAATTCTTCATCCAACCTTAACTTCTGTACTTATTAACAAAGTAAATGCAATCATTCAGAAAAATATTATATCTTTAATGGCACAGCAATAACTACAGAGGCAACAGATCAGATGAAAAAATATTCTCTTTTCCAGAGTGGTCCTTTAATCTTTTGAGACTATCCACCTAAATTAAAAGTTAGTCTTCAGTAAACCATAGGTATGTGCCAAGAGATCTAATTCAAAGTCATCCTCGGATGGCTATATAATTATGTATAAGTCATGTTTTAGCTAGATTCAGCAAATGTCGTGGAAATGTTTGTGGTTGATGAGAAGACTAATTTCTAATCATAATTCAATAATCTTCGTATTTCGCTTTTAGTCACTAAAAAGTTATTTGTTGTTCAATTTTATATTTTATTGCTTAGCGTATAGCAAACACCACAACATAACCTCAAGATTTTCAATTGGCATCTTCAGAGGGTTTGCCGGCGCTGGCGCTGGTACACGTTGCACTTTATATACGTCGCTCGAAGGTTAACTACGAATTAATCAAGTTTGATATTTTTAATATCCTAAGCTTCTGCCAAAACTTTCAGCTTTGAACATTTTAATTTGGAATAGGTACCTATCAAAACAAATGGATATAATATTTCCTGAACCTAGATACGACATGACTTGCAATTGATCTGATCTTTCAATAGTTTTATTAAATAGTGCTCACTGGGAAAAATGCATATTAAGTATTAGAGTATCCACACAAACTATTGCAGTAGGAATATATTTCAAAATAAAATGTTTTATACTATTTGCTAATTTGGCTACTTCAGTTGTGATTAATTTGTTTTTATTTTTTCAGTCATTCCAGGGCAGTCAAGGACGCGCTTATTTGTTCAATTCTGTGTAAGTAACTTTGAACTAACATTCAGATCAATAGTATGAGGAACCAAAGTAAGTTATAAGTTATAATACTGTTTAGCTAAAAATGCTGAAATACAACCTTTTAAGAACTCGTACAATAATTTATTGTAGAAAAATGTCGTAAACAATAAAATTGTATTGGTAATTGCATGTACAAATATTTAAACAATAGGTATATTGATTTTTGTAAACTTTGCATTGCGTGTTTTGGCATTTTTGCAATGGAATATAACAGGCTTAATTAATTTTTCATATAGTACAGAGATATCAGGTACTATAGATAAAGAAATGGTTAGATGGAAAAAGAATGTAGTTTTATGCAAAATATTTGCAAAAACCCGAATCTTTTGCTTTCTTTAAAGTTAATTTTGTCTAACCCTTTGATAGTCTAAGCAAGTTTTAAATGGCGGTTGAACGGATTTTTGTTTCCCCGCCCTATGCCGTCCACATCCACGCCGTGGTCCATTGGCAAAGACAACGTGTCCAGCTCTGACTCCTGAAATTTGCTATGCGTTATATTTTGTTGTAACTAAATCTGAAACTGCATTGGGCGGGGAAACAAAAACCCGTCACCCGCCATTTAAAACTTAGACTATATTAATAATTTATAAAGGAGAAAACGTTGAAAATATAACAAAGCTTTACAAGGTTTAATCTCTCGCAAATTGCGTTTTTTGGCATTTGTAAATATGTAGGTGTAATTTGCGAAATATAACGTTGTGTATTTTTTGTTTGTTTAAAACTACAATTTTGTAAAAGCTTAGAAATTTGTATTATTGTTCTCAGCAAAAGAAAGGGAAAAATGATATCAAAGGGTTTTTCATGTAAGGCAGTACTACTTTATACGGTATTCTGCAAATGGATAGCTAATTAAAAAATCAAATAATTCGTTTTTTACATTATCTAAGAATTTTTTGAGAAATTTATTAGGAAAGGGCAAATGAAATGAAAAAAGTATTTCGTAAATACCTACTAAGCCTCGAGCCTTTTCATGAAAACATTATCAGCGTTAAGTTGCACTTTGTAGCACTTACTTTCTCTGTTGACCATTTTCTCTATTTGCTATGATTTCTAAGATTCCCATCTAAAAATTATATGTTAAAAAAATATATAAAACTATACAGGGTCTTGGGCGTTATATGGATAACTTTTTATTTGTAAAAACAGGGTTTGTCACGACGACTGTCGATTAGACGTTTCTTGAGAAAAACTTATACGAGTAGTTCATAAATGAAAATTTGCAGAGTAGGGTTCTGACATATTACAAATCAATTGAAAATATTTCTAAAATTGGACTACTTCCGGTTATACCGCAATTAGACACTAATTTCCTTATTTCAAATAGAACACGAGAACGGCGAGTTCAATGATATGAAACTATACCGGGTGTTTACGGTAAGAAGCAACATAGGGAAACACCAACGTATTTTTTTAGAAAAGATCTGGGTTACCTGCGGAATATGTACGAATTTAGCACTGAACCTACGTAATTGAGTTTATTTGATGTTAGAATGAGACAGAAACAGCGTCGGCATCTGTTATCGCGACACGCAATTATTTCATCGTTTATTTTTTAAATTTTTCAATTTTGACAGCGACAAAACGTCAAATTGTTAAACTTGTCAAGTTACTGAATCTACATCTACAATGCAACTAAGCACCTTACTATTACTATCCAGTTTTGCACAGTTGTAATGAGTTCATCATTACCCCTAAATGTATGACCACTTAAAAACTCTGTCAATGGCGCAAACAAATGAAAATCGTATGGAGACAAATCCGACGATCAGCCCAACATTGTCAGGAGTCACGGATGTTTTCGGTCGTCTGAGATGGGATATGTTTCCTACGCGATCTCGACCTCGAAACTTTTTCGTCCAACCAAACACCCTTGCTTTGGACATACATTTATCCTCAAACTGCGCTTGAAGTCTTGCAAAAATTACAGACGGTAAAACATTTTCTTTCGCCAGAAATTTAACAATTATGCGTTGTGCAACAAAACACGGTACTTCTTTTTCTGACATGCTAATTATTATTGGCAGGTGTAACGGAGAAGAATTTGATTGTTACTAATCGAAAGTCGGAACATATCAGAACATGACACAGAAACTTGTTTCCATCCATTGTTCTCTATATTCAAGGCAACTAGATTCTCACTCATATTTGAACGCTCCTCGTACTTTACATACAGGGTGGTGCGTGTCCTCACGCACCATAGGGATTTCAATGGTAATTTGGTAATGTGTAATTATTTGCTTCCCGAATTATTTTAGACCAAAAGTGTAATTACGTTTTTTGTAGAGAAAAAAATACTTCATCGATTGATGCTATTCTACCCGAGTTTCGTGTAACAGAAGAACTGTGGGGAATAATTCTTGCACTTTGACAAAAATCACTAATGCCATGAAATTTTAGAAACAGAGGGGTGGAGCTATGACACTGTTATAGCTCCACCCCTCTGTCATAATGACAGTTTGAAATTATTTTTCAATACGAAAAATGTAACTTTTTGGCCTTGGTAAACAAATAACCATTATTCGACAAATTCAGAAACGGAATTACTTTTTAAAACAAACTTAACGAAAAATAAAATTATTTTATATGACAATTTTAACAAGTGTAACTAACTGACAAGCCAGACTGTTTCAGTAATTCCAAGGCATCAGTGATTTTTATCAAAGTGCAAGAATTAATTTGCACAGTTTTTCTGTTACAAAAAAATTGAAAAACTGTAAAATAGCATCATTGGATTGGGTATTTTTTTTCTCTACAAAAAACAGCACTTTTGGTCTAAAATAATTAGGAAGCAAATATTTACAAATTAAAAATTTACAATTGAATATGATGCGTGAGACAATGCACCATCCGGTATGTTTTTACTAAAATCACTATTTACGTAAACGTATAATTGTTACGTTTTTCTTGCACAACAATCCTGTACTTCACCAAATTATACGTTTTTCTTTATGTAACCAATTTCACACCTATCTACATGAACCATTAAGATTTGTAAGTTGCATTAATAACTTCTGACAGAGATTTTAGTACAACTGACTAGAGAAATTCTTATTTTCATTACATTTTAAGTTCATTCGGTACCTGGCTGGTTATCATTGGCTTTCTTTTCATAGGATTTAATCCCATTTCATGTTTTTAGTGATATAAACTCGGCAATTACGAACATAATTTAGTGGTCTGTTTTTAAACTAGGAGGAGCATTTCAAATTTGCCGCGCTAAAATGTACACACGCTATTGGCTTTGCGCGCGTCAGTTTTACACGTTGCGAATTTCTGTGTTTTGTTGTGACACATCAGCTGTTCGAGGTGTTACATTTACAGGCCAATTACCGGTTGTTAGTGTTCTCAGTCTCTTTCTGTGTAATTCCACAAGTAGCAAAACAGTTCTTTTCAGAACTAAACCAACATTATAGTTGAAATAATTCAAATTTACCGCCAATACTTTTCTAGTGTGTTTTCTAGTAACATTTAACGAGTGAATGCGACCTCTATATGTACTCCTCCTAGTTTAAAAACAGACTATAGTCTGAAATATTGTAAACATAACCTCACATTTTTCTAGAATTTAGTTACGTTTTCTTTACATGTGCTGTTGTAATAAGACGAATTCAATTTAAAATATTCAGAATGCAGAAACGGCGATTTAAAAAATTACGAATTTTGCGTATTTTTATTGTAAATGAAAGTTGTAGGTACTGTCAAAATTGACAAATATAAAAAATAAACAATAAAATAATCGTATATCGTGCAAACAAACTCCTGCGATATTTATATCTCTTTCTAGCATTAAGCAAGTTCAATCACCCACGTTCAGAGCTGAATCCGTACACATTCCAAAGGTCACCCGGATCTTTTCTAAAAAAATACATTGCTGTTTCCCTATGTTGCGTTTTCCCGTGAACACCCGGTATAATAGCGCTCTATCGCTAGGGTTGCCATACGTCCGTTTTTATAACGGACTGTACGTTATTTGAAAAGTGTCCGTACGTCCGGTCCGTTTTTGCAAGGTGTCCGTATTTTTAGTAATTTTACGTCCCTGAACAATACAACTTCAAATCTATTCTTCGAATCCCTCCGTCATCCGTCTCCATACTGACTCCGTAATTTTTGGTGATATTTTGTTTTCAAAAATTGGTAATACTGTATCCAATAATACAGAAAATACCTAGGCAACCATTCAGTTGCTAGGCAACCAGTCAGTTGCTAGGCAACAAAAACGTCAAACTTCTGTAAACTGTCAAGCAATCACTATTACCAACCTAACTATTTAACCAAATTTCCCCAACTCGAAATTGTCAGGTATTATAAAAAGAAATAATGCAAATGGAAGCCAAAACAGAGAAAATAGAAGGCAATTCGAGCACTCGTCCGTTTGGCCACTCGCCGCTACGCGGCTCGTGTCCAAATTTAGGACTCTTTCGCGAAAAGATGCCTTCTGTAACTTGTGTTTTAATATACTATTAGACTGTGCCGAGCCAAAGCATTCTTACCACAGTCTAGGTAAAGTAAAAAACAGTCAGTTCGCTTCATGTTGGAACCTTATTATTGAATTGAATGCATTTTAAAGAAAAAAATTTGTCCGTTATTTGAATTTTGAAAATATGGCAACCCTATCTATCGCGAACAGTTCAGTAGTTATTCAATTGTTTTTGAAAAATCTAACCTCACTTTGGACGAAGCCATTGCGAAATTAGTTCGAAGTAAGCGTTCTTTCTCAGGGTTTAGTTTAAGAACTATCGCCCATGGAATAGTACAACATTTATCAATTCCGAGTTATATTTTTAAATGGAAACCATAGTGGCTGTGACCTAGTTGAAAAGCATTTTGTTTCTCTTTTCAACCATGTAACATAAGTCATGTTTCATTTGAACAAAAATTGATGAATAACGATTTTTAGGTTTTTTATTGCTAAATCAAGACGGTCATTAAACAAAACACAAACCATACGTTACACAAATGACAAAAATTTATTAAAGAAACCAGAACACCCGATGTTAACATAAGTAAAATATTAAAACATAATACGTATTATAAAAATATAGAAAGTAAAACAATACTTACTATTTCTATAATAAATGTTGACAATGTTCCCACTTAGGTATTTTGTGTAATATTTTATGTTAATATTGTAACGGTTTTAAAATGTTTATTTAAAACTTCGGTTCGTGGTATGAATTATTTATTAACAAATATTAAAATTATTGAACAACGAAGCAACACGAAATAACAACTTAACACTAAAACACAACACTAATATTAATACCGATAAACTAACTAGTTTATTTAACAACTCAATAAACGCACTTATTTATCTTCACCGACGCACATATTATTCGCGACCTTTTTGTAGGTTTGATTAGACTAAAATTCGGTAAGAGTATGCGCCTTTTATATGTATAGCGAAGCTTCTATCCAGCAAATTCTACACTGCTGTGGAACGATGAGTCAAGGAACAATCTGGAACGCATCGGCGCGAAATGATTCACGTTCCACCTGGCAGCTGGCGTATCTCTTTGCAATATTATACTTTTTTGTTTCCTTTAATAAATTTTTGTAATGTGTTTTGTTTTATGGCTGTCCTGATTTAGCAATAGAAAATCTAAAAATCATTATTTCTCTTTTTCAAATTAAACATAAGTATGTTTATTTGAAAAGACAGAACAAATTGGGTCTCAATTATTAGGACGCAGCTAACTATGGTTTCCATTTTAAAAAATTAAGCTTTGGTCAGTTACTGGGAAATTATAACAATTATCGTGAGAAAATAGAAAAAGCGATTTTTAGTTTTTTCCCAATAACTTTTTAACCGCACCTCATATATTAAATTTGTTTATACCGTTGAATTTTTCATTTGTACTACTTTGCTTATTTAACTACATCACTTTCTTAAATTTCTTAAATTTTTAGCATTTAAAACTGACGGTGTTTATCCTCAGCAAGGCTCAGATCAAAATGTTTTGCTTCAGCGATTTGATACTGATTCTTTAAATAAAAGACGCAAATCTATATCTATTGCATTTCTGTACAACCTAGTTCATAATAAAGTTGATTGTTTAGACTTATTAGGGAAAATTAATTTTAGAATACCACGTCCCTCGTCACGTTTACAAAATGTTTTTTATTGTTGTAAAAGTAATACAAATGTCTTGGTTAAATCACCTGTACATATTATGTGTAATAACTTCAATGCTATCTCACATTTATGTGATGTTAACAATGATTGTTTAAATTATATCTTGTCCTTTTTAGAAGACAAATAATACGCGTGCAATAAATATTATTAAATATTATTAGGTAATTCCCTTTTGTGTTTTTCTAAATATATATATTATACAGTTTGGTATGTGTAATTAATGTAATTAATGTAAAATGTTCTTTATTATATACAAGTAAATAGATTAGTAAGTTATATTCATTAGTGCATGCAAAGTTTATATAATATTATGTGTGTCCTGTTTTGGTGTAATACTGTTGGGCCTTTAATATATATTATTATTATTATTATTATTATTAACCATTTCTCTCTATTTACAAATAAAAAAGTTACCCATGTATCATTCAAGAAATAGGGCATCCTGTAGAGACTAAGGCTAAGGTATAGATAGACAACCAGATTAAACAATAAATCACTAATGACAAAAAATTAGTTACTACAATTGTAAATTCTACAGGGTGATGCATCTAAGCTATTTTTTTAAAACTTTATTATTTTTAAAATTACAATCTATTTTTAACGAGCGTTTAAATGAAAAGTCACGCAGTAGGCTTTGGTTTGTAATGATACCTACATTTCCTTTAAAGTGGCTTTACACTATGCTATTTGTCATGCGACTAGTCTGCCAGACGCAACGTAATGATTAATGATATAAATCAGGTGTTTTTTTTAAATTTAGTTTACACTATTCTATGTTACTATACAAATGATCGTACCAAACTGACAACTTTGACAATTTATAAATTGGCAGTTAACTTAGCCCATATTCCATGGTTGATTGCTATTTTATAATTTGAATCTGTTATGTTAAAAGTAGTAGCCAGGGTGGCGCAGTGGTAGCATGTCAGGCTAGCGTTGCGCTAGTCCCCGGTTCGAATCTCCTGATGGGCAGGATTTTCCTGCAGTTTGGAAGTCGGTATCGAGTCCTGGTGACCATCCGTCATTGGGCACCTAATTAACGACGCTCTCCTCAGAATACACGCCTAAGAGGTAGGGTAACAAGGTCCTACACTACACACACTTACACTTTACACATGGTGCAGTATGTAGGTATTAAACGGCGCACCAATTGCGTAACTCGCAGAGTCGGGGCAGATTGTGCATTGCACCTGTAGAACTTCATACATAATGCACCAGCCTCGACACCGAAAAGGTATCATAAGAGGTTATAGACAATACATACATACATGTTAAAAGTAAATACTATAACACTGCTTGGGTACTGATAACACTCAACCCTACATCCACCAATCTACAAACAAAACCTTAAAAGTGAAACAGTTGTGGCTGAATCTTCATCAATCGTATAAAAAAAATTGGATGAAAGTATGACCAGTGACCAGTCGTACCACTTCGAGTGAAACTAGACATTGAATAAGCTCCAGTTTAAGTATGTCCAATAAAACCAGTAATAAAAAGACAATTAAAGGTTAGATAGTATTTCAAGCCAAAGCATGATGCAAATGAATTTTCATTTGAAATCCTTGTATGTTGTATGTTCTGATTAGCTCTAAAGTTAACTTTGGATTTGTAAATAAAACACCCTATATAGTCGATTACTTGTTTAATCTATAATAGTGCTGGCAATTTATTTGAATTAAGTCGCTTAAGCGATTATTCAATAATTGCGATTTTCCATTTTTGTGAAATCAATTCATCGAATATTCCTTTTAAACAATGATTTTCTAATATTACACTAAAATATGTTTAAAACACAGGTATGGTAAGATTTATTAGAATTTATTGTAACATATAACAGTGGTTCAAATCTCTGTGGAGGTGATATTTTTCTATATATACCTAGAATTTACATAATTCGTTAAAAATAAAAATAAATAAAATATAATTGATCTAAGAAATAAACAGTGTTTATGGTTGACAGTTGACAGAAGTGTTGACAGAAGCACAGAAGTTTGATATTTGACGTTTTTGTTGCCTAGCATTAAATAAAGAACAACAATGGTTACCTAAGTATTTTGTGTATTATTTAATGCAAAATACCAACTTCTGAATACAAAATGTCACCAAAAATCATTTAAGAATGAAGCAGCGCATTCTAGCATCAAAATGTGTGCTAGAATAATGTTATTCTAATGTCGGAACAGATTAGAAGAAATTAAACTATTTTCAACTAATTGGCATCCTTGATTTATATGTAAAGCAGTGTTAAATTTAGAAAAAGCATGTGTAATTGAACTTAAACAGGATAGTGTAATAATTAGATTGTATGTTTAATTTGTTATAGAACCGCAGTAATTCAAGAATATAAAAAATAACAATCAAAAATTTACAGGGTGAATGTTGGTTGCGGTCCAGCGGAAGAAAGAGTGCTTTTAACCGGTCTCCACGCTGTAGCCGATATTTATTGCGAATGTTGCAAAACTACTCTAGGTTGGAAATATGTGAGTACACTCAGCTATAATGTTGATTGATATGTAATACTTAATAAGTGGTTACCATGGAATTAAACTTTAGTAAATATGACTTATGTGTGTATGCAGGGTGTTCATTTTCAAATATCAAGCCTGAAAATTTTAAAGGGGCAACATAATGTAATAATGTAATTATTGTTGTATTTAAGTAATGACACGTTAATTTATCGTATCAGTTATCAGTATCTTCATAAATGCTGTGATCTTAAATTTTAAAATACGGTGAATCTATTACGTGGACAAATTTCATTGCACTGTCAAAAATGTATGCTCTACTAATTTATGTAGAACTCTCTGGTAAGCCGACACTATTTAGAAATCGCAGTCAAGAAATTTTGCCTGTGACCTGTACAATATTAAAGTTAACTTTTGCTATTATTATCAAACTTGTAGTTTTTTGTTTCAGTTGTATCGCAGTTAAGTGATATCAGATGAGTAGTAATTATTGTATATTTAAAAAATATTTAAGGATTTTTGTTATATTTTGAGTATCGGGTATTTGTCTCTTCTAATTAGGTACTGCTTATCGGAATTATGCAAATTCTAATTATTTTTACTTCTTTAAACTGAATAGAATTTTGTTTAGTGCAATGGTATGAACATGAGGTGTCGTCCATTTTCCAATTTTCAGGCCTGATGTTTTGAAATGGGCACCATGTATACAGGGTGCTCATTTTGTTGAAAGTTGTGTGGGTAACGTTTTATTTAAAGAGTTACGCTATGTTAAATTTTTGTGATATTATTTGTAAAAATCAAGAAAATTGTTTTTTTTTAATTTCATACATACATAAGCGTTCCTCTTGTACCAACTAATGCCAGTGTTGAGGAATGGATTTCAACTACGTTTCCTCTATTATCCTTTTCCATAGTTTTCTGTCTCTTACCATCTTTTCTGTCCTCTTCATCTTATAGTTCCTTAGTAGAGCAAAGGGCACCATTGCTGAAGATAAACATGACAGATTAGCTATGTGCACTATCTGGTTCTTCAATACTGTTCACTACTTTACTCCATTCCTTCTTGTCTTAAGCTATTCTCTTCGCTTCGTTCCATGTTATACCAAACTGTTCCAACTCTCTTTGAATTGTTCGTTTCCACGTATTTCCTGGTCTTCCTACTTTTTTTACCAGTGCTATTGAAGCTAAGGGATTGTTTTGCAATATACTTATTTGCTTTTCTGAGTGTGTGTCCAATCCACCTCCATCTGTTATTGCAATCTCTATTTTTTCCTCCTTTGTAATTCTCCACAGGTCCTCATTTGTAATTTTTTTTTTCGGAATTTCGTACATGGCTAGCTTGGAAAAGTTGTGGCTTGGATCAGTCATACCCCACACCAAAAATTAACATAAAAAAAATATTTAGCTGGGCCCCGGGGTCCCAAAATTCGAAAATTTTAATTTTTCAAAAATTTTCCGGGCCTAGTAAGAAAAGGTTAGCAGTCTATCCGGGTGTTACTTAAAAAAAATTTTAATATATCTTGACGTTTAGCCGAGCCCCTTTAGCGATATACCACACGCTACTGCTAAAAGATTCAAACACGTGGAGACAAAACTTACGCGCAAAAGCTGCAGTGTTTCCAGGTGTGCCTAGTCGCGCTGTAGCCAAAATTGCAAATGCCGTATTAGAAGACATGAACCTGATATCGAAAGACGATGCAACAAAGGTCATAGATAGGGTTGTGCATTTGACCGGTCAACAACTTTTAGGTCAATTGACCGCTCATTTGACCATTTTAATTTTTTAAATTCACCTTTTTTTCAATAAATTGTATAAGTTTAAGCAAGTCACAAGGTTAACAAGTATCATATTATCACCAACCCTTTTGTTTGGTGTTTATAAGTGCATATAATTAACAATTTTCATTTTATACTCTCGGCAACTAAAATAATACTAATACCACATTTATTGACATGAAATGCAGGCATTTTTTAAATACCTTATTGTAGTAGTTAAGTATTTTCTGCAAAAATTAAAAACCTGTTATTGATAGTGTAATTTAATATAAACAATTTTAAGGCTAAAAGAGCTTTTGACAGTGAATTTGACCACACAGTTTTTGACCGTGGTCAAATTGACCAGTCAATTGACCGGTCAATTGACCAAGGCACAACCCTAGTCATAGACAAGTACACAAAAATAGATGTCAACTTCAAGAAGCTAAAATGAAGGAAAATGTTCCGATTAAAGGTCTCTATTTCGATAGGAGGAAAGATCAAACCATTTTCCAAGAGAAGAACCGCCGGGTAATTAAAGTTGAAGAGCACATAGCTTTAGTCGAAGAACCAGGGAGTTTATTTTTCGGACAAGTAGCTCTAACAGAATCACGAGCAACAGATAAGTATTGTCGAAGGAATTATAGGCTACGTGGAATCTCATTGTGCAGATTTATCGAATCTAATGGTTATAGGACATGATAGGACTAACGTTGGAAAGATGGAGTGATTCGACTGTTAGACGCCCAATTAAATAAACCGCTACAATGGAGGGTATGTCTTCCCAATGCTAATGAGCTACCATTACGGCATTTATTGCAAAAACTTGATGTCCACGCAAGGGGTCCTAATACTCACTCAGGACCAATTGGCTCCCTTCTTCCTGTCTGCGAAAAAATGACCGTTGTTAAATTTAAAGCAATAAAAACCAAATTACCCAATGTCGATGAGAACGATTTGAGTACTGATCAACAGTATTTATTTTAGATATGTCAAGCGATCGGAAAGGGTTACGTGTCTCACAAGTTTAGCAGGAAAAAGTCCGGGTAAAATGGCACATTCCCGGTGGCTAACGACCGCAAACCGGCTTCTAAGATTATAGTTATGTGTTATATGGCAACGGAACATCTATCTGAGAATTTACAAATACTTACTGAATTTGTGATAAAAGTTAGTAGGTATATTATCGAATGTGGCTCGAAATAAAAACATAGCCACGTTTTGAAAATGGAGCGAAACTTTTATGGAAAACAATAAATTATTCACGTTTGAAGAGAATTCTTAAAGCGAGAAAAAAAAACATAAAACTTCGAATTTTTAAAATTCCTAAAATTACTTTTGGCGCTCAAGACTACATTGACCTTATGACTGGTTCGATTGTTTTGAACTGAACCTCCGCTAACAATGAATATGACTGAAGAACAACTGTTAGATATTGTGGCAAAAAATCAGATACCCAAATTTGATCATTTTCCCTGTCACACTCAAGCAGTCGAAAGGTGCGTCAAGATAATTACGGATGCATCCTCAAAAGTCTGCGGTGAAAAATCCAGGGACAACTACATACGAGCCAAGCTTTAAAGCGAGAAAGGACTTGCCAAAATTTGAAAATAAAGAACAGTATTACGTTGCAAGGCATCAATAAATTACACTAAGTATTGGAGGAGAGAGGGCGGGTGGAACTCGTGGTGTAGCCAACTCTACGTGGTGAGTTCTGGGTTGGTTCAATATTCAACTAGACAACAATTAATATATTTGAATATATTTTGTCTTCTTATTGTGAATATTGAATTAAACAAAGAGTTGCACATAAACTACAAGATTTTATTACGAGATATTGTTTTCAATAGCAGCGGGACCCGGCTAAAAATTAAAATATTTCAATATTTTTTCATACACACCTTTATAAACCAATAAATATTGATTTTATTACTAGCCCCGCTTGATTTTCTAAAAAACAAAAAAAAAATAGCTTTTTGTGCAACCGGACGCGAAGTGGTCATTTCGCATACGCAATACAGGACGCGAGATCCGATTTCGCGGCCTGTATTGCGTTACCCTTAGTAACGGCCGCGAAACGCGTTTTATTTATGTTGTTTCCATAGAAACATTGTGACGTGAAAGCAGACTCTATTTACATTCATTTATGATAAAAATTTGTAATTATGTATTTTTTACAGCTGCACAAAAAATGTTCTGTATACTTCGTCCGCGAAATTCTGGAATTTCGCGGCCTTAGTATACAAATAACTATTAAATCACTAGGAGCCCGGCAAAATATTTTTTTAAAAAATTGATGTTTTGTGTGGGATGTGATGGACACAAATCACAACTTTTCCGATGTATGTGCCGAAGACCATATTCGGTTTAACATGTTAAAACTGCCGCTATTCTCCTGTCCATTTCTTACTCATTGCAGTCATTGCCTCCTTCTGTAGTTACTACACTGCCTAAGTAGCTGAATTCTTTCACTTCCTCAATATCTCTCTCATCTATTTTTATTTTGTATTCACTGTTTAGTTCTTTTGCCAGTTTTCTTGGCATTTATTTGTAGTCCCACTTTTCTTGCAATTTCGGTCGTTCTTGTAGATTTCTCTTGCATTTTTTTTTTGTTAGATGTTATGAGGCATAATTATATTGTCGGCAAATTCAAGGTCTTCTAAAGTGTGAAATACTTCCCATTTAATTTAATTTTATTTTCTGTGTTTCTCATTATCCAGTCTATGACTATAATAAATAGGGTCGGCGATAATATGTCTCCTTTTTCCTATTTCCTATTTTCACTGGATGTGAAAGCTGACCTTCATGTTCCACTCGTGCTCTTGAATTCTTGTAAAGTGATCTTATAATTCTTATAAACTTGTCAGGTATTCCAAATAGCTCCAATATTTTCCACATTACATTTCTGTTTATAGAATCAAATGCTTTTGCGAAGTCTATAACATTTACGAATACTTCCTCCTCCATTTCAGCGATTTGTTCTAGAATAATCCTCAGGGTGCATATATAATTGGCGCAATACATATTGGCTCACTTTTCTTCACATCCATGTTTTTTTGGTTATATTCATCTCTAAGTCTGTTTTTCTGCCCTTGATTTTTTGCGTTCATACATCTAATTTGCTGTTTCCTCCTTTGGCTCCATGGCTGGTTTATTTTGCGTTTGTATCCAATTGTAGTTCTTGCTGCTTCTCTAATTATATTCTTGTAATTTTGCTATATGGTTTCTATTTCTTGGGTTTTCAGGTTTTCTAGTTTCCCTAGCCCTGAATCCAGTGCTTCTAGAGTCTCTGGGTCTTTTAACTTGGTTGTGTCGAATTTTTGTCTTACCGTCCGTATATGTATAAATTAGCACAACAAGCCTTGCAGGCTCTTGGTTTTTAGCACTATTCATCGCCATTCCTTTCTATCCATTGCTTTCCTTTTCCAATCTCTTATGTTGAGTTGGTTTACTTCCCTTGATTTTGGTCTCCCCTGCCTTCTTCCTCCTAGTCGACTTTCTAACACTTTTTCGGGGCCCTCTCTTCTCCCATCCTCAACAGGTGTCCTAGCCAACGTAATCTCTGGGCTTTAACCATTCCATTGATATCTTTTTGTCTATACAATTCTCTGACTTCTTTGTTAGTTCACCTGTGCCATACACCATTTACTTGTTTTTCTCCTAGAATTTTCTTTTCCTTTCCCATGCTCTTATTACTTTCTGTGCTATTTGCCCTAAAGTCCACATCTCACATGCATATGTGACCACCGGCCTTATGACTGTTTTGTACAGACATAGTTTTAACACATGCTACACTGCTTTGCTTCACAACACTTCACTCAGCGCAAACACACACCTGTTTCCTCCCATAATTCTTGTCTTTACTTCTTCATTTACCCCTGGTGTCTTTGTGAAGGTATGTGATTTTTTTACTTCCTCTATTTTCTAGTGACCCATTTGGTTGTAACTGTTCCTGTTCACCCCAAGTCATGTACTTAAATTTTTCCTCGTTTATCTCCAATCCCATTCTTTTTGCTGCTTGATCTAATCTGCCTATTACTTCCTACGTCTCTCTCTTACTTCTTGTCAGTATGGCTACATCATCCGCAAACGCTAAACACTGACGTTTTTTTATGATATATAGGAGTCCTGTTCGATTTATCTGACTTTGCCTGATAACTGTTTCTACTCCCACATTGAATAAGATTGCAGAAAGGGGGCCTCCTTGAAGCCCATAGTTTGCTTTAATGTTGATTTTTATTTTTGCTCTTACAAGCTGGTGATCCGATGCAGCGTCTGCCCGTCTTATAGCCCTGATATCTTGAAGAGAGTTCCTCCATTTTTTTTCTACGAGGACATCGCCTATCTGATTTCATGGCGAATTCCATGTTGTTTTATAGGTAGATGTCTTTGTGAGCAAACAATGTTCCTCCTATCATAAGATTATTTAGCGCACACAATTCTTCCAGTCTTCTATATTTTCGTTAACTTCCCCAGTTCCATGCTTCCCCATCACATTTTAATTTTCATATAAGTATCTCTTGCATGTTCATCCTAGCTTAGTTATAATGGCTTGTAGTTCTTCGTAAAACTCGTTTTCCTCTTCTTCTGAATAATCGTTTGCTGGTGCATACACCTTTATTACAATTGTGGTTCTAAATTTAGCTCTAAATCTTGCCCATATTATTCTTTCAGAGGCTCCTTCCCAATCTTACGGTGCCTTGACAGATTCCTCGTTTAGCATTATTGCTATTCGCCGTTCTTTTTCGGTTTCAACATCTGGATAGCCTGAGTAGAAAATCGTGCTTTCTTTCACCGGATTCCAGTCCAATCCCATCAAGTGCTATCCTACTTCATCATTAAATTTTCGTCTCTGTCTGCCCTTCCCCCTTTTCCTTGTTCTTCCCATTTTACATACTTTTTTCGCTATTCTTGATGTCGACATTATTACCATGTCTCAAAATCGGCGCATAGTGTTAACCTTTATTCTCTGCTCTATCGGTTTCACCAATAATTTTCTTCTTATTTGTTCATTCCTCGCTTTTTTTTGTGAGGTATTGTTATTTGTTCTTATATAGTTAATAGTGTTATTGTACATATTTCTTATACACCTTATTATTGAATCGAATGTCTTTGATATATCTATAAAACAGAGATATATTGTTTTGTTAGCGTGTATTAATCTTTCGGTTACTTCTTCGATGATATGTAAAACATCTGTTTTCTCTCTTATCATTCTAAACCCGTTTTGCACATCTCCCAAATCCTTTTCTATTTCATTTTTCAGGTGTTCCGTTAAAATGTTCTCATGTATATTCATCATTACACTTAACAGCGAAATACCACTGTAATTTTTGCAATCTTTCCTGTCTCCCTTTTCAAACAATGGCAGTATTATTGCTATTTCCCATTCCTGTGATATTTTTCTTGTCTTCGAAATTATATTCAATAATTGCAAAAAAACTATTTCCTGTATTTCCCATTGACTTCAGCGGTGATCACATCATGTCCAGGTGCTTTTCCCATTTTTTGCTTTATGCTCTCTCTAGTTCCTCCATTGATATATCTTCGTCACTATCATCTTCTCTATTTCTCACAGGTGATGCCACCACTACTCTGTCGATTTCTTCCTTGTTATTCTGTCTAACAGTTCCTTTAAAGTGCTCCATCCACCTGTCCATGTTTAATAGGTGTCCGTTTTTGTGTTTAATATAATTACTCAGTGGCGGCTCGTGAGTTTTTTTAGTAGGAGGGCACATCAAAATCGAGTTGGAAACAATATCTAAAAACACTTACCTCCCTATTTAAAGGCATTGTCAACTTATGCAACATATTTAGTAAATATCAAAATACGTTAGTTAAAATACTCGTAAAAGTACCGGCATTGGTAGAATTTCAATATCTTTGATAATAACCACAATAAAACCAAAATAAAATTCAGATCCTACGTACGTGACGTCACGAGTGTCGACAACATAACCTAAATTTAGCGTTGTACTTGTAGCTATGCTAGGTTTTAATTGTATTAAATGTCTGTGTTTACCTGTTTAGACAATGTTTGCTTGTTTAATTGCATTTGCTTCTTTAAAGAGGCATCTCACGTTAGAGCTCTTACCGGCGACCGACGTAGTTGACGTCATAGCTTAAACTTTTAGCTCCCATAACACGGTAACGAATTAAAATTCGGCCAAAAAATTTTGCAAAGGTGCAATACTCAGTTTACTCAATCAAATTACAAAATAAAAAAAATCGACTTTTCATAAGTTGACAATGCCTTTAAATAGAAAGTCCATCCTTCTGTTCTTCTTACTGCTGAATACATCAATAACCTCTTTAACGCGAAAATTGAACGGAAATCGTGGCTAATTGAATTAAAATTTAAGGAAAAAAACCTTTTAAAAGGAACTTTTCAGTTTAAATACTTACGCCAAATACCTAACAACCAAATTATTAATGTTCTCGCCTTTCGTCCAACCAAAAGCAATAATACGCGCGAATACGAGGAAAACTATGTTATATCGTCATTGTGCAAGGACGCGCCTGATATGAATATATTTCATTCATTTAATTTAGACGGAGCTAATTGAATTAAAATTTAAGGAAAAAAAACTTATAAACGAACTTTTCAGTTCTCCAGACGTAAACCCTATACATGTTAATTGCGTCGAAATTAGATACGGACGAAGGTCGCGAGCAAATACCCGGAATAATTATGCTGGACTGTTTTGTACAGATTATATTTTGTTTATACATATTATTTATAAATCTGATTGCAGACAATTAGCTACCGAAATTTTGTAGTACGATGTACGAGATCGCATTTTATTTCATTCGCTTAAAGTTTACAAGACATACATTATGTATGCATGCTTTCAAAAATGCAAAAATTAGTTTTGAAAATTGAACTTATTTATAATAAAATTAAGTCAAAATACCGATACGTATACAAATACCTAATGTTTGATTGTGTCTGAAAATTACAAACCTTTAAATACGTAAACGAGTTTCCCTTTTAACAAGTTTCACTGTAAACAACAATAACCAGTAACGAACAAACAGTAGATAACAACGTAACAACGAACAAACCACGAAATCAAAATAAAAACAACAAATTAAACGGAACGCGCAAAAAATGCACACTTAACACAATTCACTCTTACACGCACTCCACTTGTGAACTAAATAACTTGAATTTGTCACATGCCTACGGTCGCAATTTTCCACTGCGCTTGCGCAAATAGGTATCATTTTCATCTAGTCCCCGGACGAAAGTTTTGATAACTTCGTTTCGGCAGCAACGCGGCAATGGACTGTAATATTGATATTATAGGTATAATAATAGATTGTTGTGTTAAAAAAAACAAAAGAAGTGAGAAGTGTTAGTAAAAAAAACTTTCTTTGTCTCGATTGTAGGGAGGGCATGTGCCCTTGTGCCCTTTAGCACCAGCCGCCACTGGAATTACTTACTTACTTACTTACCCTTTTAGGGCATGGTTTCCCTGTATGGGTTTCTTAGCCATCTTTCTACCATTACAAGTTGGTTACTCTTGGTCTACTGCCTGCTTTATCTTTGTTCAAACTTTTTTGTATTTTTTCCGATCTCCCGTTAATTCTCTCCAATGTTTAAAACCTGCTGCTTCTAAATCAACTTGCACCTTATCCATCCACCATGTTCGTTGGTGTCCCCGGTCTCTTCTTCCCTCAAAGTCTCCTTTAAGGGTTTTTTTTAGTATGTCTTGTCTCCTTCATCCTTAACTTACACTATTTTAAATGGATATGCTAATTTATTTTTATGTCACTAGAAAAGTTTATTTGTTTTCCTTTTCAGCTTCTGTCGAGTGATATATGCTTAAAAGGATAGAAAATAAGCTTTTCAATGATGTAAAAATTAACTAAAAGTAAATGTAAGTTTGTGTTATTAACTCCTAAATCGTTAGTTCTGATTCCTTTAAGCTTTTAGAACACTTTTATATAATCGAATGGACAGAAGTTCCAGCTCCCAGCTGATTTTAAAATTTATTAACAGTTTTAAAACAGTAAAGTTTAACTATAAATAAGCTACGTCTTTAGGCGCCCTATACTCCTATAGGAGTTAAAGGATAAATAATAATAATAATAACATGTCTTCAGTGGCTGAAATTTCATCTTGTTACCTAAGGAATAGCAAACACATGAGCCTATACAGGGTAGTGAATTGCTTCACGCACCATAGGAATTCCAATGATAAATTCTTAACATTTAAATATTTGCTTCCCAAATTAGTTCACATCAAAACCGTAAATATGTTTTTTTGTAGAGAAAAAAATGCCGCATTCATTGATGCTATTTAGCAAAACTGGAAGTAACATCAACTTTGTTCGTTTAAATAGCAAGGTGATACAGTGAGCTTTTCTTTTTTTTCTGTAACGTGGTGGATATTGGAAGGTAGGCAATTGTTGAAGGCGTGGTGCCTACCACATCATCCCGTACGCATAGCGTGCGAGACAACCCGGTATGAAAGCGACTTGTTGCCGGCCATACTCCCTCACCGAGCGTAAGTGCCGATACCTTTATCTGACATAACAAGTAAATGAAATAACTTCAGAAAAAGTAAAAACATGATCCATGTGTCCCAGAACATGTACGACAGTATTTTATTTTAGCTGTACAAATTATAAAAGTATGTTTTAAATACAAAATAAAAGCATATCGATATGAATTAGATTGCTTTCTAACAAACAAAGTTGATGCTACTTCCGGACTCTCATAAGCATATTGATTACAACAGTTAACCTTTTACAGGAGCATGCATTTGAATCCAGCCAAAAATACAAAGAAGGAAAATTCATCATTGAGTTAGCACACATGATAAAAGAAAATGGATGGGACGATTCGGAAAATCGAAGATCGTACTCTTCATAACCCTTTTTGAAGAATTTCGACTGCTAACTGATGATGTTAATTGCTGTCATCTAAAACCATATTTGAGGCCTTAACAGCCAAAATTTCCAAATACGAAGTTTAAAAACATGGACTTTAAACGGAATACAGAATACAATTTTAACATTACGTAGATTTAAATGGGCAAACGTTAGGTTTGCTTTGACGGTTTCTCATTCAATGCTGGTAGTTGCACTAAAGTTAGTGATTACTTAGCATTTATAAAATGAGCAAATTTATATTTTTTATTACGTAAAGAATAATCGACAATTTTCGAAAGAGAAATACATTTGTAAATTGAATCTGGTTTTATGTAAAAAAGGATCCCAGATTTACTTTTTGCTATTGACATCAAACTATTTGCAAATTATGTTTTTGCAATGTTACACTAAAATGATGTTTGCATCTGCATGATGTACCTACTGCGAAAATGTTTGCTAGATAACAAAGAAATCGTGTGGATAATGAAGAACTTGACGAAATTTAATCTTAATTTTTGTGAAGCCTTTTGAAGTAGAAATAATAGCTCGAACAACACACTTTTTAATTATTTTTGACTGACGATGAATTTTATGTTAAATATCGGATCGGTTCTACATCGGTTAGTTAAATTTGTGCAATTATTGATGGAATGTAAATGGAAAATAGAATAGAAATCTTGTATAACAAGCTTTCGGTGGTTTGCAAGTTATTTAATAAACTTTATCTGTGGTAATAAGTCTGTGGTAAATGATCGATTAGCAGTAAATAAAGTGCCGTGCACTTTGCTTCGTTATTGTGCTGTAGAGACTTCTGGGTGGCTCGAAACGAATTTCAAGATGCTACTTAAGAAGATAATCGACTGCAGCACATCTCTAGATTTAATTTATTTATATATAAAAATTCGTGTTTCACCAGGTTTTCTCCGTAGCTAGAGTTGTTGACTTGTTCTAGTTTACTTTTTTAAAGTACAAATAACATGGAATCCATTTTGTTTTCATTCTTTGCATTCTTGTAGTACAACACATCATGAAATCATTTTAACAACTCGGTAATCACATCGGGGAATGTAAAGTGTAAATCGGTTTAAAGTGATTTAACTGAAAAACAAGGGACATAAACAGAATGGTAAATGCAAACAAAGCCATGTTATGAAAAAAATCGCTGTATTTTTATGTTCACTGTTTCATTGTAGGACACTACAGTACAATTTGATGTACACTTAAAATTACGTTTGACACAATAAAGCGATTATTAATTTTTTTTAAGTTAAAGTGTTTTTCGACTTAAGAATGTATGTTTTTAAAAAAGCGGTTGTAATATGCTCCTAGCATTTGTGCATTCATCTAACAACACTTATTATTAGCCGAAACAACATCTTTTTGCAAAGTTTAGTGTAATCGACTTAACGAAGTAAGTTGGCACTTAATGTCAGATAGAACGATCGAAAATGTATACCGTAAAATTATTTAACTCTCATTATCATTATAAAATTGTATCATGTTAGTGTATGTAAGCTTGAAATAAATTAAAGCGCAGTTTGAAGATCAAACAAAAACGATATTTACTATTTTGCTATTTTGTATTATAATAATCGTTTCGATGTTGATACCTTCATATATTATTGTTATCATAACCTATAGGTGTAGTCCAGGCAGTTATTTGCGATTTAATTCTTTAAGAATACGAATGAATCTTTTATTTTAACTTTACCTATGTTATTTTGTGATAGCTGTTATATGTGATATTTTTAATCGCAAGAAGCGTTTCGATGCGTCTAGCCCTTCTTTTTCTTTGTAATATTGAGGTTTTACTATTATGTGTTTGTATGATTAATACTTAAAATAATTTTCACGCTCCACATAGGACAACTCTAGTTGCTCTTTTTATGGAGAAAACCACCCTTAAGTAATATCACGCGGCTATTCATGTTAAAACTCATCTCATACTGCCAGTAGAATTAGCAGTGTCATTTATGTCATATATTTATAATGTAATATAATATTTTATATTTTTTTTAGGTTATCTTTAGTTGTGTTAGCCATCGATATATGGATTTTTATTTATTAATTATAGATTCGTTTGTTTTTGTGAATTCGTATGGAATTTACATAAATAAACATAACAATCCATACATATATTTGTTTTTGTTTGTTTAATTAAGCTTTATTCTTTACAGAAAAAGAAAATGACAAGTTTTCAAGGTGGGATAAATATCATAAATAAATATGAATATTTCGGCAATATTTGCAAGCCAGGGTGCGGTGCAATGGTAGAGCATCAGGCTAGCTTGCATTGGTCCGTGGTTTAAATCTCCCGATGGGCAGGCTTTTCCTGCAGTCTGGGGGTCGGTATCAAGCTCTGATGACCGTTCATTGCTGGTCACCTAATTAACGAAGCTCTCCTTGGAATTAAAAATGTGTACTGGTTCAAAAAGACACTTGTGTTTCCATGGTTTAAAATTATTTATTTTTCTGTCAAAATTTTCGGTATTTTATTTTTTTAAATTTGTTACACACTGTAATAACAAAATGAGTCGTGAAAATTGTGAGCGAGAAGTAGACACATTCGTAAACTTTTGTAAACAACATAGTAGAAGGCATCCCGAATGGTAACTTTATAAACTTCTCATAGAAGCGATTCTTCACAGATGGCCTAACATGGATAACCGCAAGCAAGCAAAATATATTATCTGATCCAGGAAAGATGAACCCTGTCTGATCACACGCTGAATTTAGTAACGACAAACACGCGTGTACTTTTGTTCACAAACCCCATGCACACCATTACAATAAGCCTGTGTTATGATTAAAGTGCTTATTTAACTAGAATGGTTCAAGTCACATGCGCGTGTCATCACTAAAACGTCAAGCTGTCAAATTATTAATACACTTACATTATTGTATTTTATTAGTTACGTACATTGGAATTCGTTTTTGTAGTACCTATATAATGAACATTTAATTTGGTTTATTGCGTTGCAGAAGAAATACAGTTGTACCTACATTTGTTGGTTAGCGCCAATCCTAATTGCTTGAGACCTACAACTGATGAACTGATGCTAATTTGACTAATAGTAAAATCTTATATCATACGGGTAGCACTAGTGAGGCGGGGCTCATCTTTCCTGGTTCAGATAATAGGTAGCAAAACTGCACTGGATGAGAAAAGTTACCTCGAAGGACGTTGCACAACTGTGCAATTTGCTGCAACACACTAGGAAGTGAAATTATGTGCACCATTTGCGGCCATCTGTTCTGCTCAAAATGTATAAGACGAGCTATAAACAGTATCGAGGCACTGCTCTATTCCATGCTATTCGGTCTTGCGCAGTTTGCTATCAGTGACTCTCGAATCCTAGACTTTTGAGATTTTCATGTAGAATGTCCTTGAAACATTAGATTTAGCCCCCTTGGTCCCGTCTGACATTAAAAAAAAATGCATCCCGTTTTTATTTAAAATCTGCACATTTGTATGTCATTGTGATATTTGTATGATAGAATCCTTTATTCGCATTAAACTTTTTAACTTATTTAATATTTTGTTTTCCTTACCGTAATTAACACGTTCGGTGCCATCTGCCACTTACGGGGACGCACGGCTATATGAGCCTGTGCCAGGGGCCACGTACGTGGCCGTTGTAGGGATACACTAAACACTCAGTTGTTTGCTGGCATTGATAGCGAGTGAATGTTTTTTGTGTCGGTGTGGCAGAAGAATGTTTTAGTTGCGCGCTATATTTATTTGGAAAAAGCTGGTCAAAGCGAGAAAATAGTGTATGTTTTATAGCAACCCTTATATAAATTTGTGACTGTAAATAGACAATTTTGGACATCGTTTCATTTCTAAGTTGTGATTATTTGTCTGAATGAGAATGAGATAATAAGTGACAAAGCAGTTTGTTGAATATACAGTAAAGATAAAAATTCGATTGTAGGAGCCTAGGAGCCGCTGACTCCGATCGGTGCCATGCTTGGTTATAGCGGCCAGTATCCCCAGTCGAAGTGGGCAGTGAAAGTGTTAAAGGCATTTGGATTCTTTAGGTGCGTTCGTTTATATTTGTTCTAAGAACCGAGCGAGCAGAACGTGGAACAAGGCCACCTGGTGTTAGAACGCACGGGGTTTTCAAAATTATACAGTGACCGGCAAAAAGTTTGCAACATGCGAAATAGTACATTACATCCGAGGTGGGAAATGTTTCATTACAGCCGAGGGCTTATGTATGTCCGAGAGGCGAAGCCTTGTGGTCAGACATAGCGCGAGTGTTTTCTGTTACTTCCCACCCAAGAGATTGTCATTACAGTTAGGTATGATCATAGAGGAAATAATATAAATAGAGATCCCACGTTACCGGCGAAAGTGTAACCCGTGTCTACTTAAGCTTTGGTTTCCTAGGAAGCGGTACCGTCATTTAACGGCCGTAAAAATACGGTGGGTGACGTCACAAAAGAAAAAAAAACGTTGCTGAACTGATTCGTACCGTACTGGCCCACCGCTTCAGATGAGACAGCACCGCTCTATTACGTTGGGTGTGCGCTACCGCTCTTTTGGAAAACACTTCGCTTAAAATACACGACACCGTTTTTCGTGACGTCACCCACCGTACTTTTACGGCCGTTAAATGACGGCACCGCTTCCTAGGAAACCAAAGCTTTAGACAAGGGGGCTAAGGAGGTGACGAACGGTAACCTCGATCGGTGCTGCCCCAAAATATTTTTGAACTATTTGTCATAAACTCAAGGAACTTCACTGCATTCACTTTACCCCGCACGGACGCTATTATTTCCATTTAGAAGTATATGTACTTCTAATTGTAGCGTGATACACCGAAATACCATTCCATAATGTTTGTAAACGTTTAGTAAACATACACACAAAATAGTAATAGAGTTAAACCCGAACAGATCACGTAATAATCGACTGGTTGAGCATATGTATACAAATTGAAACTTTTGGTCAGCTTACAGCTTACAGCATTAATTTTAATACACATGAGTAAGCGATTAATAATTAAATTCTTAAAAAGTTAAACTTCAAAAATATGCATAAAATACCCAAAGAATGATTCCCATCTCTTGTACTTTTACGTCTTTTACTTAAATTGTCAGACGCAGGGCCGGCCTTCTCCATGAAGGGGCCCTAAAACAATTTTTTAAAGTTAAAAATAACAGTATTAAAAAAAGAACGTATATTGCGCCATGCATTATGTTCTCTTTGGGGGCTCTATACAGGGTGGTCCATAAGTAATGGGTCACAGACCAACAGTAGATTCCTGAGGCCAAAATATTACGATTTACCTAAAATTACCTTAGTCCAAAAGTTAATATTTAGGGAGGTACAGGGTGTCAAAGTCGACATTTTTATTTTAACTTTCTTCTGTAATTTCTAAAGTTTTCGTAATATTCATATAAAAATTGGTGAAACTACCTTTTTTGGGGCGGGAAATAATAATCCGTTCTCAATTTTAATGCGGCTATTAAAATAACGTTATTTGTCCTACACCTAATACCTTAAAAATACTTAATCTGACCTAACTTTAGCTACAAAAAAGCGGAAGTATTTTTAAGGTATTAGGTGTAGCAAAAATAACATTATTTTAAGAGCTGCATTAAAATTGAGAACGGATTATTATTCGGATTATTCCCGTCCCAAAAAAGATAGTTTCACCAATTTTCGTGTGAATATCCCGAAAACTTCTGAAATTACAGCAGAAAATTAAAATTAAAATTTCGACTTTGACATAAATATGTTCAATTTCCCAAGCATTTCACCTATGTCTCACATGTCAGGCCACACCCGGTATAGCTGTTTCTGCATTCTACATACAGGGTGAGTTTTTTTTTTCATTTTAAGCATTGGGATCTCGGAAACCATAAGACATAGAGATTCGGTTAAATGAGGAAAGAGTTGTCGTTTTATGAGCTTATGCAAGATATGCTTTTGTTTTTTGAAAAAAATCCAGTTTGCTAGATATGAGCGAATAACAGATTTAGTGATTTTTCATTTAAATGTTGTAGAGTCGTTATTATTAGGAATACAACAAAATGACACGAATAAAAGTTTTAGACATTTTAATGCTTAACATGATGAACATACTAATTTCCTTCTCGATTTTACGGTTTCTGAGTTGTAATACAAACTTTTGTTTTTTTAAAGGGCAGTCATAGTTGGCTTTGACATTTTTAAAAAGTGCATTTTTTTCTGTTTGCACAGATATAAGGTTCGCTGTACTTACTTTGACAAATAAACACGATACAGGACTATTTGTAATATTGAGAGTAGCAAAAACAGAGTCTGCCTTGGAAAACATTTTTTTCCTCTTAAAGTAATTACTTAGTTTATTATAATGTTTCACCTAAAAACTTTAGGGCCTCAAATAGAACAACAACGCAAAGAAACTACGAATTATTACATTTAAATTTCTACTTTTGTAAGAGGACGCCACGTCCCAAACAGCCCTGTTGGGTTCACCACCCCCCTGGCTTTCACGAACCCTTCGTTTAGGAGGGTACGCTGGACCAAGAACGCAGCTCTTGGGTCTTTAACCTTCCACGAGTGCGGACGTGAAACCTAAATTGTATTCTTGTATTTGTTGTTAGTTGTTTTCATTATTATTATTTTTATTTCATTAAACGTTTTTTTAACACACTTATTGTTACGAACATTATTCTTACTAAACGCCCTTACACTTTGAAGTAATTACATGTAAAAAAATTAATCTATCTCGGCAAATGTTCAAAATGTCCACCATTATTATTTACACACAAGGGGCATTTTTTCACAATAGAATTTACAAATTGTTGAACGTCGGTAGAGATGGTTGACGTCGATTTTCATAAAATTGTTGGTACCGTTCGGCAGCAAGAACACTATTTTCTATTTTTATTACTTACAAAAAATAAAACATTCGACCATATTAAGTTTTTCGCGATTAGAAAACATCTTTAATTTAATTGTAGAAGTTACAGAACTGCCAAATTTCAACTAAAACAATGAGTAACAGTACTTTGTTTGTTTATTGTTTTCCACGGCAAACTTTGTTTATTTACCTCTCAATAATACGAAAATTCCTGCATCGCGTTTATTTATCAAAGTATAGCAATTAGCAAACCTTTATCGATAAAAAGAGAAGCATTTGTCATTTTTAAAAATGTCAAAGCCAACTATGACTGCTATTTAAAAAAATGTCAGTTTGCGTTATAACTCGAAAATTATAAAAGCAGAATGGAAATTAATAAATGTATCTTATTAAGCGGAAAAATATCTACAATTTTTGTTCTTATCATATTTCTGTATCTCTAATATTAACGATTTTAGAACACTTTAAAGAAAAATTGCTAATTTCTTTTTTGCTCATAGCTAGTAAACTGTGGATTTTTTTCAAAAAACAAAGCATATCTTGCATAAGCTCTTAAAACGACAACTCTTTCCTCATTTAACCGAATCTCAATGTCTTATGGTTTCCGAGATCCCAATGCTTAAAATGAAAAAAAAAACTCACCCTGTATTATTGTGAATTGAATTGGCCTTATTGCAATAGCACATGTAAAGAAAATGCAAGTAAATTCGACGAAAATGTAAGGTAATGTACGGGCAAATATGGTTCGTAATTATTGTCAACTTTGGGTTTAGATTCGTTCTGTTGAGCTTAGGTTAAAATTTTAACACAGCTGTTCCAAGATCCTTTGCCAAACCGTGAGTTAAAAAAATTAGATAAGGGTTGGCCAGGAGAAACAAAAATAATGTCTATTGCGTATTGCAAGATTTATAGTTTATTAACCGTCATCACTGTGTTATTGCCATAATTCCGTTTTGCAAATGTCAGTAAAATTATTGCAAAAACAATAATTCTAAATTTTGCAGTAGACATTATTTTTGTTTTACATTGCCAGGCCTTATTTAAAATTTTTTTTCTACACATGATACGAAAACAAGTATTTTCTTCACGATAAACCCTATGCGAAAACGCTACATTTTCTATCTAGAGATGAAAACATTTTCACTTCTAGAGATGAAAACAAGAATTCCAAATCTATGGCAACAAAATAAAAAAATGCGTATGTTACTATGGAACCGATTAAACAAACAATTAATAATTTGCATTGACACAATTCGGTTTGAATTAAGTCGAATTAAAACTTATTTCAAACAGATAATTAAAATGTCGTAGAAAAAATAGCATTTACTACTCGACATGAAATACGTTTTTTTCGTTCGTGATTGCCCTACTCGCTGCTAACGCAGCTCGTGGGCAACTTCTCATCTCACGAAAAAAACGTCATTTTCATGTCTTGTTATAAAATATACTATTTTGAACTCGCTAGTTTTGTTTAACGAAATTTTGTGCAACGTAACTGCGTTTTTTTTGTAATTGTTAAATATACGAGTCCCGTCCAGCTTCAGTTGGCCCACACATAAAATTTGTAGTGTTGTTGGCATTTATCGCTCAAGGAGCAAAACCAGCCGCTACAATGTAATATTTTAGAGAAAATATGCTATTAGAGGAATATATGAGAGATCTGGGTTCAATGGGGTGTAAAAAATCGAAAATATTCAAAAAAAAGTAGTTTGCTTGCATTCCATTACCTAAAGTATTGCTAACGACGAGGATTAAGGTGGCTATGGAAACAACGCTTTTTTTGACGGAAATGGCAGTAACAGATGTTTCGATTATAAAACAGTTAATTGATAATACAGTTGTTATCAATAATGGGCAGAGGAAAGCTAATTGATGAAAAAATTCGATCAATTATCATTAATTTACACAAATCTGGAAAATCAAACGGTGAAATTGGAATATTGCTCGGCTTATCCAGATACAGTGTTCGAAATATTATAAAATTGTACAAATCAACCGGTTCAGCTGCCCAAAAGCCCCGATATGCGAAAAAGTCCAAATTAACAGACGCTGATAGACGAGCTTTGGCCAGAATTATTAAGTCTAATAGGCGTACTAACTACGGAGAGTTGAGTGTACTCTGGAGTGAGGCTGTTGGAGGACGTGTTTGCAAGTCTACATGTCATTCAGAAGCAAAAAAACTAGGATTTGGTACTTACAAGGTAAGTTTCATGAGTTCAAGCCTAAGGGACAAAAGATAATTATTTTTTCCCTTCGTGAAGGCTAAAGAAAAACTGTTGTTGACCTTAAAGCAGAAGCAAGACAGGTTGAAATGGGCTAAAGACCATCGAAATTGGGATATGGAGAGGTGGAATAGTGTACATTGGAGTGACGAGTCGCGATTTGAAGTTTGTGTCGGTGATAGCCGGAGCAGAGTTATCCGCCAGAAACATGAAACTTATCATCGTGATTGTCTTAAGCGCAAAGTTAAATTTCCATCTTCGGTAATGGTCTGGGGATCAATGTCGGCTAGAGGAGTTGGAAAATTACACTTCATCAACGGCATTGTTAACTCAGACAAATATTTAGACATCCTAGAGCAGTCTTTGTTGCCTACTTTGGAAGAGAGCAGGATTTCTGGAAATGACTTCACCTTTCAGCAAGACGATGCTGCATGTCATACTTCCAAAAAATCCATGAAGTGGCCTTCAGACAATGAAATGCCGCTCCTAAAATGGGTTTCTAGTAGTCCGGACCTTTCGCCCATCGAGACTTTGTGGCATGTGATGCAAAAGCGGTTGCGAGCTAATCCTGCCAGGGCTGTGCAAGAACTTAAGCAAAGGCTTCAGGACATTTGGGATAATTTCACTCGAGAGGAGTGTCAGAATCTAGTAAATACTTTGCCGAGAAGAATTGAAGCAGTTATTAAAAATAAAGGTGGTGTTACTCAGTGGTAGAATGACCTATATCATAGAGCTGAAAATCACAAATTTCGTTTTTTTTTTTAGTCCTAATTAGTTCCAATTGTTGTACTAATTAGTTCCGTTATGTTTGTGCAATATATTTTCAAAATAAAAATGGATAATTATACCTCTATTAGTTTAAATAATCTTCAATACACGCCAATAACTGAAATTTTATCGGGTGGGCCAACTGAAGCTGGACGGGGCTCGTACATACATATTTTTATTTTTATTCCAAATGTTAAATCTTTTAACACATAATTATACTACAAATTTCCTGTTTAGCAAAAAACGAAGTCAGTAAATAAAATTCTAAGCATAAGATAAATAAATTGTATCTGGGACAAATAACTTCATCCATAAATACAATAATATCTATACGTGCTTATTTTATAAACACGCTTGAATTCGCATGGCATTAATATCAATACGACTAATGCACGGTTATTAATAACGTACGTATTTTGTTTGATCAAATGTTGTTGATATGTTAGGATTATTGATATATCGGTTTTATTCTGGGATGGTTAAAAAACATTCTCGATCAGAGATGGCCAAGGTGCTGCCATCTCTATGTCAGAATTTTTTTCGGGTTACATATAAAAAGGTACCGTTGCGTATCTATTCTATTATTTAATCTATGGTATGATGTATTTCCCAATCTATAAAAGGTTAGGAATCGACATATTACTATAATGATTGTGAATAAAATTTTTGTCCACGACTACTCAGTAATCTGTCAATTATTCATGTGTTTGGTGAAGGATAATGCTATCCATTATACACTGCCAGCAGTGAATAATCATTATTCATGGTGTCATGGTAATCATCATTGTTTTTGGTTTATAATGAAGTAAATAGGTAATGATTATAATCCTACCACTTCGTTTAACATATACAGGGTGTTAATACTAAGTCGTTACAGCCGAAAATGGCAGTTAGAACTCATTAAAATAAACAACTTTTCGTAGTTCCAATTTTTGATTTGGTGCCCCGGTTCGTAGTTATTGGAGTTCTTTTGTTTTTCGAAAAATCGTCATAACTCCCTTATTTAAAGGACTATTGAAAAAATGCAAAAATTTTCAAAATTATCTTTCGACTCTAAAATATTTGCATTTACAATTATTTTTTATTTTGTCAAATAACAAAATGGCGATCGAGCAAAAATTTCAAAACAAGATTTTTTGACAACCACTCCATCGATTTTTGAAAGTAAAACATTTATAAAATCCTTAAACTATCTACTACAACATTTGTCCTAAAAATTTTTTTCGATCTATCCAAAAAAAGTCTATTCGTTTACTTGAATTACAGATAAGTATTAACAAACTAAAAAAACGATTTAAAACGAAGTAGCTTTCTACCATTGAACAATGAAACAAAAGAAGATTAGATTTGATAAGTACACAAAGCCGAACAAGATACTTCAAACTTAATGCACGTGTGTTTTCTAGTTTGTATGTTGCAAACTTAAACACTTTTTAAAGTTAATCATTTGTGTGCGTATTTTGCATAATTTGTACGTAAAAATGAATTATTATCAAAACGTTGAACTTCTTGACATGCTTTTGGTTTTTGGGGAGACAAGGCGTAATGCACAGGAAGCTCGAAGAATCTATCGGAGAAGATACCCTAATCGTCAACAACCAAGTAGCCATAAAAAAAAAATTTGTAGACGTTTGTCAGAGACTAGTTGTTTTTACCCAACAGTTGGTGGGAACGCCAACAGATTACGCCAAACCCCTGGATTTGAAGAGGCTGCACTTGGTATTGTTGAAGATAACCCATCGACGAACACAAGGGTAATCGTAGGGTAGCACGTAATTGGGTCTTACCTTCTCCCAAACCGCTTGAATGGGGAAAATTATTTTATTTTCTTAGATACTGTGCTACCGGAGCTTCTTGAGGACTTGCCATTAAACATCAGACGGAGACTTTAGTTTCAGAATGATGGGGCACCGGCTCACACAAAGCATTGCTAAATCGAGAATACCCAAATAAGTGGATTAGGAGGAGAGGTCCTATTGCGTGGCCAGCCCGGAGCCCCGACCTAACTCCACTAGATGAAGACCTCTGTATACGAGACACCGGTGAACACAGAGTTAGAACTAGTGGCTAGAATAGTGGCTGCAACAGAAGATATAAAACAGAAGCAGGCAGTCCTTGCGAAGGTCTCCACCAACATTAAAACATGCTGCCGGGCTTGCGTTGCTGCGAATTGTGGCCATTTTGTAAATGTATTATAAATAGTGTACTTGTCAAATCTAATCTTCTTTTGTTTCATTGTTCAATGGCAGGAAGCTACTTCGTTTTAAATGATTTTTTTAGTTTGTTAATATTTATCTGTAATTCAATTAAATGAATAAAGACTTTTTTTGGATAAATTGAAAAAAATGTTTAGGACAAATGTTGTAGTAGATAGTTCAAGGATTTTATAAATGTTTTACTTTCAAAAATCGATAGAGTAGTTATCAAAAAATCTTGTTTTGAAATTTTTGCTCGATCGCCATTTTGTTATTTGAAACAATAAAAAATAATTGTAAATAAGTACAAATGTTTTAGAGAGCCGAAAGCTAATTTTGAAAATTTTTGATTTTTTTCAATAGTCCCTAAAATAAAGGAGTTGTGACGATTTTTCGAAAAACAAAAGAACTCCAATAACTACGAACCGGGGCACCAAATCAAAAATTGGAACTGTAATAACCACCTGCGTGGCCATAAATGTAATTTTCTATTTTTCAGGGATTCGAATTGCAACGTAATTATATTTTTCAAAGCGTGACGCTAGGGGTGTTTCTTGGGGGCAAGAATGTGGCAGCAAGTTTCGATTTCATGTGTAAAGTAATAACAGAAATATCATAAATCTTCGTCGTAAAATCACGTTCCTTTTGGCAAATTATGCGCCGCATACATGTAAACAAGGGGACCCACACGTGGTCTGCTAAAAGTATCAAATTTCATTTAAAATATACCAGAGCATTGGGATTTTAACTCAGCCATGGAATTTATGATATTAGAGAGCAAAGGTTACGCATGGAAACTGATACCAAGCTTTCTAGGCAAAACCGTGAGAACATTTAATCACCGCGGGGACGGCACGCGGATTTTTTCAGTATAAATAGGAGTTCAAATTTTACCAAAGCAACCCGTCCTGGATATTCAGTCTATCTGTATAGCCGTCTGGAATTTCGACTAGTACGCTAATTAGTGTACCTATCTAAATACTGTACACGTAAAGTATACAGTTGGTTGCATTGCACTTACTTGTTTTGCAGTAACCTGTAGAAATTCTTTGTACTACGTACACCGCGGTGCCGTACTTCCAATTGAGGGGCCGCCCTGAGTAATCCACATTAACCGAAAAGTTAGCAGTTTTAATATATTTCACGTATTCCAGATTAAACTTTATCAAAATTTACTGTAAGGTTGCCCTGATGTAAGTGCTGATCACAATTAATTACAACAAAAACGTCAATTCTGACTACTGAGATATGTCTTGGGCATATTCTCAATCAACGATAGGGTGAAATATCCCTTACAATGTACGAGGATACCTAGTATCTCGTATATTCTCGTACATGAGAGGCAACGCTTCTCATGTACTAATTAAGAGTCTTGCATAGCGCACGTACTCTGCTCGAGGGCAATTACACCCTCGTCAAAAAGATTGGTTGTATACCACATTGGGCTCCGGCCGCTTAAGATTGGTTTTAATATCAATCACATAAAAGATCTATCTTGAATCACACATATGACTGACACCGACTTCCAGCATAATTTCTTGTGATCAACCACGCCCTCAGGCCACCTGAAGTACATCAAAGTCATAAAACAAAAGTATGATAATTATTCACGCCACTGCCCTTAATTAACTTGCCTAGTCTGATGTTCATGACACTATGCTTACTTATTTACTGTATTTGTAAATATTTGTACATAAATCTGACTTTATAATACATGTATTAAACTTGGTGGAGTATTTATTTCTTGTTTTATAAGGCGAGCTACTCTAGATCAACGAACCACAACAACATTAAGGGTCCACTGACTACATAGTCAGTTAGTTAAGTAAAGGGTAAGATTTTCACTTAACCAATAAGGGTTGAGGGTGCAGGAAATCTTAGTGAAAAACTACACGATCACAGCGAAAAACTGTAAAGGGTGACACACCTGGGGTTTGTACAGTTACAGAACTAAGAAAAGTTGTTTGTTTTAATGAGTTCTAACTGCCATTTTCGGGTGTAACGACTTAGTATTAACACCCTGTATAGTCCTACCACATGGTTTTAGTAGCGTTGTTATTTAAATTGCAATTAAAAATTCTTTGTATTTGTTGTCGTGGACAAAGTATAGTATACGACTCGCTATAATGGCTACTATTACCTCGGATAATTGCAAAACTCGCTCGCTTGTGTTGCAAACAATATCCTCAAAATAATAGCATTCATTATAGGATTGTGTATAATATACCATTTTTCGCGTATTTAATGGAAAACGGCTATTTTACTATGTAGAAAATAGTAGATTAAAGTGGCATTTTACTCGTTAACAACCAACACTTTACTAGTTAGCAACACTTTACTCTTCAGCAACACAGTAAGACACACCCATTTTTTCGTGGCAATTATTTTGTTTGTTTACTTATTACTATGCACCTGTTGCAGTTGTTTTAAAGTGTTGCTATGTTGTCGTACAAGCATAACCTTGATAAATTTAACAAATTTGTCTAGAAAATTAGTTTCATTCGAACTTTTCCATTAAGTACACAAAAAAATAGCGTATTCAACGCGTAAGAAAAGTGGTTTTCTAGCTCGTAGAAATTTTAATTCACTCGCCAACCCTCGTGAATCAAAACATTTTCCACTTGCTAAAAAGTACCACTTTTCTATACTTGTAGAATAATCTACTAATTATTAGAGTATCGAAAAACTTTTATTGGGGATGGGTTCTGCATGTCCAATAACCTAAAAATCTAATTTGAGGTATGTCACGTGACCGCTGGTTTATTTTATTCAAAAAGTACAGTTCTATTCAATAAAATCTAGTACAACTCTTGGGAATGATTTTTGGCATTTTTTGCTATTCTAAAGTGGGTTTCTTGGCTATTGTGTTATTATCTCTGAATAAATACAGAAACACATGGAAATTTCATTCATTTTAATATGGATTAGTTTAATTTATTTGCTGTATTTATTTCACTACCTACTGGTGAAATTATGATTATCATCACTACTTGTGCTTATACAACCAAACTAGAAATATATAACACGGTAAATAACATAGAATTCACAAATGTATGATGTTGCAAAATAAACTATTTATACAAATTAGCAAATACTAGATACAAACCTAACAACTAACAAAATCAAAAGAAAAATATTAAAACAAACAATTCTATTTAACTCAATATTTGGTCATAGCGCCATCGTTTGCTATTATCTTTGTCACGTGGTTTTGCAATTCCGTATAATGTGGGAAGTTTTGAGTCATTTTAAATTTTTGGTAAATCCTTTAGTACGGCCCTGTCTTTTAATTCTGATTTCGTGTTAATTGTGTTATTCTTGGTTGCAGTTAATTCCGTTTTAGTCTGAAGGGCACGAAAGGTTAAGCCCGTCAGCACATTTTCATGGTAGTTCTACGAAATTTTCAAGACATTTCAATATGTTTCGTCTTTGCAGAAATGTTCCTATGTTCAAAATCCCAAGGTGACCTAAATTCACGCGTATTTCATCAAGACATCTTGTTTCGGTTATTTCAGCTTCTCGTGATACGGTTCGGGGAATTCCCCCCAGGACGCGAGGCTGTGTCAGGTGACTTGGCTTAGCGTCGGCCGTATGTTTCCACTCCCCTTTTTAGTGCGTGACAGTTAGTCAACCATATCGGATGTCTTTTAAGACGTGATACGAGTTTATCGTTTCCAGCTTGGGTCCTTAAACAACCGGAAGGCCTCTATTACCGGTAATCCTCGGGGAGGATTACAATTAACGACTTGGTCGGATTCACAAAAAGAGTGCCATATACTCCGGAAAGATATAGTTTTGTGTGAGAAGTTTGAGTGATTGTTTAAAGTACCGTTCCACACAATTTCCTCAGTTGAGGGATTCAGTAAACCCATAGCCTGTGGATTATACTTTGTCGTTTTGCACCCGTCTTGGAAGGAAGAACATCATGGCTCTTCCCAGTCTCACGTCCGTCACGTTACTCCCTGACCAACATCTTGCCAGGTAATTTTATCTTCTTTACGCTGCTCCTGCTATGCCGTTTATGTTTTCAACCTCAGTTAAGAGTTCTACGTGCTAAACTTCTGAATGATTTGCAGTACTTAAAGTAAATATAGTGCACTCAATTCTATCGTCCCGTAAAGTAAGTGTAATATTTATGATTTGTGTTAACGTAATATTTTTGATTGTCTTTTGTGTAATTTCTTTGTAGGTATTCATTTTTGTCTTTTGGTTCATTAAATAGTTCATTGTCAATTTAGCTTGTTCTTGTTACTGCGTTCACTCCTTCCCGATCATATTTTAGGTTAGTTCTTCGATAACTGACCAAAGTTGTTGCGAATTTGTGGTCGACAATTTCTTTTGTAAATTTGTTTTACTATGTATTCCCATCATTCTCTATAGGGTTAATATCGGCACTCTTGGCAGGAAAAGCTAACATTTCAATATTATTAGTTTGAATCCATCGTCGTATGATATTTGCTTTAAGTACTGGGCAATTGTCATATTGATAAATAAAATTATTGTTTGGAAAAGCTTGATTTACGGAAGGCAGCATTACATTTTTTAACTTATTCAAATAATTTCCTGCATGGAATCGTCCGTCTATGTGCCAGCACACACCAGGACCGTTGACACTAATCCAGGCCCACACGTTAACAGAAAATCTTCCAGATCTTTGTGAAGGTGTAATATATTTTTCTTCATATCTACTCCCTTGTGGTCTATAAACTCGAATGCGGCCATCGTTGCAAGACTTAAAGCATTTTTCGTCACTGAATATAACCCTTTCCCAAAACTGAAGATCGTTATTAATATGATTTAAAGCAAACATAACACGGCTTTGCTTACATACATATTGGTATGATCTTCCACTTTAAAAAAAAAATATATACAATTTTAAATTTTCCAGCTAGCTCAATATATCAAAATTTAATTAACCTTTAGAGAATCTCTTAACCCAGGTCGCCAAAGGGATCGCTTTTGTGAATTTCAATTTTTATAAAAAAATTCACAAAGATATTTTTAAATAAACACCTTCCAAATTATCCAAAACAATAATTAACAACAAGTTCTAATAAATAACTAAACATAAAATTAAAATTAATAAGTTTATCAACTACCTTTCACTGACAACTTTAACAACACACCTTCCCCTGTTTCGTCTCCAAAATTCACTAGCTTCTCAATTACTTCCTCGTATTAACACCCGTAACAAACCAATTCCAATTACATTAAACAGCTTATCCAACTTCTTTTAATAAATCCATAATTATAATTGTTATTCCAAGTAAGTATTTTATTTTACTATTATCCCATATTTTACAATTCCAAAATTACATTTTTTTATATGATATTTATAATCTTCCAATTAACTTTTAATTAAATAATGGTTTTATTCGCTTTTAAGCTATATTTATATGAAATTAAATTACTTTTTCGCTTTGGTTTTTTAAAACCAAATTCTGTTATTTCTAACAACCTTCTTCTATTTATTTATATCTTATTTTTCCCTAGTTACGCTAATTTTCTTTAACTAACACTCTATAATTTTATTTAACATTAATCATTTTTTTAAAATTAGTTATCAAGATATCCTATTTCAAATTATGTACAATTATTTTAAATTAATAACTATTTAAAATTAACGATTACAAACATTTTTTTACATTAAATTTACATTTTATTTAAGGTGTTTATTTATTAATATTATCCTAATCAAATTATAACTTCCTGTATTAAGAAACTCTCCAAATATATCATATCAATATATACTATTTTTCAGGGTACAATTTTTCGAATCTATTTTCAATAAAACTGCGAGGACTAAAAGGCTCTAGGTATTTTCAATATACAGGGTGATCGAAAAATGCGAACCTCAAGATTTCTTGAAAATTTTAAATAGTACGCCCTATATACGATTATGTCATTAAATAGCCGCTTTACTAAGCTTTCAGAAAATACCATTATTGTTGGGTCCATGTTTAATAGTTACGAAGTTATGTTAGTTTCTTTGTCATATTAGAGATTCCTACGCGAACTCTGTAGTCAATTTAGTGAGCGATTGCGTGCAACTGCCCATTGTTTTTATCGTTGGTTGTTTTGAACAAAATCGCATCGAATTTTGTTTACGAATACTTTTGCTGCCGTAAATACGTCACGTTTGATGCGATTTTGTTTAAACAACCAACAGTTGAATATTATCGACGATTGATGCATTCAGCTGTAGGAATGATTAGAAAACAATTGCATTTAACAACTACAAAACAAAAACAATTGCTGGAATATTTGTCAACAAAAACAACGGCTTCTGCGCTTCTGTCACAGTTTTTGTAGGGTTTGATAGAAAAGCTTAGAAATAATGAATTTCTCGAAAGAAGAGTCAATAAATATGGTTTATATTTTGGGTGAATGGAATCGAACTAGTTTATTAGCCAATCGTGTAGTATATGCAGCACGGTGAATAGTGAATACTGAAGTTATTGGTAACTACTTTTTTAATGAACCATTGACCGGGGAGAGATACTTGAATTTTTTACAAGACGGGATTCCTGAGTTATTAGAAGATGTTGACCTTAATGTGGTTCTAGCATGATGCGGCTGCACCCCATAATTATTAGAGGGTACGAGAGCGCAAAGGTGGATCGGTTGAAATGGTCCCCTACCATGGCCCGCGCGTTCTCCCGATTTAAGTCCAATAGTTCTTTTTATGGGTCCATATAAATGACCAAGTTTACCAGGTCCCACCAACTACAATAAAACATATAAAAAATCGGATAAGAAGAGCATTTACTGATGGTATGCATATCCAAACCCCTACGCCATGTTCAGTTGACATTACTAAGACGTTTACGTCTGTGCATTGAAACAGAAAGGAGAGTTTTTGAGCACCTGATGTAACGATAATTATTTTTGTAACAATGGATTTTTTTTTACAAAGAATTTATTAATTTTTGGTAATTTTATAAATGCGAGATTTTTATAATTCCCCAGGCTAAACCGTAAGTGATACAAATTTCTAAATACGATTATTATTATTTCAGACGTCGTTCTATCCAGCTAAAATGAGTTTAAATCGAATTTATTAATTTTTGGCAATTTTAAAAATGCGAGATTTTTATAATTCCCCAGGCTAAACCGTAAGTGATACAAATTTCTAAATACGATTATTATTATTTCAGACGTCGTTCTATCCAGCTAAAATGAGTTTAAATCGAATTTATTAATTTTTGGCAATTTTAAAAATGCGAGATTTTTATAATTGGGAGCTGAAAAATGCCAGATTTTTATAATTGCCCAGGCTAAACCGTAGGTGATACAAACTTCTAAATACGATTATTATTATTTAAGAGGCCGTTCTATACAGCTAAAATGAATTTAAAACGAATTTATTAATTTTTGGTAATTTTATAAATGCGAGATTTTTATAATTCCCCAGGCTAAACCGTAAGTGATAAAAATTTCTAAATACGATTATTATTATTTAAGACGTCGTTCTATCCACCTAAAATGAGTTTAAATCGAATCTATTAATTTTCGGCAATTTAAAAAATGCGAGATTTTTATAATTGGGAGCCGAAAAATGCCAGATTTTTATAATTGCCCAGGCTAAACCGTAGGTGATACAAACTTCTAAATACGATTAGAATTATTTAGGAGGCCGTTCTATACAGCTAAAATGAATTTAAAAAGAATTTATTAATTTTTGGTAATTTTATTAATTGGAGATTTTTATAATTCCCCAGGCTAAACCGTAAGTGATAAAAATTTCTAAATACGATTATTATTATTTAAGACGTCGTTCTATCCACCTAAAATGAGTTTAAATCGAATTTATTAATTTTCGGCAATTTTAAAAATGCGAGATTTTTATAATTGGGAGCCGAAAAATGCCAGATTTTTATAATTGCCCAGGCTAAACCGTAGGTGATACAAACTTCTAAATTATTATTATTTAAGACATCGTTCTATGCAGCTAAAATGAATTTAAAACGAATTTATTAATTTTTGGTAATTTTATAAATGCGAGATTTTTATAATTGCCCAGGCTAAACCGTAAGTGATAAAAATTTCTAAATACGATTATTATTATTTAAGACGTCGTTCTATGCAGCTAAAATGAGTTTAAATCGAATTTATTAATTTTTGGCAATTTTAAAAATGCGAGATTTTTATAATTGGGAGCTGAAAAATGCCAGATTTTTATAATTGCCCAGGCTAAACCGTAGGTGATACAAACTTCTAAATACGATTATTATTATTTAAGAGGCCGTTCTATACAGCTAAAATGAATTTAAAACGAATTTATTAATTTTTGGTAATTTTATAAATGCGAGATTTTTATAATTCCCCAGGCTACACCGTAAGTGATAAAAATTTCTAAATACGATTATTATTATTTAAGACGTCGTTCTATCCACCTAAAATGAGTTTAAATCGAATTTATTAATTTTCGGCAATTTAAAAAATGCGAGATTTTTATAATTGGGAGCCGAAAAATGCCAGATTTTTATAATTGCCCAGGCTAAACCGTAGGTGATACAAACTTCTAAATACGATTATTATTATTTAAGACATGGTTCTATGCAGCTAAAATGAATTTAAAACGAATTTATTAATTTTTGGCAATTTTAAAAATGCGAGATTTTTATAATTGGGAGCTGAAAAATGCCAGATTTTTATAATTTCAATATGTTTCGTCTTTGCAGAAATGTTCCTATGTTCAAAATCCCAAGGTGACCTAAATTCACGCGTATTTCATCAAGACATCTTGATTCGGTTATTTCAGCTTCTCGTGATACGGTTCGGGGAATTCCCCCCAGGACGCGAGGCTGTGTCAGGTGACTTGGCTTAGCGTCGGCCGTATGTTTCCACTCCCCTTTTTAGTGCGTGACAGTTAGTCAACCATATCGTGTAGTATATGCAGCACGGTGAATAGTGAATACTGAAGTTATTGGTAACTACTTTTTTAATGAACCATTGACCGGGGAGAGATACTTGAATTTTTTACAAGACGGGATTCCTGAGTTATTAGAAGATGTTGACCTTAATGTGGTTCTAGCATGATGCGGCTGCACCCCATAATTATTAGAGGGTACGAGAGCGCAAAGGTGGATCGGTTGAAATGGTCCCCTACCATGGCCCGCGCGTTCTCCCGATTTAAGTCCAATAGTTCTTTTTATGGGTCCATATAAATGACCAAGTTTACCAGGTCCCACCAACTACAATAAAACATATAAAAAATCGGATAAGAAGAGCATTTACTGATGGTATGCATATCCAAACCCCTACGCCATGTTCAGTTGACATTACTAAGACGTTTACGTCTGTGCATTGAAACAGAAAGGAGAGTTTTTGAGCACCTGATGTAACGATAATTATTTTTGTAACAATGGATTTTTTTTTACAAAGAATTTATTAATTTTTGGTAATTTTATAAATGCGAGATTTTTATAATTCCCCAGGCTAAACCGTAAGTGATACAAATTTCTAAATACGATTATTATTATTTCAGACGTCGTTCTATCCAGCTAAAATGAGTTTAAATCGAATTTATTAATTTTTGGCAATTTTAAAAATGCGAGATTTTTATAATTCCCCAGGCTAAACCGTAAGTGATACAAATTTCTAAATACGATTATTATTATTTCAGACGTCGTTCTATCCAGCTAAAATGAGTTTAAATCGAATTTATTAATTTTTGGCAATTTTAAAAATGCGAGATTTTTATAATTGGGAGCTGAAAAATGCCAGATTTTTATAATTGCCCAGGCTAAACCGTAGGTGATACAAACTTCTAAATACGATTATTATTATTTAAGAGGCCGTTCTATACAGCTAAAATGAATTTAAAACGAATTTATTAATTTTTGGTAATTTTATAAATGCGAGATTTTTATAATTCCCCAGGCTAAACCGTAAGTGATAAAAATTTCTAAATACGATTATTATTATTTAAGACGTCGTTCTATCCACCTAAAATGAGTTTAAATCGAATCTATTAATTTTCGGCAATTTAAAAAATGCGAGATTTTTATAATTGGGAGCCGAAAAATGCCAGATTTTTATAATTGCCCAGGCTAAACCGTAGGTGATACAAACTTCTAAATACGATTAGAATTATTTAGGAGGCCGTTCTATACAGCTAAAATGAATTTAAAAAGAATTTATTAATTTTTGGTAATTTTATTAATTGGAGATTTTTATAATTCCCCAGGCTAAACCGTAAGTGATAAAAATTTCTAAATACGATTATTATTATTTAAGACGTCGTTCTATCCACCTAAAATGAGTTTAAATCGAATTTATTAATTTTCGGCAATTTTAAAAATGCGAGATTTTTATAATTGGGAGCCGAAAAATGCCAGATTTTTATAATTGCCCAGGCTAAACCGTAGGTGATACAAACTTCTAAATTATTATTATTTAAGACATCGTTCTATGCAGCTAAAATGAATTTAAAACGAATTTATTAATTTTTGGTAATTTTCTAAATGCGAGATTTTTATAATTGCCCAGGCTAAACCGTAAGTGATAAAAATTTCTAAATACGATTATTATTATTTAAGACGTCGTTCTATGCAGCTAAAATGAGTTTAAATCGAATTTATTAATTTTTGGCAATTTTAAAAATGCGAGATTTTTATAATTGGGAGCTGAAAAATGCCAGATTTTTATAATTGCCCAGACTAAACCGTAGGTGATACAAACTTCTAAATACGATTATTATTATTTAAGAGGCCGTTCTATACAGCTAAAATGAATTTAAAACGAATTTATTAATTTTTGGTAATTTTATAAATGCGAGATTTTTATAATTCCCCAGGCTACACCGTAAGTGATAAAAATTTCTAAATACGATTATTATTATTTAAGACGTCGTTCTATCCACCTAAAATGAGTTTAAATCGAATTTATTAATTTTCGGCAATTTAAAAAATGCGAGATTTTTATAATTGGGAGCCGAAAAATGCCAGATTTTTATAATTGCCCAGGCTAAACCGTAGGTGATACAAACTTCTAAATACGATTATTATTATTTAAGACATGGTTCTATGCAGCTAAAATGAATTTAAAACGAATTTATTAATTTTTGGCAATTTTAAAAATGCGAGATTTTTATAATTGGGAGCTGAAAAATGCCAGATTTTTATAATTGCCCAGGCTAAACCGTAGGTGATACAAACTTCTAAATACGATTATTATTATTTAAGACATCGTTCTATGCAGCTAAAATGAATTTAAAACGAATTTATTAATTTTTGGCAATTTTAAAAATGCGAGATTTTTATAATTGGGAGCTGAAAAATGCCAGATTTTTATAATTGCCCAGGCTAAACCGTAGGTGATACAAACTTCTAAATACGATTATTATTATTTAAGAGGCCGTTCTATACAGCTAAAATGAATTTAAAACGAATTTATTAATTTTTGGTAATTTTATAAATGCGAGATTTTTATAATTCCCCAGGCTAAACCGTAAGTGATAAAAATTTCTAAATACGATTATTATTATTTAAGACGTCGTTCTATCCACCTAAAATGAGTTTAAATCGAATTTATTAATTTTCGGCAATTTAAAAAATGCGAGATTTTTATAATTGGGAGCCGAAAAATGCCAGATTTTTATAATTGCCCAGGCTAAACCGTAGGTGATACAAACTTCTAAATACGATTATTATTATTTAAGAGGCCGTTCTATACAGCTAAAATGAATTTAAAACGAATTTATTAATTTTTGGTAATTTTATAAATGCGAGATTTTTATAATTCCCCAGGCTAAACCGTAAGTGATAAAAATTTCTAAATACGATTATTATTATTTAAGACGTCGTTCTATGCAGCTAAAATGAGTTTAAATCGAATTTATTAATTTTTGGCAATTTTAAAAATGCGAGATTTTTATAATTGGGAGCTGAAAAATGCCAGATTTTTATAATTGCCCAGGCTAAACCGTAGGTGATACAAACTTCTAAATACGATTATTATTATTTAAGAGGCCGTTCTATACAGCTAAAATGAATTTAAAACGAATTTATTAATTTTTGGTAATTTTATAAATGCGAGATTTTTATAATTCCCCAGGCTACACCGTAAGTGATAAAAATTTCTAAATACGATTATTATTATTTAAGACGTCGTTCTATCCACCTAAAATGAGTTTAAATCGAATTTATTAATTTTCGGCAATTTAAAAAATGCGAGATTTTTATAATTGGGAGCCGAAAAATGCCAGATTTTTATAATTGCCCAGGCTAAACCGTAGGTGATACAAACTTCTAAATACGATTATTATTATTTAAGAGGCCGTTCTATACAGCTAAAATGAATTTAAAACGAATTTATTAATTTTTGGTAATTTTATAAATGCGAGATTTTTATAATTCCCCAGGCTAAACCGTAAGTGATAAAAATTTCTAAATACGATTATTATTATTTAAGACGTCGTTCTATCCACCTAAAATGAGTTTAAATCGAATTTATTAATTTTCGGCAATTTAAAAAATGCGAGATTTTTATAATTGGGAGCCGAAAAATGCCAGATTTTTATAATTGCCCAGGCTAAACCGTAGGTGATACAAACTTCTAAATACGATTATTATTATTTAAGACATGGTTCTATGCAGCTAAAATGAATTTAAAACGAATTTATTAATTTTTGGCAATTTTAAAAATGCGAGATTTTTATAATTGGGAGCTGAAAAATGCCAGATTTTTATAATTTCAATATGTTTCGTCTTTGCAGAAATGTTCCTATGTTCAAAATCCCAAGGTGACCTAAATTCACGCGTATTTCATCAAGACATCTTGATTCGGTTATTTCAGCTTCTCGTGATACGGTTCGGGGAATTCCCCCCAGGACGCGAGGCTGTGTCAGGTGACTTGGCTTAGCGTCGGCCGTATGTTTCCACTCCCCTTTTTAGTGCGTGACAGTTAGTCAACCATATCGTGTAGTATATGCAGCACGGTGAATAGTGAATACTGAAGTTATTGGTAACTACTTTTTTAATGAACCATTGACCGGGGAGAGATACTTGAATTTTTTACAAGACGGGATTCCTGAGTTATTAGAAGATGTTGACCTTAATGTGGTTCTAGCATGATGCGGCTGCACCCCATAATTATTAGAGGGTACGAGAGCGCAAAGGTGGATCGGTTGAAATGGTCCCCTACCATGGCCCGCGCGTTCTCCCGATTTAAGTCCAATAGTTCTTTTTATGGGTCCATATAAATGACCAAGTTTACCAGGTCCCACCAACTACAATAAAACATATAAAAAATCGGATAAGAAGAGCATTTACTGATGGTATGCATATCCAAACCCCTACGCCATGTTCAGTTGACATTACTAAGACGTTTACGTCTGTGCATTGAAACAGAAAGGAGAGTTTTTGAGCACCTGATGTAACGATAATTATTTTTGTAACAATGGATTTTTTTTTACAAAGAATTTATTAATTTTTGGTAATTTTATAAATGCGAGATTTTTATAATTCCCCAGGCTAAACCGTAAGTGATACAAATTTCTAAATACGATTATTATTATTTCAGACGTCGTTCTATCCAGCTAAAATGAGTTTAAATCGAATTTATTAATTTTTGGCAATTTTAAAAATGCGAGATTTTTATAATTCCCCAGGCTAAACCGTAAGTGATACAAATTTCTAAATACGATTATTATTATTTCAGACGTCGTTCTATCCAGCTAAAATGAGTTTAAATCGAATTTATTAATTTTTGGCAATTTTAAAAATGCGAGATTTTTATAATTGGGAGCTGAAAAATGCCAGATTTTTATAATTGCCCAGGCTAAACCGTAGGTGATACAAACTTCTAAATACGATTATTATTATTTAAGAGGCCGTTCTATACAGCTAAAATGAATTTAAAACGAATTTATTAATTTTTGGTAATTTTATAAATGCGAGATTTTTATAATTCCCCAGGCTAAACCGTAAGTGATAAAAATTTCTAAATACGATTATTATTATTTAAGACGTCGTTCTATCCACCTAAAATGAGTTTAAATCGAATCTATTAATTTTCGGCAATTTAAAAAATGCGAGATTTTTATAATTGGGAGCCGAAAAATGCCAGATTTTTATAATTGCCCAGGCTAAACCGTAGGTGATACAAACTTCTAAATACGATTAGAATTATTTAGGAGGCCGTTCTATACAGCTAAAATGAATTTAAAAAGAATTTATTAATTTTTGGTAATTTTATTAATTGGAGATTTTTATAATTCCCCAGGCTAAACCGTAAGTGATAAAAATTTCTAAATACGATTATTATTATTTAAGACGTCGTTCTATCCACCTAAAATGAGTTTAAATCGAATTTATTAATTTTCGGCAATTTTAAAAATGCGAGATTTTTATAATTGGGAGCCGAAAAATGCCAGATTTTTATAATTGCCCAGGCTAAACCGTAGGTGATACAAACTTCTAAATTATTATTATTTAAGACATCGTTCTATGCAGCTAAAATGAATTTAAAACGAATTTATTAATTTTTGGTAATTTTCTAAATGCGAGATTTTTATAATTGCCCAGGCTAAACCGTAAGTGATAAAAATTTCTAAATACGATTATTATTATTTAAGACGTCGTTCTATGCAGCTAAAATGAGTTTAAATCGAATTTATTAATTTTTGGCAATTTTAAAAATGCGAGATTTTTATAATTGGGAGCTGAAAAATGCCAGATTTTTATAATTGCCCAGACTAAACCGTAGGTGATACAAACTTCTAAATACGATTATTATTATTTAAGAGGCCGTTCTATACAGCTAAAATGAATTTAAAACGAATTTATTAATTTTTGGTAATTTTATAAATGCGAGATTTTTATAATTCCCCAGGCTACACCGTAAGTGATAAAAATTTCTAAATACGATTATTATTATTTAAGACGTCGTTCTATCCACCTAAAATGAGTTTAAATCGAATTTATTAATTTTCGGCAATTTAAAAAATGCGAGATTTTTATAATTGGGAGCCGAAAAATGCCAGATTTTTATAATTGCCCAGGCTAAACCGTAGGTGATACAAACTTCTAAATACGATTATTATTATTTAAGACATGGTTCTATGCAGCTAAAATGAATTTAAAACGAATTTATTAATTTTTGGCAATTTTAAAAATGCGAGATTTTTATAATTGGGAGCTGAAAAATGCCAGATTTTTATAATTGCCCAGGCTAAACCGTAGGTGATACAAACTTCTAAATACGATTATTATTATTTAAGACATCGTTCTATGCAGCTAAAATGAATTTAAAACGAATTTATTAATTTTTGGCAATTTTAAAAATGCGAGATTTTTATAATTGGGAGCTGAAAAATGCCAGATTTTTATAATTGCCCAGGCTAAACCGTAGGTGATACAAACTTCTAAATACGATTATTATTATTTAAGAGGCCGTTCTATACAGCTAAAATGAATTTAAAACGAATTTATTAATTTTTGGTAATTTTATAAATGCGAGATTTTTATAATTCCCCAGGCTAAACCGTAAGTGATAAAAATTTCTAAATACGATTATTATTATTTAAGACGTCGTTCTATCCACCTAAAATGAGTTTAAATCGAATTTATTAATTTTCGGCAATTTAAAAAATGCGAGATTTTTATAATTGGGAGCCGAAAAATGCCAGATTTTTATAATTGCCCAGGCTAAACCGTAGGTGATACAAACTTCTAAATACGATTATTATTATTTAAGAGGCCGTTCTATACAGCTAAAATGAATTTAAAACGAATTTATTAATTTTTGGTAATTTTATAAATGCGAGATTTTTATAATTCCCCAGGCTAAACCGTAAGTGATAAAAATTTCTAAATACGATTATTATTATTTAAGACGTCGTTCTATGCAGCTAAAATGAGTTTAAATCGAATTTATTAATTTTTGGCAATTTTAAAAATGCGAGATTTTTATAATTGGGAGCTGAAAAATGCCAGATTTTTATAATTGCCCAGGCTAAACCGTAGGTGATACAAACTTCTAAATACGATTATTATTATTTAAGAGGCCGTTCTATACAGCTAAAATGAATTTAAAACGAATTTATTAATTTTTGGTAATTTTATAAATGCGAGATTTTTATAATTCCCCAGGCTACACCGTAAGTGATAAAAATTTCTAAATACGATTATTATTATTTAAGACGTCGTTCTATCCACCTAAAATGAGTTTAAATCGAATTTATTAATTTTCGGCAATTTAAAAAATGCGAGATTTTTATAATTGGGAGCCGAAAAATGCCAGATTTTTATAATTGCCCAGGCTAAACCGTAGGTGATACAAACTTCTAAATACGATTATTATTATTTAAGAGGCCGTTCTATACAGCTAAAATGAATTTAAAACGAATTTATTAATTTTTGGTAATTTTATAAATGCGAGATTTTTATAATTCCCCAGGCTAAACCGTAAGTGATAAAAATTTCTAAATACGATTATTATTATTTAAGACGTCGTTCTATGCAGCTAAAATGAGTTTAAATCGAATTTATTAATTTTTGGCAATTTTAAAAATGCGAGATTTTTATAATTGGGAGCTGAAAAATGCCAGATTTTTATAATTGCCCAGGCTAAACCGTAGGTGATACAAACTTCTAAATACGATTATTATTATTTAAGAGGCCGTTCTATACAGCTAAAATGAATTTAAAACGAATTTATTAATTTTTGGTAATTTTATAAATGCGAGATTTTTATAATTCCCCAGGCTACACCGTAAGTGATAAAAATTTCTAAATACGATTATTATTATTTAAGACGTCGTTCTATCCACCTAAAATGAGTTTAAATCGAATTTATTAATTTTCGGCAATTTAAAAAATGCGAGATTTTTATAATTGGGAGCCGAAAAATGCCAGATTTTTATAATTGCCCAGGCTAAACCGTAGGTGATACAAACTTCTAAATTATTATTATTTAAGACATCGTTCTATGCAGCTAAAATGAATTTAAAACGAATTTATTAATTTTTGGTAATTTTATAAATGCGAGATTTTTATAATTGCCCAGGCTAAACTGTAAGTGATAAAAATTTCTAAATACGATTATTATTATTTAAGACGTCGTTCTATCCACCTAAAATGAGTTTAAATCAAATTTATTAATTTTCGGCAATTTAAAAAATGCGAGATTTTTATAATTGGGAGCCGAAAAATGCCAGATTTTTATAATTGCCCAGGCTAAACCGTAGGTGATACAAACTTCTAAATACGATTATTATTATTTAAGACATCGTTCTATGCAGCTAAAATGAATTTAAAACGAATTTATTAATTTTTGGCAATTTTAAAAATGCGAGATTTTTATAATTGGGAGCTGAAAAATGCCAGATTTTTATAATTGCCCAGGCTAAACCGTAGGTGATACAAACTTCTAAATACGATTATTATTATTTAAGACATCGTTCTATGCAGCTAAAATGAATTTAAAACGAATTTATTAATTTTTGGCAATTTTAAAAATGCGAGATTTTTATAATTGGGAGCTGAAAAATGCCAGATTTTTATAATTGCCCAGGCTAAACCGTAGGTGATACAAACTTCTAAATACGATTATTATTATTTAAGAGGCCGTTCTATACAGCTAAAATGAATTTAAAACGAATTTATTAATTTTTGGTAATTTTATAAATGCGAGATTTTTATAATTCCCCAGGCTAAACCGTAAGTGATAAAAATTTCTAAATACGATTATTATTATTTAAGACGTCGTTCTATCCACCTAAAATGAGTTTAAATCGAATTTATTAATTTTCGGCAATTTAAAAAATGCGAGATTTTTATAATTGGGAGCCGAAAAATGCCAGATTTTTATAATTGCCCAGGCTAAACCGTAGGTGATACAAACTTCTAAATTATTATTATTTAAGACATCGTTCTATGCAGCTAAAATGAATTTAAAACGAATTTATTAATTTTTGGTAATTTTATAAATGCGAGATTTTTATAATTGCCCAGGCTAAACTGTAAGTGATAAAAATTTCTAAATACGATTATTATTATTTAAGACGTCGTTCTATCCACCTAAAATGAGTTTAAATCGAATTTATTAATTTTCGGCAATTTAAAAAATGCGAGATTTTTATAATTGGGAGCCGAAAAATGCCAGATTTTTATAATTGCCCAGGCTAAACCGTAGGTGATACAAACTTCTAAATACGATTATTATTATTTAAGAGGCCGTTCTATACAGCTAAAATGAATTTAAAACGAATTTATTAATTTTTGGCAATTTTAAAAATGCGAGATTTTTATAATTGGGAGCTGAAAAATGCCAGATTTTTATAATTGCCCAGGCTAAACCGTAGGTGATACAAACTTCTAAATACGATTATTATTATTTAAGAGGCCGTTCTATACAGCTAAAATGAATTTAAAACGAATTTATTAATTTTTGGTAATTTTATAAATGCGAGATTTTTATAATTCCCCAGGCTAAACCGTAAGTGATAAAAATTTCTAAATACGATTATTATTATTTAAGACGTCGTTCTATCCACCTAAAATGAGTTTAAATCGAATCTATTAATTTTCGGCAATTTTAAAATGCGAGATTTTTTATAATTGGGAGCCGAAAAATGCCAGATTTTTATAATTGCCCAGGCTAAACCGTAGGTGATACAAACTTCTAAATACGATTAGAATTATTTAGGAGGCCGTTCTATACAGCTAAAATGAATTTAAAAAGAATTTATTAATTTTTGGTAATTTTATTAATTGGAGATTTTTATAATTCCCCAGGCTAAACCGTAAGTGATAAAAATTTCTAAATACGATTATTATTATTTAAGACGTCGTTCTATGCAGCTAAAATGAGTTTAAATCGAATTTATTAATTTTTGGCAATTTTAAAAATGCGAGATTTTTATAATTGGGAGCTGAAAAATGCCAGATTTTTATAATTGCCCAGGCTAAACCGTAGGTGATACAAACTTCTAAATACGATTATTATTATTTAAGAGGCCGTTCTATACAGCTAAAATGATTTTAAACCGAATTTATTAATTTTTCGTAATTTTATAAATGCGAGATTTTTATAATTCCCCAGGCTAAACCGTAGGTGATACAAATTTCTAAATGTCCTTATTATTACTTACGACGTCGTTCTATGCAGCTAAAATGAGTTTAAATCGAATTTATTAATTTTTGGTAATTTTAAAAAAGACAGATTTTTATAATTGCCAGATTAAAAATGCGAGATTTTTATAATTGCCCAGGCTAAACTGTAGGAGATACAAACTTCTAAATACGATTATTATTATTTAAGAGGCCGTTCTATACAGCTAAAATGAATTTAAAACGAATTTATTAATTTTTGGTAATTTTATAAATGCGAGATTTTTATAATTCCCCAGGCTACACCGTAAGTGATAAAAATTTCTAAATACGATTATTATTATTTAAGACGTTGTTCTATCCACCTAAAATGAGTTTAAATCGAATTTATTAATTTTCGGCAATTTTAAAAATGCGAGATTTTTATAATTGGGAGCTGAAAAATGCCAGATTTTTATAATTGCCCAGGCTAAACCGTAGGTGATACAAACTTCTAAATACGATTATTATTATTTAAGAGGCCGTTCTATACAGCTAAAATGAATTTAAAACGAATTTATTAATTTTTGGTAATTTTATAAATGCGAGATTTTTATAATTCCCCAGGCTAAACTGTAAGTGATAAAAATTTCTAAATACGATTATTATTATTTAAGACGTCGTTCTATCCACCTAAAATGAGTTTAAATCGAATTTATTAATTTTCGGCAATTTAAAAAATGCGAGATTTTTATAATTGGGAGCCGAAAAATGCCAGATTTTTATAATTGCCCAGGCTAAACCGTAGGTGATACAAACTTCTAAATACGATTATTATTATTTAAGACATCGTTCTATGCAGCTAAAATGAATTTAAAACGAATTTATTAATTTTTGGTAATTTTATAAATGCGAGATTTTTATAATTCCCCAGGCTACACCGTAAGTGATAAAAATTTCTAAATACGATTATTATTATTTAAGACGTCGTTCTATCCACCTAAAATGAGTTTAAATCGAATTTATTAATTTTCGGCAATTTAAAAAATGCGAGACTTTTATAATTGGGAGCCGAAAAATGCCAGATTTTTATAATTGCCCAGGCTAAACCGTAGGTGATACAAACTTCTAAATACGATTATTATTATTTAAGAGGCCGTTCTATACAGCTAAAATGAATTTATAACGAATTTATTAATTTTTGGTAATTTTATAAATGCGAGATTTTTATAATTCCCCAGGCTAAACCGTAAGTGATAAAAATTTCTAAATACGATTATTATTATTTAAGACGTCGTTCTATCCACCTAAAATGAGTTTAAATCGAATTTATTAATTTTCGGCAATTTAAAAAATGAGAGACTTTTATAATTGGGAGCCGAAAAATGCCAGATTTTTATAATTGCCCAGGCTAAACCGTAGGTGATACAAACTTCTAAATACGATTAGAATTATTTAGGAGGCCGTTCTATACAGCTAAAATGAATTTAAAAAGAATTTATTAATTTTTGGTAATTTTATTAATTGGAGATTTTTATAATTCCCCAGGCTAAACCGTAAGTGATAAAAATTTCTAAATACGATTATTATTATTTAAGACGTCGTTCTATCCACCTAAAATGAGTTTAAATCGAATTTATTAATTTTCGGCAATTTTAAAAATGCGAGATTTTTATAATTGGGAGCCGAAAAATGCCAGATTTTTATAATTGCCCAGGCTAAACCGTAGGTGATACAAACTTCTAAATACGATTATTATTATTTAAGAGGCCGTTCTATACAGCTAAAATGAATTTAAAACGAATTTATTAATTTTTGGTAATTTTATAAATGCGAGATTTTTATAATTCCCCAGGCTAAACCGTAAGTGATAAAAATTTCTAAATACGATTATTATTATTTAAGACGTCGTTCTATGCAGCTAAAATGAGTTTAAATCGAATTTATTAATTTTTGGCAATTTTAAAAATGCGAGATTTTTATAATTGGGAGCTGAAAAATGCCAGATTTTTATAATTGCCCAGGCTAAACCGTAGGTGATACAAACTTCTAAATACGATTATTATTATTTAAGAGGCCGTTCTATACAGCTAAAATGAATTTAAAACGAATTTATTAATTTTTGGTAACTTTATAAATGCGAGATTTTTATAATTCCCCAGGCTAAACCGTAAGTGATAAAAATTTCTAAATACGATTATTATTATTTAAGACGTCGTTCTATGCAGCTAAAATGAGTTTAAATCGAATTTATTAATTTTTGGCAATTTTAAAAATGCGAGATTTTTATAATTGGGAGCTGAAAAATGCCAGATTTTTATAATTGCCCAGGCTAAACCGTAGGTGATACAAACTTCTAAATACGATTATTATTATTTAAGAGGCCGTTCTATACAGCTAAAATGAATTTAAAACGAATTTATTAATTTTTGGTAATTTTATAAATGCGAGATTTTTATAATTCCCCAGGCTACACCGTAAGTGATAAAAATTTCTAAATACGATTATTATTATTTAAGACGTCGTTCTATCCACCTAAAATGAGTTTAAATCGAATTTATTAATTTTCGGCAATTTAAAAAATGCGAGATTTTTATAATTGGGAGCCGAAAAATGCCAGATTTTTATAATTGCCCAGGCTAAACCGTAGGTGATACAAACTTCTAAATACGATTATTATTATTTAAGACGTCGTTCTATCCACCTAAAATGAGTTTAAATCGAATTTATTAATTTTCGGCAATTTTAAAAATGCGAGATTTTTATAATTGGGAGCTGAAAAATGCCAGATTTTTATAATTGCCCAGGCTAAACCGTAGGTGATACAAACTTCTAAATACGATTATTATTATTTAAGACGTCGTTCTATCCACCTAAAATGAGTTTAAATCGAATTTATTAATTTTCGGCAATTTTAAAAATGCGAGATTTTTATAATTGGGAGCTGAAAAATGCCAGATTTTTATAATTGCCCAGGCTAAACCGTAGGTGATACAAACTTCTAAATACGATTATTATTATTTAAGACGTCGTTCTATCCACCTAAAATGAGTTTAAATCGAATTTATTAATTTTCGGCAATTTTAAAAATGCGAGATTTTTATAATTGGGAACCGAAAAATGCCAGATTTTTATAATTGCCCAGGCTAAACCGTAGGTGATACAAACTTCTAAATACGATTATTATTATTTAAGAGGCCGTTCTATACAGCTAAAATGAATTTAAAACGAATTTATTAATTTTTGGTAATTTTATAAATGCGAGATTTTTATAGTTCCCCAGGCTAAACCGTAAGTGATAAAAATTTCTAAATACGATTATTATTATTTAAGACGTCGTTCTATCCACCTAAAATGAGTTTAAATCGAATTTATTAATTTTCGGCAATTTTAAAAATGCGAGATTTTTATAATTGGGAACCGAAAAATGCCAGATTTTTATAATTGCCCAGGCTAAACCGTAGGTGATACAAACTTCTAAATACGATTATTATTATTTAAGACATCGTTCTATGCAGCTAAAATGAATTTAAAACGAATTTATTAATTTTTGGCAATTTTAAAAATGCGAGATTTTTATAATTGGGAGCTGAAAAATGCCAGATTTTTATAATTGCCCAGGCTAAACCGTAGGTGATACAAACTTTTAAATACGATTATTATTATTTAAGACATCGTTCTATGCAGCTAAAATGAATTTAAAACGAATTTATTAATTTTTGGCAATTTTAAAAATGCGAGATTTTTATAATTGGGAGCTGAAAAATGCCAGATTTTTATAATTGCCCAGGCTAAACCGTAGGTGATACAAACTTCTAAATACGATTATTATTATTTAAGAGGCCGTTCTATACAGCTAAAATGAATTTAAAACGAATTTATTAATTTTTGGTAATTTTATAAATGCGAGATTTTTATAATTCCCCAGGCTAAACCGTAAGTGATAAAAATTTCTAAATACGATTATTATTATTTAAGACGTCGTTCTATCCACCTAAAATGAGTTTAAATCGAATTTATTAATTTTCGGCAATTTAAAAAATGCGAGATGTTTATAATTGGGAGCCGAAAAATGCCAGATTTTTATAATTGCCCAGGCTAAACCGTAGGTGATACAAACTTCTAAATACGATTATTATTATTTAAGAGGCCGTTCTATACAGCTAAAATGAATTTAAAACGAATTTATTAATTTTTGGTAATTTTATAAATGCGAGATTTTTATAATTCCCCAGGCTACACCGTAAGTGATAAAAATTTCTAAATACGATTATTATTATTTAAGACGTCGTTCTATCCACCTAAAATGAGTTTAAATCGAATTTATTAATTTTTGGCAATTTTAAAAATGCGAGATTTTTATAATTGGGAGCTGAAAAATGCCAGATTTTTATAATTGCCCAGGCTAAACCGTAGGTGATACAAACTTCTAAATACGATTATTATTATTTCAGAGGCCGTTCTATACAGCTAAAATGAATTTAAAACGAATTTATTAATTTTTGGTAATTTTATAAATGCGAGATTTTTATAATTCCCCAGGCTAAACCGTAAGTGATAAAAATTTCTAAATACGATTATTATTATTTAAGACGTCGTTCTATCCACCTAAAATGAGTTTAAATCGAATTTATTAATTTTCGGCAATTTAAAAAATGCGAGACTTTTATAATTGGGAGCCGAAAAATGCCAGATTTTTATAATTGCCCAGGCTAAACCGTAGGTGATACAAACTTCTAAATACGATTATTATTATTTAAGACATCGTTCTATGCAGCTAAAATGAATTTAAAACGAATTTATTAATTTTTGGCAATTTTAAAAATGCGAGATTTTTATAATTGGGAGCCGAAAAATGCCAGATTTTTATAATTGCCCAGGCTAAACCGTAGGTAATACAAACTTCTAAATACGATTATTATTATTTAAGAGGCCGTTCTATACAGCTAAAATGAATTTAAAACGAATTTATTAATTTTTGGCAATTTTAAAAATGCGAGATTTTTATAATTGGGAGCCGAAAAATGCCAGATTTTTATAATTGCCCAGGCTAAACCGTAGGTAATACAAACTTCTAAATACGATTATTATTATTTAAGACATCGTTCTATGCAGCTAAAATGAATTTAAAACGAATTTATTAATTTTTGGCAATTTTAAAAATGCGAGATTTTTATAATTGGGAGCCGAAAAATGCCAGATTTTTATAATTGCCCAGGCTAAACCGTAGGTGATACAAACTTCTAAATGCGATTATTATTATTTAAGAGGCCGTTCTATACAGCTAAAATGAATTTAAAACGAATTTATTAATTTTTGGTAATTTTATAAATGCGAGATTTTTATAATTCCCCAGGCTAAACCGTAAGTGATAAAAATTTCTAAATACGATTATTATTATTTAAGACGTCGTTCTATCCACCTAAAATGAGTTTAAATCGAATTTATTAATTTTTGGCAATTTTAAAAATGCGAGATTTTTATAATTGGGAGCTGAAAAATGCCAGATTTTTATAATTGCCCAGGCTAAACCGTAGGTGATACAAACTTCTAAATACGATTATTATTATTTCAGAGGCCGTTCTATACAGCTAAAATGAATTTAAAACGAATTTATTAATTTTTGGTAATTTTATAAATGCGAGATTTTTATAATTCCCCAGGCTAAACCGTAAGTGATAAAAATTTCTAAATACGATTATTATTATTTAAGACGTCGTTCTATCCACCTAAAATGAGTTTAAATCGAATTTATTAATTTTTGGCAATTTTAAAAATGCGAGATTTTTATTATTGGGAGCTGAAAAATGCCAGATTTTTATAATTGCCCAGGCTAAACCGTAGGTGATACAAACTTCTAAATACGATTATTATTATTTAAGACATCGTTCTATGCAGCTAAAATGAATTTAAAACGAATTTATTAATTTTTGGCAATTTTAAAAATGCGAGATTTTTATAATTGGGAGCTGAAAAATGCCAGATTTTTATAATTGCCCAGGCTAAACCGTATTTGATACAAACTTCTAAATACGATTATTATTATTTAAGAGGCCGTTCTATACAGCTAAAATGAATTTAAAACGAATTTATTAATTTTTGGTAATTTTATAAATGCGAGATTTTTATAATTCCCCAGGCTACACCGTAAGTGATAAAAATTTCTAAATACGATTATTATTATTTAAGACGTCGTTCTATCCACCTAAAATGAGTTTAAATCGAATTTATTAATTTTCGGCAATTTTAAAAATGCGAGATTTTTATAATTGGGAACCGAAAAATGCCAGATTTTTATAATTGCCCAGGCTAAACCGTAGGTGATACAAACTTCTAAATACGATTATTATTATTTAAGAGGCCGTTCTATACAGCTAAAATGAATTTAAAACGAATTTATTAATTTTTGGTAATTTTATAAATGCGAGATTTTTATAATTCCCCAGGCTACACCGTAAGTGATAAAAATTTCTAAATACGATTATTATTATTTAAGACGTCGTTCTATCCACCTAAAATGAGTTTAAATCGAATTTATTAATTTTCGGCAATTTAAAAAATGCGAGACTTTTATAATTGGGAGCCGAAAAATGCCAGATTTTTATAATTGCCCAGGCTAAACCGTAGGTGATACAAACTTCTAAATACGATTATTATTATTTAAGAGGCCGTTCTATACAGCTAAAATGAATTTAAAACGAATTTATTAATTTTTGGCAATTTTAAAAATGCGAGATTTTTATAATTGGGAGCTGAAAAATGCCAGATTTTTATAATTGCCCAGGCTAAACCGTAGGTGATACAAACTTCTAAATACGATTATTATTATTTAAGAGGCCGTTCTATACAGCTAAAATGAATTTAAAACGAATTTATTAATTTTTGGTAATTTTATAAATGCGAGATTTTTATAATTCCCCAGGCTAAACCGTAAGTGATAAAAATTTCTAAATACGATTATTATTATTTAAGACGTCGTTCTATCCACCTAAAATGAGTTTAAATCGAATTTATTAATTTTCGGCAATTTAAAAAATGCGAGATTTTTATAATTGGGAGCCGAAAAATGCCAGATTTTTATAATTGCCCAGGCTAAACCGTAGGTGATACAAACTTCTAAATACGATTATTATTATTTAAGACATCGTTCTATGCAGCTAAAATGAATTTAAAACGAATTTATTAATTTTTGGCAATTTTAAAAATGCGAGATTTTTATAATTGGGAGCTGAAAAATGCCAGATTTTTATAATTGCCCAGGCTAAACCGTAGGTGATACAAACTTCTAAATACGATTAGAATTATTTAGGAGGCCGTTCTATACAGCAAAAATGAATTTAAAAAGAATTTATTAATTTTTGGTAATTTTATTAATTGGAGATTTTTATAATTCCCCAGGCTAGACCGTAAGTGATAAAAATTTCTAAATACGATTATTATTATTTAAGACGTCGTTCTATCCACCTAAAATGAGTTTAAATCGAATTTATTAATTTTCGGCAATTTTAAAAATGCGAGATTTTTATAATTGGGAACCGAAAAATGCCAGATTTTTATAATTGCCCAGTCTAAACCGTAGGTGATACAAACTTCTAAATACGATTATTATTATTTAAGAGGCCGTTCTATACAGCTAAAATGAATTTAAAACGAATTTATTAATTTTTGGTAATTTTATAAATGCGAGATTTTTATAATTCCCCAGGCTAAACCGTAAGTGATAAAAATTTCTAAATACGAGTATTATTATTTAAGACGTCGTTCTATCCACCTAAAATGAGTTTAAATCGAATTTATTAATTTTCGGCAATTTAAAAAATGCGAGATTTTTATAATTGGGAGCCGAAAAATTCCAGATTTTTATAATTGCCCAGGCTAAACCGTAGGTGATACAAACTTCTAAATACGATTATTATTATTTAAGACATCGTTCTATGCAGCTAAAATGAATTTAAAACGAATTTATTAATTTTTGGCAATTTTAAAAATGCGAGATTTTTATAATTGGGAGCTGAAAAATGCCAGATTTTTATAATTGCCCAGGCTAAACCGTAGGTGATACAAACTTCTAAATAAGATTATTATTATTTAAGAGGCCGTTCTATACAGCTAAAATGAATTTAAAACGAATTTATTAATTTTTGGTAATTTTATAAATGCGAGATTTTTATAATTCCCCAGGCTAAACTGTAAGTGATAAAAATTTCTAAATACGATTATTATTATTTAAGACGTCGTTCTATCCACCTAAAATGAGTTTAAATCGAATTTATTAATTTTCGGCAATTTAAAAAATGCGAGATTTTTATAATTGGGAGCCGAAAAATGCCAGATTTTTATAATTGCCCAGGCTAAACCGTAGGTGATACAAACTTCTAAATACGATTATTATTATTTAAGACATCGTTCTATGCAGCTAAAATGAATTTAAAACGAATTTATTAATTTTTGGCAATTTTAAAAATGCGAGATTTTTATAATTGGGAGCTGAAAAATGCCAGATTTTTATAATTGCCCAGGCTAAACCGTAGGTGATACAAACTTCTAAATACGATTATTATTATTTAAGAGGCCGTTCTATACAGCTAAAATGAATTTAAAACGAATTTATTAATTTTTGGTAATTTTATAAATGCGAGATTTTTGTAATTCCCCAGGCTAAACCGTAAGTGATAAAAATTTCTAAATACGATTATTATTATTTAAGACGTCGTTCTATCCACCTAAACTGAGTTTAAATCGAATTTATTAATTTTCGGTAATTTAAAAAATGCGAGATTTTTATAATTGGGAGCCTAAAAATGCCAGATTTTTATAATTGCCCAGGCTAAACCGTAGGTGATACAAACTTCTAAATACGATTAGAATTATTTAGGAGGCCGTTCTATACAGCTAAAATGAATTTAAAAAGAATTTATTAATGTTTGGTAATTTTATTAATTGGAGATTTTTATAATTCCCCAGGCTAAACCGTAAGTGATAAAAATTTCTAAATACGATTATTATTATTTAAGACGTCGTTCTATACACCTAAAATGAGTTTAAATCGAATTTATTAATTTTCGGCAATTTAAAAAATGCGAGATTTTTATAATTGGGAGCCGAAAAATGCCAGATTTTTATAATTGCTCAGGCTAAACCGTAGGTGATACAAACTTCTAAATACGATTATTATTATTTAAGAGGCCGTTCTATACAGCTAAAATGAATTTAAAACGAATTTATTAATTTTTGGTAATTTTATAAATGCGAGATTTTTATAATTCCCCAGGCTACACCGTAAGTGATAAAAATTTCTAAATACGATTATTATTATTATTTAAGACGTCGTTCTATCCACCTAAAATGAGTTTAAATCGAATTTATTAATTTTCGGCAATTTAAAAAATGCGAGATTTTTATAATTGGGAGCCGAAAAATGCCAGATTTTTATAATTGCTCAGGCTAAACCGTAGGTGATACAAACTTCTAAATACGATTATTATTATTTAAGAGGCCGTTCTATACAGCTAAAATGAATTTAAAACGAATTTATTAATTTTTGGTAATTTTATAAATGCGAGATTTTTATAATTCCCCAGGCTACACCGTAAGTGATAAAAATTTCTAAATACGATTATTATTATTTAAGACGTCGTTCTATCCACCTAAAATGAGTTTAAATCGAATTTATTAATTTTCGGCAATTTAAAAAATGCGAGACTTTTATAATTGGGAGCCGAAAAATGCCAGATTTTTATAATTGCCCAGGCTAAACCGTAGGTGATACAAACTTCTAAATACGATTAGAATTATTTAGGAGGCCGTTCTATACAGCTAAAATGAATTTAAAAAGAATTTATTAATTTTTGGTAATTTTATTAATTGGAGATTTTTATAATTCCCCAGGCTAAACCGTAAGTGATAAAAATTTCTAAATACGATTATTATTATTTAAGACGTCGTTCTATCCACCTAAAATGAGTTTAAATCGAATTTATTAATTTTCGGCAATTTAAAAAATGCGAGATTTTTATAATTGGGAGCTGAAAAATGCCAGATTTTTATAATTGCCCAGGCTAAACCGTAGGTGATACAAACTTCTAAATACGATTATTATTATTTAAGACATCGTTCTATGCAGCTAAAATGAATTTAAAACGAATTTATTAATTTTTGGCAATTTTAAAAATGCGAGATTTTTATAATTGGGAGCTGAAAAATGCCAGATTTTTATAATTGCCCAGGCTAAACCGTATTTGATACAAACTTCTAAATACGATTATTATTATTTAAGACATTGTTCTATGCAGCTAAAATGAATTTAAAACGAATTTATTAATTTTTGGCAATTTTAAAAATGCGAGATTTTTATAATTGGGAGCTGAAAAATGCTAGATTTTTATAATTGCCCAGGCTAAACCGTAGGTGATACAAACTTCTAAATACGATTATTATTATTTAGGACATCGTTCTATGCAGCTAAAATGAATTTAAAACGAATTTATTAATTTTTGGCAATTTTAAAAATGCGAGATTTTTATAATTGGGAGCTGAAAAATGCCAGATTTTTATAATTGCCCAGGCTAAACCGTAGGTGATACAAACTTCTAAATACGATTATTATTATTTAAGAGGCCGTTCTATACAGCTAAAATGAATTTAAAACGAATTTATTAATTTTTGGTAATTTTATAAATGCGAGATTTTTATAATTCCCCAGGCTAAACCGTAAGTGATAAAAATTTCTAAATACGATTATTATTATTTAAGACGTCATTCTATCCACCTAAAATGAGTTTAAATCGAATTTATTAATTTTCGGCAATTTAAAAAATGCGAGATTTTTATAATTGGAAGCCGAAAAATGCCAGATTTTTTTAATTGCCCAGGCTAAACCGTAGGTGATACAAACTTCTAAATACGATTAGAATTATTTAGGAGGCCGTTCTATACAGCTAAAATGAATTTAAAAAGAATTTATTAATTTTTGGTAATTTTATTAATTGGAGATTTTTATAATTCCCCAGGCTAAACCGTAAGTGATAAAAATTTCTAAATACGATTAATATTATTTAAGACGTCGTTCTATCCACCTAAAATGAGTTTAAATCGAATTTATTAATTTTCGGCAATTTTAAAAATGCGAGATTTTTATAATTGGGAACCGATAAATGCCAGATTTTTATAATTGCCCAGGCTAAACCGTAGGTGATACAAACTTCTAAATACGATTATTATTATTTAAGAGGCCGTTCTATACAGCTAAAATGAATTTAAAACGAATTTATTAATTTTTGGTAATTTTATAAATGCGAGATTTTTATAATTCCCCAGGCTAAACCGTAAGTGATAAAAATTTCTAAATACGATTATTATTATTTAAGACGTCGTTCTATCCACCTAAAATGAGTTTAAATCGAATTTATTAATTTTCGGCAATTTAAAAATGCGAGATTTTTATAATTGGGAGCCGAAAAATGCCAGATTTTTATAATTGCCCAGGCTAAACCGTAGGTGATACAAACTTCTAAATACGATTATTATTATTTAAGACATCGTTCTATGCAGCTAAAATGAATTTAAAACGAATTTATTAATTTTTGGCAATTTTAAAAATGCGAGATTTTTATAATTGGGAGCTGAAAAATGCCAGATTTTTATAATTGCCCAGGCTAAACCGTAGGTGATACAAACTTCTAAATACGATTATTATTATTTCAGAGGCCGTTCTATTCAGCTAAAATGAATTTAAAACGAATTTATTAATTTTTGGTAATTTTATAAATGCGAGATTTTTATAATTCCCCAGGCTACACCGTAAGTGATAAAAATTTCTAAATACGATTATTATTATTTAAGACGTCGTTCTATCCACCTAAAATGAGTTTAAATCGAATTTATTAGTTTTCGGCAATTTAAAAAATGCGAGACTTTTATAATTGGGAGCCGAAAAATGCCAGATTTTTATAATTGCCCCGGCTAAACCGTAGGTGATACAAACTTCTAAATACGATTATTATTATTTAAGACATCGTTCTATGCAGCTAAAATGAATTTAAAACGAATTTATTAATTTTTGGCAATTTTAAAAATGCGAGATTTTTATAATTGGGAGCTGAAAAATGCCAGATTTTTATAATTGCCCAGGCTAAACCGTAGGTGATACAAACTTCTAAATACGATTATTATTATTTAAGACATCATTCTATGCAGCTAAAATGAATTTAAAACGAATTTATTAATTTTTGGCAATTTTAAAAATGCGAGATTTTTATAATTGGGAGCTGAAAAATGCCAGATTTTTATAATTGCCCAGGCTAAACCGTAGGTGATACAAACTTCTAAATACGATTATTATTATTTAAGACATCATTCTATGCAGCTAAAATGAATTTAAAACGAATTTATTAATTTTTGGCAATTTTAAAAATGCGAGATTTTTATAATTGGGAGCTGAAAAATGCCAGATTTTTATAATTGCCCAATCTAAACCGTAGGTGATACAAACTTCTAAATACGATTATTATTATTTAAGAGGCAGTTCTATACAGCTAAAATGAATTTAAAACGAATTTATTAATTTTTGGTAATTTTATAAATGCGAGATTTTTATAATTCCCCAGGGTACACCGTAAGTGATAAAAATTTCTAAATACGATTATTATTATTTAAGACGTCGTTCTATCCACCTAAAATGAGTTTAAATCGAATTTATTAATTTTCGGCAATTTAAAAAATGCGAGATTTTTATAATTGGGAGCCGAAAAATGCCAGATTTTTATAATTGCCCAGGCTAAATCGTAGGTGATACAAACTGCTAAATACGATTATTATTATTTAAGACATCGTTCTATGCAGCTAAAATGAATTTAAAACGAATTTATTAATTTTTGGCAATTTTAAAAATGCGAGATTTTTATAATTGGGAGCTGAAAAATGCCAGATTTTTATAATTGCCCAGGCTAAACCGTAGGTGATACAAACTTCTAAATACGATTATTATTATTTAAGAGGCCGTTCTATACAGCTAAAATGAATTTAAAAAGAATTTATTAATTTTTGGTAATTTTATTAATTGGAGATTTTTATAATTCCCCAGGCTAAACCGTAAGTGATAAAAATTTCTAAATACGATTATTATTATTTAAGACGTCGTTCTATCCACCTAAAATGAGTTTAAATCGAATTTATTAATTTTCGGCAATTTTAAAAATGCGAGATTTTTATAATTGGGAACCGAAAAATGCCAGATTTTTATAATTGCCCAGGCTAAACCGTAGGTGATACAAACTTCTAAATACGATTATTATTATTTAAGAGGCCGTTCTATACAGCTAAAATGAATTTAAAACGAATTTATTAATTTTTGGTAATTTTATAAATGCGAGATTTTTATAATTGGGAGCTGAAAAATGCCAGATTTTTATAATTGCCCAGGCTAAACCGTAGGTGATACAAACTTCTAAATACGATTATTATTATTTAAGAGGCCGTACTATACAGCTAAAATGAATTTAAAACGAATTTATTAATTTTTGGCAATTTTAAAAATGCGAGATTTTTATAATTGGGAGCTGAAAAATGCCAGATTTTTATAATTGCCAAGGCTAAACCGTAGGTGATACAAACTTCTAAATACGATTATTATTATTTAAAACATCGTTCTATGCAGCTAAAATGAATTTAAAACGAATTTATTAATTTTTGGCAATTTTAAAAATGCGAGATTTTTATAATTGGGAGCTGAAAAATGCCAGATTTTTATAATTGCCCAGGCTAAACCGTAGGTGATACAAACTTCTAAATACGATTATTATTATTTAAGACGTCGTTCTATCCACCTAAAATGAGTTTAAATCGAATTTATAAATTTTCGGCAATTTAAAAAATGCGAGATTTTTATAATTGGGAGCCGAAAAATGCCAGATTTTTATAATTGCCCAGGCTAAACCGTAGGTGATACAAACTTCTAAATACGATTATTATTATTTAAGAGGCCGTTCTATACAGCTAAAATGAATTTAAAACGAATTTATTAATTTTTGGTAATTTTATAAATGCGAGATTTTTATAATTGGGAGCCGAAAAATGCCAGATTTTTATAATTGCCCAGGCTAAACCGTAGGTGATACAAACTTCTAAATACGATTATTATTATTTAAGACATCGTTCTATGCAGCTAAAATGAATTTAAAACGAATTTATTAATTTTTGGTAATTTTATAAATGCGAGATTTTTATAATTCCCCAGGCTAAACCGTAAGTGATAAAAATTTCTAAATACGATTATTATTATTTAAGACGTCGTTCTATCCACCTAAAATGAGTTTAAATCGAATTTATTAATTTTCGGCAATTTAAAAAATGCGAGATTTTTATAATTGGGAGCCGAAAAATGCCAGATTTTTATAATTGCCCAGGCTAAACCGTAGGTGATACAAACTTCTAAATACGATTATTATTATTTAAGAGGCCGTTCTATACAGCTAAAATGAATTTAAAAAGAATTTATTAATTTTTGGTAATTTTATTAATTGTAGATTTTTATAATTCCCCAGGCTAAACCGTAAGTGATAAAAATTTCTAAATACGATTATTATTATTTAAGACGTCGTTCTATCCACCTAAAATGAGTTTAAATCGAATTTATTAATTTTCGGCAATTTTAAAAATGCGAGATTTTTATAATTGGGAACCGAAAAATGCCAGATTTTTATAATTGCCCAGGCTAAACCGTAGGTGATACAAACTTCTAAATACGATTATTATTATTTAAGAGGCCGTTCTATACAGCTAAAATGAATTTAAAACGAATTTATTAATTTTTGGTAATTTTATAAATGCGAGATTTTTATAATTCCCCAGGCTAAACCGTAAGTGATAAAAATTTCTAAATACGATTATTATTATTTAAGACGTCGTTCTATCCACCTAAAATGAGTTTAAATCGAATTTATTAATTTTCGGCAATTTAAAAAATGCGAGATTTTTATAATTGGGAGCCGAAAAATGCCAGATTTTTATAATTGCCCAGGCTAAACCGTAGGTGATACAAACTTCTAAATACGATTATTATTATTTAAGACATCGTTCTATGCAGCTAAAATGAATTTAAAACGAATTTATTAATTTTTGGCAATTTTAAAAATGCGAGATTTTTATAATTGGGAGCTGAAAAATGCCAGATTTTTATAATTGCCCAGGCTAAACCGTAGGTGATACAAACTTCTAAATACGATTATTATTATTTAAGACATCGTTCTATGCAGCTAAAATGAATTTAAAACGAATTTATTAATTTTTGGCAATTTTAAAAATGCGAGATTTTTATAATTGGGAGCTGAAAAATGCCAGATTTTTATAATTGCCCAGGCTAAACCGTAGGTGATACAAACTTCTAAATACGATTATTATTATTTAAGAGGCCGTTCTATACAGCTAAAATGAATTTAAAACGAATTTATTAATTTTTGGCAATTTTAAAAATGCGAGATTTTTATAATTGGGAGCTGAAAAATGCCAGATTTTTATAATTGCCCAGGCTAAACCGTAGGTGATACAAACTTCTAAATACGATTATTATTATTTAAGAGGCCGTACTATACAGCTAAAATGAATTTAAAACGAATTTATTAATTTTTGGCAATTTTAAAAATGCGAGATTTTTATAATTGGGAGCTGAAAAATACCAGATTTTTATAATTGCCAAGGCTAAACCGTAGGTGATACAAACTTCTAAATACGATTATTATTATTTAAAACATCGTTCTATGCAGCTAAAATGAATTTAAAACGAATTTATTAATTTTTGGCAATTTTAAAAATGCGAGATTTTTATAATTGGGAGCTGAAAAATGCCAGATTTTTATAATTGCCCAGGCTAAACCGTAGGTGATACAAACTTCTAAATACGATTATTATTATTTAAGACGTCGTTCTATCCACCTAAAATGAGTTTAAATCGAATTTATTAATTTTCGGCAATTTAAAAAATGCGAGATTTTTATAATTGGGAGCCGAAAAATGCCAGATTTTTATAATTGCCCAGGCTAAACCGTAGGTGATACAAACTTCTAAATACGATTATTATTATTTAAGAGGCCGTTCTATACAGCTAAAATGAATTTAAAACGAATTTATTAATTTTTGGTAATTTTATAAATGCGAGATTTTTATAATTGGGAGCCGAAAAATGCCAGATTTTTATAATTGCCCAGGCTAAACCGTAGGTGATACAAACTTCTAAATACGATTATTATTATTTAAGACATCGTTCTATGCAGCTAAAATGAATTTAAAACGAATTTATTAATTTTTGGTAATTTTATAAATGCGAGATTTTTATAATTCCCCAGGCTAAACCGTAAGTGATAAAAATTTCTAAATACGATTATTATTATTTAAGACGTCGTTCTATCCACCTAAAATGAGTTTAAATCGAATTTATTAATTTTCGGCAATTTAAAAAATGCGAGATTTTTATAATTGGGAGCCGAAAAATGCCAGATTTTTATAATTGCCCAGGCTAAACCGTAGGTGATACAAACTTCTAAATACGATTAGAATTATTTAGGAGGCCGTTCTATACAGCTAAAATGAATTTAAAAAGAATTTATTAATTTTTGGTAATTTTATTAATTGGAGATTTTTATAATTCCCCAGGCTAAACCGTAAGTGATAAAAATTTCTAAATACGATTATTATTATTTAAGACGTCGTTCTATCCACCTAAAATGAGTTTAAATCGAATTTATTAATTTTCGGCAATTTAAAAAATGCGAGACTTTTATAATTGGGAGCCGAAAAATGCCAGATTTTTATAATTGCCCAGGCTAAACCGTAGGTGATACAAACTTCTAAATACGATTAGAATTATTTAGGAGGCCGTTCTATACAGCTAAAATGAATTTAAAAAGAATTTATTAATTTTTGGTAATTTTATTAATTGGAGATTTTTATAATTCCCCAGGCTAAACCGTAAGTGATAAAAATTTCTAAATACGATTATTATTATTTAAGACGTCGTTCTATCCACCTAAAATGAGTTTAAATCGAATTTATTAATTTTCGGCAATTTTAAAAATGCGAGATTTTTATAATTGGGAACCGAAAAATGCCAGATTTTTATAATTGCCCAGGCTAAACCGTAGGTGATACAAACTTCTAAATACGATTATTATTATTTCAGAGGCCGTTCTATTCAGCTAAAATGAATTTAAAACGAATTTATTAATTTTTGGTAATTTTATAAATGCGAGATTTTTATAATTCCCCAGGCTACACCGTAAGTGATAAAAATTTCTAAATACGATTATTATTATTTAAGACGTCGTTCTATCCACCTAAAATGAGTTTAAATCGAATTTATTAGTTTTCGGCAATTTAAAAAATGCGAGACTTTTATAATTGGGAGCCGAAAAATGCCAGATTTTTATAATTGCCCCGGCTAAACCGTAGGTGATACAAACTTCTAAATACGATTATTATTATTTAAGACATCGTTCTATGCAGCTAAAATGAATTTAAAACGAATTTATTAATTTTTGGCAATTTTAAAAATGCGAGATTTTTATAATTGGGAGCTGAAAAATGCCAGATTTTTATAATTGCCCAGGCTAAACCGTAGGTGATACAAACTTCTAAATACGATTATTATTATTTAAGACATCATTCTATGCAGCTAAAATGAATTTAAAACGAATTTATTAATTTTTGGCAATTTTAAAAATGCGAGATTTTTATAATTGGGAGCTGAAAAATGCCAGATTTTTATAATTGCCCAGGCTAAACCGTAGGTGATACAAACTTCTAAATACGATTATTATTATTTAAGACATCATTCTATGCAGCTAAAATGAATTTAAAACGAATTTATTAATTTTTGGCAATTTTAAAAATGCGAGATTTTTATAATTGGGAGCTGAAAAATGCCAGATTTTTATAATTGCCCAATCTAAACCGTAGGTGATACAAACTTCTAAATACGATTATTATTATTTAAGAGGCAGTTCTATACAGCTAAAATGAATTTAAAACGAATTTATTAATTTTTGGTAATTTTATAAATGCGAGATTTTTATAATTCCCCAGGGTACACCGTAAGTGATAAAAATTTCTAAATACGATTATTATTATTTAAGACGTCGTTCTATCCACCTAAAATGAGTTTAAATCGAATTTATTAATTTTCGGCAATTTAAAAAATGCGAGATTTTTATAATTGGGAGCCGAAAAATGCCAGATTTTTATAATTGCCCAGGCTAAATCGTAGGTGATACAAACTGCTAAATACGATTATTATTATTTAAGACATCGTTCTATGCAGCTAAAATGAATTTAAAACGAATTTATTAATTTTTGGCAATTTTAAAAATGCGAGATTTTTATAATTGGGAGCTGAAAAATGCCAGATTTTTATAATTGCCCAGGCTAAACCGTAGGTGATACAAACTTCTAAATACGATTATTATTATTTAAGAGGCCGTTCTATACAGCTAAAATGAATTTAAAAAGAATTTATTAATTTTTGGTAATTTTATTAATTGGAGATTTTTATAATTCCCCAGGCTAAACCGTAAGTGATAAAAATTTCTAAATACGATTATTATTATTTAAGACGTCGTTCTATCCACCTAAAATGAGTTTAAATCGAATTTATTAATTTTCGGCAATTTTAAAAATGCGAGATTTTTATAATTGGGAACCGAAAAATGCCAGATTTTTATAATTGCCCAGGCTAAACCGTAGGTGATACAAACTTCTAAATACGATTATTATTATTTAAGAGGCCGTTCTATACAGCTAAAATGAATTTAAAACGAATTTATTAATTTTTGGTAATTTTATAAATGCGAGATTTTTATAATTGGGAGCTGAAAAATGCCAGATTTTTATAATTGCCCAGGCTAAACCGTAGGTGATACAAACTTCTAAATACGATTATTATTATTTAAGAGGCCGTACTATACAGCTAAAATGAATTTAAAACGAATTTATTAATTTTTGGCAATTTTAAAAATGCGAGATTTTTATAATTGGGAGCTGAAAAATGCCAGATTTTTATAATTGCCAAGGCTAAACCGTAGGTGATACAAACTTCTAAATACGATTATTATTATTTAAAACATCGTTCTATGCAGCTAAAATGAATTTAAAACGAATTTATTAATTTTTGGCAATTTTAAAAATGCGAGATTTTTATAATTGGGAGCTGAAAAATGCCAGATTTTTATAATTGCCCAGGCTAAACCGTAGGTGATACAAACTTCTAAATACGATTATTATTATTTAAGACGTCGTTCTATCCACCTAAAATGAGTTTAAATCGAATTTATAAATTTTCGGCAATTTAAAAAATGCGAGATTTTTATAATTGGGAGCCGAAAAATGCCAGATTTTTATAATTGCCCAGGCTAAACCGTAGGTGATACAAACTTCTAAATACGATTATTATTATTTAAGAGGCCGTTCTATACAGCTAAAATGAATTTAAAACGAATTTATTAATTTTTGGTAATTTTATAAATGCGAGATTTTTATAATTGGGAGCCGAAAAATGCCAGATTTTTATAATTGCCCAGGCTAAACCGTAGGTGATACAAACTTCTAAATACGATTATTATTATTTAAGACATCGTTCTATGCAGCTAAAATGAATTTAAAACGAATTTATTAATTTTTGGTAATTTTATAAATGCGAGATTTTTATAATTCCCCAGGCTAAACCGTAAGTGATAAAAATTTCTAAATACGATTATTATTATTTAAGACGTCGTTCTATCCACCTAAAATGAGTTTAAATCGAATTTATTAATTTTCGGCAATTTAAAAAATGCGAGATTTTTATAATTGGGAGCCGAAAAATGCCAGATTTTTATAATTGCCCAGGCTAAACCGTAGGTGATACAAACTTCTAAATACGATTATTATTATTTAAGAGGCCGTTCTATACAGCTAAAATGAATTTAAAAAGAATTTATTAATTTTTGGTAATTTTATTAATTGGAGATTTTTATAATTCCCCAGGCTAAACCGTAAGTGATAAAAATTTCTAAATACGATTATTATTATTTAAGACGTCGTTCTATCCACCTAAAATGAGTTTAAATCGAATTTATTAATTTTCGGCAATTTTAAAAATGCGAGATTTTTATAATTGGGAACCGAAAAATGCCAGATTTTTATAATTGCCCAGGCTAAACCGTAGGTGATACAAACTTCTAAATACGATTATTATTATTTAAGAGGCCGTTCTATACAGCTAAAATGAATTTAAAACGAATTTATTAATTTTTGGTAATTTTATAAATGCGAGATTTTTATAATTCCCCAGGCTAAACCGTAAGTGATAAAAATTTCTAAATACGATTATTATTATTTAAGACGTCGTTCTATCCACCTAAAATGAGTTTAAATCGAATTTATTAATTTTCGGCAATTTAAAAAATGCGAGATTTTTATAATTGGGAGCCGAAAAATGCCAGATTTTTATAATTGCCCAGGCTAAACCGTAGGTGATACAAACTTCTAAATACGATTATTATTATTTAAGACATCGTTCTATGCAGCTAAAATGAATTTAAAACGAATTTATTAATTTTTGGCAATTTTAAAAATGCGAGATTTTTATAATTGGGAGCTGAAAAATGCCAGATTTTTATAATTGCCCAGGCTAAACCGTAGGTGATACAAACTTCTAAATACGATTATTATTATTTAAGACATCGTTCTATGCAGCTAAAATGAATTTAAAACGAATTTATTAATTTTTGGCAATTTTAAAAATGCGAGATTTTTATAATTGGGAGCTGAAAAATGCCAGATTTTTATAATTGCCCAGGCTAAACCGTAGGTGATACAAACTTCTAAATACGATTATTATTATTTAAGAGGCCGTTCTATACAGCTAAAATGAATTTAAAACGAATTTATTAATTTTTGGCAATTTTAAAAATGCGAGATTTTTATAATTGGGAGCTGAAAAATGCCAGATTTTTATAATTGCCCAGGCTAAACCGTAGGTGATACAAACTTCTAAATACGATTATTATTATTTAAGAGGCCGTACTATACAGCTAAAATGAATTTAAAACGAATTTATTAATTTTTGGCAATTTTAAAAATGCGAGATTTTTATAATTGGGAGCTGAAAAATACCAGATTTTTATAATTGCCAAGGCTAAACCGTAGGTGATACAAACTTCTAAATACGATTATTATTATTTAAAACATCGTTCTATGCAGCTAAAATGAATTTAAAACGAATTTATTAATTTTTGGCAATTTTAAAAATGCGAGATTTTTATAATTGGGAGCTGAAAAATGCCAGATTTTTATAATTGCCCAGGCTAAACCGTAGGTGATACAAACTTCTAAATACGATTATTATTATTTAAGACGTCGTTCTATCCACCTAAAATGAGTTTAAATCGAATTTATTAATTTTCGGCAATTTAAAAAATGCGAGATTTTTATAATTGGGAGCCGAAAAATGCCAGATTTTTATAATTGCCCAGGCTAAACCGTAGGTGATACAAACTTCTAAATACGATTATTATTATTTAAGAGGCCGTTCTATACAGCTAAAATGAATTTAAAACGAATTTATTAATTTTTGGTAATTTTATAAATGCGAGATTTTTATAATTGGGAGCCGAAAAATGCCAGATTTTTATAATTGCCCAGGCTAAACCGTAGGTGATACAAACTTCTAAATACGATTATTATTATTTAAGACATCGTTCTATGCAGCTAAAATGAATTTAAAACGAATTTATTAATTTTTGGTAATTTTATAAATGCGAGATTTTTATAATTCCCCAGGCTAAACCGTAAGTGATAAAAATTTCTAAATACGATTATTATTATTTAAGACGTCGTTCTATCCACCTAAAATGAGTTTAAATCGAATTTATTAATTTTCGGCAATTTAAAAAATGCGAGATTTTTATAATTGGGAGCCGAAAAATGCCAGATTTTTATAATTGCCCAGGCTAAACCGTAGGTGATACAAACTTCTAAATACGATTAGAATTATTTAGGAGGCCGTTCTATACAGCTAAAATGAATTTAAAAAGAATTTATTAATTTTTGGTAATTTTATTAATTGGAGATTTTTATAATTCCCCAGGCTAAACCGTAAGTGATAAAAATTTCTAAATACGATTATTATTATTTAAGACGTCGTTCTATCCACCTAAAATGAGTTTAAATCGAATTTATTAATTTTCGGCAATTTAAAAAATGCGAGACTTTTATAATTGGGAGCCGAAAAATGCCAGATTTTTATAATTGCCCAGGCTAAACCGTAGGTGATACAAACTTCTAAATACGATTAGAATTATTTAGGAGGCCGTTCTATACAGCTAAAATGAATTTAAAAAGAATTTATTAATTTTTGGTAATTTTATTAATTGGAGATTTTTATAATTCCCCAGGCTAAACCGTAAGTGATAAAAATTTCTAAATACGATTATTATTATTTAAGACGTCGTTCTATCCACCTAAAATGAGTTTAAATCGAATTTATTAATTTTCGGCAATTTTAAAAATGCGAGATTTTTATAATTGGGAACCGAAAAATGCCAGATTTTTATAATTGCCCAGGCTAAACCGTAGGTGATACAAACTTCTAAATACGATTATTATTATTTAAGACATCGTTCTATGCAGCTAAAATGAATTTAAAACGAATTTATTAATTTTTGGCAATTTTAAAAATGCGAGATTTTTATAATTGGGAGCTGAAAAATGCCAGATTTTTATAATTGCCCAGGCTAAACCGTAGGTGATACAAACTTCTAAATACGATTATTATTATTTAAGACATCATTCTATGCAGCTAAAATGAATTTAAAACGAATTTATTAATTTTTGGCAATTTTAAAAATGCGAGATTTTTATAATTGGGAGCTGAAAAATGCCAGATTTTTATAATTGCCCAATCTAAACCGTAGGTGATACAAACTTCTAAATACGATTATTATTATTTAAGAGGCCGTTCTATACAGCTAAAATGAATTTAAAACGAATTTATTAATTTTTGGTAATTTTATAAATGCGAGATTTTTATAATTCCCCAGGGTACACCGTAAGTGATAAAAATTTCTAAATACGATTATTATTATTTAAGACGTCGTTCTATCCACCTAAAATGAGTTTAAATCGAATTTATTAATTTTCGGCAATTTAAAAAATGCGAGATTTTTATAATTGGGAGCCGAAAAATGCCAGATTTTTATAATTGCCCAGGCTAAATCGTAGGTGATACAAACTTCTAAATACGATTATTATTATTTAAGACATCGTTCTATACAGCTAAAATGAATTTAAAAAGAATTTATTAATTTTTGGTAATTTTATTAATTGGAGATTTTTATAATTCCCCAGGCCAAACCGTAAGTGATAAAAATTTCTAAATACGATTATTATTATTTAAGACGTCGTTCTATCCACCTAAAATGAGTTTAAATCGAATTTATTAATTTTCGGCAATTTTAAAAATGCGAGATTTTTATAATTGGGAACCGAAAAATGCCAGATTTTTATAATTGCCCAGGCTAAACCGTAGGTGATACAAACTTCTAAATACGATTATTATTATTTAAGAGGCCGTTCTATACAGCTAAAATGAATTTAAAACGAATTTATTAATTTTTGGTAATTTTATAAAAGCGAGATTTTTATAATTCCCCAGGCTAAACCGTAAGTGATAAAAATTTCTAAATACGATTATTATTATTTAAGACGTCGTTCTATCCACCTAAAATGAGTTTAAATCGAATTTATTAATTTTCGGCAATTTAAAAAATGCGAGATTTTTATAATTGGGAGCCGAAAAATGCCAGATTTTTATAATTGCCCAGGCTAAACCGTAGGTGATACAAACTTCTAAATACGATTATTATTATTTAAGACATCGTTCTATGCAGCTAAAATGAATTTAAAACGAATTTATTAATTTTTGGCAATTTTAAAAATGCGAGATTTTTATAATTGGGAGCTGAAAAATGCCAGATTTTTATAATTGCCCAGGCTAAACCGTAGGTGATACAAACTTCTAAATACGATTATTATTATTTAAGACATCGTTCTATGCAGCTAAAATGAATTTAAAACGAATTTATTAATTTTTGGCAATTTTAAAAATGCGAGATTTTTATAATTGGGAGCTGAAAAATGCCAGATTTTTATAATTGCCCAGGCTAAACCGTAGGTGATACAAACTTCTAAATACGATTATTATTATTTAAGAGGCCGTTCTATACAGCTAAAATGAATTTAAAACGAATTTATTAATTTTTGGCAATTTTAAAAATGCGAGATTTTTATAATTGGGAGCTGAAAAATGCCAGATTTTTATAATTGCCCAGGCTAAACCGTAGGTGATACAAACTTCTAAATACGATTATTATTATTTAAGAGGCCGTACTATACAGCTAAAATGAATTTAAAACGAATTTATTAATTTTTGGCAATTTTAAAAATGCGAGATTTTTATAATTGGGAGCTGAAAAATGCCAGATTTTTATAATTGCCCAGGCTAAACCGTAGGTGATACAAACTTCTAAATACGATTATTATTATTTAAAACATCGTTCTATGCAGCTAAAATGAATTTAAAACGAATTTATTAATTTTTGGCAATTTTAAAAATGCGAGATTTTTATAATTGGGAGCTGAAAAATGCCAGATTTTTATAATTGCCCAGGCTAAACCGTAGGTGATACAAACTTCTAAATACGATTAGAATTATTTAGGAGGCCGTTCTATACAGCTAAAATGAATTTAAAAAGAATTTATTAATTTTTGGTAATTTTATTAATTGGAGATTTTTATAATTCCCCAGGCTAAACCGTAAGTGATAAAAATTTCTAAATACGATAATTATTATTTAAGACGTCGTTCTATCCACCTAAAATGAGTTTAAATCGAATTTATTAATTTTCGGCAATTTAAAAAATGCGAGACTTTTATAATTGGGAGCCGAAAAATGCCAGATTTTTATAATTGCCCAGGCTAAACCGTAGGTGATACAAACTTCTAAATACGATTATTATTATTTAAGACATCGTTCTATGCAGCTAAAATGAATTTAAAACGAATTTATTAATTTTTGGCAATTTTAAAAATGCGAGATTTTTATAATTGGGAGCTGAAAAATGCCAGATTTTTATAATTGCCCAGGCTAAACCGTAGGTGATACAAACTTCTAAATACGATTATTATTATTTAAGAGGCCGTTCTATACAGCTAAAATGAATTTAAAACGAATTTATTAATTTTTGGTAATTTTATAAATGCGAGATTTTTATAATTCCCCAGGCTAAACCGTAAGTGATAAAAATTTCTAAATACGATTATTATTATTTAAGACGTCGTTCTATCCACCTAAAATGAGTTTAAATCGAATTTATTAATTTTCGGCAATTTAAAAAATGCGAGACTTTTATAATTGGGAGCCGAAAAATGCCAGATTTTTATAATTGCCCAGGCTAAACCGTAGGTGATACAAACTTCTAAATACGATTATTATTATTTAAGACATCGTTCTATGCAGCTAAAATGAATTTAAAATGAATTTATTAATTTTTGGAAATTTTAAAAATGCGAGATTTTTATAATTGTGATCTGAAAAATCTCGCATTTTTAAAATTGCCAAAAATTAATAAATTCGTTTTAAATTCATTTTAGCTGCATAGAGCGATGTCTTAAATAATAATAATCGTATTTAGAAGTTTGTATCACCTACGGTTTAGCCTGGGCAATTATAAAAATCTGGCATTTTTCGGCTCCCAATTATAAAAGTCTCGCATTTTTTAAATTGCCGAAAATTAATAAATTCGATTTAAACTCATTTTAGGTGGATAGAACGACGTCTTAAATAATAATAATCGTATTTAGAAATTTTTATCACTTACGGTTTAGCCTGGGGAATTATAAAAATCTCGCATTTATAAAATTACCAAAAATTAATAAATTCGTTTTAAATTCATTTTAGCTGTATAGAACGGCCTCTTAAATAATAATAATCGTATTTAGAAGTTTGAATCACCTACGGTTTAGCCTGGGCAATTATAAAAATCTGGCATTTTTCAGCTCCCAATTATAAAAATCTCGCATTTTTAAAATTGCCAAAAATTAATAAATTCGTTTTAAATTCATTTTAGCTGCATAGAACGATGTCTTAAATAATAATAATCGTATTTAGAAGTTTGTATCACCTACGGTTTAGCCTGGGCAATTATAAAAATCTGGCATTTTTCGGCTCCCAATTATAAAAGTCTCGCATTTTTTAAATTGCCGAAAATTAATAAATTCGATTTAAACTCATTTTAGGTGGATAGAACGACGTCTTAAATAATAATAATCGTATTTAGAAATTTTTATCACTTACGGTTTAGCCTGGGGAATTATAAAAATCTCCAATTAATAAAATTACCAAAAATTAATAAATTCTTTTTAAATTTATTTTAGCTGTATAGAACGGCCTCCTAAATAATTCTAATCGTATTTAGAAGTTTGTATCACCTACGGTTTAGCCTGGGCAATTATAAAAATCTGGCATTTTTCGGCTCCCAATTATAAAAATCTCGCATTTTTTAAATTGCCGAAAATTAATAAATTCGATTTAAACTCATTTTAGGTGGATAGAACGACGTCTTAAATAATAATAATCGTATTTAGAAATTTTTATCACTTACGGTTTAGCGTGGGGAATTATAAAAATCTCGCATTTATAAAATTACCAAAAATTAATAAATTCGTTTTAAATTCATTTTAGCTGTATAGAACGGCCTCTTAAATAATAATAATCGTATTTAGAAGTTTGTATCACCTACGGTTTAGCCTGGGCAATTATAAAAATCTGGCATTTTTCAGCTCCCAATTATAAAAATCTCGCATTTTTAAAATTGCCAAAAATTAATAAATTCGTTTTGAATTCATTTTAGCTGCATAGAACGATGTCTTAAACAATAATAATCGTATTTAGAAGTTTGTATCACCTACGGTTTAGCCTGGGCAATTATAAAAATCTCGCATTTTTTAAATTGCCGAAAATTAATAAATTCGATTTAAACTCATTTTAGGTGGATAGAACGACGTCTTAAATAATAATAATCGTATTTAGAAATTTTTATCACTTACGGTTTAGCCTGGGGAATTATAAAAATCTCCAATTAATAAAATTACCAAAAATTAATAAATTCGTTTTAAATTCATTTTAGCTGTATAGAACGGCCTCTTAAATAATAATAATCGTATTTAGAAGTTTGTATCACCTACGGTTTAGCCTGGGCAATTATAAAAATCTGGCATTTTTCGGTTCCCAATTATAAAAATCTCGCATTTTTAAAATTGCCGAAAATTAATAAATTCGATTTAAACTCATTTTAGGTGGATAGAACGACGTCTTAAATAATAATAATCGTATTTAGAAATTTTTATCACTTACGGTTTAGCCTGGGGAATTATAAAAATCTCGCATTTATAAAATTACCAAAAATTAATAAATTCGTTTTAAATTCATTTTAGCTGTATAGAACGGCCTCTTAAATAATAATAATCGTATTTAGAAGTTTGTATCACCTACGGTTTAGCCTGGGCAATTATAAAAATCTGGCATTTTTCAGCTCCCAATTATAAAAATCTCGCATTTTTAAAATTGCCAAAAATTAATAAATTCGTTTTAAATTCATTTTAGCTGCATAGAACGATGTCTTAAATAATAATAATCGTATTTAGAAGTTTGTATCACCTAAGGTTTAGCCTGGGCAATTATAAAAATCTCGCATTTATAAAATTACCAAAAATTAATAAATTCGTTTTAAATTCATTTTAGCTGTATAGAACGGCCTCTGAAATAATAATAATCGTATTTAGAAGTTTGTATCACCTACGGTTTAGCCTGGGCAATTATAAAAATCTGGCATTTTTCGGCTCCCAATTATAAACATCTCGCATTTTTTAAATTGCCGAAAATTAATAAATTCGATTTAAACTCATTTTAGGTGGATAGAACGACGTCTTAAATAATAATAATAATCGTATTTAGAAATTTTTATCACTTACGGTTTAGCCTGGGGAATTATAAAAATCTCGCATTTATAAAATTACCAAAAATTAATAAATTCGTTTTAAATTCATTTTAGCTGTATAGAACGGCCTCTTAAATAATAATAATCGTATTTAGAAGTTTGTATCATCTACGGTTTAGCCTGGGCAATTATAAAAATCTGGCATTTTTCAGCTCCCAATTATAAAAATCTCGCATTTTTAAAATTGCCAAAAATTAATAAATTCGTTTTAAATTCATTTTAGCTGCATAGAACGATGTCTTAAATAATAATAATCGTATTTAGAAGTTTGTATCACCTACGGTTTAGCCTGGGCAATTATAAAAATCTGGCATTTTTCGGCTCCCAATTATAAAAGTCTCGCATTTTTTAAATTGCCGAAAATTAATAAATTCGATTTAAACTCATTTTAGGTGGATAGAACGACGTCTTAAATAATAATAATCGTATTTAGAAATTTTTATCACTTACGGTTTAGCCTGGGGAATTATAAAAATCTCCAATTAATAAAATTACCAAAAATTAATAAATTCTTTTTAAATTTATTTTAGCTGTATAGAACGGCCTCCTAAATAATTCTAATCGTATTTAGAAGTTTGTATCACCTACGGTTTAGCCTGGGCAATTATAAAAATCTGGCATTTTTCGGCTCCCAATTATAAAAATCTCGCATTTTTTAAATTGCCGAAAATTAATAAATTCGATTTAAACTCATTTTAGGTGGATAGAACGACGTCTTAAATAATAATAATCGTATTTAGAAATTTTTATCACTTACGGTTTAGCGTGGGGAATTATAAAAATCTCGCATTTATAAAATTACCAAAAATTAATAAATTCGTTTTAAATTCATTTTAGCTGTATAGAACGGCCTCTTAAATAATAATAATCGTATTTAGAAGTTTGTATCACCTACGGTTTAGCCTGGGCAATTATAAAAATCTGGCATTTTTCAGCTCCCAATTATAAAAATCTCGCATTTTTAAAATTGCCAAAAATTAATAAATTCGTTTTAAATTCATTTTAGCTGCATAGAACGATGTCTTAAACAATAATAATCGTATTTAGAAGTTTGTATCACCTACGGTTTAGCCTGGGCAATTATAAAAATCTCGCATTTTTTAAATTGCCGAAAATTAATAAATTCGATTTAAACTCATTTTAGGTGGATAGAACGACGTCTTAAATAATAATAATCGTATTTAGAAATTTTTATCACTTACGGTTTAGCCTGGGGAATTATAAAAATCTCCAATTAATAAAATTACCAAAAATTAATAAATTCGTTTTAAATTCATTTTAGCTGTATAGAACGGCCTCTTAAATAATAATAATCGTATTTAGAAGTTTGTATCACCTACGGTTTAGCCTGGGCAATTATAAAAATCTGGCATTTTTCGGTTCCCAATTATAAAAATCTCGCATTTTTAAAATTGCCGAAAATTAATAAATTCGATTTAAACTCATTTTAGGTGGATAGAACGACGTCTTAAATAATAATAATCGTATTTAGAAATTTTTATCACTTACGGTTTAGCCTGGGGAATTATAAAAATCTCGCATTTATAAAATTACCAAAAATTAATAAATTCGTTTTAAATTCATTTTAGCTGTATAGAACGGCCTCTTAAATAATAATAATCGTATTTAGAAGTTTGTATCACCTACGGTTTAGCCTGGGCAATTATAAAAATCTGGCATTTTTCAGCTCCCAATTATAAAAATCTCGCATTTTTAAAATTGCCAAAAATTAATAAATTCGTTTTAAATTCATTTTAGCTGCATAGAACGATGTCTTAAATAATAATAATCGTATTTAGAAGTTTGTATCACCTAAGGTTTAGCCTGGGCAATTATAAAAATCTCGCATTTATAAAATTACCAAAAATTAATAAATTCGTTTTAAATTCATTTTAGCTGTATAGAACGGCCTCTGAAATAATAATAATCGTATTTAGAAGTTTGTATCACCTACGGTTTAGCCTGGGCAATTATAAAAATCTGGCATTTTTCGGCTCCCAATTATAAACATCTCGCATTTTTTAAATTGCCGAAAATTAATAAATTCGATTTAAACTCATTTTAGGTGGATAGAACGACGTCTTAAATAATAATAATAATCGTATTTAGAAATTTTTATCACTTACGGTTTAGCCTGGGGAATTATAAAAATCTCGCATTTATAAAATTACCAAAAATTAATAAATTCGTTTTAAATTCATTTTAGCTGTATAGAACGGCCTCTTAAATAATAATAATCGTATTTAGAAGTTTGTATCATCTACGGTTTAGCCTGGGCAATTATAAAAATCTGGCATTTTTCAGCTCCCAATTATAAAAATCTCGCATTTTTAAAATTGCCAAAAATTAATAAATTCGTTTTAACCCTTAGAGTACTGCTGGGGTCGTTTTCTGACCCCAAAAATTGTTTTTATCAAAAATCTTTTGAAATGTTTTTTTTACAGCATTTGTCTTCTTGCAAGTCTATTTATTTCATTTAACGAATATTTTAAGATATACAACATCCCGGAATTTTTTAAATTTTCATAGTAATAGTAAAAAAGTTGGTTGGGGTCCTGCAGTCACCCCACGTAGTATTTTAAGTCGGTCAAAAACACGTAGCTTAATGCGCCATTTTTGTTGGTAATTCAGATACCTGTTTTATCGCTGTCACTTTTATGCTCTGTTAGTGTTGTGTCAGTGTTATATCAGTGCGGAAATTGGAGAATTAGCTTACTGTAAGTACTTATACGCCTATATAGAATATGCTAACAAAAATATTTATAATATCTACTATTTTAGTTCTTGTATAATGTCATATGAAAGAAGCCACTCGCTCACACAGCAAGAGCTTGAGGAAGAGATTTTGAGGTTATCTGATGACGATTTTGTTGAATCGGATAATGAAGAGGTTGTGTCAGAAGACGAGGATAACGTTGAATATGTAGAAGAGGAGGATGATGATTATATTCCTGAGCAAGAAAACGAAGATGTTGCTACGTCAGATAATGAAGTTGAAGAAGGTGAGTCGACTTTCAATCAATATAAAGCTAAATCTGGAAAGTTGTGGACACCAAATCCAACTACACGTGGCCGCCGTCGTTGTCATAACATCTTAGTTGAAAAAACAGGACTAACACGGTATTCGTCTACTGCAACTGACGTTTTGGATACTTTCAACCTATTTCTCACGAATGATATGAGAGAAATAATTTGCAGACACACTAATGAAGAAGCTGAAAGAGTTTATGGATCTTATAATGAAAAAAATACAGATAAACAAAAAAATTGGAAGATACTAACGGAAGTTGAGTTAGATGCCTTTATTGGAGTTCTACTTTCAGCAGGAGCTTTGCGTTGCAGAAAAGAACATACGACGGAAATGTGGACGACAGATGAATCAGTACGAAGGTCAATTTTCACAGCGGCAATGTCACGTGATAGATTTATCGCAATTCGTACATTTCTTAGATTTGACGACAAAATGACAAGACAAATTAGACGAGAAACGGATAAGTTAGCAGCAATCCGAAACATATGGGACAAATTAGTCGAGAACTGCAAAAAAAGTTTTGTACCAGGTGAATCACTAACAATAGACGAACAATTAGTGGCCTTTCGAGGAAATTGCCCATTTCGCCAATACATCAAATCTAAGCCCTCAAAATACGGGATTAAAATTTGGGCCTTGGCTGACGTTGAGACGACTTACCTGTACAATTTACAAATATACACTGGCAAGCTTCCGGGTGCGCAGCCAGAAAAGAACCAAGGGGCACGGGTTGTAAAAGATCTAATGACACCGCTTTTCAATACAGGTCGTGGAGTCACCACAGACAACTTTTTTACCTCAGCACCTTTGGCTGAAGAATTGCTTACGAAAAAAATTACAATTTTGGGAACGGTTAGAAAGAATAAACCCGACACGCCAGAGGAATTGAAGAAAATGGCAGGTAGAAGCGTGCATTCGTCAAAGTTTGCCTTTTCAGACAATCTTACTTTAGTTTCATGTGTGCCTAAAAAGGGAAGAATGGTCCATTTACTATCATCCCAACATGACAAGCCTGATATCTCTGAAAAAGAAGGGAAAAAACCGACAATGATTGAAGACTACAATTCCACCAAAGGCGCCGTGGATAATGCCGACAAACTCATTCGCGAGTACACATGCGCACGACGTACTGCTAGATGGCCCTTCAGAATATTTATGCAGTTATTGGATACGGCCGCATTGAATGCCTATGTCATTTATACGACGAAAAATCCAGAATGGATGAAAACCTGTTCATTCAGACGACGGTACTTTCTAAAAATGTTAGGAGGACAACTCGCAAAAGAAAACATGAAATTGCGTGTACCTTCTTTGCGAAATAATCAACACGTGCTAAGGGCTATTGAGGCATGCGGGGTGAATATTCACCCAACTGAGGGTGTGCAAGACGTACTGGAGCCTCAAGCTCGGAAGCGCGGAAGATGCCGGCTTTGTCCTAGGTCTACCGACAGAAAGATTGACGTCAAATGTAATTCTTGTCAAATGTTCATCTGTAAAAACCACAGACGTGGTGAAATCATCAAGAACGTTTACTGCTGCGATCATGAAAACCCATGAATGTTGAATGGCTTGAAAGTGATTTTTTTCAATTTTGCATTTAGTTTAATTCGAATGGTTCATTGTTTTGTTCTTTTGTTACTATTATTATGTTCTGTGTGCCAGCTATAATAAAAATATTAAAAATACTTATTGTTTTGTTACTAAGGTATGCTTTGCTTCAACCGAAGCTGGCGCGACATCGTGCTTGCAGCATAACAATCACGCCGGCTTCGGTTTTAACTTTAATAAAAATATTTCATCAAAAATATATTTATACAGCTATGTTTTATGATTTCCACCCACTTTTGCAACCAGTTATCTTAAAAAAATTTGGGGTCGCTCAAGGACCCCACGCCGTCCTTTACGCAGCACAAAGTAGCGTAGTACCCTAAGGGTTAAATTCATTTTAGCTGCATAGAACGATGTCTTAAATAATAATAATCGTATTTAGAAGTTTGTATCACCTACGGTTTAGCCTGGGCAATTATAAAAATCTGGCATTTTTCGGTTCCCAATTATAAAAATCTCGCATTTTTAAAATTGCCGAAAATTAATAAATTCGATTTAAACTCATTTTAGGTGGATAGAACGACGTCTTAAATAATAATAATCGTATTTAGAAATTTTTATCACTTACGGTTTAGCCTGGGGAATTATAAAAATCTCCAATTAATAAAATTACCAAAAATTAATAAATTCTTTTTAAATTCATTTTAGCTGTATAGAACGATGTCTTAAATAATAATAATCGTATTTAGAAGTTTGTATCACCTACGGTTTAGCCTGGGCAATTATAAAAATCTGGCATTTTTCGGCTCCCAATTATAAAAATCTCGCATTTTTTAAATTGCCGAAAATTAATAAATTCGATTTAAACTCATTTTAGGTGGATAGAACGACGTCTTAAATAATAATAATCGTATTTAGAAGTTTGTATCACCTACGGTTTAGCCTGGGCAATTATAAAAATCTGGCATTTTTCGGCTCCCAATTATAAAAATCTCGCATTTTTTAAATTGCCGAAAATTAATAAATTCGATTTAAACTCATTTTAGGTGGATAGAACGACGTCTTAAATAATAATAATCGTATTTAGAAATTTTTATCACTTACGGTGTAGACTGGGGAATTATAAAAATCTCGCATTTATAAAATTACCAAAAATTAATAAATTCGTTTTAAATTCATTTTAGCTGTATAGAACGGCCTCTTAAATAATAATAATCGTATTTAGAAGTTTGTATCACCTACGGTTTAGCCTGGGCAATTATAAAAATCTGGCATTTTTCAGCTCCCAATTATAAAAATCTCGCATTTTTAAAATTGCCAAAAATTAATAAATTCGATTTAAACTCATTTTAGCTGCATAGAACGACGTCTTAAATAATAATAATCGTATTTAGAAATTTTTATCACTTACGGTTTAGCCTGGGGAATTATAAAAATCTGGCATTTTTCAGCTCCCAATTATAAAAATCTCGCATTTTTAAAATTGCCAAAAATTAATAAATTCGTTTTAAATTCATTTTAGCTGCATAGAACGATGTCTTAAATAATAATAATCGTATTTAGAAGTTTGTATCACCTAAGGTTTAGCCTGGGCAATTATAAAAATCTCGCATTTATAAAATTACCAAAAATTAATAAATTCGTTTTAAATTCATTTTAGCTGTATAGAACGGCCTCTGAAATAATAATAATCGTATTTAGAAGTTTGTATCACCTACGGTTTAGCCTGGGCAATTATAAAAATCTGGCATTTTTCAGCTCCCAATTATAAAAATCTCGCATTTTTAAAATTGCCAAAAATTAATAAATTCGATTTAAACTCATTTTAGGTGGATAGAACGACGTCTTAAATAATAATAATAATCGTATTTAGAAATTTTTATCACTTACGGTTTAGCCTGGGGAATTATAAAAATCTCGCATTTATAAAATTACCAAAAATTAATAAATTCGTTTTAAATTCATTTTAGCTGTATAGAACGGCCTCTTAAATAATAATAATCGTATTTAGAAGTTTGTATCACCTACGGTTTAGCCTGGGCAATTATAAAAATCTGGCATTTTTCAGCTCCCAATTATAAAAATCTCGCATTTTTAAAATTGCCAAAAATTAATAAATTCGTTTTAAATTCATTTTAGCTGCATAGAACGATGTCTTAAATAATAATAATCGTATTTAGAAGTTTGTATCACCTACGGTTTAGCCTGGGCAATTATAAAAATCTGGCATTTTTCGGTTCCCAATTATAAAAATCTCGCATTTTTAAAATTGCCGAAAATTAATAAATTCGATTTAAACTCATTTTAGGTGGATAGAACGACGTCTTAAATAATAATAATCGTATTTAGAAATTTTTATCACTTACGGTTTAGCCTGGGGAATTATAAAAATCTCGCATTTATAAAATTACCAAAAATTAATAAATTCGTTTTAAATTCATTTTAGCTGTATAGAACGGCCTCTTAAATAATAATAATCGTATTTAGAAGTTTGTATCACCTACGGTTTAGCCTGGGCAATTATAAAAATCTGGCATTTTTCAGCTCCCAATTATAAAAATCTCGCATTTTTAAAATTGCCAAAAATTAATAAATTCGTTTTAAATTCATTTTAGCTGCATAGAACGATGTCTTAAATAATAATAATCGTATTTAGAAGTTTTTATCACCTAAGGTTTAGCCTGGGCAATTATAAAAATCTCGCATTTATAAAATTACCAAAAATTAATAAATTCGTTTTAAATTCATTTTAGCTGTATAGAACGGCCTCTGAAATAATAATAATCGTATTTAGAAGTTTGTATCACCTACGGTTTAGCCTGGGCAATTATAAAAATCTGGCATTTTTCAGCTCCCAATTATAAAAATCTCGCATTTTTAAAATTGCCAAAAATTAATAAATTCGATTTAAACTCATTTTAGGTGGATAGAACGACGTCTTAAATAATAATAATAATCGTATTTAGAAATTTTTATCACTTACGGTTTAGCCTGGGGAATTATAAAAATCTCGCATTTATAAAATTAATAAATTCGATTTAAATTCATTTTAGCTGTATAGAACGACGTCTTAAATAATAATAATCGTATTTAGAAATTTTTATCACTTACAGTTTAGCCTGGGCAATTATAAAAATCTCGCATTTATAAAATTACCAAAAATTAATAAATTCGTTTTAAATTCATTTTAGCTGCATAGAACGATGTCTTAAATAATAATAATTTAGAAGTTTGTATCACCTACGGTTTAGCCTGGGCAATTATAAAAATCTGGCATTTTTCGGCTCCCAATTATAAAAATCTCGCATTTTTTAAATTGCCGAAAATTAATAAATTCGATTTAAACTCATTTTAGGTGGATAGAACGACGTCTTAAATAATAATAATCGTATTTAGAAATTTTTATCACTTACGGTGTAGCCTGGGGAATTATAAAAATCTCGCATTTATAAAATTACCAAAAATTAATAAATTCGTTTTAAATTCATTTTAGCTGTATAGAACGGCCTCTTAAATAATAATAATCGTATTTAGAAGTTTGTATCACCTACGGTTTAGCCTGGGCAATTATAAAAATCTGGCATTTTTCAGCTCCCAATTATAAAAATCTCGCATTTTTAAAATTGCCAAAAATTAATAAATTCGATTTAAACTCATTTTAGCTGCATAGAACGACGTCTTAAATAATAATAATCGTATTTAGAAATTTTTATCACTTACGGTTTAGCCTGGGGAATTATAAAAATCTGGCATTTTTCAGCTCCCAATTATAAAAATCTCGCATTTTTAAAATTGCCAAAAATTAATAAATTCGTTTTAAATTCATTTTAGCTGCATAGAACGATGTCTTAAATAATAATAATCGTATTTAGAAGTTTGTATCACCTAAGGTTTAGCCTGGGCAATTATAAAAATCTCGCATTTATAAAATTACCAAAAATTAATAAATTCGTTTTAAATTCATTTTAGCTGTATAGAACGGCCTCTGAAATAATAATAATCGTATTTAGAAGTTTGTATCACCTACGGTTTAGCCTGGGCAATTATAAAAATCTGGCATTTTTCAGCTCCCAATTATAAAAATCTCGCATTTTTAAAATTGCCAAAAATTAATAAATTCGATTTAAACTCATTTTAGGTGGATAGAACGACGTCTTAAATAATAATAATAATCGTATTTAGAAATTTTTATCACTTACGGTTTAGCCTGGGGAATTATAAAAATCTCGCATTTATAAAATTACCAAAAATTAATAAATTCGTTTTAAATTCATTTTAGCTGTATAGAACGGCCTCTTAAATAATAATAATCGTATTTAGAAGTTTGTATCACCTACGGTTTAGCCTGGGCAATTATAAAAATCTGGCATTTTTCAGCTCCCAATTATAAAAATCTCGCATTTTTAAAATTGCCAAAAATTAATAAATTCGTTTTAAATTCATTTTAGCTGCATAGAACGATGTCTTAAATAATAATAATCGTATTTAGAAGTTTGTATCACCTACGGTTTAGCCTGGGCAATTATAAAAATCTGGCATTTTTCGGTTCCCAATTATAAAAATCTCGCATTTTTAAAATTGCCGAAAATTAATAAATTCGATTTAAACTCATTTTAGGTGGATAGAACGACGTCTTAAATAATAATAATCGTATTTAGAAATTTTTATCACTTACGGTTTAGCCTGGGGAATTATAAAAATCTGGCATTTTTCAGCTCCCAATTATAAAAATCTCGCATTTTTAAAATTGCCAAAAATTAATAAATTCGTTTTAAATTCATTTTAGCTGCATAGAACGATGTCTTAAATAATAATAATCGTATTTAGAAGTTTGTATCACCTAAGGTTTAGCCTGGGCAATTATAAAAATCTCGCATTTATAAAATTACCAAAAATTAATAAATTCGTTTTAAATTCATTTTAGCTGTATAGAACGGCCTCTGAAATAATAATAATCGTATTTAGAAGTTTGTATCACCTACGGTTTAGCCTGGGCAATTATAAAAATCTGGCATTTTTCAGCTCCCAATTATAAAAATCTCGCATTTTTAAAATTGCCAAAAATTAATAAATTCGATTTAAACTCATTTTAGGTGGATAGAACGACGTCTTAAATAATAATAATAATCGTATTTAGAAATTTTTATCACTTACGGTTTAGCCTGGGGAATTATAAAAATCTCGCATTTATAAAATTACCAAAAATTAATAAATTCGTTTTAAATTCATTTTAGCTGTATAGAACGGCCTCTTAAATAATAATAATCGTATTTAGAAGTTTGTATCACCTACGGTTTAGCCTGGGCAATTATAAAAATCTGGCATTTTTCAGCTCCCAATTATAAAAATCTCGCATTTTTAAAATTGCCAAAAATTAATAAATTCGTTTTAAATTCATTTTAGCTGCATAGAACGATGTCTTAAATAATAATAATCGTATTTAGAAGTTTGTATCACCTACGGTTTAGCCTGGGCAATTATAAAAATCTGGCATTTTTCGGTTCCCAATTATAAAAATCTCGCATTTTTAAAATTGCCGAAAATTAATAAATTCGATTTAAACTCATTTTAGGTGGATAGAACGACGTCTTAAATAATAATTATCGTATTTAGAAATTTTTATCACTTACGGTTTAGCCTGGGGAATTATAAAAATCTCGCATTTATAAAATTACCAAAAATTAATAAATTCGTTTTAAATTCATTTTAGCTGTATAGAACGGCCTCTTAAATAATAATAATCGTATTTAGAAGTTTGTATCACCTACGGTTTAGCCTGGGCAATTATAAAAATTTGGCATTTTTCAGCTCCCAATTATAAAAATCTCGCATTTTTAAAATTGCCAAAAATTAATAAATTCGTTTTAAATTCATTTTAGCTGTATAGAACGATGTCTTAAATAATAATAATCGTATTTAGAAGTTTTTATCACCTAAGGTTTAGCCTGGGCAATTATAAAAATCTCGCATTTATAAAATTACCAAAAATTAATAAATTCGTTTTAAATTCATTTTAGCTGTATAGAACGGCCTCTGAAATAATAATAATCGTATTTAGAAGTTTGTATCACCTACGGTTTAGCCTGGGCAATTATAAAAATCTGGCATTTTTCAGCTCCCAATTATAAAAATCTCGCATTTTTAAAATTGCCAAAAATTAATAAATTCGATTTAAACTCATTTTAGGTGGATAGAACGACGTCTTAAATAATAATAATAATCGTATTTAGAAATTTTTATCACTTACGGTTTAGCCTGGGGAATTATAAAAATCTCGCATTTATAAAATTAATAAATTCGATTTAAATTCATTTTAGCTGTATAGAACGGCCTCTTAAATAATAATAATCGTATTTAGAAGTTTGTATCACCTACGGTTTAGCCTGGGCAATTATAAAAATCTGGCATTTTTCAGCTCCCAATTATAAAAATCTCGCATTTTTAAAATTGCCAAAAATTAATAAATTCGTTTTAAATTCATTTTAGCTGCATAGAACGTTGTCTTAAATAATAATAATCGTATTTAGAAGTTTGTATCACCTACGGTTTAGCCTGGGCAATTATAAAAATCTGGCATTTTTCGGCTCCCAATTATAAAAGTCTCGCATTTTTTAAATTGCCGAAAATTAATTGTTGAAATATATACGCATTCAGCTAGTTTACTTGATTTGATATATGATATATATTATCATGAGAGTCCATGTTTGTTTGTTTTTAAGTTGTTGTTATGTATAAAAATATCCTTACTTGTCAATAGATTCTAAAAGTGTTCCTGTGTATTTTTATACTGCGTTTTTATTTATAATTCACTATTAGTTGACTGTCGTCACAGGAATTCTAACAGGTTATGGGTACAGCATCTAGTTGAAAAGGATAGTGAAGGCGATCGTTTGCGAACGTTCGTGACGTGCAAAAATTATGGCACATGAAAATGTAAAAATGAACATTCCCCTTTTAAACGGCGGAAACTATGTTTTCTGGAAGACAAAATTGAGAGCAATTTTGATTCGCGACGATCTGTGGAACGTTGTATGCGAACCAAAACCAGAAATAGATGCAAGTAATGATTGGCAAAAGCAAAATAACAAGGCGATGGCGTATATTACACTGAGTGTAGAAGACAGTCAACTAATACACTTTGCACATCTTGATGATGCCCATGAAATATGGGAGGCATTAAAGAAGAAATATGAACGGTCTACATTTGGCAGCCGTTTATATTTGAGAAGAAAGCTGTATGGTATTCAGTACCGGGACGGATCAATGAGTGATCACATTGATTCAATCATGGAGGTCGTAAGTTTACTCCGTGGATCTGGTAAACCACTCGAAGACGAGGAAGTAGTAGCAGTATTACTAGTAAGTTTACCAGAATCGTTTTCAGTGCTTGTTACAGCGCTTGAAGGTAGAGACGAAGCTGATTTGACAGTCGAGTATGTGACCGGTAAAATAATGGATGAATACCAAAGACGAATCGAGTCAGGCGACAGCAAGAAAAATATTTCCGAGACAGCAATGAAATTATCAGCTTCAACATTTAAAAAGAGTGACACATATCACCAGGTTGGTTCAGGCAAGAGTGAAAAAGGAGGAAGAATAAGAAAATGCGAGAAAAATAAGGAGTCCAGAGTTTGCTTCTTTTGTAAGAAACCAGGTCATTTAAAAGCAAATTGTTTTTCTTTTAAAAGGCAGAAAGAAACATCTACAGAGTCAGCGAAATCTTCTGTAGCTGTAAAAGGAAGTACTGTCAACTGTCACGTAACCTTCAGAGCAAGTTGGGAAAGAAAAGACATGAATGTGACAGGGTGGTGCATAGACTCCGGCGCGACGAATCACATGACCAATGAACGCGAATTTTTCTCAGAACTGTGTAATACAGATACCTCAGTTTTTCTTGCAGATGGATCGTCGGTGAAGGCAGCGGGAATTGGAAATGGTTGGTTGAAATGTAAACTTCCTGATGGTTGTATTCAACGTATAGAGCTGGAAGATGTGCTCTATGTTCCACAACTCGCTGACAGATTGCTATCCGTGCAGAGAATTACGGAAAAAGGTCATCGAATTATCTTCGAGGGAAATACTTGCAATATCTACCAAGGACAACAAGTTGTTGCGCAGGCAAATAAAAGAGGAAATTTATTTAGACTCAACGTGATAGGAAATGAAGAATCAGCTAGTATTGCAAGTGTAGCAGTAAGTCTTCACCAATGGCATCGTCGTTTAGGACACAAAAATTTAGCAGCAGTTAAGCGTTTGGTTAAGGACGAACAAGCCACCGGCATCAAAATTTAATCATGGTCAGATGATGTTATCTGCGAAGATTGTATTAAAGGGAAATAGATACAAAAGAAATTTCCAGAAAACGTTCGCAGAGAAACAGAACCGATGAGACTCATTCATTCCGACCTATGTGGCCCCATGCAGACTGAAACTCCAAGTGGGAACAGGTATTTTTTGACATTGATTGACGATTGTTCTCGTTTTACAGTTGTCAGATTGGTTAAGTCAAAAGCTGAAGTAACTGGTGTGGTGAAGGAGTATATAGCTGCAATGTCTACGAGATTTGGCAGAAAACCTGTTGCAATACGCACAGACAACGGGAAGGAATATGTTACTCGACAACTAGAAGATTATTTGCAGAGAGAAGGGATCCAGCACCAGCTTACGGTGCCGTATACTCCGCAACAAAACGGTGTGGCAGAGAGAAAGAATCGCACCTTAACAGAATCGGCAAAATGTATGTTGTTAGACGCTGGGCTACACAATCGATTCTGGGGCGAAGCTGTATTGACTGCAGCATATTTGCAGAATCGCACACCAAGCAGAGTAATCGAGAAAACCCCTTTGGAGCTATTTACTGGCTACAAGCCAGATTTGAGCCACATTCGTGTGTTTGGATCAAAAGTTTACTCCTTGATACCTAAACAAAAACGAAGAAAATGGGACGATCATGCTGAAGAAGGCGTTCTTATTGGTTATGATGGAAACACAAAAGGTTACAGAATTCTAAATCCGAAAACGAATCGTGTTTGGATTAGTCGATCAGTCCGGATTATAGAAAATGACGTCAAGCAGCAAGATGTTCGTCAAATTTCACAACAAGAAGGGACTTCGGATGTAAAAGATTCAGTTGAAAACGTATCTACTTTTGAAATAGAATTTAATATTCCTGACAGCAAGAAACAAGAAAGAGATACAGTAAGAGAACAATATTCCGAAGATGAAGATACTTCGCAAGTTTCTCCTGTCAAGCTTGAAAGACGAATTTCAAGAAGAGAAAATAAAGGTATTCCACCAGAAAGACTTCTGTACAAGGTAGAAGTAGGTTTTGTCAATGAACCGAATTCTTGGAATGAGATGCTGAAATTACCACTTCGAGAACGGAACTTATGGATTGCTGCTGCAGAAGAAGAAATAAGGTCCCTGAAGAAATATAAAGTATGGGAATTATCCAATCTTCCGCAGGGAAGAAAAGCAGTGACATGTAAGTGGGTTTTCAAGGCTAAGTTGGACAGCAAAGGACAGGTGCATACATATAAAGCTCGTTTGGTTGCTCGAGGATTCTCTCAACGTTTCGGCGAAGACTATGACAATACGTTTGCACCGGTAGTACGACATGAAACCATCAGAGCGTTGTTTGTCGTGGCAGCTCAGAAGAAGTTGCACGTGCGCCAGTTAGATGTGAAGAGTGCATATCTAAATGGTGAATTATATGAGGAACTATATATGGAACAACCTCCAGGTTTTGTGCAGACTGAATGTGAGACGAAAGTATTAAGACTATATAAGAGTCTTTATGGTTTGAAGCAGTCTGCACGAGTATGGAATAAAAAGGCTATCGAGGTACTCACTGGTTTAGGTTTTCAAATAGGAACCGCCGATCAATGTCTTTTTACCAGAGAGGAGAAAGATGGTAACTTAAGTTATGTACTACTTTACGTTGACGACATATTGGTAGCTGGTGTGTCCGTAAAATTAACCGAAGAAATAAGTAAAGAAATTGCTGGTTATTTTGACATTAAAGATATGGGAAATGTCAGTCATTATCTTGGAATAGAAGTTGAACGTGCAGCAGACGGATCATTTCTTCTATGTCAGAGAGCAAAGATTGCATTTAAAACGAATTTATTAATTTTTGGTAATTTTATAAATGCGAGATTTTTATAATTCCCCAGGCTAAACCGTAAGTGATAAAAATTTCTAAATACGATTATTATTATTTAAGACGTCGTTCTATCCACCTAAAATGAGTTTAAATCGAATTTATTAATTTTCGGCAATTTAAAAAATGCGAGATTTTTATAATTGGGATGCAAAAATGACAGATTTTTATAATTGCCCAGGCTAAACCGTAGGTGATACAAACTTCTAAATACGATTATTATTATTTAAGACGTCGTTCTATGCAGCTAAAATGAGTTTAAATCGAATTTATTAATTTTTGGCAATTTTAAAAATGCGAGATTTTTATAATTGGGAGCTGAAAAATGCCAGATTTTTATAATTGCCCAGGCTAAACCGTAGGTGATACAAACTTCTAAATACGATTATTATTATTTAAGAGGCCGTTCTATACAGCTAAAATGAATTTAAAACGAATTTATTAATTTTTGGTAATTTTATAAATGCGAGATTTTTATAATTCCCCAGGCTAAACCCTAAGTGATACAAATTTCTAAATACGATTATTATTATTTAAGACGTCGTTCTATGCAGCTAAAATGAGTTTAAATCGAATTTATTAATTTTTGGCAATTTTAAAAATGCGAGATTTTTATAATTGGGAGCTGAAAAATACCAGATTTTTATAATTGCCCAGGCTAAACCGTAGGTAATACAAACTTCTAAATACGATTATTATTATTTAAGACATCGTTCTATGCAGCTAAAATGAATTTAAAACGAATTTATTAATTTTTGGTAATTTTATAAATGCGAGATTTTTATAATTCCCCAGGCTAAACCGTAAGTGATAAAAATTTCTAAATACTATTATTATTATTTAAGACGTCGTTCTATCCACCTAAAATGAGTTTAAATCGAATTTATTAATTTTCGGAAATTTTAAAAATGCGAGATTTTTATAATTGGGATGCGAAAAATGCCAGATTTTTATAATTGCCCAGGCTAAACCGTAGGTGATACAAACTTCTAAATACGATTATTATTATTTAAGACGTCGTTCTATGCAGCGAAAATGAGTTTAAATCGAATTTATTAATTTTTGGCAATTTTAAAGATGCAGGATTTTTATATTTGTGAGCTGAAAAATTCCAGATTTTTATAATTGCCCAGGCTAAACCGTAGGTGATACAAACTTCTAAATACGGTTATTATTATTTAAGAGGCCGTTCTATACAGCTAAAATGAATTTAAAACGAATTTATTAATTTTTGGTAATTTTATAAATGCGAGATTTTTATAATTCCCCAGGCTAAACCGTAAGTGGTACAAATTTCTAAATACGATTATTATTATTTAAGACGTCGTTCTATGCAGCTAAAATGAATTTAAAACGAATTTATTAATTTTTGGTAATTTTATAAATGCGAGATTTTTATAATTCCCCAGGCTAAACCGTAAGTGATAAAAATTTCTAAATACTATTATTATTATTTAAGACGTCGTTCTATCCACCTAAAATGAGTTTAAATCGAATTTATTAATTTTCGGAAATTTTAAAAATGCGAGATTTTTATAATTGGGATGCGAAAAATGCCAGATTTTTATAATTGCCCAGGCTAAACCGTAGGTGATACAAACTTCTAAATACGATTATTATTATTTAAGACATCGTTCTATGCAGCTAAAATGAATTTAAAACGAATTTATTAATTTTTGGTAATTTTATAAATGCGAGATTTTTATAATTCCCCAGGCTAAACCGTAAGTGATACAAATTTCTAAATACGATTATTATTATTTAAGACGTCGTTCTATCAACCTAAAATGAGTTTAAATCGAATTTATTAATTTTCGGCAATTTTAAAAATGCGAGATTTTTATAATTGGGATGCGAAAAATGCCAGATTTTTATAATTGCCCAGGCTAAACCGTAGGTGATACAAACTTCTAAATACGATTATTATTATTTAAGAGGCCGTTCTATACAGCTAAAATGAATTAAAAACGAATTTATTAATTTTTGGTAATTTCATAAATGCGAGATTTTTATAATTCCCCAGGCTAAACCGTAAGTGATACAAATTTCTAAATACGATTATTATTATTTAAGACGTCGTTCTATCCACCTAAAATGAGTTTAAATCGAATTTATTAATTTTCGGCAATTTTAAAAATGCGAGATTGTTATATTTGGGAGCCGAAAAATGCCAGATTTTTATAATTGCCCAGGCTAAACCGTAGGTGATACAAACTTCTAAATACGATTATTATTATTTAAGAGGCCGTTCTATACAGCTAAAATGAATTTAAAACGAATTTATTAATTTTTGGTAATTTTATAAATGCGCGATTTTTATAATTCCCCAGGCTAAACCGTAAGTGATACAAATTTCTAAATACGATTATTATTATTTAAGACGTCGTTCTATGCAGCTAAAATGAGTTTAAATCGAATTTATTAATTTTTGGCAATTTTAAAAATGCGAGATTTTTATAGTTGGGAGCTGAAAAATGCCGGATTTTTATAATTGCCCAGGCTAAACCGTAGGTGATACAAACTTCTAAATACGATTATTATTATTTAAGAGGCCGTTCTATACAGCTAAAATGAATTTAAAACGAATTTATTAATTTGTGGTAATTTTATAAATGCGAGATTTTTATAATTCCCCGTGCTAAACCGTAAGTGATAAAAATTTCTAAATACGATTATTATTATTTAAGACGTCGTTCTATCCACCTAAAATGAGTTTAAATCGAATTTATTAATTTTCGGCAATTTTAAAAATGCGAGTTTTTATAATTGGGATGCGAAAAATGCCAGATTTGTATAATTGCCCAGGCTAAACCGTAGGTGATACAAACTTCTAAATACGATTATTATTATTTAAGACGTCGTTCTATGCAGCTAAAATGAGTTTAAATCGAATTTATTAATTTTTGGCAATTTTAAAAATGCAGGATTTTTATATTTGGGAGCTGAAAAATTCCAGATTTTTATAATTGCCCAAGCTAAACCGTAGGTGATACAAACTTCTAAATACGATTATTATTATTTAAGAGGCCGTTCTATACAGCTAAAATGAATTTAAAACGAATTTATTAATTTTTGGTAATTTTATAAATGCGAGATTTTTATAATTCCCCAGGCTAAACCGTAAGTGATAAAAATTTCTAAATACGATTATTATTATTTAAGACGTCGTTCTATCCACCTAAAATGAGTTTAAATCGAATTTATTAATTTTCGGCAATTTTAAAAATGCGAGATTTTTATAATTGGGATGCGAAAAATGCCAGATTTGTATAATTACCCAGGCTAAACCGTAGGTGATACAAACTTCTAAATACGATTATTATTATTTAAGACGTCGTTCTATGCAGCTAAAATGAGTTTAAATCGAATTTATTAATTTTTGGCAATTTTAAAAATGCGCGATTTTTATAATTGGGAGCTGAAAAATGCCAGATTTTTATAATTGCCCAGGCTAAACCGTAGGTGATACAAACTTCTAAATACGATTATTATTATTTAAGACGTCGTTCTATGCAGCTAAAATGAATTTAAAACGAATTTATTAATTTTTGGTAATTTTATAAATGCGAGATTTTTATAATTCCTCAGGCTAAACCGTAAGTGATAAAACTTTATAAATACGATTACTATTATTTAAGACGTCGTTCTATGCAGCTAAAATGAGTTTAAATCGAATTTATTAATTTTTGGTAATTTTATAAATGCGAGATTTTTATAATTCCCCAGGCTAAACCCTAAGTGATACAAATTTCTAAATACGATTATTATTATTTAAGACGTCGTTCTATGCAGCTAAAATGAGTTTAAATCGAATTTATTAATTTTTGGCAATTTTAAAAATGCGAGATTTTTATAATTGGGAGCTGAAAAATGCCAGATTTTTATAATTGCCCAGGCTAAACCGTAGGTGATACAAACTTCTAAATACGATTATTATTATTTAAGACATCGTTCTATGCAGCTAAAATGAATTTAAAACGAATTTATTAATTTTTGGTAATTTTATAAATGCGAGATTTTTATAATTCCCCAGGCTAAACCGTAAGTGATAAAAATTTCTAAATACGATTATTATTATTTAAGACGTCGTTCTATCCACCTAAAATTAGTTTAAATCGAATTTATTAATTTTCGGCAATTTTAAAAATGCGAGATTTTTATAATTGGGATGCGAAAAATGCCAGATTTTTATAATTGCCCAGGCTAAACCGTAGGTGATACAAACTTCTAAATACGATTATTATTATTTAAGAGGCCGCTCTATACAGCTAAAATGAATTAAAAACGAATTTATTAATTTTTGGTAATTTTATAAATGCGAGATTTTTATAATTGCCCAGGCTAAACCGTAGGTGATACAAACTTCTAAATACGATTATTATTATTTAAGACATCGTTCTATGCAGCTAAAATGAATTTAAAACGAATTTATTAATTTTTGGTAATTTTATAAATGCGAGATTTTTATAATTCCCCAGGCTAAACCGTAAGTGATAAAAATTTCTAAATACGATTATTATTATTTAAGACGTCGTTCTATCCACCTAAAATGAGTTTAAATCGAATTTATTAATTTTCGGCAATTTTAAAAATGCGAGATTTTTATAATTGGGATGCGAAAATGCCAGATTTGTATAATTGCCCAGGCTAAACCGTAGGTGATACAAACTTCTAAATACGATTATTATTATTTAAGACGTCGTTCTATGCAGCTAAAATGAGTTTAAATCGAATTTATTAATTTTTGGCAATTTTAAAAATGCAGGATTTTTATATTTGGGAGCTGAAAAATTCCAGATTTTTATAATTGCCCAAGCTAAACCGTAGGTGATACAAACTTCTAAATACGATTATTATTATTTAAGAGGCCGTTCTATACAGCTAAAATGAATTTAAAACGAATTTATTAATTTTTGGTAATTTTATAAATGCGAGATTTTTATAATTCCCCAGGCTAAACCGTAAGTGGTACAAATTTCTAAATACGATTATTATTATTTAAGACGTCGTTCTATGCAGATAAAATGAGTTTAAATCGAATTTATTAATTTTTGGCAATTTTAAAAATGCGAGATTTTTATAATTGGGAGCTGAAAAATGCCAGATTTTTATAATTGCCCAGGCTAAACCGTAGGTGATACAAACTTCTAAATACGATTATTATTATGTAAGACATCGTTCTATGCAGCTAAAATGAATTTAAAACGAATTTATTAATTTTTGGTAATTTTATAAATGCGAGATTTTTATAATTCCCCAGGCTAAACCCTAAGTGATACAAATTTCTAAATACGATTATTATTATTTAAGACGTCGTTCTATGCAGCTAAAATGAGTTTAAATCGAATTTATTAATTTTTGGCAATTTTAAAAATGCGAGATTTTTATAATTGGGAGCTGAAAAATGCCAGATTTTTATAATTGCCCAGGCTAAACCGTAGGTGATACAAACTTCTAAATACGATTATTATTATTTAAGACATCGTTCTATGCAGCTAAAATGAATTTAAAACGAATTTATTAATTTTTGGTAATTTTATAAATGCGAGATTTTTATAATTCCCCAGGCTAAACCGTAAGTGATACAAATTTCTAAATACGATTATTATTATTTAAGACGTCGTTCTATCAACCTAAAATGAGTTTAAATCGAATTTATTAATTTTCGGCAATTTTAAAAATGCGAGATTTTTATAATTGGGATGCGAAAAATGCCAGATTTTTATAATTGCCCAGGCTAAACCGTAGGTGATACAAACTTCTAAATACGATTATTATTATTTAAGACATCGTTCTATGCAGCTAAAATGAATTTAAAACGAATTTATTAATTTTTGGTAATTTTATAAATGCAAGATTTTTATAATTCCCCAGGCTAAACCGTAAGTGATACAAATTTCTAAATACGATTATTATTATTTAAGACGTCGTTCTATCAACCTAAAATGAGTTTATATCGAATTTATTAATTTTCGGCAATTTTAAAAATGCGAGATTTTTATAATTGGGATGCGAAAAATGCCAGATTTTTATAATTGCCCAGGCTACACCGTAGGTGATACAAACTTCTAAATACGATTATTAATATTTAAGAGGCCGTTCTATACAGCTAAAATGAATTTAAAACGAATTTATTAATTTTTGGTAATTTTATAAATGCGAGATTTTTATAATTCCCCAGGCTAAACCCTAAGTGATACAAATTTCTAAATACGATTATTATTATTTAAGACGTCGTTCTATGCAGCTAAAATGAGTTTAAATCGAATTTATTAATTTTTGGCAATTTTAAAAATGCGAGATTTTTATAATTGGGAGCTGAAAAATACCAGATTTTTATAATTGCCCAGGCTAAACCGTAGGTAATACAAACTTCTAAATACGATTATTATTATTTAAGACATCGTTCTATGCAGCTAAAATGAATTTAAAACGAATTTATTAATTTTTGGTAATTTTATAAATGCGAGATTTTTATAATTCCCCAGGCTAAACCGTAAGTGATAAAAATTTCTAAATACTATTATTATTATTTAAGACGTCGTTCTATCCACCTAAAATGAGTTTAAATCGAATTTATTAATTTTCGGAAATTTTAAAAATGCGAGATTTTTATAATTGGGATGCGAAAAATGCCAGATTTTTATAATTGCCCAGGCTAAACCGTAGGTGATACAAACTTCTAAATACGATTATTATTATTTAAGACGTCGTTCTATGCAGCGAAAATGAGTTTAAATCGAATTTATTAATTTTTGGCAATTTTAAAGATGCAGGATTTTTATATTTGTGAGCTGAAAAATTCCAGATTTTTATAATTGCCCAGGCTAAACCGTAGGTGATACAAACTTCTAAATACGGTTATTATTATTTAAGAGGCCGTTCTATACAGCTAAAATGAATTTAAAACGAATTTATTAATTTTTGGTAATTTTATAAATGCGAGATTTTTATAATTCCCCAGGCTAAACCGTAAGTGGTACAAATTTCTAAATACGATTATTATTATTTAAGACGTCGTTCTATGCAGCTAAAATGAATTTAAAACGAATTTATTAATTTTTGGTAATTTTATAAATGCGAGATTTTTATAATTCCCCAGGCTAAACCGTAAGTGATAAAAATTTCTAAATACTATTATTATTATTTAAGACGTCGTTCTATCCACCTAAAATGAGTTTAAATCGAATTTATTAATTTTCGGAAATTTTAAAAATGCGAGATTTTTATAATTGGGATGCGAAAAATGCCAGATTTTTATAATTGCCCAGGCTAAACCGTAGGTGATACAAACTTCTAAATACGATTATTATTATTTAAGACATCGTTCTATGCAGCTAAAATGAATTTAAAACGAATTTATTAATTTTTGGTAATTTTATAAATGCGAGATTTTTATAATTCCCCAGGCTAAACCGTAAGTGATACAAATTTCTAAATACGATTATTATTATTTAAGACGTCGTTCTATCAACCTAAAATGAGTTTAAATCGAATTTATTAATTTTCGGCAATTTTAAAAATGCGAGATTTTTATAATTGGGATGCGAAAAATGCCAGATTTTTATAATTGCCCAGGCTAAACCGTAGGTGATACAAACTTCTAAATACGATTATTATTATTTAAGAGGCCGTTCTATACAGCTAAAATGAATTAAAAACGAATTTATTAATTTTTGGTAATTTCATAAATGCGAGATTTTTATAATTCCCCAGGCTAAACCGTAAGTGATACAAATTTCTAAATACGATTATTATTATTTAAGACGTCGTTCTATCCACCTAAAATGAGTTTAAATCGAATTTATTAATTTTCGGCAATTTTAAAAATGCGAGATTGTTATATTTGGGAGCCGAAAAATGCCAGATTTTTATAATTGCCCAGGCTAAACCGTAGGTGATACAAACTTCTAAATACGATTATTATTATTTAAGAGGCCGTTCTATACAGCTAAAATGAATTTAAAACGAATTTATTAATTTTTGGTAATTTTATAAATGCGCGATTTTTATAATTCCCCAGGCTAAACCGTAAGTGATACAAATTTCTAAATACGATTATTATTATTTAAGACGTCGTTCTATGCAGCTAAAATGAGTTTAAATCGAATTTATTAATTTTTGGCAATTTTAAAAATGCGAGATTTTTATAGTTGGGAGCTGAAAAATGCCGGATTTTTATAATTGCCCAGGCTAAACCGTAGGTGATACAAACTTCTAAATACGATTATTATTATTTAAGAGGCCGTTCTATACAGCTAAAATGAATTTAAAACGAATTTATTAATTTGTGGTAATTTTATAAATGCGAGATTTTTATAATTCCCCGTGCTAAACCGTAAGTGATAAAAATTTCTAAATACGATTATTATTATTTAAGACGTCGTTCTATCCACCTAAAATGAGTTTAAATCGAATTTATTAATTTTCGGCAATTTTAAAAATGCGAGTTTTTATAATTGGGATGCGAAAAATGCCAGATTTGTATAATTGCCCAGGCTAAACCGTAGGTGATACAAACTTCTAAATACGATTATTATTATTTAAGACGTCGTTCTATGCAGCTAAAATGAGTTTAAATCGAATTTATTAATTTTTGGCAATTTTAAAAATGCAGGATTTTTATATTTGGGAGCTGAAAAATTCCAGATTTTTATAATTGCCCAAGCTAAACCGTAGGTGATACAAACTTCTAAATACGATTATTATTATTTAAGAGGCCGTTCTATACAGCTAAAATGAATTTAAAACGAATTTATTAATTTTTGGTAATTTTATAAATGCGAGATTTTTATAATTCCCCAGGCTAAACCGTAAGTGATAAAAATTTCTAAATACGATTATTATTATTTAAGACGTCGTTCTATCCACCTAAAATGAGTTTAAATCGAATTTATTAATTTTCGGCAATTTTAAAAATGCGAGATTTTTATAATTGGGATGCGAAAAATGCCAGATTTGTATAATTACCCAGGCTAAACCGTAGGTGATACAAACTTCTAAATACGATTATTATTATTTAAGACGTCGTTCTATGCAGCTAAAATGAGTTTAAATCGAATTTATTAATTTTTGGCAATTTTAAAAATGCGCGATTTTTATAATTGGGAGCTGAAAAATGCCAGATTTTTATAATTGCCCAGGCTAAACCGTAGGTGATACAAACTTCTAAATACGATTATTATTATTTAAGACGTCGTTCTATGCAGCTAAAATGAATTTAAAACGAATTTATTAATTTTTGGTAATTTTATAAATGCGAGATTTTTATAATTCCTCAGGCTAAACCGTAAGTGATAAAACTTTATAAATACGATTACTATTATTTAAGACGTCGTTCTATGCAGCTAAAATGAGTTTAAATCGAATTTATTAATTTTTGGTAATTTTATAAATGCGAGATTTTTATAATTCCCCAGGCTAAACCCTAAGTGATACAAATTTCTAAATACGATTATTATTATTTAAGACGTCGTTCTATGCAGCTAAAATGAGTTTAAATCGAATTTATTAATTTTTGGCAATTTTAAAAATGCGAGATTTTTATAATTGGGAGCTGAAAAATGCCAGATTTTTATAATTGCCCAGGCTAAACCGTAGGTGATACAAACTTCTAAATACGATTATTATTATTTAAGACATCGTTCTATGCAGCTAAAATGAATTTAAAACGAATTTATTAATTTTTGGTAATTTTATAAATGCGAGATTTTTATAATTCCCCAGGCTAAACCGTAAGTGATAAAAATTTCTAAATACGATTATTATTATTTAAGACGTCGTTCTATCCACCTAAAATTAGTTTAAATCGAATTTATTAATTTTCGGCAATTTTAAAAATGCGAGATTTTTATAATTGGGATGCGAAAAATGCCAGATTTTTATAATTGCCCAGGCTAAACCGTAGGTGATACAAACTTCTAAATACGATTATTATTATTTAAGAGGCCGCTCTATACAGCTAAAATGAATTAAAAACGAATTTATTAATTTTTGGTAATTTTATAAATGCGAGATTTTTATAATTGCCCAGGCTAAACCGTAGGTGATACAAACTTCTAAATACGATTATTATTATTTAAGACATCGTTCTATGCAGCTAAAATGAATTTAAAACGAATTTATTAATTTTTGGTAATTTTATAAATGCGAGATTTTTATAATTCCCCAGGCTAAACCGTAAGTGATAAAAATTTCTAAATACGATTATTATTATTTAAGACGTCGTTCTATCCACCTAAAATGAGTTTAAATCGAATTTATTAATTTTCGGCAATTTTAAAAATGCGAGATTTTTATAATTGGGATGCGAAAATGCCAGATTTGTATAATTGCCCAGGCTAAACCGTAGGTGATACAAACTTCTAAATACGATTATTATTATTTAAGACGTCGTTCTATGCAGCTAAAATGAGTTTAAATCGAATTTATTAATTTTTGGCAATTTTAAAAATGCAGGATTTTTATATTTGGGAGCTGAAAAATTCCAGATTTTTATAATTGCCCAAGCTAAACCGTAGGTGATACAAACTTCTAAATACGATTATTATTATTTAAGAGGCCGTTCTATACAGCTAAAATGAATTTAAAACGAATTTATTAATTTTTGGTAATTTTATAAATGCGAGATTTTTATAATTCCCCAGGCTAAACCGTAAGTGGTACAAATTTCTAAATACGATTATTATTATTTAAGACGTCGTTCTATGCAGATAAAATGAGTTTAAATCGAATTTATTAATTTTTGGCAATTTTAAAAATGCGAGATTTTTATAATTGGGAGCTGAAAAATGCCAGATTTTTATAATTGCCCAGGCTAAACCGTAGGTGATACAAACTTCTAAATACGATTATTATTATGTAAGACATCGTTCTATGCAGCTAAAATGAATTTAAAACGAATTTATTAATTTTTGGTAATTTTATAAATGCGAGATTTTTATAATTCCCCAGGCTAAACCCTAAGTGATACAAATTTCTAAATACGATTATTATTATTTAAGACGTCGTTCTATGCAGCTAAAATGAGTTTAAATCGAATTTATTAATTTTTGGCAATTTTAAAAATGCGAGATTTTTATAATTGGGAGCTGAAAAATGCCAGATTTTTATAATTGCCCAGGCTAAACCGTAGGTGATACAAACTTCTAAATACGATTATTATTATTTAAGACATCGTTCTATGCAGCTAAAATGAATTTAAAACGAATTTATTAATTTTTGGTAATTTTATAAATGCGAGATTTTTATAATTCCCCAGGCTAAACCGTAAGTGATACAAATTTCTAAATACGATTATTATTATTTAAGACGTCGTTCTATCAACCTAAAATGAGTTTAAATCGAATTTATTAATTTTCGGCAATTTTAAAAATGCGAGATTTTTATAATTGGGATGCGAAAAATGCCAGATTTTTATAATTGCCCAGGCTAAACCGTAGGTGATACAAACTTCTAAATACGATTATTATTATTTAAGACATCGTTCTATGCAGCTAAAATGAATTTAAAACGAATTTATTAATTTTTGGTAATTTTATAAATGCAAGATTTTTATAATTCCCCAGGCTAAACCGTAAGTGATACAAATTTCTAAATACGATTATTATTATTTAAGACGTCGTTCTATCAACCTAAAATGAGTTTATATCGAATTTATTAATTTTCGGCAATTTTAAAAATGCGAGATTTTTATAATTGGGATGCGAAAAATGCCAGATTTTTATAATTGCCCAGGCTACACCGTAGGTGATACAAACTTCTAAATACGATTATTAATATTTAAGAGGCCGTTCTATACAGCTAAAATGAATTAAAAACGAATTTATTAATTTTTGGTAATTTTATAAATGCGAGATTTTTATAATTCCCCAGGCTAAACCGTAAGTGATACAAATTTCTAAATACGATTATTATTATTTAAGACGTCGTTCTATCCACCTAAAATGAGTTTAAATCGAATTTATTAATTTTTGGCAATTTTAAAAATGCGAGATTTTTATAATTGGGAGCTGAAAAATGCCAGATTTTTATAATTGCCCAGGCTAAACCGTAGGTGATACAAACTTCTAAATACGATTATTATTATTTAAGACATCGTTCTATGCAGCTAAAACGAATTTAAAACGAATTTATTAATTTTTGGTAATTTTATAAATGCGAGATTTTTATAATTCCCCAGGCTAAACCGTAAGTGATACAAATTTCTAAATACGATTATTATTATTTAAGACGTCGTTCTATGCAGCTAAAATGAGTTTAAATCGAATTTATTAATTTTTGGCAATTTTAAAAATGCGAGATTTTTATAATTGGGAGCTGAAAAATTCCAGATTTTTATAATTGCCCAGGCTAAACCGTAGGTGATACAAACTGCTAAATACGATTATTATTATTTAAGAGGCCGTTCTATACAGCTAAAATGAATTTAAAACGAATTTATTAATTTTTGGTAATTTTATAAATGCGAGATTTTTATAATTCCCCAGGCTAAACCGTAAGTGATACAAATTTCTAAATACGATTATTATTATTTAAGACGTCGTTCTATCAACCTAAAATGAGTTTAAATCGAATTTATTAATTTTCGGCAATTTTAAAAATGCGAGATTTTTATAATTGGGATGCGAAAAATGCCAGATTTTTATAATTGCCCAGGCTAAACCGTAGGTGATACAAACTTCTAAATACGATTATTATTATTTAAGAGGCCGTTCTATACAGCTAAAATGAATTTAAAACGAATTTATTAATTTTTGGTAATTTTATAAATGCGAGATTTTTATAATTCCCCAGGCTACACCGTAAGTGATAAAAATTTCTAAATACGATTATTATTATTTAAGACGTCGTTCTATCCACCTAAAATGAGTTTAAATCGAATTTATTAATTTTCGGCAATTTTAAAAATGCGAGATTTTTATAATTGGGATGCGAAAAATGCCAGAGTTTTATAATTGCCCAGGCTAAACCGTAGGTGATACAAACTTCTAAATACGATTATTATTATTTAAGAGGCCGTTCTATACAGCTAAAATGAATTTAAAACGAATTTATTAATTTTTGGTAATTTTATAAATGCGAGATTTTTATAATTCCCCAGGCTAAACCGTAAGTGATACAAATTTCTAAATACGATTATTATTATTTAAGACGTCGTTCTATGCAGCTAAAATGAGTTTAAATCGAATTTATTAATTTTTGGCAATTTTAAAAATGCGAGATTTTTATAATTGGGAGCTGAAAAATTCCAGATTTTTATAATTGCCCAGGCTAAACCGTAGGTGATACAAACTGCTAAATACGATTATTATTATTTAAGAGGCCGTTCTATACAGCTAAAATGAATTTAAAACGAATTTATTAATTTTTGGTAATTTTATAAATGCGAGATTTTTATAATTCCCCAGGCTAAACCGTAAGTGATACAAATTTCTAAATACGATTATTATTATTTAAGACGTCGTTCTATGCAGCTAAAATGAATTTAAAACGAATTTATTAATTTTTGGTAATTTTATAAATGCGAGATTTTTATAATTCCCCAGGCTAAACCGTAAGTGATAAAAATTTCTAAATACGATTATTATTATTTAAGACGTCGTTCTATACAGCTAAAATGAATTTAAAACGAATTTATTAATTTTCGGCAATTTTAAAAATGCGAGATTTTTATAATTGGGATGCGAAAAATGCCAGATTTTTATAATTGCCCAGGCTAAACCGTAGGTGATACAAACTTCTAAATACGATTAGAATTATTTAGGAGGCCGTTCTATACAGCAAAAATGAATTTAAAACGAATTTATTAATTTTTGGTAATTTTATAATGCGAGATTTTTATAATTCCCCAGGCTAAACCGTAAGTGATACCAATTTCTAAATACGATTATTATTATTTAAGACGTCGTTCTATCAACCTAAAATGAGTTTAAATCGAATTTATTAATTTTCGGCAATTTTAAAAATGCGAGATTTTTATAATTAGGATGCGAAAAATGCCAGATTTTTATAATTGCCCAGGCTAAACCGTAGGTGATACAAACTTCTAAATACGATTATTATTATTTAAGAGGCCGTTCTATACAGCTAAAATGAATTAAAAACGAATTTATTAATTTTTGGTAATTTTATAAATGCGAGATTTTTATAATTCCCCAGGCTAAACCGTAAGTGATACAAATTTCTAAATACGATTATTATTATTTAAGACGTCGTTCTATCCACCTAAAATGAGTTTAAATCGAATTTATTAATTTTCGGCAATTTTAAAAATGCGAGATTGTTATAATTGGGAGCCGAAAAATGCGAGATTTTTATAATTCCCCAGGCTAAACCGTAAGTGATACAAATTTCTAAATACGATTATTATTATTTAAGACGTCGTTCTATGCAGCTAAAATGAGTTTAAATCGAATTTATTAATTTTTGGCAATTTTAAAAATGCGAGATTTTTATAATTGGGAGCTGAAAAATGCCAGATTTTTATAATTGCCCAGGCTAAACCGTAGGAGATACAAGCTTCTAAATACGGTTATTATTATTTAAGAGGCCGTTCTATACAGCTAAAATGAATTTAAAACGAATTTATTAATTTTTGGTAATTTTATAAATGCGAGATTTTTATAATTCCCCAGGCTAAACCGTAAGTGATACAAATTTCTAAATACGATTATTATTATTTAAGACGTCGTTCTATGCAGCTAAAATGAGTTTAAATCGAATTTATTAATTTTTGGCAATTTTAAAAATGCGAGATTTTTATAATTGGGAGCTGAAAAATTCCAGATTTTTATAATTGCCCAGGCTAAACCGTAGGTGATACAAACTGCTAAATACGATTATTATTATTTAAGAGGCCGTTCTATACAGCTAAAATGAATTTAAAACGAATTTATTAATTTTTGGTAATTTTATAAATGCGAGATTTTTATAATTCCCCAGGCTAAACCGTAAGTGATACAAATTTCTAAATACGATTATTATTATTTAAGACGTCGTTCTATCAACCTAAAATGAGTTTAAATCGAATTTATTAATTTTCGGCAATTTTAAAAATGCGAGATTTTTATAATTGGGATGCGAAAAATGCCAGATTTTTATAATTGCCCAGGCTAAACCGTAGGTGATACAAACTTCTAAATACGATTATTATTATTTAAGAGGCCGTTCTATACAGCTAAAATGAATTTAAAACGAATTTATTAATTTTTGGTAATTTTATAAATGCGAGATTTTTATAATTCCCCAGGCTACACCGTAAGTGATAAAAATTTCTAAATACGATTATTATTATTTAAGACGTCGTTCTATCCACCTAAAATGAGTTTAAATCGAATTTATTAATTTTCGGCAATTTTAAAAATGCGAGATTTTTATAATTGGGATGCGAAAAATGCCAGAGTTTTATAATTGCCCAGGCTAAACCGTAGGTGATACAAACTTCTAAATACGATTATTATTATTTAAGAGGCCGTTCTATACAGCTAAAATGAATTTAAAACGAATTTATTAATTTTTGGTAATTTTATAAATGCGAGATTTTTATAATTCCCCAGGCTAAACCGTAAGTGATACAAATTTCTAAATACGATTATTATTATTTAAGACGTCGTTCTATGCAGCTAAAATGAGTTTAAATCGAATTTATTAATTTTTGGCAATTTTAAAAATGCGAGATTTTTATAATTGGGAGCTGAAAAATTCCAGATTTTTATAATTGCCCAGGCTAAACCGTAGGTGATACAAACTGCTAAATACGATTATTATTATTTAAGAGGCCGTTCTATACAGCTAAAATGAATTTAAAACGAATTTATTAATTTTTGGTAATTTTATAAATGCGAGATTTTTATAATTCCCCAGGCTAAACCGTAAGTGATACAAATTTCTAAATACGATTATTATTATTTAAGACGTCGTTCTATGCAGCTAAAATGAATTTAAAACGAATTTATTAATTTTTGGTAATTTTATAAATGCGAGATTTTTATAATTCCCCAGGCTAAACCGTAAGTGATAAAAATTTCTAAATACGATTATTATTATTTAAGACGTCGTTCTATACAGCTAAAATGAATTTAAAACGAATTTATTAATTTTCGGCAATTTTAAAAATGCGAGATTTTTATAATTGGGATGCGAAAAATGCCAGATTTTTATAATTGCCCAGGCTAAACCGTAGGTGATACAAACTTCTAAATACGATTAGAATTATTTAGGAGGCCGTTCTATACAGCAAAAATGAATTTAAAACGAATTTATTAATTTTTGGTAATTTTATAATGCGAGATTTTTATAATTCCCCAGGCTAAACCGTAAGTGATACCAATTTCTAAATACGATTATTATTATTTAAGACGTCGTTCTATCAACCTAAAATGAGTTTAAATCGAATTTATTAATTTTCGGCAATTTTAAAAATGCGAGATTTTTATAATTAGGATGCGAAAAATGCCAGATTTTTATAATTGCCCAGGCTAAACCGTAGGTGATACAAACTTCTAAATACGATTATTATTATTTAAGAGGCCGTTCTATACAGCTAAAATGAATTTAAAACGAATTTATTAATTTTTGGTAATTTTATAAATGCGCGATTTTTATAATTCCCCAGGCTAAACCGTAAGTGATACAAATTTCTAAATACGATTATTATTATTTAAGACGTCGTTCTATGCAGCTAAAATGAGTTTAAATCGAATTTATTAATTTTTGGCAATTTTAAAAATGCGAGATTTTTATAATTGGGAGCTGAAAAATGCCAGATTTTTATAATTGCCCAGGCTAAACCGTAGGTGATACAAACTTCTAAATACGATTATTATTATTTAAGAGGCCGTTCTATACAGCTAAAATGAATTTAAAACGAATTTATTAATGTTTGGTAATTTTATAAATGCGAGATTTTTATAATTCCCCAGGCTAAACCGTAAGTGATACAAATTTCTAAATACGATTATTATTATTTAAGACGTCGTTCTATTCAGCTAAAATGAGTTTAAATCGAATTTATTAATTTTTGGCAATTTTAAAAATGCGAGATTTTTATAATTGGGAGCTGAAAAATGCCAGATTTTTATAATTGCCCAGGCTAAACTGTAGGTGATACAAACTTCTAAATACGATTATTATTATTTAAGACATCGTTCTATGCAGCTAAAATGAATTTAAAACGAATTTATTAATTTTTGGTAATTTTATAAATGCGAGATTTTTATAATTAACCAGGCTAAACCGTAAGTGCTAAAAATTTCTAAATACGATTATTATTATTTAAGACGTCGTTCTATCGACCTAAAATGAGTTTAAATCGAATTTATTAATTTTCGGCAATTTTAAAAATGCGAGATTTTTATAATTGGGAGCCGAAAAATGCCAGATTTTTATAATTGCCCAGGCTAAACCGTAGGTGATACAAACTTCTAAATACGATTATTATTATTTAAGAGGCCGTTCTATCCACCTAAAATGAGTTTAAATCGAATTTATTAATTTTCGGCAATTTTAAAAATGCGAGATTTTTATAATTGGGATGCGAAAAATGCCAGATTTTTATAATTGCCCAGGCTAAACCGTAGGTGATACAAACTTCTAAATACGATTATTATTATTTAAGAGGCCGTTCTATCCACCTAAAATGAGTTTAAATCGAATTTATTAATTTTCGGCAATTTTAAAAATGCGAGATTTTTATAATTGGGATGCGAAAAATGCCAGATTTTTATAATTGCCCAGGCTAAACCGTAGGTGATACAAACTTCTAAATACGATTATTATTATTTAAGACATCGTTCTATGCAGCTAAAATGAATTTAAAACGAATTTATTAATTTTTGGTAATTTTATAAATGCGACATTTTTATAATTCCCCAGGCTAAACCGTAAGTGATAAAAATTTCTAAATACGATTATTATTATTTAAGACGTCGTTCTATCCACCTAAAATGAGTTTAAATCGAATTTATTAATTTTCGGCAATTTTAAAAATGCGAGATTTTTATAATTGGGAGCTGAAAAATTCCAGATTTTTATAATTGCCCAGGCTAAACCGTAGGTGATACAAACTGCTAAATACGATTATTATTATTTAAGAGGCCGTTCTATACAGCTAAAATGAATTTAAAACGAATTTATTAATTTTTGGTAATTTTATAAATGCGAGATTTTTATAATTCCCCAGGCTAAACCGTAAGTGATACAAATTTCTAAATACGATTATTATTATTTAAGACGTCGTTCTATCCACCTAAAATGAGTTTAAATCGAATTTATTAATTTTCGGCAATTTTAAAAATGCGAGATTGTTATAATTGGGAGCCGAAAAATGCCAGATTTTTATAATTGCCCAGGCTAAACCGTAGATGATACAAACTTTTAAATACGATTATTATTATTTAAGAGGCCGTCCTATACAGCTAAAATGAATTTAAAACGAATTTATTAATTTTTGGTAATTTTATAAATGCGAGATTTTTATAATTCCCCAGGCTAAACCGTAAGTGATACAAATTTCTAAATACGATTATTATTATTTAAGACGTCTTTCTATCCACCTAAAATGAGTTTAAATCGAATTTATTAATTTTCGGCAATTTTAAAAATGCGAGATTGTTATAATTGGGAGCCGAAAAATGCCAGATTTTTATAATTGCCCAGGCTAAACCGTAGGTGATACAAACTTCTAAATCGATTATTATTATTTAAGAGGCCGTTCTATACAGCTAAAATGAGTTTAAATCGAATTTATTAATTTTTGGCAATTTTAAAAATGCGAGATTTTTATAATTGGGAGCTGAAAAATTCCAGATTTTTATAATTGCCCAGGCTAAACCGTAGGTGATACAAACTGCTAAATACGATTATTATTATTTAAGAGGCCGTTCTATACAGCTAAAATGAATTTAAAACGAATTTATTAATTTTTGGTAATTTTATAAATGCGAGATTTTTATAATTCCCCAGGCTAAACCGTAAGTGATACAAATTTCTAAATACGATTATTATTATTTAAGACGTCGTTCTATGCAGCTAAAATGAATTTAAAACGAATTTATTAATTTTTGGTAATTTTATAAATGCGAGATTTTTATAATTCCCCAGGCTAAACCGTAAGTGATACAAATTTCTAAATACGATTATTATTATTTAAGACGTCGTTCTATCAACCTAAAATGAGTTTAAATCGAATTTATTAATTTTCGGCAATTTTAAAAATGCGAGATTTTTATAATTGGGATGCGAAAAATGCCAGACTTTTATAATTGCCCAGGCTAAACGCTAAACCGTAGGTGATACAAACTTCTAAATACGATTATTATTATTTAAGAGGCCGTTCTATACAGCTAAAATGAATTTAAAACGAATTTATTAATTTTTGGTAATTTTATAAATGCGAGATTTTTATAATTCCCCAGGCTAAACCGTAAGTGATACAAATTTCTAAATACGATTATTATTATTTAAGACGTCGTTCTATGCAGCTAAAATGAGTTTAAATCGAATTTATTAATTTTCGGCAATTTTAAAAATGCGAGATTTTTATAATTGGGAGCTGAAAAATTCCAGATTTTTATAATTGCCCAGGCTAAACCGTAGGTGATACAAACTGCTAAATACGATTATTATTATTTAAGAAGCCGTTCTATACAGCTAAAATGAATTTAAAACGAATTTATTAATTTTTGGTAATTTTATAAATGCGAGATTTTTATAATTCCCCAGGCTAAACCGTAAGTGATACAAATTTCTAAATACGATTATTATTATTTAAGACGTCGTTCTATGCAGCTAAAATGAGTTTAAATCGAATTTATTAATTTTCGGCAATTTTAAAAATGCGAGATTTTTATAATTGGGAGCTGAAAAATTCCAGATTTTTATAATTGCCCAGGCTAAACCGTAGGTGATACAAACTGCTAAATACGATTATTATTATTTAAGAAGCCGTTCTATACAGCTAAAATGAATTTAAAACGAATTTATTAATTTTTGGTAATTTTATAAATGCGAGATTTTTATAATTCCCCAGGCTAAACCGTAAGTGATACAAATTTCTAAATACGATTATTATTATTTAAGACATCGTTCTATCCACCTAAAATGAGTTTAAGTCGAATTTATTAATTTTCGGCAATTTTAAAAATGCGAGATTGTTATAATTGGGAGCCGAAAAATGCCAGATTTTTATAATTGCCCAGGCTAAACCGTAGGTGATACAAACTTCTAAATACGATTATTATTATTTAAGAGGCCGTTCTATACAGCTAAAATGAATTTAAAACGAATTTATTAATTTTTGGTAATTTTATAAATGCGCGATTTTTATAATTCCCCAGGCTAAACCGTAAGTGATACAAATTTCTAAATACGATTATTATTATTTAAGACGTCGTTCTATGCAGCTAAAATGAGTTTAAATCGAATTTATTAATTTTTGGCAATTTTAAAAATGCGAGATTTTTATAATTGGGAGCTGAAAAATGCCGGATTTTTATAATTGCTCAGGCTAAACCGTAGGTGATACAAACTTCTAAATACGATTATTATTATTTAAGACATCGTTCTATGCACCTAAAATGAGTTTAAATCGAATTTATTAATTTTCGGCAATTTTAAAAATGCGAGATTTTTATAATTGGTATGCGAAAAATGCCAGATTTTTATAATTGCCCAGGCTAAACCGTAGGTGATACAAACTTCTAAATACGATTATTATTATTTAAGACATCGTTCTATGCAGCTAAAATGAATTTAAAACGAATTTATTAATTTTTGGTAATTTTATAAATGCGACATTTTTATAATTCCCCAGGCTAAACCGTAAGTGATAAAAATTTCTAAATACGATTATTATTATTTAAGACGTCGTTCTATCCACCTAAAATGAGTTTAAATCGAATTTATTAATTTTCGGCAATTTTAAAAATGCGAGTTTTTTATAATTGGGATGCGAAAAATGCCAGATTTTTATTATTGCCCAGGCTAAACCGTAGGTGATACAAACTTCTAAATACGATTATTATTATTATTTAAGAGGCCGTTCTATACAGCTAAAATGAATTTCAAACGAATTTATTAATTTTTGGTAATTTTATAAATGCGAGATTTTTATAATTCCCCAGGCTAAACCGTAAGTGATACAGATTTCTAAATACGATTATTATTATTTAAGACGTCGTTCCATTCAGCTAAAATGAGTTTAAATCGAATTTATTAATTTTTGGCAATTTTAAAAATGCGAGATTGTTATAATTGGGAGCTGAAAAATGCCAGATTTTTATAATTGCCCAGGCTAAACCGTAGGTGATACAAGCTTCTAAAGACGATTATTATTATTTAAGAGGCCGTTCTATACAGCTAAAATGAATTTAAAACGAATTTATTAATTTTTGGTAATTTTATAAATGCGAGATTTTTATAATTCCCCAGGCTAAACCGTAAGTGATAAAAATTTCTAAATACGATTATTATTATTTAAGACGTCGTTCTATGCAGCTAAAATGAGTTTAAATCGAATTTATTAATTTTTGGCAATTTTAAAAATGCGAGATTTTTATAATTGGGGGCTGAAAAATGCCAGATTTTTATAATTGCCCAGGCTAAACCGTAGGTGATACAAACTTCTAAATACGATTAGAATTATTTAGGAGGCCGTTCTATACAGCTAAAATGAATTTAAAAAGAATTTATTAATTTTTGGTAATTTTATTAATTGGAGATTTTTATAATTCCCCAGGCTAAACCGTAAGTGATAAAAATTTCTAAATACGATTATTATTATTTAAGACGTCGTTCTATCCACCTAAAATGAGTTTAAATCGAATTTATTAATTTTCGGCAATTTTAAAAATGCGAGATTTTTATAATTGGGAGCCGAAAAATTCCAGATTTTTATAATTGCCCAGGCTAAACCGTAGGTGATACAAACTTCTAAATACGATTATTATTATTTAAGAGGCCGTTCTATACAGCTAAAATGAATTTAAAACGAATTTATTAATTTTTGGTAATTTTAAAAATTCGAGATTTTTATAATTGGGAGCTGAAAAATGCCAGATTTTTATAATTGCCCAGGCTAAACCGTAGGTGATACAAACTTCTAAATACGATTATTATTATTTAAGACGTCGTTCTATGCAGCTAAAATGAGTTTAAATCGAATTTATTAATTTTTGGCAATTTTAAAAATTCGAGATTTTTATAATGTCTGTCTTCCTGTTTTTTCTTTCAAATCGTTTTTAGTTAATGTTCGTTATTTTCTTAGTAAATTGTTTTCTATTTTATAAATAATAGTTTCATAGCGTATTAAGATTTTAGTTATTTACTGATTACTAATTCATTATTTCTAGGCTTTTCTATCAAACTTTACAAAAACTGTGACATAAGCGTAGAAGTCGTTGTTTTGTTGACAAATATTCTAGCAATTGTTTTCGTAGTTGTTAAATGCAATTGTTTTTTAAGCACTCCTATGGCTGAATGCACCAATCGCCGATAATATTAAACCGTTGGTTGTTTAAATAAAATCGCATCAAACGTGACGTATTTACGGCAGCAAAAGTATTCGTAAACAAAATTCGATGCGATTTTGTTCAAAACAACCAACGATAAAAACAATCGACAGTTGGTGCAATCGCTCACTAAATTGGCTACAGAGTTCGCGTACGAATCTCTAATGTGACAAAGAAACTAACATAACTTCGTAACGATTAAACATGGACCCAACAAATATGGTATTTTCGGAAAGCTTAGAAAAGCAGCTATTTAATGACATAATTGTATATAGGGCGTTCTATTTAAAATTTTAAAGAAATCATGAGGTTCGCGTTTTTCGATCACCCTGTATATTGAAAATACCTAGAGCCTTTTAGTCCTCGCAGTTTTATTGAAAATAGATTCGAAAAATTGTACCCTGAAAAGTAGTTAACATTTCGGTGTAATTACGGTGTTATATTCGTTCAAAGTGAGGTTATTTTGATCACAAATAAATGAATAACTACGGAACTATTAACAATAGACCCATATAATGATATATTGTTGCAATCGCTATTGAAGGGAGAATCCAAATATGTAAAAAAATATAGGGTGTTCCATTTAAAAAAACACAACTTTGTATCGTCACATGTTTACGAAACACCCAGTATATATGACAATAATTTTAGAATATGTAGAACATCAAACCCTACAACTTCTCTTAATAATATTTTGACATAATTATAATAATAAAGACGATATCGAAAAATCCCAGATGGTTGGGACACCCTGTATAACGATTGTGAATAAAATTAGTATACCGCTGCATATAAATTGGCCCGTTGATTGTACAAGCGATCAGCTGATGGTCTGGTGACGTCACATGTACCCGCTCTATAACTTCACCCACCTCCTGTACATCTCGGGTTCAACGATTTTTCTAGGTTAGAATTAGATATTTCATTTGTCAATTTCACTTGTTCTGTTTATGTTGTTTGTTGTTTGTCAAGTTATTCGTAAATAATTTAACAATGTGTCTTTAGGAAACAGGCATGTAAGGATATTTATTAAGAATTATAGTATTCCTTGCGCAAAATGTATTACGATCAATCGGGAGTAAGTTATCCAACGTAAATAATAGCATTAAGTTTACTACCATTATTTTAATAGTTAGCCGTAGTTGGAAACGCTGAAACTTCAGATATTGATGGAATGGAAAGCGAATACATTCAAACCCAATGCGTTTTAGCAGACGGTGGTGATCGATTTGGTGTATGCGCTTTAGCGTTTGATCAGAATGAAGAGTTATTATGGATGGGAAATCAAGGAGTACGACTATAATGTTTTAGTTTGTTATTGTATTATACTTTGGAAAATGTTTAGGGTCATGTCACATCATATTATGGAGGTGCAATGCAGAAATATACCTCGTTCCAAGTTCACGCTACCCAGGATATTAGACAAATTATTACTATCGACGAGGGAATACTAGTATTAACGGCTGGTATGTTAAGATGTCAAATTCGAAGAGGGATTCCAGTGTTTACTCATGCGTAAGTTAAAGAAAATATTTTTAGAATGAATTAACTTGTCTAACACAAATATAATTTTAAGGTCTTCAGCTATGACTGAAATGCAATGTATGCTACAACTGTCACCATCAAGATTGCTTTTAGCGGGACATCAAGATAAAATGATAGATTTTAATTTATCACATTGCAAAGAAACAAACATGGTAAGAGTTATTTTATTTTGTATTTTACATTTGGCGATTTAGAAAGATTGTTGGTATAATACATATTGTTTCATGAATTGTGAGGTTGATATCAGCAACAGCAGAATCACTAACTTTTTTGGTTTCTGGGTATTCCTTAAAATTGAATTTAACTAGCAAGTTTAAATATGTTTATTGATTAATGTTTAAAATTAGTATTTAAATTACATTCCAATTCTGATCGTAGAAGGGATGCAATTACAGTAGTTATATCTAAGAGCCCGTGCGCTGTTGCCCTGATGAAGATCTTTGAATAATGCGGATGTCTGCCGCAGGATGATTTTACAAAACTTCGTATAATTTTTTAATTACGGTCATGAAAAATCTCTGCTCAGGCAAGCAGCTCTAAATTTAGTACGGCTATGTGTGATGCTATTTTTAATTCCCGTCGTTTCAATTTTAATTCCGTTTTGTCACAAATGTTTAATTTTAGAATAGTATCCCACATTTGCAGTCAAAAGAAACAAAACAGTGACAACCAGAGTTAATTATCATAATTATTACAGAAGTTAGAAGTAATTTCGTGTCGTCCATACTCTTAATACACTACTTACTGACTTTCTTAATACTCTTGGCTCCGTTCGGAGCATAGGGCTTCCATGATTCTCTTCCAATTTTCTCTATTCTTTGCTTCACTTTTTATCTCTATCCAGTTCAAATTACTTTCTTCCAATTCTCTTAATACACTTTTTTTTCCAGGTTTCTGTAGATCTTCCAATTTTTCTGTTTCCACATGGGTTATACCATAGATTAAATAATAGAATAGATACGCAACGGTACCTTTTTATATGTAACCCGAAAAAAATTCTGACATAGAGATGGCAGCACCTTGGCCATCTGTGATCGAGAATGTTTTTTAACAATCCTAGAATAAAACCGATATATCAATAATCCTAACATATCAACAACATTTGATCAAACAAAATACGTGCGTTATTATTGTTATTAATAACCTTGCATTAGTCGTATTGATTTTAATGCCATGCGAATGCAAGCGTGTTTATAAAATAAGCACGTACCTATAAGATATTATTGTATTTATGGATGAAGTTATTTGTCCCAGATACAATTTTATTTATCTTATGCTTAGATTTTTATTTACGGACTTCGTTTTTTACTAAACAGCAAATTTGTAGTATAATTATGTGTTAAGATTTAACATTTGGAATAAAAATAAAAATATGTATGTATATTTAACAATTACAAAAAAAACGCAGTTACGTTGCACAAAATTTCGTTAAACAAAAATAGCGAGTTCAAAAAAAAAATTAAATAAGGCCTGGCAATGTAAAACAAAAATAATGTCTACTGCAAAATTTAGAATTATTGTTTTTGCTATTTTACTGACATTTGCAAAACGGAATTATGGCAATAACACAGTGAGACAGTGATGACGGTTAATAAACTATAAATCTTGCAATAGGCAATAGACATTATTTTTGTTTCTCCTGGGCAACCCTTATCTATCTTTTTTAACTCACGGTTTGGCAAAGGATCTAGGAACAGCGGGTTAAAATTTTAACCTAATAGCTCAACAGAACGAATGTAAACCCTAAAGTCGGCAATCGTATACATCTATACATGAATACATGTTTTTGGTTTTTGAAGGAAAAAACGTATTTATAAAGTTGACAATTACGAACCATATTTGCCCGTACATTAACCTTACATTTTCGTCGAATTTACTTGCATTTTCTTTACATGTGCTATTGCAATAAGGCCAATTCAATTGACAATAATACAGGGTGAGTTTTTTTTTTCATTTTAAGCATTGGGATCTCGGAAACCATAAGACATTGAGATTCGGTTAAATGAGGAAAGAGTTTTCGTTTTAAGAGCTTATGCAAGATATGCTTTTGTTTTTTGAAAAAAATCCACAGTTTACTAGATATGAGCAAAAAAGAAATTAGCAATTTTTCTTTAAAGTGTTCTAAAATCGTTAATATTAGAGATACAGAAATATGATAAGAACAAAAATTGTAGATATTTTTCCGCTTAATAACATACATTTATTAATTTCCATTCTGCTTTTATAATTTTCGAGTTATAACGCAAACTTACATTTTTTTAAATACCAGTCATAGTTGGCTTTGACATTTTTAAAAATGACAAATGTTTCTCTTTTTAACGATATAAGGTTTGCTAATTGCTATACTTTGATAAATAAACGCGATGCAGGAATTTTCGTATTATTGAGAGGTAAATAAACAAAGTTTGCCGTGGAAAACAATAAACAAACAAAGTACTGTTGCTCATTGTTTTAGTTGAAATTTGACAGTTCTGTAACTTCTACAATTAAATTAAAGATGTTTTCTAATCGCGAAAAACTTAATATGGTCGAATGTTTTATTTTTTGTAATAAAAATAGAAAATAGTGTTCTTGCTGCCGAACGGTACCAACAATTTTATGAAAATCGACGTCAACCATCTCTACCGACGTTCAACAATTTATTTATACTGAAATCTGAGGCAGTTTGGTTCCTTTTCGAAACCAAAGAGGGATGAAGGCGTTATTAACGAGGATATCCAAATAAATGTATTGGCCTACGTTGACCAGAATCCTTCTACTTCGACCAGACAAATTGCAGCTGAAGTTGGTGTGTCGTAAAGCACAGTCATGAGAATTTTGAAGAGACATAAATTTCACGCATATCACTTATCAGTAGGACAGACACTGCATCCAGGGGACTATGCTTCAAGAATTGGCTTTAGTAATTGGTACAAAAAAAATAATATGATTCAACAGAATCCAGAGTTTCAAAATCAAATTTTATGGACTGATGAAATCAAATTTACCAATTGCGGTATGTTCAATAGGCACAATGAACATTTGTGGAAGCAGGAAAAATCTAGAAGACTTCGTGAAAGAAGGCCCCAAAGAAAATTTTGATTTCATGTTTGGTGCGGAATTATTGGATCGCGAATTCTTGGACCTTTCATTGACGACGAAAATTTGACAGGCCAGCGTTATCTTCATTTTCTACAAAATGAATTTCAAGATAATATGTTGGATGGCTTAGATTTGGAAACACGACGTAATTTACGCTGGTTCCAACACGACGGTGCTCCGCCGCACTACCAACTGCAAGTAAGAGAGCACGTAAACCAACTGTTTCCAAATTCTTGGATAGGTAGGAACGGGCCGGTCCTTTGGTCACCAAGATCGCCAGATCTTTCAATTTTGGATTTCTTTCTTTTCGCTGTTCTAAAAGATTTAGTTTATCAGCGAACGTATGCGACAAAACAAGAACTACGTGATGCTGTGGTATGTGCTTTTCGCAATTTAGATGGTAGGAAAATAAGGAAAGCTGTAAATTCTATTGTGAAAAGATGCCCCTTGTGTGTAAATAATAATGGTGGACATTTTGAACATTTGCCGAGATAGATTAATTTTTTTACATGTAATTACTTCAAAGTAGAAATTTAAATGTAATATTCGTAGTTTCTTTGCGTTGTTGTTCTATTTGAGGCGCTAAAGTTTTTAGGTGAAACATTATAATTATAATAAACTAAGTAATTACTTTAAGAGGAAAAAAATGTTTTCCATGGCAGACTCTGTTTTTGCTACTCTCAATATTACAAATAGTCCTGTGTCGTGTTTATTTGTCAAAGTAAGTACAGCGAACCTTATATCTCTGCAAACAGAAAAAAATGCACTTTTTAAAAATGTCAAAGCCAACTATGACTGCCCTTTAAAAAAACGAAAGTTTGTATTACAACTCAAAAACCGTAAAATCGAGAAGGAAATTAGTATGTTCATCATGTTAAGCATTAAAATGTCTAAAACTTTCATTCGTGTCATTTTGCTGTATTCCTAATAATAACGATTCTACAACATTTAAATGAAAAATCACTAAATCTGTTATGCGCTCATATCTAGCATATCTTGCATAAGCTCATAAAACGACAACTCTTTCCTCATTTAACCGAATCTCTATGTCTTATGGTTTCCGATATCCCAATGCTTAAAATGAAAAAAAAAACTCGCCCTGTATGTAGAATGCAGAAACAGCTATACCGGGTGTGGCCTGACATGTGAGACTTAGGTGAAATGCTTGGGAAATTGAACATATTTATGTCAAAGTCGAAATTTTAATTTTAATTTTCTGCTGTAATTTCAGAAGTTTTCGGGATATTCATACGAAAATTGGTGAAACTACCTTTTTTGGGACGGGAATAATCCGAATAATAATCCGTTCTCAATTTTAATGCAGCTCTTAAAATAATGTTATTTTTGCTACACCTAATACTTTAAAAATACTTCAGCTTTTTAGTACCTAGCTAAATTTAGGGCAGATTAAGTATTTTTAAGGTATTAGGTGTAGGACAAATAACATTATTTTAAGAGCCGCATTAAAATTGAGAACGGATTATTATTTCCCGCCCCAAAAAAGGTAGTTTCACCAATTTTTATATGAATATTACGAAAACTTTAGAAATTACAGAAGAAAGTTAAAATAAAAATGTCGACCTTGACACCCTGTACCTCCCTAAATATTAACTTTTGGACTAAGGTAATTTTAGGTAAATCGTAATATTTTGGCCTCAGGAATCTACTGTTGATCTGTGACCCATTACTTATGGACCACCCTGTATAGAGCCCTCAAAGAGAACATAATGTATGACGCAATATATGTTCTTTTTTAATACTGTTATTTTTACCTTTAAAAAATTGTTTTAGGGCCCGCCCCTTCATGAAGAAGGCCAGCCCTGCGTCTGACAATTTAAGTAAAAGCACAAGAGATGGGAATCATTCTTTGGGTATTTTATGCATATTTTTAAAGTCATGTGTATTAAAATTAATGCTGTAAGCTGTAAGCTGACCAAAAGTTTCAATTTGTATACATATGCTCAACCAGTCGATCTGTGATCTGTTCGGGTTTAACTCTATTACTATTTTGTGTGTATATTTACTAAACGTTTACAAACATTATGGAATGGTATTTCGGTGTATCACGCTACAATTAAGAAGTATACGTCTAAATGGAAATAATAGCGTCCGTGCGGGGTAAAGTGAATGCAGTGAAGTTCCTTGAGTTTATGACAAATAGTTCAAAAATATTTTGGGGCAGCACCGATCTAGGTTACCGTTCGTCACCTCCTTGCCCCCTTGTCTAAGTAGACACGGGTTACACTTTCGCCGGTAACGTGGGATCTCTATTTATATTATTTCCTCTATGGTTATACTCAAGTGCTTGTTTGGCTATATTATCTTTCCGTCTTAACGTGTGGCCGATCTACTTCCATTTCCTTCCCTTCGTAGTGTTACTTACGGGTTCTTTTTTGTTCTTTCCCATAATTCTACATTTGAGATTCGATTATTTATTAATTTATTTATTAATAGCCTATTATACATATACAATACAAATATATAGTCCATTTTAAATGTAAATTTATAAACTTAGTTACTTAATTCAATTCAATAAACTATACTTAATATTAATAAATTGGTAATTGATAAATTATGTGTTAGATATGATTATCCCAGGTCTGGGAAAAAGCCTCCCCATGATTTTTCCAACTTGTGCGGTCTCTGGCAATGGTTGTCCATGTTGGTCCTAAGTGATCTTCTATTTCTTCCTGCCACCTTGTTCTTGGACTTCCGCTGTTCCGTTTGTGTAGATTGGGATGTGGATGCCATAGTGTAGTTTGTCTTGCATAGCTTGTTGTGTTTTGGCGCATAATGTGGCCAGCCCAGTTCCTTTTCAGCTTTTTGCATTTTAATGTTATGCTAGGCACTCGTAATTTCTTCCTTATGTCTGTTGTTCTTATTTTGTCCCTTCTTCGTATTTTTAGAATTTTTCTTAACATATCGTTTTGTGTTATTTCTAATTTTTTCAATTGTGTTGCTGTGGGAGCCCAGGTTTGTGCACCATATGTCAAGGCAGGTACTATGCAAGCTGTAAAGATTTTTCCTTTTTCTTTGTTATCTTCGAGATTGTTTCATAGCTCTTTGCATCTCCAGCAGTTTTTACATCCTGACGTTGTTCGATTTTGAATTTCCTTGTCCTGCTTCTCTTTAAAGGAGACTTTTTGCCCTAAATATATTGCTTCGTCTGTATAGTTCACCCCTGTGTTTTCTATTGTTATTTTTTTATGTGTGCTGTTTGTCAAAATCTTAAAATATGTGTTTTTGCCATGTTTATAGTAAGTCGACTTTTTTACTTTCGATGGTCAGCTCATTTAGCATGTTTTGCAGTTGTATAGTAGATTTGGCAAATAGTGTAAGTTGGATAGTAGAGTTCCAGACACGTTTATTCCTCGGTTTTTCCAGTCCAAATTTCTGAACACTTGTTCTAATACGGCATTAAACAGAATCGGGCCTCTCTGTCTTGTACCTCTGCTTATCTTAAATCGATTTCTTATCTTTTCTAGTTTTATTTGTCCTTTTGCTTCTCTATATATTTTTTGAATAATTTTTATGTATGTTATTGGAACGCCTTGGTCTTTTAGAGCTTGGAATATGCATGAATGTTTGATGCTGTCAAAGGCTTTGTTGTAGTCCACTAGGGCAATCTAAAGTTTAATATTGTATTCGTTAGATTTCTCTATCATTTGGTTTACAGAGTGGATGTTATCTATTGTAGAGAAGCCCTTGCGGAAGCCTGCTTGATTTGATGGTTGTTGGTTATCTAATGTGCTGTATATTCTGTTTAAAGTTATTGATGCAAATAATTTGTATATGTTGGAAATTAGGCTAATTGGCCTGTAGTTGGAGATATCCATTTTGTCTCCTTTTTTAAATAAAAGAATTATGACTGGTGTGGGAAGTCTTCACCAAACAGTACGTTGTTGAATAGAGTTTGTAGTGGTTCTATTATTTCTTCTATTCCTATTTTTAGTATTTCATTTGGTATTTTATCTACGCCTGTAGCTTTTTCGTTTTTCAAATATCTTGCAGATAATCTGGGATTTCTGTATTGGACAGATGTCTTCTTCTATTTCTGTGTTTATGTTAAGTTCTTTTTCTGTATCGTTGTCAGAGTTGTACAGATGTGCATAATATTGTGTAACATTTTCTAATATTTTTTGTCTGTTTGTAAGGATTTTATTTTGGTTATTGATGTCTCTTAGTTTAGGGATCCATTTTGTTTTTGTAAAGGGTGTCTCATTTGGAACTATAGGATTTGATTTTTGAATAAAACGCAAAATATTTGTAAAACTGATGTTTTTTATTCTTCAACATAAAATCTAGACTTTACGGTTACAAATGGAAAAGGATATCATTCATATGGCTGCCTCGACTGATCTGGCATGATCTCATCCGTTTAGCAAAATGTTCCGTTCCGTTCTGGCTTGTTGGCGTACACTTTCCCCTTTACATAACCCCAGAGAAAAAAGTCCAGTGGTGTTATACACATGATCTTGCAGGCCAATTGATGTCAGCATTCCGAGAGATAACACGATCAGGAAAGTGGGTATGCAACAGAGTGTACGCCAACAAGCCAGCAACAATCAATGACCTCAAAGCAAACATTCAACGTGTTATTCGGGAAATAGAGCCAGGTTTATGTGCCAGTGTTATGTAACATTTTGCTAAACGAATGAGATCATGCCAGATCAGTCGAGGCGGCCATATGAATGATTTCCTTTTCCATTTGTAGCCATAAAGTCTAGATTTTATGTTGAAGAATAAAAAACATCAGTTTTACAAATATTTTGCGTTTTATTGCATTTTCCTGATATTCTTTTTTGTCTTTTCCTGTGCTCTTTTTTACTTCCTTATCTTTTTCTTTATACAACCTTTCTTCATTAGTTTTTTCTATTGGATTTTTTAATATTAATATTTTCTGTTTAATTTGTTTTCTCTCCTCTATTTTAATTTGTCCCATGTATTTTTTGTTATCCGTGGTTTTTGCGTGTTCTTTTGAATTCGAATTGTCTGCCCAGCACTATCTTTAAATATTTGTTTACATTTTGTCCATGATTCTTCGATGCTGTTCTCTTGTAACCTTTCCATGTATAAAAGCTTTTTTCTCAATTCTGTTTTATAGGTTTTGTCACTGTACTGTCTGTCTGCAGCCACTGTGATTTGCTGTTAGTTTATTTTTTACTTCTTCTTCTTCAGTTGGCTTTCCGTCCCATGAAGGGACATAGCCTGCATTTGGTTGCCTTCACGATAGGAGTGAGGCAGTGGCGGCTCGTCAGATGAGGCAAATGAGGCGCCGCCTCACCTTCAACCTTTAAGACATTAATCTGTTTCTCAAATTGTTTTTTATTTTTGGTGTAATTATTTAATTTTGCTAATAATTTACTTTAAATTAGTTTAAATTGAGCAATTGGCATGCCGCCGAGTCCCATGTGCAATACTGAGACGATTGCTGAAAGTTACCGAGGCACCAGCTGTATCGCCTCAGAAATGACGTAAATTCTCTAGAATCACCAGCTGATTTCATCATACGCGAGGATTCCAATTCGCCCTGCTAACGTGATTTGAGGCACTGGACATCGGCGCTTCTCGTCTACATTCGTCATGTCTCGTGAATTAAGTTCGTGTAATAATGCAAGATGCAAAACGTGCTTAATGGATTAATTTCAAGATAATCGACAGTTGACAGTTTATAGTTTTGGACGTTGACTGTTTTACTTTCCGTAGCATAATTCTTGTATTTGCGTATTCCAGAATGAACTGTTTTATTGTTGGGAATTGTTATATAAACACAGACAGTTTTACGTGTTTATTTACAATTCTTCCATTGTTTGGTGCTTAGGGAACGAATTTCTTTCTGAAGAAGAATTGTTTCAAAAATTAAATTTCTGTTTTATGAAATAAGAGACTGTATCGCGTCACAATTAAATATACGATTTCGGATCTCGAAAAACTACAGTTTTTACGCTTGGTAGATTCACAAAAAATGGTTGATACCGACAAGATGTTTCCAGAAGAGGCCTTCTCGTGTTTAATTACAAACTATCCAAATATTTTTAATAAATCGCTTTCGAAAAATGAATTAGTAAATATTTATAAAGATTCAGAATTTCGCAATACCGACATTATGGCATTTTTCAAAAAGATAGAGGAATTAAAAGAGGTTTTTGTTAAAACATATAAACTTGTTTGTTTAATTTTAACTATTCCTGTTACGTCAGTTCAAATAGAAAGAAATTTTTCCTGCTTGAAGAGAATTGAAACCTACCTACGGAATACTATGTCTGAGGACCGGCTGTCAGCATTAGGAATGCTATCCTGCTATCCATTGAAAAAGAGCTTCATAGTGAGTTGGCGAAAACTCCGAATTTTTATGATGACATTATAGATATGTTTAGTAAATTGAAAAATAGGCGAATTGATTTAATGTACAAAACATAAAAATGTAATTCAAATCCATGGTGCCTTCTTTGAGTAAAGTCATATTGTATTATTATTATTATTATTATTATCATCTATCGCCTCATCTATAAAATGGGTCACGAGCCGCCACTGGAGTGAGGATAAAGTTTAGTTACTACGGATTGAACGTTATCAGCGCTCAGATCCCACAAAGTTTATAAGTTCACGTTTGTTTTAGCCGATTCACAAATTTTAAACCAGTGTTTACGGTCTCTTACTTTATTTACCCAATTGTTAATTTTTAGCACTTTTATGTCATTAATCACACAATCTTGCCACCTCTGTTTCGGCTTTCCTTTCACCCTGGTATTCTGCGGTATCCATTCATTTATTTGTTTTGGCATTCTTGAACTTTCCATTCTTCTTAGGTGTCCCCACCATTTCAGCCTTTGTATCTTAACACGTTCACTACCATCATTTAAAAGAAAATCGTCTTCCATAGACCACAAATATCCGAGACCACGGGGCTCAAATATGAGCCATAGCTTCTGATAGATCAATAGTTAATAGGAATGCAGTTGCGGTGGACCGCCGAAAAATTACATAGTGACTATGTTTCTACCAGCGTCCCACATATGAGCCGGTGGTCTGTCTGAGAAAACCATATGGCTCATATATGAGTCGGTCGGTAGCGAACGTGTTAATGTTTTTCACTATGTCTTCGCCGGCAATAATTCGCATTAATTAGAGGTTCATCCAAGGTCTTTTCCCCTCCCCATCTTGTTTAAGCCCAACTATTCCCCTTAGAATTCTTCCCTCGCAAATTCGTAATCGCTCTTCATCTTTTTTTGTCAAACTCCAAGTTTCCGCTGTGTAAACTAAAACTGGTCTTAGAATTTATTGTTCGGTAGATTTTCACTTTTGTTGTTCCGCTCAGGTGTTTAATTTTTAGAGCCCGTTTGTGTGAATAGTATGCCATAAGTCCCGCTTTTATTCTGTTCCCTAGTTCTGTATTAATACCTATTTATTATTATATATTGTTATTTTGGTTAAGTTCCGACCCCAAGTAATTAAAATTACTAACGCCTCCAAGTTGAAGTTTGCAATATGCAGAGTTCTTTTCGGTTGATAAGGTGTTTTTGTGAACTTCATGTATTTTGTTTTAGATTCGTTTACTATTTACTAATTTTATCATAAATTTGACTCATTAGTAGGTGATCTCAGTTTACATCCGCTTCACGCATTGCTTTCTCATCTAGTGGAGGTGGAGAGTGTCTTCATTTTTTGTATATTGCTATATGGTCAATCTGGCTTTTTACCATTCTATCAGGGGATAGAATACTTGAAACTCGGCTCGTAGAATGTACAAACATTATTAAAACCTGGAAAAATGCAGGAAGTGACGAATGAATTACAAAAATATGATGTAGATGTAGCTGCGTTACAGGAAGTTAGGTGGAAAGGTCATGGTGTAATAAATAAAACAAATATGACAATGTTCTACAGTGAAGGTATGCGACAGGGAGAATATGGTACCTACAGGTTTTATTGTAAAAAACACAATTAAGAAAGCTGTCTTGGAATTTCATCCAATTAACGAAAGGTTATGTAAAATGAGAATAATTATTGTATTCTGCAACATAACTATAGTTAATATATACCCACCTAGGGAAGATAGCAGTGAAGAAATAAAGGCTGAATTTTGTGATAAATTGCAACAGATAGGTATATGAAAAACTACCTGTACCTACATGTTATGATAATGCTGGTTGGGGGAATTTCAATGGTAAAATAGGAAGAGAAAAAGAGATTGCAGATGTAGCTGAAAAATTTACTCTACATAAAAGCTCTAACGATAATGGATTAAGGATGTGCGATTTTGCAGCAAATAATAATCTAATAAATAATCAGTTCAACTACATTTCAGCATAAAGAAATACATCTAGGCACCTGCAAAATCCCTGGTAGTACACTCTGTAATCAAATTGATCATTTAATGGTGTCAAAGAGGTGCACTTCAAATGTAACAAAATGTTAGAGCGTTTCGAGAACCTAACTGTGACTCCGATCACTTTTTGTTAGTGGCAATAATTATGCAAAGAATAACAAACAATATTAAAAACCAAACTGTAGTTCGACCAAACCAAAATGGAACACTGAAAAATTACAAGATAATTTAATAAAAATGCAGTATCAGGATATGGTGAAAACTAGATTAAGTAAAAGAAGAATGGGCTACAATTAAAAACTACTAATTCAAGACTGGTATGATGATCAGTGCAAAGAAGCAGTTAATGAGAAGAATGATGGTGTAACACCTTACTTAAAATTGTTTGTGACTAATAAGATTCACTAGCAGAGAATGTAATATGTTTATTTTAAAATTATATTCAAAGTGAACATGTTCTATAAAAGAACTTGTTCTTATGAGATCTATAGAAGAACTAGGAGCCCTATTGCACAACAGTTCGCCCATATATAATTTTATATAATTATCAATGAATACAATGTGAATATCCATTTAATTTTAGTAGCAACACCATAAATTATTCTTTTTATTTTTTAAGAAACAGAATTTTACAAGATAATTAATTTATTTGTAAGTTTTCGAACATAGTGATCCTGACACAAAGAAATAAGGCTAATTTTGAGATTATATTAATTTGGAACTCCTTTACTGCAGCCAAAGAAAATATATTTCCTGGCGGGCGGCGGATTTTCACTATTACGTTATACCCCATAAGGCTGAATCTCTTTATATTTATATTCTTTGCTGCAGCCTATTGCAAAGAACTTGTGGATACTATGCCACGTCGGATTGATGTAGTTTTACAAAACAAAGGCGGTGTTACACAGTGGTAAAGCGGCTTATTCTTTGACGAGTATTTTCTATGGCCTCTACTAAAATTATTTAATATTCATTTAGATTAGTTTATAAGTTCAACTATGTTTAAATAAAATGTAATATCATTTGCTAAATAAAGCATTATATTTACATTCATTTAATTTAGACGGAGCTAACACACTAAAAATATAAAACATAGCAATGGGCGAACTGTTGTGCAATAGGGCTCGTAAACTACAATGTAAAATTTAAAATTACCTAAGCTACCTAAACTATCTAAGTAACAGTATTTCAGACAGGGCGACATCCTGTCGTACATTCAACCGTTAGAATCGTAAAGGGTACCGTTACAAATTCTTAAAACTAACGGGAAGTCTTGAACAGTTAGGGATTCCTCGGAAACTTGTTAACTTATAAAAATGGTACTAATAAATCGAAAGCTAACACAACCATTTGAGACCAGTAAAAGCATCAGACAAGGAGACAACCTATCTGCAATGTTATTTAACTTAGGACTTGAATCAATAATAAGAGAATTAAACATACCTAACATCATAATAACACATGATATACAGTTGAACGCCTATGCCGATGATATTGTAATCACCTCCAGAACACTATCTCAACTGAAAGAAGTTATGGGTAAATTAAAATCTGTATCTGCGAAATGTGGACTCCAAATAAATGCAAATAAAACAAAATATATAGAGTGTAAAAGGATAAGGAACACCAACAATTAAACAAAAGATTACATACAAATAGGTAGTGCTAAATAATATCAAGCCGTTGAAAACTTGACCTATTTAGGTACAAAAATAACTGCGACCAATAACATGAGAGAGGCGATAACACATAGAATTTAAGCAGGCAGCCATTGTTACCATAAATTAAAAAAATTACTAATATCAAAACTATTAACTAAAATAGCTAAACTCAAACTATATCAGACAATAAAACCAACAATTACCTACAGTTGTGAGTCATGGACATTAAACAAGTATGAAAGGTCATTATTACTACATTTTGGAAGAAAAATTTTAAGAAAAGTGTTTGAGGGTATTAAGGAAGATGGTATGTGGCGTAGAAGAACAAATAAAGAACTTGACGAATTAATAAATCATCAAAACATAACGTGTATAAAAGCACAAAGATTAAGATGGTTTGGCCACCTACAGCGATTAGAAAACAACAAAATACCCAAACATGTAGCAGAATGGGATCCACAAAACACAAGACCAAGAGGTAGACCAAAAACTAGGTGGAGAAGAAGGACTTCAGTAAAGACAGAAATGAATGGAAAAAGATTATTGTACAGGCCAAGGCCCACGCAAGGCTATAGTGCCACTCATCATTTATATATGTATTGTATATCAGGGGATACTCAGTCCTCTGTTTGAATAAGCTACCTCCTATTACTATAGTTTTTATTAAGGGGCTGTCCCATAAGTAGATGGACACTTTTCAGCTATGTGTAATTGATAGATATCATTTTAATATCCACGCGGCTTGTAAAACAAATAATAGCGCTGTTTATTTTTCATCGATAAATGTCAAATGTTTATTAAAATTACGCTGCATTTCAAAATGTCACGACAAGAAAATCAAGAATTCGCTAAACGTGTTGTGCATTTGTACCAATATATAACAGAGTATAAGAAAAGTGTTACTTATCATCACTTTAAAAATGAAGGCAGGTCACAATTTACCATTTATGGAATATTACAAAGGTATGACAAAACACATAATTATAAATACAAATCAATTCCTGGCCGGCCGCGGTCTGTAGCAACAGAAAGAATGTTAAATTGGTAAACAGAGTCTTTAAAACGAGTCCATCCATTTCTGTAAGAACTGCTGCCAAAAAGATTCATCTGGCTAAATGTACTGTAAGCAGGATTAAAACTAAAGAGTTAGGCATTAAAGCATACTCAAAATTACGGGCCCCAAAATATGTTAAATCCCAAAAAACAAGAGCAAAATCTGACTGCCGAAAAATTTACAGAAAAGCACTCAATAAAATTTTAATACTTAATAGACGATGAAACATACGTGCCAATTGATCCGAAAGATGTTCCTGGAAAGAAATATTTTCATGCGAAGAATCGAGATGAAATCAATTATAGTGAAAAAGTTATTGAAAAAGCCAAATTTTTTTTATTTCGTCGTGTATGGCACAATATAAGCAAGAATGTTGCCTTGAAATCTGGACAAGCAGTTATGAAGAGGGGATGGAAGAACTTGCGCTCAATTGCCTATTATGTCATCGATTCCGCAAATTTTATATAAAATACACTATTCTGATTCTAATTAACTGTCTAAATACGAAATTTGTTTTTTTTTCTACATATGACTAAAAATAAATGCAACTTTAAAACGGTCCGTCTATTTATGGGACAGCCCCTTATTATTCTGTTTGCTTCCATTTCATTTGCAATCTGGTTTGCTTTACTGATATCATACATTGTTTTAACGTTCCAGAAACCTATATAATGAACAAGTGTTAATTGCAGTGTTCTACAATTTCTCAACTTTCTTTATTATTACAATGCCGTGATGATGAGTAAACTAAATAACTTTTTATATATTTTTATTTGACATATGTATTTTAATCTGATATTGTGACAATTTGTTAAGAATATTTTGTAAAAAATAGCAAAGATCGTTATTTACCAAATAACAGCTTTAAATCTGAAATGGAGCTTATGATCTGATCCAATAGAATGCTGATGAAATCTAAAACATGCAACATATTATTAACTAAGTTGCCATTCTCGATGGAAAAACTTCCTCGAAAGAGGTGACTGCATAAAAGTACTTGAAAAAATACGTTTAAAAAAATCTTAGGCCCTATTTAAAATGTAACACTTTTCACCTCGATATTATCATTGTTTTTAATATTTTGAATCACTGAAGTGAAATAGTTAAGACATTTGACTACCACTCAGACGGTCTCGGGATCAAACCTGAGTCTAATGCTCGGTAGGTGGCCTAACAAGGTGGAGTAGAGAAGGTAGTCAGTTGTTGAAGCCATGGTGCTTACTGCATCATCATGCATAGCGTATGAGACAACCAAGTATTACAGCAAATTAGAAGGCCTTAACTCCCTATATTGCCGGCCATACTCCAGCTAGTTTATTTCCACCCAACGAAGTTCTGGTTAAAGTTTTGAATTTGTTGCCTCTTTCGAAGTAAAGCTGGATTATTTAAAAACAGTGTTTTTAACATTTTAGGTGGATGTGGGCGAAACAGGTTGTGTAATGCTTCGTGGACACAGTAGATTTGTATGTGCTGGAGATCCATTAGGGCGCATTGATCTTCGAGATCCTAACACACTTAATGTTGAACACACCCTGGAAACGCACAGTGGCAGCCTTAGCGATTTTGATGTCCAAGGAAATCTACTCGTTACTTGTGGTTTTAGTAGCCGGTATAAATAATTTTTTTTATGTTTACCTAAATTTCAATTGATTAAATTATTTGCTATTTTAAATAGCATATATAATATACAAAAGGCGTCCCAAAATGCACTGTTCGATGCAACATCCAGAAATACGCCAAAAAATTCCATATACCTAAATGTAGGCCGTGAAACGGTTTATTTTCAAAATATAAGGTATTATAGTTTCAACAAATACCCCCTTTTCTCTCATGCAGACTTTGATGTATATGCTGAAAAATCTTCCTGGAAGAAATGCGTTGATTGGAAGGAACTTTAAAAACCAAGCGTTTGTGACCCATATTAATCTGAAACTTTTGATTATTTGTGGATGCTATATCAGCTAGTCCGGCAGTGGTTCCCAAACTTTTTCGATTCTCTGCGCCCTTGCTGAATCCAGATTTTCCCAAGGCGCTCTATGTCAAATTCTAACAAATACACTTTGCAAAAAGAAGGGTTAGCTAAAAATAAATATAACACATTTTAAGCCGCGCACACATACAGCGAACGAAGGCGAAAGAACAGTTACAAACGAATTCGTTCGGTTAATGTGTACGTATTAACAAATGCCATCGAACGCGTTCGTTTGCTTTCACTAGGGTTCGCTTACTGGGCGGTACATCAAAGGAAATTAAGGAAGAATTTGTTCGACCTATTTCTGGTGTGTACGGTGTGCAGTAGCATTCGGCCATTCGGTATACCAAACAAGGCTGATTTTATTTAACTTTTATTTTCAATATTTCTTTTTCTTATTATGCCTTATACGTTTCGGACGTTGGCGATTAACATGGCAATTTTTATTTTATTGGTGGCTTTCCTAAATAGTTCTACAGAAGTTTGGCCGCACCATTTTCTCAAGTTGTATAGCCACGAGTGTCTTCTTCTGCCTGGCCCTCTTTTACCCTCTATCTTGCCTTGCAGTATTAATTGTAGTATGTGATATTTATCGTTCCTCATAACGTCATAACGTAACCAAAGTATAGAAGCTTTCTCTGTTTAATTGTAAATACAATTTCCTTATGCTTTCGCATTCTTCTCAATACTTCTTCATTGGTAATGTGGTCTGTCCATGATATACGCAGAATTCGGCGATAAACCTACATCTCGAACGCCTCCAGTTTTTTCATTAATGTTTCAGTGAGGATTCATGCTTCTAGTTCATAATACAATATCGCGAAGACATAACAATGTAGCATTCGTATTTTTAGAGGCATACTCAGATCTCTGCCTATAAACAAGTTTCTCATTTCTATAAATGCTGCTCGTGCTTTTTCTATGCGTCTGCGGATCTCTACAGCGTTTAGATCATTCATTAAGTCTGTTCCTCCATACGGACTTCTACTTTTGAACAAAGAAGTCATCCACCAGCGCATATACGGCGCACTTGCAATAATTAAATCCTGCTTTGACTGACGTCATTTTTCTTAATAAAAAAATGAGCAAGCTAATTTCAGAAATACCCGTGAAAATAAACGAATGACTGAGAAAGTATTCGTTTGCACTCATTCGTTGTATGTGGACAGCAAAGCAATTTTTTTATCAAACGCCGAACAAATCCCAAGAAATCCATTCGACCTAATTCGTTCGCCTTCGTTCGCTGTATGTGTACGCACCTTTAGATCACAAAAAAATGTAATTGAACAAATTCAACTAATTATAATAATTAGTGGGGTGGATGAGCCTGCACAATTCCTCAAATTGTGGAATTAAATTTTGAAAATTGTGTAATATTTCGCGGCGCCCCTATGAGGAAGTCACGGATCCCCAGGGCGCCGAGGCGCACATTTTGGGAACCACTGAGCTAGTGCATTTTTTGGGGCACACATTTTGCAACTTCTGGTATATACAAGTTGATTCAAACTCGAGGTCCACCTGATTTATTATAAGGTTTAAAGAGTAGGTTTAATTTCAGTATTTTTGTAGAATTTTCTGCTTAATGTAATATAATGTCACAGAGAAACTTTACTTAACTACATCTGTTTATGAGTTATTGCAAATAACATTTTCTGTTTCTTGCACCATTATTGGAAATAACATTAACAAACTATAAAAATAGTCCAGCCAATAAAGGGATTGTAGAATGCATGGAGGGTGTCACAATTTTTGACTTCAGGGCTTTGTTTGGAGTCGTTAGGAGGTAAACATACTAAAAGTCCCCGGACATAGGTGGTGAGCGGGGTGCAGGGGGGGACTGAGACGCTCTCGTTTTTTGTTTTTTTGCTTATATCTAGAGGATGGTGCATCTTAGCAAAAAAGTCTTTATATACAAAATCAAAGCTGATAACAATTTCCTACATTCTTGCTTTTTTAAGTTTTTTTCTATCTCCAACCGTTTATGAGAAATCCGCTATTAAAAATCGTTAATATTCGCAAGAAAATATTTTGCCTCCCGTTTTTCGTTAAACTTTTCTCTCTAGCACCTCATCTCTTCGGTTTACAGAAAAATTCCCACAAAAGAAGTTGTACAGGATTAAATTTCCTTTAAAATGGTATATACTTTTTATATATTTTTTTTTCGAAAATTAACGATTTTTGATAGCGGATATCGCATAAACGGTTGGAGATATAAAAAAACTTTACCAACCAAAAATGTGGGAAATTTTGACACCTTTGATTTTGTACATAATAAATTTTTCGCTAAGGCGCACCTTATTGAAGATATAAGCAAAAAACCTAAAAAAGGGATCTTCTCGGTCCCCCCCTGCACCCCGCTCACCTCCTATGTCCGGGGACTTTTAGTATGTTTACCTCCTAACGACTCCAAACAAAGCCCTGAAGTCAAAAATTGTGACACCCTCCATGCATTCTACACCCCCCTATTGAGCGTTCGTTGACTGGACTAAAACATAAGGCTGGTATTTACACCATGAAATATACCTTATTTTAAGCACATTTTGTTCAATTTTTTTGGGCTCATTTTTTAAGCAGGAATGGCAGAGCATTTTTTTTGTAATTATCCATGTCTTTTCTGTCTATTGACAGAACTATTTTTTTAAATTTCCAAATACCAACTTTACAGTATTAAAAAATCTAAAGCTATATTTTACTTCAAAATTTTCAAATAGTTTTTACAAAAATATTAATACCGAAATAATCTCTCTGTCAGTAGATAGATACAACCACTCTCTTTCAAACGCAACAAGAAAAGTTTTTTCGAAATGCAAATTATTCCAGAAAAACTGGAAATAAAGTTCTAGAAAAATCGGTTTAAATGACCCATTTACGCTACACTAGACTAGGCAACACAAACAGCACAGTCACAACAGCTTTAAATCCGAACTTTACGGAAACTTGACAAGGAGATTACAATTTAAATACACAGAAAATAGTAATTTTGTTTTTGCCATATCCTTTACAGTAATAACACAAATAACTATGTAAATATGCAATATATGCCCGCTTTAATTATTTCTTATGACTTTTTGACTTTTAAGTAGTTATGCAACTTTAGATACGTCAAATAGATAGGGACTGTATGTAAATGCCAGCCTTAAACCCTAATTGGTAGTACAGTCACAATTTTAAAAGAACTTTTCGTTTGTGTTTGACTAGCAGCAGTTCTTTTATTTCTTATGAATGCCATATTGGATTTTTTCATTGTTGAACAGAGCTTTGTTTTCTGAATTTAGGAATGTAGGTATTTGTCTTTTTGAAAATTTTAGCCATAAAGTTAGCCCAAATTAACACATCATATGACAGATTATTTATTTATAGGTTCTTCGGGTTCTTATGAAATGAAAATTGTTTTATAAACATAGCCGTAAGCCCTCAGCATTTAGATATAACCTTAAAATACAAAAATTAAAATGTGTTAGAAACAAACTCCCAGGTTGTAGGTGGAAAAGAATCCAAAAGCATAGTTCTTTTAAGGAAAGTAACTGCAGAACACTACCTAAACAAGACTTGCAGCAACTAATTTAACATTACTACAATCGATACAAGTGACTGCTTAATCACACACAATTGTTAACATTTTTAAGTTATGTTATAAATAACCTAAGGTGAATTTTAGTACCAAACCTGGTTTAAATTTTTTTAATCACTTACCGTTAATATTCTGCTCTTCCAAGCTATAAAAGAGTCTTAACAAACATTTTTTAGGGATAATATCCACCCTGATATTTAGTAATCATGGTATCATCTTCTAATATTATATTTAATAATTTAGCATGTTTCTTAAGTTTTTTTTTTTTTTTTTAAATTTATTAAACATCAATCAGAATTTGCATTCTATAAGTTATTTTGCTGTCTGGCTGGGAGACTGGTTAAAGAGTCTCATTATTGTCCTGATGAGGCTTCTCCATTGAGAAGGCCTCTTCTTCGCCTCATATCAGGTCTACTGGCCATCTTCTTTTCAGTCGTCTGTAATACGATATTGGTGTGTTTCTAGTTTTTGATGATGTTTTTGGCTTCTCTTTTGAATTGTCTCTTGGGCTATTGGGATATAGTCCAGTGAAATTAGACATTGCGCTTCGGAAAGATTCCCGGAAAGCTGGATTTTGGAATGGACCTTGACATTGTGGTTTTAAACAAAATGTCAAAAGTCCCCATCGATCGGAGTGCCACTAAAAGTTTCACGCGTGGTCAAATGTCACTCAACATGGTTTTTCGTGAATATCTCGTTAACAGTCACTTTTACAGAAAAAATAGTTATTATAAAATTTGTAGCTTAGAAAGTTTCCTACAAAAAAGATAGAATGATTTTTATTCATAGGAGTAACCATTATGGAGATAATGCGATTTACAAAGTTGTAACGAACAGTGCGCACTCCTCAAGTGATTCGTGTTTGTAAATCTTTGTAGGAAGGTAAAACTGTTGTTGTTCAATTGTTCAACGCAGAATTGACACTTTGAAAGAGTCGAGTATTGAAAGAAAGGTCGGGAAAGTTGAATATTTACAAAGTCTTAATTCTGTGACAATGCATGTACAGTGCCGTAAGCGGTAAAGAATACATTCGGAAGTCTAGCCTATTGGCATCAAAAAGACATAGAGAAGAAGCCAGTCCGTCTACGAGTCCACCTCATAGTATAACTCGTTTAATTGATCCAGTCTTTGCCTTTAACGAACTCTGTATTTTTTGCGGTGAAGAGGCGAGTGAGGAAAAAGAAAAGAAAAAAAGACAAAATATTCGACGTAAAATTCATCAAGTTTTGACGCTTCCCTTTAAGGACTCCGTTCTTGAAGTAGTAGAGAAGCGTAATGATGACATTGCAAAAGCAGTTACAAGACGGATTGTTTATGAACATGACTTGGTCGCCGCGGAGGCTCAATATCGTTCTGATTATTTATTATATCATGATTACAACTCCCGATATTTTTCCACAGACGATTTGGATCTAAACGTCTTATACACATTTTATCATGCTTTGGTTTGTGTGCATCATACAAAGAAACAATTAAGTATGAGGAAACAGCAGTTCACCATCCCCAGCCTCATGTTTTATATTGGGTCTGTTATCAAGTTTAAATACGGCTAGGCAACGAGCCCCCCCCTAGAGACTGGGGATGGACGTTAAAGGATAACGCTTTGGAGCCAATTCATACTCTGCTTCCACCTGCTCCAGACATACTTCTGAACACTATTTTCTGTAATTGCACCAAGGGCTGTAGCTTAAACTGTGGCTGCAGAAAAGTTGGTTTATATTGTTTAGCAGTATGTGGGAATTGCCAAGGGCAATCTTACTTAAATGTAGCACCCGATATAAATGAAGAAGAAGAAGAAGAAGAAGAAGAAGATGATGATGAAGAGGAAATCATGCAAATTGAAATAGAGTCTGAAGAATAATATTAATTATTAAGATTAATAATTTCCTGCTTTAACCCAAAAAGTTATTAATTAAAAAAATTCATAAATTTTTTTAAAACCAACATTTTTCAAACAAAAAAACGTTTTGCAAGAAAAATAAATGTTAAAACTCTGTAAATCACATTATCTCCAAAAGGGTGACTTCTATGATAAAAGTTGTTACAGCTTTCTTGTAGAAAATTTCCTAAGTTACAAATTTGATAATAAATACCTTTTCTGTAAAAGTGACTGTTAACGAGATATTCACGAAATACCATGTTGAGTAACATTTGACCACACGTAAAATTTTTAGCGGCACTCGGATCGATGGGGACTTTTGACATTTTGTTTAGAACCGCAATATCAAGGTCCATACCAAAATTCAGCTTTCCGGGAATTTTTCCGGAGATGGGCTTTTATTTTGTCTAATTTCTCTGGACTAATGTGAAGATCTTAATGTAACATCTAATTTGCGACATACCATGGAACTATTGCTCTTAGGATCTTTGATTGTGCTCGCTGTATTATAGCTATGCTGGACATGCTAGCGCAACCCCACAGCTCGATACTGTAACGCCAAATTGAGATAATTACTGCTTTGTATATTAGAGAAAATCTTGTTCTCTAATGACTCTAATGACGTTCGTGAGTTTCTGCCAATCAGCCAGTACAGTTCTCCCATTTTAAGATCTAGGTATCTGCTTTCGTTTCTTACTTATGTGTTCACTCCAGTTAAGTTTAGTATCGAAATGGATTCTCAAGTACTTAACACAGGTTGTTAATAGTATTTCTATATTGTTAATGTACCCTGGAGGACATTTTTCGTTTTTTAGTGATGAGACTTGCCTTCATTAAGTAATGTTTATTTTTCATCTTTTACGCCATTCTTCTACTTCGAAGAGATGTTCTTGAAGGTTTGCAGAAGCTATTACTGGATCTTCATAGACAGCTAAGATAACAGTATCATCTGCAAATGTGCCTGTTGTGGAATCTGATGTAGGAAGGTCCGATGTGTATGTCAGTACGTAAGACTGGCCCTAAAACACGGCTGAGGGACTAAGGGTTGGAACTGAGAAATTTCATCATTATAACTTTTGTTCTAAAATATCTATCTGTTAAGTATGATTTGGGAAGTTAGTAGAAACGATCTGGCAGTGATTGTTTAATTTTGTGTAAGATGTCTTCGTGCCAGACTTTGCAAATGCTTGATTCACATCCAAAAAAGCCGCCGAGCAGTATTTTTTTTCTTCGATGGCTACATTAATTACATGAACTATTCTGTGGCATTGTCGTGTTGTAGAATATTCATGACGAAACCCAAACTGGTGGTCAGGAATTACATTAAGAATAGGATGGAAGCATTGCAATATTAGCCTCTCGAGTAATTTTGAGATGGAGGACAATAAACTTATTGGTCTGTATGAGGAGACATCAATTAATTGCTTTCCAGGGTATGGTATAAGTATTATTTCAGATATGTCGAGACACTTGGGCCAATATCGTAATCTTGTAATGGCGTTGAATATGTATGTTAACATCACTATCCCTTTTTTTGGTAATTCTTTCAGCATTTTTATGTTATACCAATTCCTGGTGCTTGTGTGTTTTGCTGTAAATTATCGCTGAAGGGAGTGAATACTTTGGCTAGATGTTGTGCCTTTTCTCGACTACTTCTAGCCCATGCCAGGTATTGCACTTTATCAACAGGAGTTGGTTTTAAGCATCCAGTGATAATTCTACATGTTTCATTTAGGGGGACATTCACTTGATTTATACCAAACAGAGTTGGCGTATTCACCTGCAGAATAGCAGAGTGCCAATGTTCTTAGCATCTGTGGTTGTGTGCCCAAATCTGTGCCGCATAATTTACGTTTGATGTTATTGCGAGTTGCCACTTTCTATTTCGTGTTAAAGCGGTATTTTTTATAAGTTAGGGAGCGAACTAGGGTGACTCGTAGGTATTTGGGGTGCAGCAGTGTTCCAGTTTGGGGACTTAGAAGAACTCCCCGAAGAGTGCGAATAAATAGGAAAGCGAGAATAGAAATTTTGCATTCGGGAGTCCCCTGGTAAACGATCAGTTTTTATCAGCTAAACCAGAAGCATCGAACATCGTTCAATATGAAAGACAACTTGAATTGTGACTCTGGTTATTATCTGCCGGACATTCATTACTAATGACTCTACCCCCTCCACTCATGACCAGTTGTCATCTTTGTCTGATACGTTTGACTGGTTACAACCGATATAAAGTCATTGCTTCCTTCTTATTTCTTTAGAAGGGTTTTGCCTCTGGCTTGGTTGACAAGTTGAGTTAAGGCACCCTTCTTCCTGTTGCTAAAAAGGTTTCGCTTCTCGTGTAGTTTACACATTGAGTTTCTGTGCTCTTTTAGTGCTTCTTTTTCCTCCTGTTGAAACCCCTTCGAAAAGCAGGCAAAACTATCAGTTGTTCTTTCTCAACAATGACATGGTCCCAAGCGGAAGACACTGATGGTGGAAGTCTTTGAACTCAAATTTTATAAAATTTATTTTTTCGCTGAGGAGTAATTCAGTGTGGAAGTGTATTTGTGGTATAGCAATATTTGTTGTAAGTATTTGTAGAGTTTGTTTCTTAAATATTCACATATAGTCTAGGGGCCTGGGGTATGCGTGTTGGAAAGTGTGCGTCTACGGATTTTCTCTTCGGATTATGTTAACAAGGTTGTTAGAGATGCTTTTTATTTTGGTCACATGATCTGTAGCTCGTCAGTTTTTTTCAAAATGGCCGCCAAACATTCAGGGTGGGGAAAAAGTCACGCAATATCACTATAACTCTTTTATTGTCGACTTTTAAAAAAAATATTTTTAACAAAAGTTGTTAGATGGTAAGTAGTCCATATACCTGTGGCCTTGAATTTGTCTTACGTCATCACGTGTAAGTACAGGGGCATGCAACTTTACTTTTTTAAATGGGACGCCCAGTATATTTTTAAATTTTCGGATGCAGAATAAAAAACTACCTTCAGAAATATTAACATAATTTTTTGTATTAAAAATGTAAAAATATACTGGGTGTCCCATTTAAAAAAGTAAAATTGCATGCCCCTGTACTTACACGTGATGACGTAAGACAAATTCAAGGCCACAGGTATATGGAGTACTTACCATCTAACAGCTTTTGTTAAAAATATTTTTTCTAAAAGCCGACAATAAAAGAGTTATACTGATATTGCGTTACTTTTTCCTCGCCCTGTATACCCTTTTTAATGCATTATGTTAAAGTAAAAGAAGGTAATTTATGTCGAATACTATCATGTTTGGTATCAAATTAAAACCCTAGGTATTGCTAATTACTTTAGCGTGTTAGTTACCTATGTAAATTGATATGCATATACATTGGTTTACAGGCTTATATTATCGGATAGGTATCATAAAACAAAACATTTTGAAGTTTAAGCTTCTCCACACAAAACATGATGGAAGGAATTCAATTAGAACGTTCTCCTGTGAAAAGAGGAAGACTAGATTTGTCATTGTCATTGTGCATAATCTGCTGCTGTGAAAAACGTGGGAAAACGACACATGGAACAGTAAATGGATTGTTACAGCTTCGAAGTGCGTCGAAAAAGTTAAATGATGGTATCTTCAAAGATGTTACAGAAGAAAACATGGGCAGTGTTGTGTATCACATGGACTGCTACCGCCCATATATTCTTAAAGGCAGTAGAATTAAAGAATCGTGTACCGATAGCGAAACAACTGCTGATATAGACGATAGTGACACTGGTGGACCAAGTTCCAAAATTACGCGTTATTCTATCTCTTCTATTTCAAGGAAGTGCTGCATAATTTGCAACAACATAACATACAAAGGAGATCGTAAATTACATCAAATTTGTGAAGCCTATAGAGCAAAATATTTTTTGGCTGCTCGAACTCATTTTCAGGACCATGTATTTGTGCGTACAAGCACAATATACGATTTCAAAGGTGTATTTTCAGCTGACATTATGTACCATAAGGACTGCCTGGGTACATATTTGCTACGTTACAACCGCGTCATTGACACCAAAGACCCGTTTCACAAGAAGAAGAAGAGTGATACAGATGCTGCATTTCAGAAGTTAATAGCAAGTTTAGACTTTTCTAAAAACGGATATCTACTTTCAGAAATGTCTTCATTCATGAACTCTGAGTATCCGGATGGCGTTGGAACAATTACTAACAAACAACTGAAGGAACTACTTATTAACCATTATGGCGAAACTATTACATTTTCATATCCAAAGGAGAAGAGAGTATCACAGATCACTATCTTCGAAAACAGATTTGCCTGCTGTTATTGACAAAGTCCGATCTACAAATGTTATGAAATCAAGTGCTGAAATTTTGAGAAATGAATGCCGCAATTACGACTTTGATCTCGAAGAAAAACTTTGCGACGAACATGACTTGAGTTATTACGAATTGCAGCATCTTTACTTAGTATATTCTATATAGGCCAATAGGCATAATAAGCAGAAAATATAATTAACCTATTACATAACTAACACGCTAAAGTACTAAGTACTCCATATACCTGTGGCCTTGAATTTGCCTTACGTCATCATGTGTAAGTACAGGGGCGTGCAACTTTACTTTTTGAAATGGGACACCCAGTATATTTTTACATTTTTAATATAAAAAGTTATGTTAATATTTCTGAAGGTAGTTTTTTATTCTGCATCCGAAAATTTAAAAATATACTGGGCGTCCCATTTAAAAAAGTAAAGTTGCATGCCCCTGTACTTACACGTGATGACTTAAGACAAATTCAAGGCCACAGGTATATGGACTACTTACCATCCAACAACTTTTGTTAAAAATATTTTTTTTAAAAGTCGACAATAAAAGAGTTATAGTGATATTGCGTGACTTTTTCCCCACCCTGAATCTTTGGATGCCATTTTGAAAAAAACTGACGAGCTACAGATCATGTGACCAAAATAAAAAGCATCTCTAACAACCTTGTTAACATAATCCGAAGAGAAAATCCGTAGACGCACACTTTCCAACACGCATACCCCAGGCCCCTGCACTAATATTAGAAGTTGCATTAAGTGTTTATAGTTTTTTGATATTACCGTATTACTTCGATTATAAGACCCATGTTGTTTCGTATTTTGGTGCCTCTGTATTCACGGTGCGTCTTATATTCGATGGCGTCTTACCAGGGTAAAGGGTATGCTCTAGTTTAGAAAAATTAGGGTGCGTCTTATAATCGGCGGTGTCTTATAATCGAAGTAATACGGTATTTCGAACAAAGGTGTATGAAATTTGGGTTTTATAACTCATAAACAGACCTAGTTCAGTAAAGTCGCTTTGTGGTATTACATTAACCAGAAAATTCTGCAAAAATTCCGAACCTACTTTCTGTCGTTTATAATAAGGTAAATCTCCATGGTATACCTCGAATTTCAATCGGCCTCAATAACTATATTTTGTAACTCTAAATTTTGCAGACAAGGAAACCTCTCGGTAGATAGATTTTTAATGGTGTATGACTTACGAATGATGCGAGCGGTATCCCCAATACAAACAGTTTTAGATCCTTTATATCTTCGTTTTTTACCTTCAGTATCGTCTAGATTAGCTGTAGTGTCTGCTCTTGGTCAAGCACAACTTGTTGATACCGTGGCATTATCCGAACCGAGACTATGTTTGCTTCAAATGGAAAATCCGGGTGGTAATTAATGTTTCTAATAGTCGTCATACCTTGAAAACAAGATTTATTTTACATATTTGAAGGTGCTATGTGTCTTGCATTTGATGTAAGTACAACAAGTCAAGCAATGGCGTTTGGAGATAATGCAGGGTCCATTCATTTATTTTCTGCTACTACTGAACCAATGTTTAATACCTTTTCCCGTATGACCGAACACGCTGATCAAGTTACTCCATTTCCAAGCTTTGCCATCGATGATTATGAAACTCCGTTGTCAATTGTTCCGTTGCCAATTGTGAACTCCGATATGCCTCTTGCATCTGATTGGCCTGAGCATCTTATGCAAAAATGTTATCGGTAATAAGTCTGAGTTAATTAATCGAGCAACTTTATATTATATATTTGCTTACAGGAAGGCCCAACCAATTGACCAAGAAATTCTGCGTACAATGAAAATGCAAGGACCCATTGGCTATGCTCCAAATCCTAAGGCTACCAGACGTAATCAAGTGAGATCTAATAAATTACCTTCTGTGTACTTTTGTTAGATTAGATGGAATTTAAAAATGCAGGTTTGCAATGATAGTGTAATATGTAGGTTTTTTTAATGGTATTTTTTCTTATATTAGACAAGTATTCGGAACTGTTAGAGCTTTCTGTGATAATTATATCAGTTAAAATGTTGCAATTATCGTTTTACTGTTGATTTTATTTTGATCTGTTATTCTATTGCTTTCTAATGCTCCCATTTATGTTAAATCTCTAATGTAATTAATAGACAGCTATTGAAAATTTATAATTAACTGATATAAAGCCAGTTCATAAGTAATTTGTTAAGTTTACAATCCTATTCTAAAACAAGTAAAAGGTGTTTAATGGTTTTATGTAGAGTAAAATTTAATTTTAATGACGATTTTGTGTTTTCTTTTGAAGTTTTTTGGTTCTTTATGCTGGTTGTACTATTAGGAGCATTTTACATTATTTTAAGTAGCTGGTGATTTTTTATTATTTAATTTGTTGAGTTTAATCTAAGTTTCATCATTTTTACGAAACTGTACTGATATTTATTTTGTTAAATAAATTACTTTAGTAGTTTTGTTGTGTAGGCTTTTCTTCTTCACCCTGATTGTACATTTTGCCCTTAAAGCTTATAATTATTTTTACATAATTAAACCGTCTTATATAAGATAATTTTGTAGTACAAATGTTAATTTTCAGGTTATGTATAATCTTGAAAAAAGTGGAAATATACCCCTTACAAAACATTCTCAAGAAAATCGTTTGGCAAAACAATCATCCGAAGAAAGCAGTAATTTCGTAGCGATTCCAAAAAGGTACAGAAAGGTCGATTTAAAGTATAGTAAAATGGGCAGCGAAGACTTCCAATTTGATCAGTTCAATAAAACTGGACTACCAGGTCTAGAAGCGACTTTACCAAACTCGTATTGTAATACTATGATTCAGGTATATTTAGTTAACCAAAATTTATAAATACAAATATTTATGGTTGAATTTACAGGTCTTGTACTATACAGAACCTTTACGGGCATCATTGTTGTCCCATTTATGTCCAAAAGAATTTTGTTTATCGTGTGAACTTGGGTTTTTGTTTCACATGTTATCAACTTCACAAGGCCTGCCTTGCCAACCAGGAAATTTTTTAAGAGCATTTCGAACCGTACCTGAAGCATCTGCTCTTGGTTTAATTGTTAGTGATCTTAATCCTGAAGCCAAATCGAAAATTGATCTTGGAGGATTGATACAGGTGAATTCACTTTTATTAAAACCCATCTTTCTCGTTTTTCAATTTATGCAGTCTTTTTTTTTGTTTTTAAAGAATTTACAGTTTTACTTAGACATATTTTATCTTATTTCTACCTTTGAACACATCATATTTTATTGTAATAAAATGGAAGTATTTTATTTACAGAATTGGAATCGTTTTATTTTACATCAAATGCATGTAGAGTTATTGGAAACAAGGAAGAGAAAAGAAGAAAGTAAATCAACTCGGAAACCATTCATTTATAAAGAAACAGATTTTCCTACAATTCTAGGTAGTGGCGAAAGAAAAAAGGCAATAGGTATTTTATTTTCTTTATCGTATCATTGATTATTAAGTAAACTTTATATTACACTTTTATTAGTAATTATACATAACATAATAGCATAGCAACTCCAACTTCATAATTCGTTAGTTACATACTATTTCTGTACTGTTGCCAATGATACGATAAAGCTTGAAATATAACTCGAATATTATGCGATTTAAACCGACTCGGACGTTGCGTGGTTGACTCGGCTAGCGCCTCGTCACCTAGCAACGTCCTCGTCTATTATAAATCGCATAATATTCTTGTTATATTAATAGCTATAATATATGACTTTTAAATAATTGCTACACATAATGGAAGTATGGAAGTATTTTCATATTGAAAGGTTGATCAAAGTATTCTAGATGTCTAACGCTATAGTTCAAATCTGACTTTAAGATTCTAACTGCTATAGCTAGGTAATTTAACTCTTCAGACCATAGCTTACAACTAGTGCTATGCAGAATGCATCGGTTTAATTGTATTTTTAAAATATAATCAGACGAATATAAAATTGAAAATATGGACTAAAACGAAGTTATATATTTTTTCAAAATTTTAATATGATGTGCTTTTCCAATTATTATTTTTGACACAAAATAAAAATTTTTTAAAAGATGTCATAATTGTCATCTTCGTATATATTATTATATTATATTACTTGTAAGTACTTTTTAAATTAAATTTCTTTCACTTATTTATTATTTTAATTATGTATTTTCATTTTTAGATATATCTTGTTGTTTTAAACCCACTGACGAAGAACTTTAACGTTCGAAACGTTTGATAAATAAAAAATTTATTCAAATGAAATAAATCTTAATTTATTTCGATATAATTGGGACTACAATAATCTCTTCCACTTGTATATATAATCAGACGATAAAAAGATTTTACGTTAAAATCTGGAAGGTCTCGTTTGCTACTTACTGTCAACAGTAACCAATTTATAAAAAATCTTAATACTTTCAAATATTACGAAATCTGTCTATAATAGTTATTTATGTAACAAGTGTGTAAAATTAAGTTTTATGGCATGAGTTCGGGAGTTTCGGAAAAAAACCCGCGCACTTTGAGGCTCTCAGGATTCTTCTTTGTATTTCAGCTTCTTGTTTACCTTCGCTGTTTATTTCTACTCCTAGGTATGTCAAGCTGTTCATTATTTTAAAGGTTAGGTTTTCTTTCGTTGTTGTTATTACGCTTAATTCTTGGTTTTCGTCTTGCTTTGTGTTACCCATTATCATGTAAGGTAAGTTGGGGTAAGATCGCACTAAAATTTGTAAATATCAGTTTTAAAGCTAAATATTAAAAGACATAATAGAGATAAAGTTTTATTATAACAGGTAGTATATGTTGAGAGTATCCTTTTTCAAGTTATCGTATCAGAAAAATAATCGGCCTTACCATCTTCTTAAAAAAAATTATTTAAAATTTATTTGGCAGTGTCCGGACTTGCCCCGTGAAATGGGGCAAGTCCGAACAACAGTTTGTAGCTTCATAATAACACTATTTAACGAGTTGTGGGGCTAGTTCGAATTCCGGTCTTTCCCTCTTTAACTAAAACAACTTTTTATGCATATAAACTTTAATGGAGTCGTACATATCAAAATTGGTAAACATTATTTATTTTACCTATCTGCAACTATTTAAACAAGTAAAAAAATAAGCATTTCTAGTAAGCGTGCTTTAAAATTTTAAATAAAACAAATAATTATGCGTCAAGACAGGAAATATTAAATAATTAACAAATTGTACCTACTTAACACGGCTTTTAGAAGATTTAACCTAAATTAAGACCTGAAAACTCAATGCAAAAAGTGAAGCGAGATCCTGGTCTGTCTTTTTCAGGTTCGGGCAAAACTCTCTCGATGGCCGCTTTTTGTATGGTGTCTATATCAGGTTGCTCAGGCCACAAAAAATTACCTTAATTAGTTGAATGTATTAACCTGGGGCAAGTCCGAATACGTTGACTGAAGGAAAATTTAACACTAATTCACTTATCTACGTGCGGTACAGTATAACGTGCGTATCTCTGCGCGCCATCAAGTCTGCCATGAAGCAACAGTACTGATAACAAATAGCCGTATAGATCATCCCACTACAACGCATGGTCGCGATTTTGCATGCCCTGTTCGTTCTTACCCCAGATCCGATCTTACCCCAACTTACCTTAATTCGATTTCTTTGTGTTAATTTGGAGACCTGCTTCTTGTGCTCTTCTTTCGAAGTTCTTTACTAAACTTTTTAGTTGCACTTTTGTTCTTGACATAATGACTACATCGTCTGCGAATGCTAATATTTGGTAGGGACCCCGTAGGATATCTCTGTTTGTGTTGATTTGTGCTTTCCTGATGATGTATTCTAGTGTGATACTGAAGAGGTATGGCGATAAAGGGTCTCCTTGTTTTAATCCCGTGTTACTTACGAACTCTTTTGAGAGGCAGCCTTTAAATCTCACCTTGTTCTTTGTACTTCTCAGGGTCATTTCTACTAAGTCTATTGTGTTTTGACTATACAGTAACTCTTTCATTGCTTCTATTATGGTTGTTCTGTGTACTCTGTCAAATGCTTGTCTGAAGTCCAGGTAAAGCGCATGTATTCTAATGTTTTTTGCTCTACATTTTTCTTGAATTTGTCGCAATATGAAGATCTGGTCAATTGTAGATTTTCCTTCCTTGAACCCCGCCTGATAGTCTCCTATCTTTTTTTGGGATTCTTCTCTAACTTTTTGGTTTATCAAGGATGCCAGTATTTTATACGTGGTGTTTAGGAGCGAGATTGGCCTATAATTCTCTGTAAGTTGTTTGCTCCCTTTTTAAAGATCGGACATATTAATGCCATTTCCCAATCCGTCGGCATTTCTTTCTTGACCCATATTAATTTAATCAAATTAAAAATTCGCTTACCCAAGTCTTCGCTCCCGTATTTTATTAGTGCAAAGGGGATGTTGTCTGCTCCGGGACTTTTATTGTTCTTTCCTTTGTTTACTATTTTTTGGAAGTCTTCCCAGGTCGGTAAATTTATCTCTTCTTCTACATTTTGTTTCCGTTTTATATTCTTGGCTTCTTCACTTCTAAAGGTTTTTTCAAAATATTCTCGGTAAATCTCAACTATTTTTTCTTCGTCCATACATAGTTCTCCTGCTTCGCTTTTCAGGCCTATTGTTTGTTGTTGGAAACCTTTTCTTTCTTCTTTTATAGTGCTATAGAAAGCCTTTGCATTTTTTCTATTATACGATTCCTCTAGTTCTCTTATTTTTTCACTAGTTTTTTCTCTTCTCTTTTTTCTGCATATTGTTTTGACTTTGTTCCTTGATCGTTTGTATTGACTTTCTGACTCTTGTGTTTGTTGTTGTAGCCATTGTCGTTTTGCTGCTTTACTTTCTTCAATCGCTTCTTTGCAATCTCGGTCGAACCAATCCTTTTTTTTCCTTTCTTCATGTTCTTCAATTTTTCCTTTGCATTCTATTACTGTCGATTTTATCTGGAGCCACTCGTCTTCAATTTCTTTTCCTGTATTAGTTTTTTGTAGGTTTCTTTCTAAAGTTTCTAAGTATTTCTTTTTAGACTCTTCCTTCTTTAAAGTTTCTGCAATACTTTTTTTCCAGGCTCGTTGTTTGTTTTTATACTGTGGTTTTATCTGTTTTGTTTTGATTCGTTGCATACAGTGGTCTGAGCCTATCTCGGCTCCTCTGCATGATTTTACTTGCTTTACGTATTCCGATTGCCGTTTTGATACGAGCACATGATCTATCTGATTTAAGGTGTTCCCGTCAGGGCTGCGCCATGTTACTTTGTATATGTTTTTCCTTTTTTTCATTGTACTTTTAATTACTAAGTTATTTCTTGCAGCAAAATTTAATAGGCGATTACCATTGTCGTTGGATTTCACGTGGAGACTTTCACTTCCAGCAATTGCTTCTATTTCCTTTCCTTTTCCTATTTTGGCGTTTTGGTCACCTATTATTAGAATTGTATCATACCTCGGAATTTTGCTGATTGTGTCAAATAGTAGATTATACCCAAATTTAAAATTTTTTTATTCGAGAATTTATTAATTTCGTTTTCCATATTGTAATAATTCATTTTATCTTTTTCGGAATTATTAATTTCGTTTTCCATATTGTAGTAATTCATTTCAATAAACTGAAAACAGTCTGAAATAAAAAGTTAATATTGTCACGGGGGAATTTCACTAGTGCTAAAATTATCCCCCCTCCTTCCCCTTTGTGGGGGGGACTGGGGGTTAACTTTGATATCTTAAATGGGAACCCCCATTTTTTATTGCACGTCAACAAACTTTTATTCGTAACATTGTTTTCGATTTGTGATAGATGGCGCTGTAATCGCCGAAATTTAATTTTTCCGATTTCTTCAATTGAGAACCAATGCCTTTAGAAATCCAGATGGCTCGTAAATACTTCCTTTTATTTATTTGTGCCAACAACTCGTGAGAACATGCTAGAGCGAATCAGGAATGCTTGTGCCCAAATTGAAGCAGATACACTTTTCAGTTATGTACAATTATTTGAAACGCGGGTCAATAAATGCATCGAAGTTGAAGGTCATCATTTTGATCACTTAATTTAATTCAAAGGTGAGAGGCGAGGGGACTCACATAAATCAAGCACTCCGATAGGTGAGAGGCGAGGGAACTAATGTTAATCAAGCACTGCGAAGAGAACAGAAAACTACTACGTCTACGTCGTTGTTCCTGAGTTACGCTAAAAGTAGTTTATTTAGCAGTCATCTGGATTTGTAGAGGTATTGGATCTCAATTATTGAAGAAATTGGAAAAATTAAATTTCGGCGATTACAGCACCATCTATCACGAATCGAAAAACATTTTACGAATAAAAGTTTCATATTTGTTGACTTGCTATCTGAATTTACAATAAAAAAAGGGGGTTCCTATTTAAGATTTCAAAGTTACCCCCCGCCACACCCACAAGGGGGAGGAGGGGGGCTAATTTTAGCACTAGTGAATTTCGCCCGGCAAAATATTAACTTTTTATTTCAGACAGTTTTTTCGTAGGATGCTTCTTTCTCTAGATATTTAAAAATTCCAGGTTAAAAAAATCAGATGGTATACACTGCACTATATTTTTCAAGCATAAAAAGAAAAACAAGGTGTGTTGCATATATAACAAAGCATAACGCTACAAACAAATTTAAAAGTTCAAATGTTTTAAAATCTGACCAAATTTTTCAAATTTCTCATGTCTCGAGCTTCTTTATAATTTTTAATATTATGCGAACCCATAGTTGCATCCTTTTCTTTATCATTGTTAGTTCCTTCGTAATTTTCTCTTTGCTAGGTATTCTTTTTAGGGATATCAATATTTGTCTCTTAAAAAAATAACTATGTAATAGTAACATTAGACGAAGTCGTTTGAAGCAATAACATTACTTCTAAGTTGTTGTATCATCTTAGACAATTCAGAGTGGGTAGCCAGAGATCTAGTTATCTTCTTTATCAAACATTGGACGCATTTAGGGACGCTCAGCAGCTGATGTGCGCTAAGTTAGCAAAGTCTCTGAACAGACACGCTGTGAAAAAGCTTGAAGTAAGCCGCTGAGAAATTCGCTCAGCATATAATTTGTTAACTAACTTTGTCAGCGGTGTCAAAAAAAGGAGCGGGAAACACACGAACTTAATAATTTGAATAAAAACATATTAATTGAGCTGGTACACATAGTCCAGAATTTGAAGATCATTAGTCATAATTTCTTTAATTTTTGATTTATCACATAATAGTGAAAGTAACACCTAACCTTACAAAACAAATAACAAACTGTCAAAACAGCTTACTATCAGACGTTTCATTCAGGGAAATACCGTTTGCTGTCATTTAGCATAAGCTGACTAAATTACCGCTTAGCTAAGCAGCTGAGCGTCCCTGAATGCGCCCATCGTTTCGTTATGTGAGGTAGCAGGTTCAAATTTAACTTTTCGGAATGTCAGGTAGAAGTTGTAATTACATGAGATACTCCCTCGCAGAGTGTAAATACCGATACCTTTACCTTAAACTATAGTGAAGATTTTTCAAATAAATTTTTTCATAAAGAAAACGGCTCTGTAAAGTCAGAGATTTATTTTTAACATTTAAAGAGTAAATTTATTTAGTATGCCAATAATTTACATTGAAATCATTTTATACAGCCACAAATTATTCAAGATTTTTTTGAATTTATCTGCTTGAAATTGCATTTGTAGTTTGTCTCAATAACATTCTGCAATAATTATTGTTTTTATAAATTTTTTTCCCTATTAAAAACTATTCGGCACTTTAAGAACTCGATATAACTTCTGCCATCCGGACACTCCAGTAATCCAGACAGGTTTGTGATTTGGAAACTTTTCTGTTTATTTGTTTCAAGTTTCGAGGGATTTCTGAATTTTATAGCATAGGTGAAAGAGAATGTTGAGGGAAATACAATTTTTATAGGTTCTATACTTCTGCACACTGAAGGGTTTTTTAAGTTTATTTTAAACTGTTGAAAGTTAATTGTATAGCATTGCAGTTATTATTATAGTACATACAGTAAGGAAACACATTATCTGTGAGCAGGCTGTTGAACAACCTAGAACTAACAACCATAAGCTTGCTGTAGTTCCATATTATCTGTAACTTTTGTTGTGGATATTGCTTCTTGTGGAAATTTTCGGTATTCTGCACAGTTATTTTTTCTACTCCATTATCGAGTATTTTTCTCTTCTTTCTTTGCATTTACTAAATGTAATATTTGTTTTAGTTACTCGGTGATACGTGTCAAATTGGAATCTATTTAGTACTTCTGTGTTTAAGATTATTTCTCTTTTATTTGTTAAAATGGCGTCATTTTTATATTGGACATTTGGCAAAAGCCAAGTCCATCTCCTTCTGCTTCTTCTTTTAAAAAGGATGTTTGTGATTATTAGTTTATTTCTAGAAGCATAAGACGGCAAAAACTATTGGAGTTTCTGCTCTCCATCATTTCTAGCACTATAACCATACAGCGAGAGCAAATAAGATTGACCGAAAAAGACTACCTACTTTTCAAGGCAGGTATTGCCAATCTTTACTTCCACTTTGCTTATGCGCGTCTTGCGGTTTAGTGTGCTATTAGCTTTACATTTTGATGTTTGCCTTGCAAGTTTAATTTTTCCCCTTTTCTCGTGTCAACCAGTCAATAAACGCCATTTAACTTACTTCAATGCATTACCTAAGCTTAATCAATGCAATTATTGTTTATTGTTATGGGGTAATTTACCATTTAGCTCAACACAAAGGTCATAACCTAAAAGACAAACAAAATGTCAAAATAGACACGAAGTAGGTGCAGTCCATGCTTACATACATATGAAGCGACACATTGTTACTATGTTCATTTTTCAAGGAAGCGACACGGTCAGGCTTTATTGCTCTCACAGTATTTACCTCTTACAACATGTTCCTTTCTTAAATATCTTGTTTGTCTCTTTTTGTATGGTATAGGGAATTTTGGGCTTTTCGTTTTTTGGTGACCAGCCTTCTATGTATGTATGTGTGGCTTAACACTCCAAGTAGGAGTTGCGCCGCTTCCAATGGAAGCTTTCTAGATCCATTCTTGGTTGGATCAGCCCCGGTCCGGTTGTTTTCCAATTTCCTTGCATATCTTATTCCATAGTTTCTTGTGTATGACTTTTTCTTCTATATTTTCCACCCCTATTGCTAATAGGTCATTCTTAACTTCATCTTCCCATCTTGTTTTTGGTCTGCCTCTTCTTCTTTTGCTGGTTGGTTTCCATTTCATTATTAGGTTCACTATCTCTTGTTGTTCTGCCCTCAATACCTGCCCCAACAATTTCGCTCTATGTTGTTTTATTTTTCGTACTACGTCATCTTCCATTTCTCACATTACCTCTTGATTTGTTCTTGGTCTGACTTCGGTTTCAGATATCTTTACTGGGCCTAGTATTGTTCTCAAAAACTTCCTTTCTGCTATTCTCAGATTTTCTTCGTCTTTTTTTGTCATTGACATCGCCTCTGCTCCATACATTATAATTGGTCTGATTAGTGTATTGTATAACCTTATTTTTGTTTTCTTAGAAATTAATTTACTTTTTATTGGCGTAGAAGGCTCTGTTAGCTGCTATTATTTTATCTTTTATTTCTAGTTCCCTGTCTCCTTCACTTGTTATCATTACTCCTAGATACTTAAATTTGTTTACTTCTTCGTATTCTTGATTACATATTTTTATCTTTTTTTCTTCTTCCATTTTCTTTCCTATTCTCATAATTTTTGTTTTTTCACTATTTATTTTTAGTCCTATTTTTTTCCCTTCTGTTATTATTTCTTCTAGTATTTTAGTTAGTATGTCGTTTCTCTTCGTTATTAGTACAATGTCGTCCGCGTACGCTATTATTTGTCCTCTTCTTGTTCGTATTGAGCCTTTATTTATTCTTTGTGTAATGTACTCTAGAGCTATATTGAAGAGTGTTGCGGATAGGGAGTCGCCCTGTTTAACTCCTTTGTTCGTAATGAATTCTTCTGTTTCTCCTTTTTTCGTTTTTACGCTTGCACAAGTTGTTTCTAATGTCATCCTTATTAGATTTCTTATTTTCGAAGCTATTCCCAGTTCTCTCATTGTTATCATGAGCTTGTTTCTATTGATTGAATCGAAAGCTACTTCAAAATCTATGAATAGCGTCTCTATTTTCATATCGTATTCTAATGTTTTTTCTATTATTTGTTTCTGTGCAAATATCGCGTCTACTGTCGACTTTCCTTTTGTAAATCCAAATTGATATTTTCCTATTACACTTCTTGTTATTTCCCTAAGTCTTTTCTGGATCAGTATAGATAGTATCTTATATGCCGTAATTAGGATGGTGATTCCTCGATAATTTTTACATTCCTGCTGGCTTCCTTTTTTATGTAGTGTTACTATTTGTCCTACTTCGAAGTCGTCTGGCATTTTTTCCTCGTTCCATATTTTTTGTATTAGTCGGAAAATACCATGAGATCGAAAAAAAGATGATTCTGAGCAGGCCTTGACTAGTACAACACGATTGGTTACACTGGTTCTAGAATGCCTATGAATTATAATGTGACAGTGACATTTCAAATGTAAGTCAGTTTTGCAATCTTGTTTCCAGAATTATTTAAGTTTATCGTTGTAATACTAGTGCAATTTTTCCAAAAAACACAATTTACAGACATGTAGTCATCTTAGTTTTCAGTTTGTTCCCTAAATAAATACTGTTTTGTGTTTTAATTTATTTGACATTTATTAACCTCTAACCTACTGCCACATTTTGAAATCAGTCTTGCCAATCGTGTTGTACTAGTCAAGGCCTGCTCAGAATCATCTTTTTTTTGATCTCATGGTATATTCGTGTAGTGCGTCTCCACCATATTTTATTAACTCCATGTTTATACTATCTTTACCTGGGGCTTTTGCATTGCGGCTGTCTTTGATAATTTGTTTCACTTCTTGGATATTGCGTTCTTCTACTATCATTCCATCATTCTCCTCTTCTCTCATTAATGTTCCTTGGTTTTCTTTTTCCTTTAGTAGTTTTTCGAAATGTTTCCGCCAGATTTCTTTATATTCCTTTTCTTTTTCTACTATTTTACCTTGTTCGTTTTTTATACCAGATAATTCAGGCTTATATATTTTATTCTGACTGCTAATCTTTTGATAAAACCTTTTCGTATTTGCTTTCTTACTTTCTTTCTCTATTTCTTGTAATTCCTCCTCTATACATTCTCTCTTACACCTTCTTATTATTTTATTGCATGCTTTCCTGCTATTTTCATATTCTATTCTATCCTCTTCTTTTTTGTTTTTATACATTTTAGCCTTGTTTTTATTTTCTCTTCTTGTGCTGTTTTGTACTTTTCATTATACCATTCTTTCTTTTGTTTTTCTTTTTATATTTTATTATACTGTCTGCTGTTTCATTTATCACTTTTTTATATTATTCCATGTCTCTTGTATCGACAAAACTTTTGGTTTCATTTTAATTTTTCTTTCGAGTTCCTTCATATATTGTTTCCTCATATCCGCGTCCTTTAGTTTTTCCAGATTCCATTTTTTTTGTTCTATTGTTTCTCTTGTTGCTTTCTTTTGTTTTTGTTTAATTGTTGTCGTTACCATGAAATGATCTGTGTCTGCACAAGCTCCTCGGTAGATTCTTACATTGGTTATAGATGACTGCCTTCTTCTGGATACTAATACATGATCATTTGTGACTGTGTTTTTTGATCCGCTAACCTCCATGTTATTTTGTGTTTTATTGGATGTTTATATTTCGTACTACTTATAATCATATTCGTTTTGGCAGCCAAGTAGCACAGTCTGATCCCGTTGTCGTTCGTTTTCACATGTATTGTGTACCTCCCTGCTACCTGGCTTGCTATGTTTTCCTTTCCAATCTGCGCATTGAAGTCCCCTAGAACTATTATCAGATCTTCTTTCGGTATTCTTTCAATCTCATCCTCTAATTTTTCGTAAAAATTCTCTTTCTCCTCAATAGGGTAGGTTTCTGTGGGGGCGTATATGTTCATTACTGATATCTTATTTGGCTTTGCTTCCATCCTTATATATGCTATTCTTTCGTCTATTAAGTTTATTTCTATTATATCTGGTCTCGTTTCTTTTGATACTATAAAACCAACACCGTGTTTCCCTTGTTTTTCTGCTCCTGAATAAATCATGGTATATTCGTCTTTGTCTATTCTTCCCTTTCCTTTCCATCTTGTTTCTTGTTATGCAGCTATCTGTATTTTGTATCTTTTTAGTCCTACTGCTACCTCCTTCATTTTACCCATTTTTAGTAGCGTTCTTATGTTCCATGTACTTATTTTAATTGTATTTTTTGTTCTTTTTTCTTTTTGTTTGTGTTTTTGTTTTTTTGTCTTTTTTATTGTTTTTTGCTATTCTTATTGAGTTTTTAACCTATCCATAGCCATAGTCGTCGTCTTCTTTGTCTGTCCTTTTTCATGCTTTACTGTTAGTTTTTTGAATCAGTGTTTCTATTTGCATTTGCCTGTTGAAGCTTCTCTTTTATTTCTAATGGCTTGTCTTCCCTTATGGTTTTATTTAATTGTGCTTCTGTATTTATTGTTTCATTTGTCTTCTGGTTGTCTTTAGATGTTGCTGTATTTTTATCATTCCTGTGCGGCGCCAACATGCTTTGTGCCCAATATTTGTTCTTTTTTTGGTTTACTCCTTTATTTGTTGCTTCCTTGATTGTATTTTCTGTCTCTTCGTCCATGGATCTTTCTCTTTTTTTGGTTATTTTATCTGCTTCCTTATTTGCATTTTTTTCTCCTAACCTTTCCTCGTCTGCCTCATCGATGTCTATTACTTCTGGACTATCTTCTAGATCTTTTATCTTCCATTCCTCTCCATTGATGATGATCTTGTCGTCTATATTAAATGCTTTGTTTCCTTTTTTTCTTGCATCAATCATATACGGTATTAATTTTTTCCTAATTTCTCTTGTTTTTTTGTCTAGGTCCTCCTTTATCCATATTTCTGTATTTTTTAGTTTTTTTATATTTTTCATTATTTCTATCTTTTTCCATCTTGTTGTTAACCTCGCTTTAAGCGGCCTGCTTCCCTTCTTTCTTATATCACCTATTCTGTTTAGCATGTCTATGTCTTGCTCATTTATCTTTACTTGTATTTTTTCCATTATCTTCATGAAAGAATCTCTTAGCTTTTCCATATTTTTGTTATCTTCTTCTGGTATACCAGCCTTCTAGGAAGTGTAAATAATTTACATAGACCCACAAAACTATAGTTTTAAAATAGTTACAATATTATAGTTATTTTATTAGTTCTTTATTAAGACTTAATTTTCTGCTGAATGGAGTTAGTTGGCTTCTTATGCACACTGTTCAGTTGACTTGCAAAAGTATTTATTTGGGTTTTATTTGCCTTATTTTTAGTTGGTAACTAGCCTGACATCTAAGGAACTTACCGCAAATATTTGTAAATTAGAGTTGAAAAAATGGACTAATTTGAGAGTTGAAAATCCATCTGGATTTTCAACAAATATTTATATTTCTGGGAATTCTAATTTTCTATAAATTGTACAAATTTTTTATTTGCTATATGAATTACTATTAATTTCAATACTGCCACAAAGCCGTACAACCACGATTTTTTGGGCAGTGTTAAAATTTAATGTGTCCAGATTATCGAAGTTGTACTGCACCATTATTAAATTTTTGGCATGTGCACATAAAAAGGTTTGCCACTACTGTTTTACATCATTAAAATGAGGAAAAAAATCTCTATTAAATGAATATAACATGGGGGTACCTACCTTGTTATTTAAAAAAATGAATTTTTCAACAAAATAATAATTGACTACTGTCCTATGGTACAAAACTGAATACTAAACAACTTTTAGTTTATAATTGTTATTTCATTTGAGATTGTCACTAAGACATTTCGTATGTTTCATACAAATCAAGCACTATTCTGAAACTGAAAAATCTTCTTTTTCCTCTCTTCCTGATACCTTATAGGGCGTCGGATTATGATTCTGTGCCCCTCAAGTTGTTTTCATTCTTATATGTTTTTGAGCCATGTTTTTCTTGGTCTCCCTCTTCCTCTCTCCGTAGTTCTACCTGCTTCAACTATTCTCTTTACTATGCGTCCTGGGTTTAATCTAACTAGGTGTCCATGCCAATTAAGTTGCCTCCTCTCTATTATTGATAAAATATGCTCTTGCTTCAGTTCCTCTTTTATGCGTACATTTCTTACTCTATATAGTTTTGTCCTTCCTGCAATTTTTCTTAGATATTTCATTTCAATATCTTGTTTTTTCCTTGGTGTTTTTGTTGAAATGGCCATGTTTTACATGCATATAGGACTGTGGGAATTGTCACTGCATTGAATACTCTAAATTTAGTTCAATTAAGGATATTTATGTGAATTTTCTATTGGACTGTTGCTGTAGTTTCAGATGTTACAAGAATTGACGAAGAAAAACAAGAGGAAGAAAGTGAAATCAGCCAACTTTTTGGAACTAAACAGTTGCAAATGAATACCTGTTTAAAATGTGGATATGAGGTAAGTTTATCAATTTTAACATATTTATATGTAGTGCAATTTAAATTTGTGGACTAATATGGGGATCTTATTCCTGGGAGTCAACGAAACCTGGGGCACCCCCATAAATTTTTAAGATATCTAAATGAAATTTGGTATATTTAATATACTCTTTAAATGACATTTGTTGACATAGGAAACAAGTTTCTGTCACTTCCGGTTTCCCCGGAATTGACTTCAACTTTGTTATTTTAAATGGAACGCCCTGTATATTTATACATTTTTGGAATTTCCATTTAATTTTACGTATACTAGTATCAAGTTCTAAACATTTTGATGATAAAGTACAGGGTGGCCCATTTTCGATGTTTTTAAATGGGAAGTACCCTTAATATCGGAGATAGGCAAAAACTGATGTCGGAGTCCAGGGCTCTTTTTTGATGCAGGTTCAGTTCCCGAAAACAAAATTTCGCTATCTTTTGTTATTTTTTAGTTATAGCCCAAAATTCAAAATTTGGCGATATCGAAAACTTCAAATAACTCTCTTGGTTTTGAAGATATCCAAAAACTGTAAAAACATTCTACAGGCACTTTTTCAAGTACAATACAATAGTCAATTCAGATATCTTCTAATTTTCATGTTTTAAGAATTATGACATAAACTTTGTATTTTTTAAATATAAGTCGTAGTTGGCCATGATACCATTAAATTGCATATTTTCTCTGCTTTCCGAAAATATATAGTTTATAGGGGTTAAATGCAGTAACAATACCTTTTTTGAATAAAATCAGATTATATTATGATGTTGTTAGCAATTAGTAGGCCATGGTTCATGATAGCAAAACAAAAAGTAGTAGAGTGGTTGCATGTGACGTCACTAGGTCATCAGCTGAACTCTTGTAGGGTAAACAAAGGGTAGATTTGTATGCATCGGTATACTAATTTTACCAAAAAGGAAATATTACATATTACAATATCAAACCGAATAAAGATGTGTTTAACCAGATGAGGGATGGTTTAACCCACATAATTTTGAAATTTTCAGTTACTTAAAATTTTCCCCACGGTCAGTTGATACGAACGTAATTGAAAATTTTATCGTGAATTAAAAAGAGTATTAGGGAACGTGATATTTTCCAGAGAAAGCAGTTAGAGAAAAGCTCTGGAATACAAGAAACTAAAAATTTTGCCAGGTTATACGTAGAAACTTGTAAAATCTCCATATGTCAAGATAATTAAAAGCTGTTAAACATAACGCGAGATTTTCTACAAAATATTAAAGTAATTATTTAGTTTTGTTAACTTACAAAACTGTCGTTCATTTTCAATCGGGCGCGTTATTGTGTGCCTGGTGACATCACATGCACCCGCTCTATTAGCCTTTGTTTATTGCTATCATGAACCATGGCCCACTAATTGCTAACAACATCAAATAATCCGATTTTGTTCAAAAAAGGCATTGTTACTACATTTAAACCCTATAAACTATATATTTTCGGAAAGCAGAAAAAATATGCAATTTAATGGTATCATGGTCAACTACGACTTATATTTAAAAAATGCCAACTTTATGTCATAACTCTTAAAACATGAAAATTAGAAGATATCTGGATTGACTATCGTATTCTACTTGAAAAAGTGCCTGTAGAATGTTTTTACCGTTTTTGGATATCTTCAAAACCAAGACAGTTATTTGAAGTTTTCGATATGGCCAAATTATGAATTTTGGGCTATAACTAAAAAATTACAAAAGATAGCGGAATTTTGTTTTCGGGACTTGAACTTGCATCAAAAAAGGGCCCTGGACCCCGACATCAGTTTTTGCCTATCCCCGATATTAAGGGTACTTCCCATTTAAAAACATCGAAAATGGGCCACCCTGTACATTTATGCAGAAATTAATCTAGAGTGCCATGACTTACGCAAAATGAAAGTCAAGGTGCCCCAACACTCGAGACAAATTGTTTTAGAACTTTAAGTATTTTAGTTGCTGTATTAGAATGTCCTAAATATTCGCAAAAATGCTTTTTCGAGAATAACTCTATTTTTTCAAATGGCACTAGGGTGGGACACTAGGATATTAAAGACGAGCGTTTTTCAAGGATTTTATTGATACCAATAACGCGGGATTAATATGAAAATTTAATTCGGAATAACACTCCGTTCAAAAAAACCATATTTTGGACATTTAAATCTAGATACTGGGTTTCAAAACAAGTGAAACAAATGAAATGCACAAAAAAAGACAGACTTGCTACAGTTGAAGTGCTAAAATAATTTGTTTTGAGTGTCGTAGCACCCTGACTTCCATTTTACGAAGGTCATGGTACCCTAGATTAATAAATAAACTCTTCTGCAAGTATTTACTTTGTCATCAAAGTGTTTCAAACTTGATACTACCATATGTAAAAGTGAATGCAGATTCCAAAAATGTATAAATATACAGGATGTTCCATTTAAAATAACAAAGTTGATGTCAATTCGGGCGAAACCGGAAGTGACAGAAACTTGTTTCCTATGTCAACAAACGCCATTTAAAGAGTATATTACCCCTGATCACATAACAATCAGATACGCCAAGTTAATGTAAAATTTGGCAGGCAGTTTTATGCTTAGTCTGCCTTCAGTTACCAGATGGCGCCAGCATTGCAAGAGCAGAAGCCACCCTGAATTGCTTGGAATCATACAAATCTGCTGATTCTAAGCACTTTAGAGTCGCGTCTGCTCGTGCTATGCTGGCGACACCCGGTAACTGAAGGCAAACTAAGCATAAAACTGCCTGCCAAATTTTACATTAACTTGGCGTATCTGATTGTTATGTGATCAGGGATATTACTTACAGCGTCACCGTTAAAGTCCACATCATATGGGATTTTTTTTTATTATTTAGTTTACGCAAATTTAGATTTCATGGACAGTTTTTGCTTGGAAAATAATGCAAAATGACGTTGACGATTTTTTATTGTCGATTGGCTATACCTGTCAAATTCGACATTTTTTCAAAAAAATTACAAAAAGTTAGGTTATTTTACAAAATTTCGAAAAATGTTAAATGAAAAAGTTGTTTCTTTTTCAGTTTTATACCCACCTACCAAATTTGGACAACCTTGATATTTTTCACGTTTTCTTAACATAACAATTTTTTGGCTCATTCGAATTTATTAAAATCCGAAAAGACACGTAAAGATGTAATACACTAATCTGCCAAAGGGTATTTTTTCTGTTTAAAAATGTTTCTAATTGGGTTCCAAATATGCTAACTGAATTAAGTCATACTTGATGCAAAGTTGCTCTAGTTTCAACATTTCACAACAAAATTCGCTTTATTCATTTTTATCACAGTACAAAAGGGCATTTCAGTTCAAAAATGTCATAAACCAAAATTCTCAAATCCATTTGCAAATTAATAGACCTCCAGTTAATTAAATTAATTTAGCAAGAACTGGAGGTCTATTAATTGGCAAATGGATTTCAGAATTTTGGTTTATGACATTTTTGAACTGAAATGCCCTTTTGTACTGTGATAAAAATGAATAAAGCGAATTTTGTTGTGAAATGTTGAAACTAGAGCAACTTTGCATCAAGTATGACATAATTCAGTTAGCATATTTGGAATTTTTTTGAAAAAATCCAATTAGAAACATTTTTAAACAGAAAAAATACCCTTTGGCAGATTAGTGTATTACATCTTTACGGGTCTTTTCGGATTTTAATAAATTCGAATGAGCCAAAAAATTGTTATGTTAAGAAAACGTGAAAAATATCAAGGTTGTCCAAATTTGTTCAAATTTGGCAGGTGGGTATAAAACTGAAAAAGAAACAACTTTTTCATTTAACATTTTTCGAAATTTTGAAAAATAACCTAACTTTTTGTAATTTTTTTGAAAATTTCATACATCTGTCACTGTCACCTAAACAACCAATCACATTCTAGATATGAAATTATGTTAACCAATCAACATTCAACAAAATTTAATTACTCGATAATTTTTCTTGTCAAAAAATTATCGATAATTGCACATGTGCAACTGTTGATAATTTTTTGACATTTAAGTTAATATAATAATAATATATCTACCTACCTTAATTTTGGCAATCACGCCAAGTATCAAATCACCTATGCTGTTCAAACAACGAATAAGTAATGTCAAAATGGTTCCAGTTTAATATTTTGATTTATGAAATTTTCTTACCAAATATAATACGTGCATAAAAAAATTATTTATAATTTTAGATAAATGTTCATTCAAGCAAGTTGAGGCAGAAAAAAGCACTCATGCTCGTGCATTCGTGCTTTTTTCAGCCCAACTTGCTTTCATGCACATTTCCCTAAAATTATCGATAATTTTTTATGCACTTATTATATTATTACTGAAAAAATGTCGAATTTGACAGGTATAGCCGATCGATAATAAAAAATCGTCAACGTCATTTTGCATTATTTTCCAAGCAAAAACTGTTCATGAAATCTAAATTTGCGTAAACTAAATAATAAAAAAAAATTCCCATATGATGCGGACTTTAACGGTGACGCTGTATAACAAATTTCATTTAAATATTTTAAAAAATAAAAAGAATTATGGGAGTGCCCCAGGTTTCGTTGACACCCGGTATATTATAGAAGATAGATTTAACACTTGTAGAATTTTGTGCTATAATAGTACATTATGCAATAATTATCGATAGTTATTCATCATAAAATGAGTTAGCAAATTTGAGCACAAGCTGTAGGCGAGTACTGAAAGCTTATGAGAATGAAATCTTCCTCCACAATGGCCTGTTATTAATTCAGTAGTATGAAAAGGAAATAATACGGCTAATTTTTTGTTATAATATGTTGATATTTAAACATATTTTGATATGTCATTTAAATATGCATATCCAAGTTTCTTAGATAATAATAATTTTTTTTATAGATAAAGAAGGAATCCTTCCTTTTGGCATGTAATTTGATATATCCCACGAGTGAACCTGAAAGAGAAGAGTGGTCTTTTTGTGACATACTTAATAGATCCTTATGTACTCAACAAACTACACCAGCATGGTGCGATCAGTGTACAAAATTTACTCCTACTTCACAAGCAAGAATATTACAGGTAAAGTTTATTCTTAACATTGTCATTATAATTTTAGAAATTACATTTCTAAGGATTTACTCCTTTTAATGTATTTTGATTAATTATGAATATTCTGTATATAGGGTATCTCAAAATTAGACCGACAAACTTTAGGTGGTTATAATGTATGTATGTGGCGCGAAACTCAAAGAGTTATGGCCGTATCCTTGCGGACGGTATCCCTTATCCTGACTAAAGTTAGGGGGGATACATAAGAGATTCTGCTTTTTTTACTATCGCCTACTGTTATAGACTTGAGTGTGTTTTCGCTGCTTCTGCTACTTTTTTACTCTAATACATTTTCCCTCCAATTGCTTCTCGGTCTTCGTTTATGTTTTTTTCCATCTACTCAGTTATCTTTTTAATTATTCTTCCTTCTTCACTTCTCATGACGTGACCAAACCACTTGAGTCTTTGTGCTTTCACAACTTTTATTATATCTTCTCCGTTCATTGCTCTTAGTATTTTGAAGTTCATTCTTCTTCTAGAGTTGGTTATTGTTCATGAGTGTTTTATACACGTATACGCTTCGGCTACCTTTTTGTATTCTTTCCTTTATTCGGCTGTTGCTTGTGCATGTTTTCTCTATTGTTGACCCTCATTTGCGGACATGGGCTTATCAACAAAAATTGCTTGTTTTGGTGTCCTTTAAAGCACCTACACACACGACAATTTTAAAGCCGATCTGCAGGGAGCAATTTGCAGGGCCCTACAGATTGACTGGTGTGTAGGCTGATTGAGACAATCAGCAGGGACAATTTAAAAATTGGAGATTGGGTCGGGCGCCCATAAAATTTTTTATATAAAAGTTACGAAGTGAATACACAGGATGTTAGCCCAAGAAAAAGAGGTTTGGATTCAAATTATCAACCTCTACAAAGATATGCCTTTCCTTTGGGACAAGAAAAATCCAGATTACTTAAATCGAGAGAAGAGACAACAGGGATTTGAAATCATTCTTGAAATATATAAACGTTTCGACAAAGAGGCTACTCTTGCTTTAATTTAAAAAAAATTTTTCTTTCCTTTAATCATTTTTTGGTCCAGTACCTTCTTTTTCCTTCAATTGGCACCATAGACACTGCCAATGCAATGCCTAGTTTTTGTTTTTTCGATAAATATGGAGCCATATCATTTGCGAACACACACTCTCTTTCTCTATTAAAAAGACACAGCAACTAATAATTGTGCTGATAGATTGTATCGTGTGGAGAGTCGTGCCAATTTACACAGCAGGCAATCTGCAGGGTCCCTGCAAATTGCTCCCTGCAGACTGGGTTTAAAATTGCCGTGTGTGTGGACGCTTTTATAACCACCCAAAGTTTGTCGGTCTAATTTTGGGACACCCTGTATAGGTATGCATAGAAAAATTTGTTTTGTTCGACTTTTATTTAACGACCATGTTTGTGCGCCATAACATAGAACCGTTATGGTACATTTATTAATCACCTGATTCTTGAGCTTTAGTGGTAGGTTTCCCCTAAAAACGTTTTTTAAAGACCAGTACTTCTTTCATGCCGAGTCAAAAACTAAAAGTTTTTACAAACTAAAATGGAACGATCAATTCCAAACATTAAAATACATTTTAGATAAAGCAAAAGTAACTGATGTACTTAAAAAAGCCAGGACAGATGATGCACCTAATATTAAAGTGTTAAAGTGGAAGAGGGCCGGGCACCTAGGATGTATTAAAGATAACAGATGGTCAGTAATAATAAGAAAGTGGAATCCAAGGGATGGTGGCAGAAAATGGGCACGACCAATAGCAGGAGGAAAAAACTGCTAGCAAATAACAGAGAACAGAGAAAGATGACGTAATTTGGGGGAGGCCATTGCCTAATTTTGGGATTTTCAAGGCTGATAGTAATGCATAGAAAAATACCATTTCTGCAATATCACTTCTGAAAAGTTTTATTGACGTGAGCTTAAACCATACGCACGATATGCAGCCAGGAGTGTCTTCATCTACCTGGTCCTCTCTTACTGTCCGTCCACTTTACCGTGTATTATTAGCTGGAGGAGTCGATATTTGTTGGTTCGCATTACGTGTCTGAAATATTCTATTTTGCGTTTTTGACAGTGAAAGAAAGCTTCTTTTGTTTCCCCATTCTAGGCAGTACTTCTTCGTTGGTAATGTGCTGTGTCCAAGACATTTACAAAATGCGGCGGTACACACATCTCAAAGTCCTCCAGTTTGCTCATTAATACCTGCGTCACTGTCCATGTTTCAACACCATATAACAGGACTGAGAAAATGTAGCATTTAACTAGTGTTATTTTTCAAGCTAGTGAAATATCTTTACTTGTGAATAACGTTTAATTTAATTTAATTTAATTTTAAATACATCCATAAGCTACAGATAGCATCGGAATTGTCAAGGTTATTATAAAATAATAAAGATACAAGATACAAACACTTACTACTTCTACAACATACTCCTATACATCGTTGCATTCATAGAATTCTAACAAGGAATAAAAGCATTTGTTTATTAAAACTTTCTTTATGGCCCTTTTGCAAGTACTAAGGTTTTGAATAACTTTCAATCTCTCTGGCAAATGATTGTACATTTTAGTGGCTGTTGCTACAGGTCTTCTGTCAGTCTGCTCAAGCCTATTATAAGGTCTATAAATGTTGTTGGCCTGTCTAGTTGTGTAATGACTTATCTCATAGCATTTAGTAAAGCATAAAATATTATTTTTAACGTAACAGAGGCACTGATAAATGTATAAACTGTGTAACGTGAATAGTTCGTATTTTTTAAAATAATAGCGACATGATTCGTTATATTTTAGTCGGAACATCGATCTAATTATATTTTTTTGTGCTATAAATATTTTATTCACCTGAGTACAATTTCCCCAACACAGAAGACCATACGATAATATTGAATTTATGCAACCCCAGTAATACATTAATAGGCTTTTTATCGAAACTAAAGATCTTAACTGTAAAACTACGTAATTCCTACTAGAAAGAGCTTTGACTATATGATTTACTTGCTCTTCCCAAGTTAAATTTTCATTTAAAAATAACCCTAAAAATTTTATGTTAGTTTGACGATGTAAACTCAAACAACCATTTGGCCGTATCATTAGGCTTCGGTCTGGCAAAAGGCTTTTTGGAGAAAATTGCAAAAACTTGGTTTTGTTAGAGTTAAGGATGAGGCCATTTCTCGCTCACCAGTCTAAAATAATTTTATTGCAGTTATTTGCTCGAAGACGTAAAATATCAAAATTGTCAGCAGTTATCAACGCGGATGTATCATCTGCGAATAAAGTAAGAAAATACTCGTTGAGATATTCTATAATATCATTAATGAAAATTAAAAAGAAAAACGGGCCAAGAATGCTGCCCTGTGGCAACCCCGATTCCATGTTGCTGGCATTAGATGCAAATTTTTGTCCATTATGTAATATACAAACCGCCTGCGTTCTATCCGATAAATAAGAAGCGACCCAAGCTAACGCCTGACCTCTGATTCTGTAATTGTCAAGTTTATGGAGAAGTAATTTATGATTCACTACATCAAATGCTTTAGTAAAATCAAAAAATATGCCCACGGGTTTTAATTTGTCATTGAAACTTTGTAGTACTTTATCACAAAAGGATAGTAAAGCATCTTGAGTGCTTTTTCCAGCAGTGAAGCCAAATTGCGTGTTTGTTAATAATCGAAATTTAAAAAAGAAGTTCTTTAGACGGTAGAAAAATGATTTCTCAAAAACCTTTGAAATAGTCGGTAGAAGGGCTACTGGCCTATAGTTTTGAAATTCTGCAGGGCTTTTTGCTTTAAAAATGGGAATTATTAATGCAAGTTTAAACTGTTGAGGAAAGTATCCATGGGTAAAGGAAATATTCATTAAGTATGTTAGTGGTTGAGCCATTTCCTCTGCAATGGCTTTTAAAACGGAATGGGGAACTTCATCGATTCCAGCTGAACTTTTATTTGGCAGAGATTGAATTATTTCTATTGTCTCTGAGTCAGTTACTGGTGAAAGATACATAGAATTAAAATTTGTTTTATTCAGTGTAGCAGACGAAGCATCAAAACTAAAATTTGCGGTTAATGATTGAACGGAACTGCTAAAGTAATTGTTAAATTCGCAACAAATTTTTTGAGAATCTCTAATTTCTAGGTTGTCCTTAGTAATCATCATTTTTGGAATAGGGTTGTTCTTGGTGCGGGTTATGTTCTGATTAATAATTCCCCAAGCACATTTCACTTTATTGTTAGAATTTGCAATTACTCCATCAAAATAGTTTATTTTGGCGTTATTAATATTAACTAAATGACGCTTCTTTAAATTATTGTAACTAAGTTTTAAGTTTGAATTGTTTGAGTTTTTAATAAGATTATACATATCTCTCAATAAATGACCTTCTGCAATCAGGTCTGCTGTTATCCAATTTTTGTTTTTCTTAGAACGATGTCGACCCTTTACTAAGGGAAAAGCTACGTTAAAAAGAACATAGAATTTGTTCAAGAATTTGTCAAATTTATCAGGTATGTTTTCTTCAGAATAAACTTCATTCCATGTCTCTACTGATAATAGCTGCTTGAAATACGTAATATTGTTTGTATTAAATTTACACACTTCCATCATATTTGCATCACCACAAACTTCTGATTTAAAGCTGCATTTTACTATTTGCGCTCTATGATCAGAAAAAGCCGTGGTAATAGTATCAACTTTTAGATTTACTTTATTAAAATTTGAAAACACATTATCAATTAAGGAATTTGTATTTCCTTGAGAGTGAGAATATTCGAAAGCACATTGGTGATACCCATATGATGAAAATAGATCAACAACATCTATTGCCCTTTTATCAGAATTTAAGAAATTATAATTATAATCCCCACAAATAAATTTAAGCCCTTTAGAATTATTCATTTTGATTAAAACCTTCTCTAAGGATGTTAAAAAGTATTCATCATTTAGCCTTGGTGATCTATAAATACAACAGATGTTAACACAATACGAATTTAGATTTACAGGAATACAAGTAGCTTCCAAAGCAAAATCCTTTACTATATCTAAAGCAATTTTATTAAAATTTAAATTATTTTTAACTAATATGGCTACTCCCCCACCCCGAGCCTCACTTCTACAATAATAATTTGCAACTTTGTATTTATCTAGCGCTAGAACAAGCACTTCGTCAACAGAAAGCCAAGTCTCACTTAAACACAAAACGTCTGGATAACCCAATTCGTTCAAAAATATTTCGAAAACGTTAATTTTTGAACGGATACTACGAATATTTAAGTTTAGGATACGAAAATTTCTTACATTTTCTTCATCCAGTTTCTTTAGCTGTTTACTATCGTTTGGGCTCTCCAACAAAAAAATTTATTTATTGTTACACCATTTGCCCAAATTTCTGGTTTCATAATTTCAGGTAATAATGCTTCGTCAATTTCCAACTTAAATGCGGAGAAATGGGTGGGAAATTTCGAATTTAGTTTTTCGCACTTAAAATTATTCTTAGAAAAAGATTTCTCTTCCAAATAATTAACGATATCGCCTTCCGGCGTACTTGGAGCCAATCTAGAGATGTGAATATACGAAGTTTTTGGGACAGCTTTTAGAATTGATGATTGAGTAGGTGCTTGATTACCCATAATTGGCTGTGCCCTTTGCTTACGATTTTTTTATAATTGACCTTTTGCCAATCATTGTTTTTGTTTATAACATTGGTATTAGGTAATGAATCGTTCTTGGCTAAATTAATTATATCATCAACCTTTTGTTGAGTTTCTAAGTTATAGAGTGCAGCTGATAAATGTTTAGAGGTAACAACTTCCTTTTTGTGCGTGTCGTCCTTGTTAAATTTACAAATATTGTTTATATCTCCTGTTTCGCCTGCATTATTGGTAAAAATTTTACCTGTTGTACCTTTACTTGATCTAATCTTATTTGGTGCATGACTATTAATGTTAGTTGATAAGGAATCAGTAGCTTGGAGGAACCCATCGTCCGCCTTTTCAATTTGGTCTGGATTTGTTTGTTTCTGTCTCAAGCAGGTATTTAAGACGCCAATATGTTCATATAATAGCTTAATTTTATCATGCAGCTCTACTATTAATATATCTTTTTGTTTAATAATGTATGAAAAAGTATCAGCATCTACCTTTTTCCCAATACTTTCCAAGCCTTCTGCTATGTTATTATAATAAGCAACGTCCATTTTGTAGTTTGCACTATTTATACCACTTTGATTGCAACAATAACTAAAGGAGCCGTCTTCGAAAGTCTTTATGTTAGACCATAGCTTTGCATAGCTAGGGTGGAAGTAATTATCACAACTGATACATGCATGTTAGTAAATGAAGTTTGTTCTTTCTCAATTCTAGATCTTATTTCCATGGATTGATTCCATTGCGAGTTGATCATAGATAAGAATATTTCTTGGCTTATTCTATGGGCTCATCATTTAACATTAAAGGTCCAACTGCCTAGTGGTTTTTTCTAATAAGCATCAATTTTGTTCTTCTTCATATTCAATTTTAAGATGTATTGTTTGCAGACTTCCTGAACATTCTGCAGATGACGTTGTAATTCTTTTATGTTGCTGGCGAGGATGACTATATCATCAGCATACCTGATGTTATTGATGGTTTTACCGTGTATTTTTATATCTTCAGAAGCGTTCTTTAAAAATTTCTTCAACATAAATATTGAACAAAAGTGAAGAAAGAATGCAACCCTGGCGTACTCCCTTCCTTATCTCGATTGCTTCTGTATGAAATATTCAAATATTCAAAATTGTAACACAACTGTTCTGGACACCCATATTTCAGACCATACGGCACAAATAATGCACGGAGAGATAGCGTCACATAAAAGACCAGAATTCATCTATTCAAGAAGCATCACTAACAATACCATACAAACTTTCACAGAAATGGTTGCTAAAGAAACATGGACCGACTTATATAATCTAACAGACACCAACACAAAGTGGGAAACTTTTACACAAACATTAATATACCACCTGAATGGCACCATGCCCATTACCAAAAAAATAAAAAAGCAACATAAACAGAAAACCACACCATCGCCCGAAATACAAAAATGTAAACACGAGTTAGATGTGCTATATGTATTACAGCACTATATGCCAAATGGGGAAAAACACTACAAAGCGAAAAAATTAAAGTATAACTCACTATTAACGGAACAAAAGAAAACCCAACATAACGAATTAATACGAAAATCGGACAACAAAGCAAAAACCATGTGGAAAATAGTAAGCAACAATGTAAACATAAAAAACTCAAGTACAGAAATAGCAGCAACGGAAGGGACACCAACAGCAACCCAATTCAACGAATATTTTGGTACGTGTGCAGCACAATTGATAACACAAAATCAAACAGACACTACATACCAGTGCAACATACCAAACAACAATATGAAAATGGCTTTCGAGGAAACTACAGAGGAGGAAATATTAGAAATCGTAAAACATCTAAAAAACAAAAAGAGCTCTGGCATAGATGGGATTCCGGTAACCCTCTTAAAACAATCGGTGCATGTAATTTCTAAACCACTATGTCATTTAATAAATCATTCTCTAATCAACGGAATTTTTCCTGAATGTTTGAAAGTAGCAATTATAAAACCTTTATACAAAAAAGGATCTCGAAACGAGGAATCAAGTTATAGACCAATAAGTTTACTAACCTCTATATCAAAGGTAATAGAAAAAGTGGCATTCAAAAGAATATATTCTTTTATGGATACGTGTAAACTATGGAACAACGCTCAACACGGTTTTACGAAATATCGAAGTACGGAAACAGCCATCTACGATTTCACACAATATATCCTAGACGCACTCGAAGAAAAGAACATTCCCTGTGGGATATTTGTAGATCTTTCAAAAGCGTTTGATTGTCTAAACCATCAGATTTTAATCACAAAACTTAAACACTACGGATTCCACGACATTTCCCTTAAATGGCTAATAAGCTATCTACAGAATCGTAAACAAAAAGTAGTCACACATAAAAATGGTAAATGTGAAGAATCTGCGATAAGAGAACTCAGCCTAGGAGCACCACAGGGCAGTATACTGGCTCCATTACTCTTTATCATCTTCATAAATGATCTCACAACACACATTGAGCAAGCCCATGTTAAAATTGTACAATACGCAGATGACACAAATTTCATCACCAAATCAAAGACGACTGAAAACATGAAAGAAGACGCCGATAATTGTATGAAGCAGGCCAAAACATGGTTCCAAGAAAACAAACTTGCATTGAACGCTGAAAAAACGCATTGCATTATATTTAAAACCAATAATGCAATTAAAACGGACGATGTTTTATGCTTGGCAGGAAAAGAAATCAAGTGCAGCGAATACACTAAGTTTTTAGGAATCCAAATAGATGATAGATTAACATGGAATCATCATTTAACGTACTTGAACCGCAAGTTAAATACAGTATGCTATGCACTTAGAGTGTTGTCTAAAACAACAGACTTACAAACATTAAAAACAGTATACTACGCGAATTTCTACTCACTGCTACAGTATGGAATAGTTTTCTGGGGAGAAAGTTCCAACATAAATACATTATTTGTTACACAAAAACGAGCTATCAGAATACTCGCTAAACTAAAAGGTAGAGACTCCTGTCGGGGTGTTTTTAGAGCGAACAATTTACTCACAATATATGCAATCCATATATACAAATGTTTAGTGTACCTAGCAACACATATAGATCTGTATGAAAATTTTCTAACAAAAACCTCAAACTACAATTTACGAGAGCAACATCTGATACATTTTCCTAACCACCGACTATCAAAATATGAAAAAGGCACACTGTACAAAAGTATCGTCTTCTACAATAATCTACCGCCTTATATTAGGAGTGAACTTTACAACCCCAACAAATTCAAAAAAGATGTCTACGTGTACTTGGAAAACGTGGAACCATATTGCCTCCAAGAATACAACACAACCACAAGGATGTAACCTTCTCAAAGAACTTCTCGTTGACGTTTCAAACACAATATGTATTTACATATTTGATTATATTATAGTGTACCTGCATACTGTCATGTTTTGAATAAAATTTATTATTATTATTATTATTATTATATGAGGGTTGTTAATTCTAAAATGTTGGCAGATTGTCTCCAGTATAAGTTGGCGATGATCATTATAGTTATGCTGTCAAGATTAATTTTTATCAAGATCGCTATAAGCTTTTCGTGGTTGACATTATCAAATGCCTTAGAGAAGTCAATAAAGCAAGTTTTTGTTCATATCTCTGCAGACAGAAGCAAGAGAGAAAAGAGAAGGAAGTGGGTCGACGAGGAGTGCGAGCAGGCAATTGAAAATGAAAACGAGGCAAGATTAAAGATGCTATCAGATCTGTCGGAAGATAACACGATTAATTTTAAAGAAAAAAAAAGGGAATGTAAGATGCAGAAAAAGAAGACAAAATTCGAGGAATTAAGACTGGACAAAATGGAAAAAATACCAGAACTTCTATAAAGAGATAAAGCAGCAAGAGTAAGGTTTTCAACCGAGAACACAGCAATGCAAGGATGAAGATAGAAGATTAATTGGGAACAATGCTGAAATAGTAGGAATATGGCAGAATTATTTTAAAGAAATTCTGAATCTGACTAATAGTGGAGAGACCATAGAAGAACTGTAGGAAGACCAGCGAGAAGAAGATACAATGGAACCCCCAATTATAGAAGAGGTAGAGCAAGTTATAAATATATAGAGAAACTACACGGCTCTAGGGAAAAATTAAATTACAACTGAAAAGTTGAAATATGGTGGACCACAAATAGTCACCGAGATACACATATTAATAGAAATTACTTGGAAGAAGGAAGTAATGTTTAGAGAATGGAGTATGGCACATTCGCAAGAGTGAAGATAAGACTGTATGCAACAATTACAGAGGCATAGCATTGCTTAACGTAGGGTATAAAATATTAAGTAAACTAAACAAAGTGATGGAGGAAGCAATCGGGGACTACCAATGTGGTTTTAGGTCAGGTAGATGAACAACCAATCGATATTCACTAAGACAAATTTTGGAAAAATATTCGGAGAATACATAATCGACTTGCACCATCATCTCTTTATAGAATGTCGTTAAGTCTATGATACAATGAAGGAGCGGCTAAGGGTACTAGATCAGTTAAAGATGCCTAGAAAGTTAATGAGATTAATAAAAATGTGTTTAACGGTAACCAAGCCAAAGGTAAAGATACAAGGTCAGCTGTCGGAAGATTTGCGAATTAACATTGGATTAAGGCAAGGGAATGCAATGTCAACTACACTGTTCAATCTTCTCCTAGACAAAATGATACATAAAGTGCCTATTAATCTTGGAGGAACGATAAATAAAAAGCTCATGTTCATCATCATAGGTAGCATTATAACCCTTTGTGGGTCTTAGCTTGCTCCATGACTGTTTTCCAGATTTTCGTATCGCTACATTTTTCTTTCCATCGATTCACTTTTATTATCTGTAGGTCCTTTTCTACATCACTGATCCATCTATTCTTAGGTCTTCCTCTTGTTCTTGACGTGTTTGGTTTCCAGTTTATTACTTTTCTTATGAGGCTAGTGTCGTCCTTTCTGTATGCATGTTGTAGCCATCTTAGCCTTGCTGCTTTTATGTATTTTACTCAACTTGTAAACCAAGCCAGAGGCGGAACCCTTCAGAAGGGCCTCTGGCGTGGTTGATACTTTGAGTTACCATGCTCCTTTAGTGCTTTCTTTTGCTTCTGAGGAAGCCCCGTAAAAAAGCGGGCGAAACGTTGAGTTCTTCTGTCTCAACAACGACATGGTTCCAACCCGGAAGACTTTGTGTTAATAAAGCACAATGTCCAGATCGTATCTGCACCGTCACCAGTCCGCAGTTGTCAGTCTGAATTAACCTTAAGAGAGAATTTGGCTAAATCCCGATGTATTGGTATTAACGAAATCCAAAATAAGTTTCTATATACATAGTTCAAAACTCGGCAAGTCATGAAATCTGGATTTCAGAAATATGGATTATGGTGTTCTTACAAATGTCGTATTTGTATATCAGCAACTTTAAACAACTCCAACAATAAAATTCTTCAATTTGACAAATACCTATTTGGTGTTGATATTAAATGATATTAAATACATTTTTGATTTAGAATTTTATGATGTACATGTAATTTAATTTTGTTCACCAGTATAAATGTAATAAATTAGCTTTCTACAGGCTCTTCCAAAATTGCTTGCGGTCAACACTGGGTTACACAATGTTCAGCACAAGCTGTTTTGGCAAACACAAATGGACAAAGTCGTGGCAAAGGTAACAACACGTTTTGTTAAGTATAAGTTGGTTGGTACTAATTTGCAATTTTTAGGCTGTTAGCACAGATTCAGTACGTTCAACAACTCCTAATTCGATAATAACTTCATCAAAACCTTGTCGATATGGTGACAATTGTTCAAGACCCGGTTGTCGTTTTCGTCATAGTTTTGATAATACAACTGTTCCTCAAGCTCCTGTCAATAATTTATATTGCAGTAACAACTGGTTACCACATCATATTAAGATGATCCTTGGTGGAAATAAATTAATTATAAAAAAAATCGAAGATGAGGTAATAATAAAATTTAATTAATAAGGTACACAATTATAACACAGTATTTTGTCTGAAAATTTAGAAAAATCAAACTCAAGGGGGCGATGGAGACTATAAGAAGTCAGAAATCATCGATTCAAAAAAATATACTTTAACTGCAGTGGTTTGTCTTGTGAACGACCAAAGTTCAGCAGAAAAACGAAATCTTGTTGCACTTATTAAAGTTCCCAGTTCATATTTGCCAGATTCTAAAGAAAATAAAGGCATTGATCAGTGGTATTTATTTAACGATTTTAGCATTTGTCCAGTACCTGCACAAGAAGCCGTATGGTTCAGTTTAGACTGGAAAGTACCTTGTGTACTTTATTATTCTACCAAGGAAGTTTTGGAATCTCACACTGAGATTATATCTGGTTTAACAAAGGTTAGTTATTAAAATTACTTATGTTTATTTATAACCAATTACATTATTATTTATTTTTGGGCACCTTGTATTAGTAAACATCAGTCTAGAGGTTTTACCACAATTTGTTATAATCTCTGATTTTTTCAAAGTTGTGTTTTATTGATTGAATCAGTATTCATGTTTTCATAAAATGTTTAATAGACCAACACATTGACTTAATTAATTGATGCAGTATTTATTTCTCTACAAAAAACTTACTCACACTTTTGGTCTAAAATAATTAGGGAAGTAAATATTCAAATATTAAAAATTTACCATTGAAATCATTATGGTGCGTGAAGCAATTCACCACCCTGTATATCCTTATGAAAGTGTCTTTTATAAGCTTTTACTTGACTACTGCTAACACTTTCATTATTTAATTCCGGTTGTAGGGCGATTTTGCACCTTTACTATTCATTAATTTTGATAATTAAGTGCAGAGAACTTATTTTCCTTTAATTTAGGTAATTATAGCGTCCATTTTAGGAATGTTTGTAAGCATAGTCGTACAGAAAGAAGTAAATTCACGAATTAGTCAGTCAAAATTCTACAACACCCCGTTTAAAACGCATGATATTAAGGCGGTCGGACCCGTTTATGCGAGCCTACACAAATCAAAGTTTTTCTGGTTACTACTAATTTCTAATAAAGTTCCCGATATCCTGAAATAATAATAATATTAATAATCATGTGTATTTTTGTAGAATCCCAATAAAATTTAAAAATTATAGCTAATTAATAAAGTAGGTTTTTACCACATTTTTACGTTAATTTAAAAAATATTCTAAAACCGTTTTAATGTCCCATTTCTTTGATAGTCTCCGCAGGAGCTACATGATTAAATATTATGTAGTTATATTTAAACGGATGGAAATAATTGTTTTAGTATGTGAACAATCATTTATTGCAATAAATTAAGCTGTAACTGCATTTATATTCATTCAATGAGGTTCAAATTTTCGAATCTCCTAGAGTAACACATTACGATTTTATTTAATCGAATTGTAAGCTGTAAACTTCAGTATCTTACGAAAGAATAGGTTTAGTATATTACACATTTTAACGTGCACATTCAAAAGACAAGGAAATTCAAGATGAAAAAACACAACAAACTCGTAATACAAGCAGGTAACTAGCTAAACTTCTTAGAAAACGACTTAAGGCGGTAGGACCAACAACACCGAGAGAATAAGGACTCGGGGCTCTCGCGTGACGTCACCACAGAGAGGTAATGCGTTAAGCCGACAACCCATGCTGACCGCATACTTTATCATGAGTTTTGCATTGTTTTAGCATTAAAAGCGAGGCATTTTTAAAATCTTTGAAGGGCTTTTGGTTGAAAGAGGGTGCCAGTCGTCAACTGAGCCCTTCTTCGCACCCCATTCGATTTTATTATAGAAAAACGAAGTTTCAAAGCAAAAACCAAAAAACTTTAACAAAACGGCCTATTTAGTAAGAGTCTTTAATTTACGGCTTTTAGATGACTTAGCCAATCGATCGTTAGATTTACCACAGTAATTTTTAAGAAGAGTATTTACTGTGCATGTTATTACAATGGTTGCTATACGAACAATCATATGAATAGGACATTTATTATGATCGACAGACAGATACCCATTTTCTAAAATAAATTTTAAAATATATTGGGTTAGAAATGCACGCTTATTATGAACTGTTAAAAACGTTTCCTCAAATTCGTTCAAAATTTTGTTAAATATTACATATGCATACAAAACTATTCGTACGATAACGTCTTGGGGATAAAGCAATTTTCCACGGCTTAAACTTTTAATGAGGGTGAAATTATCTTCAACAATGAATTCATTGTTATAAATTATATTTTCCTTACATATTTCGCACTGAATTTTCTTTAGCGTAATATAACAACAGTAACCTGCTAAATAAGTGATTACGGGCATGTCATCACTGACATTGTCTACATCATTTTCTACTACCATAATTTCAGGATTAAATTAATGGTTTTCTTCAATTTCGTCTAGGATATCAATATTTTCGCAAAACTGCTTAATTTGTATGTTGCCAAAGGTACGCGATTTTAGAGTTAGTAATGATTGAATTCTGAGCCTTTTTTCTGATTCATATAACTGCCTCAAACAAATATGATATTGTCCACCTGCAAGTTGCCGATAGCGGCCAAACCTATTTTCCAAATCATCTGTTTGGAATTTACCTAATAAGACGTAGTTCATTTTAAGTTCACTGAAACAATACTGTATAATTTCTGTCATTCCATACAGTGTGTGCCGTAAAGCTGTATGAGTTTGAGTAGTTAATTTATTAGAAACAGTTTTAGTTTCCCAATTTTCTAGCCAGTTTAACATTTTATTTAAAAACAGAAATTTTTTGTCAGAAAGAAAAGTTCCTGCCGTTAAAGGCTCTTGATATTCGTCATTTAAACGTTTCCCTTTAAGGGGAGTTTTTACATTTACGATTTTCCACCACCTAACTATTATATTAATAAAGTCAGCAGTGTCTTTCGATTTATCAATTTTAGTCCCGAATTGTATTAAGGCTTCTTCTACGAAAGGGTTAAAAACTTTAAGAGCCAAAGAAACATTTTGCCTTTCCATATTTGAAGGAAACAGAGCCTTTAAACTTAGAGAGTGGCCAACTTTTAACATTTTATCGTGTTCTAATTGGTGAAGTGTTTTAAGAGAATGAAAAGCAGCTGCTTTTTCAACGTCACTGTCAAAATCGGGATAGTATAATGTTTGGTCTGGTTTTGAATTAAGCCAGTTATTTCTTATACATTTAAGCAAATGTACAGAATCAAACAAATAAAAAAGAGGACGTGTTCTATCTGTAGGGTGAGGATAAACAATACTTAAACTTTTTTTATCAGCAAAATGGCTCATAGCTTTACTGTTTACAGCATTATTGTCACTAATAACGCAAAATACCTTGTAGCCAATGTCCTCTAACTTAGTTATAACTGCCTTAATTAATGAAAAAATCAGAAGGTGGTCAATTTTGGAGGTAGGACTAATATGCACAACTTCTTTTACGCTTGACATAATGCTGGATATCATAAATACAAAAGCAGAATTTGCCAAACAAGCATTATTATAAGCAGTTCCAACAATATTTCCTGCTTTATAATCAAGAAACGGTTTACTTAATGTGGATTTCGTCCATTAATAATATTGCATATTTGGTCAGGGTAAAGCCAAACGCAGGTTTTTTCTACCTCGCTGTGCCTACGTCACGGGGCTCTGACGTCAGTGTCCCGAGTCCTTATTCTCTCGGTGTTGTTGGTAGGACCCGCTTAAAAATTGCAAAGGATATTAAGGCGCCTGGGGCTGCTAGCAGAAATCAGTGTTGCACCTACCAAGAAACCGTGCTGCGCCTAAGTCGAATTAAAATAGGCAAACCCACTTACTAAATCCTTCTAAGAAATTTCTTTCATATTCTTAAGCCGCCTTGGGTTTTACCTCTTTGCAAACATGTACCTACTCATAGGATTAACAGAGGCTTTAAAATTCTTTAAACTACACAAGTATTTAAATATTTGAATTTCAGATTTTTCGGTGGTTCCTTATATTTTGAAAACTTTGTAGCAGATACCTTACTACCGTAATAATGTATAAGTACAAAAAAATTTATTTTACTGGAAGCAGTAAAACCGACGGTGTTCATATTTTCTTATTGAAATTCTTGAAAAAGTGGGAAATAATTATTGTATTAGCGTAATTTTCAAAACTTTATTTATTTATTCAGAATATACAGACATGTCCAAACAATATACAGTGTGGTACAAAAGTATGGAACAAATTCAATATCTTCTGAAATAATTGTTTTTTGGAAAAACGCTCGGACAGGTATAGCGATTTAAATTACGGTGCATATTTTAAGAGGAATCGAATTTTTTTTGCGACAGTCATTTTTCTACGGTGACGATATCGCCCTTTTTTTTAAATAGGAACTTGCATATTTGACAATTGCAGTAGATAGTCCTTTTTTTTCTCTTTCTAACCGTGTAAAAGTTTTATACCCTCACATAAGATTTTTTTTGAGATATGGTCCTTCGAAAATGCCGAAATCGACTTTTTCGTAGAAGGTTGATATTCGGATTAGGGGGTAATCAGACCCTCCTAATGACGTTTCCGTGGTCGGTTGTCCCTTAGCGTGCGTAATTTCGAAGATACGGCCGTTCCCACCTATCAAAAGTGGTGGGGGAAATTTTTTAAAACCCGTTTTTTCGTGTCCGGCAGGGTCGCTATGGGGTACTAGACCCAGCTCACGTTCCGGGTTTTAAAAAATTTCCCCCACCACTTTTGATAGGTGGGAACGGCCGTATCTTCGAAATTACGCACGCTAAGGGACAACCGACCACGGAAACGTCATTAGGAGGGTCTCATTACCCCCTAATCCGAATATCAACCTTCTACGAAAAAGTCGATTTTGGCATTTTCGAAGGACCATATCTCAAAAAAAATCTTATGTGAGGGTATAAAACTTTTGCACGGTTAGAAAGAGAAAAAAAATGACTATCTACTGCAATTGTCAAATATGCAAGTTCCTATTTAAAAAAAAGGGCGATAACGTCACCGTAGAAAAATGACTGTCGCAAAAAAAATTCGATTCCTCTTAAAATATGCACCGTAATTTAAATCGCTATACCTGTCCGAGCGTTTTTCCAAAAAACAATTATTTCAGTAGATATTGAATTTGTTCCATACTTTTGTACCACACTGTATAAACATTAATAATTAGAACATGTGAGATGTGAGTATTAGGGCATCCAATCCCGAAACAAAATTGAAATCCCGGGATTCGGGACTGTGAAAAGTAGAATCCCGGGATCCCGGGATTTTCAAATTATGAATATATCCCAAAATTTATACGGAAAATTTGAGTAATAATTTTTATTATTTTAATGCGGATATAAACAGATACAAAGATATTAAAATTTAACATAAAAAATATAAAAAGAATAACTTATCAATACTTTAAATCTTAAATAGCATTTTTTCTATGTTCACTGAAAAAAGCACGCATAAATGCAAGTCTATCTAAGGTTTTATCTGCAAGTGACGATCGGAATTTGGTACAGAAAACAGCAGCGGCCGAAAATGCAAATGTTGTGTCCACGAATACCTTCTTTTTTAAAAAGTGACATCTCTTCTTTTTACAGCGAATTAAATTATTAAATTTCATCGGAATGTATTTTATGACGCGATTCTGCATCTCACGCAGTTCAATGCGCAATGTAAATTAAATCCCGCAAATCCCGGGATTTTTAGCCTCCGAGTCCCGGGATTTCGGGATTCAAAAAGCATGCGTGATCCCGGGATCCCGGGATTTGAGATTCCGGGATTGGACGCCCTAGTGAGTATACAATAGACATAAGACATACAGAACGCCTTGCACGACAAAATACAATAATTAAAACGATATAATCTATAATTGCTCTACATAACATTAAAGATATAACATGGGTGGTTGAAATTATTTCAAAATAAAGATATCAAGGCAGAATTACTAAGGAAGCAAGATATCAATACAAGATTATGTTGAAATATCATTCATATACAAGAATATGATTATTTGTAAATGATAATAAGTCGCACCATTTAACAGTAAAAATATCTATATCAGAATCAGAGGAATTGACTGCGGTACAAAAAGAGATAAAATGGTCCAACAGCTACTAGCACCAATCCCGTAACATAGCCAGGAACAGGGAAGCGTCAAGGCGCACAAACAAAAAACATAACAACCAATGAGACCGGCAGGCCCACTGACGACACCCGAAGCGAACACCACGGATAATGAAAAAAGACAACACAAAAAAAAATAAAAGCAAAAAAAAGAAAACAAAAAATATAAAAAAGAAGAGATAAAATTAGCAACCTGGAACGTAAAAACGCTGCTCAGACAGCGGAAAATGGAGGAAGTAGCAAAAGAAATTCAAAAATATAAAATACACATAGCGGCAATTCAAGAAGTAAGATGGGAGGGGGCAAGTGAGATTACAAAAGAAAGCTATAGCTTCCTATACAGTGGGGAAAAGAAAACCGGAAGGAATGGAGTAGACTTCTACATATCAAGTAAACTGAGAAACAATATCACAAACTTCACTCCAATTGATGGAAGAGCAGCAATCCTTAGAATAAAGCTGGGAAAAACAAACCTCACACTACTCAACGTGTATGCACCCACAGAAACAGCAGAAATAAAAGATAAAGACAATTTCTACGATCTGATATGGAAAACGTGTGAGGATATACCAAAGAGAGACGAAATAATAATACTAGGGGACCTAAACGCCCAGATAGGCAAAGAAGGCTACTTAGAAAAAGTCGCAGTTAACGGTAGAGGCACGATACATGAAGTGGGTAATGACAACGGAGACAGAGCATGCCAATTAGCTGCAGCAATGGACATGACAATACTAACGACAAGATTCGAACATACAAGAAAGCACAAGGTAACATGGAAACATCCAACAGGTAAAGAGAACCAAATAGACCACATAATGGCGACAAGGGAGATAAATAAAAAAACAATAGATACAAGAACCTTCAGAGGGGCCAATGGAGACTCTGATCACTATTTGGTCATAATGAGAGGATACTACGCAACACGAACAAAACGACAAACCCTATACAAAAAGAAAACAGAGTGTTGGAATGTAGAAGCTCTACACCAAGACAAAATAAAACAAAAATTCCAAAAACAAATAGACAAAGAAGTTAAAGATGAGACAACGACGGAAATACAAGAACTATGGCAAAATATAAAAGGAAAACTAATTAAAACAGCAACACAGATGCTAAAACTAGAACAAAAACAGGAAAACACAAAAGAATGGTATGATAACGACTGCGAGGAAGCAGTTAAGAAGAAATACGCGGCAAGACTGAAATGGATCAACACAAATAAAGAACAAGATAGAGAAGCATATAAAATAGCAAGAAATAGATCAACAATAATGGTGAGAACAAAGAAAAATGAGTGGATAGACGGAAAAGCAAGAGATATTGAAGAAGACAGAAAAAACCAAAAAATAAACAAAAAAATAAAGGCGACTAAATACAAGCCAGAAATAGCAATAAGAGGCATGAAAAATAAAAAGGGGATAATGGAAAATGAGCCACTCCAAATAAACAAAATTTGGAAATAACATTATATGGCAACAATAAAATGAGGAATAATAAGGCACCAGGAGGAGATGGCATAAGAGCGGAACTGCTAAAATATGGAGGAGAACAATTACACAAAAAAATACACATACTAATAAAACAAATATGAACGCAAAACGAGCTACCAGTAGACTGGAATACTGGCATAAAAGTGCCGATACACAAAAAAGGCGACAAAGAAGAATGTGCAAATTACAGAGCCATAACACTCCTGAATACAACATATAAACTATTCTCCAGCCTACTCTGGATAAATAGAAAAAAGAGCTGAGTTTAGTTATGACAAAATTTAATATTGCGTCCATATGAAAATCAAAAGTAGTTGTTCATAGAATAGAAACCAAGCGTCATAAATATAAACATATGGTACCACCCGATTCTCCGTAAAAAAGTGCCTTCACAATGTACAAGTCTTGAAACTAATAACTTAATACTTTCCGAGATATTTTGGAAAAAGAACACTCCAAATTTAGGCTTTTCCAAGATATCTCGAAAACGGTCAAAGTTGGCGGTGATTTCTCAACGGATATGAAATTAGCATTAAAATTCCTAAAACTTTCCCCATTTAACCAACTTTGTAGCTTTTGTAGTTTCCGAGATCCTAATGGTGGGGATTGAATTTGGGACACACTGTATATAAATAAGTGTTCAACATCGTTAGTAGAATTAATAGATAACTATGATAAATATCTTTAACAGCCATTAAGACGCCTCCACCTCTATTACAATGACTATTATGAATATTCCTATCTAATCTATATACAGTGTGTCCCAGGTTTGATGTTACAATAGGTGCGATGGACTTTATTTTAAGATTGTGGGATTAAGTCCTGCTTTGAAGAGAATTTTAAGAATATTTTCAGTTTTTGAAATACAAGTCGGCCTTGACATTGAAGCGACAACTATTTTCTTTTCGTAACGATTCAATTAATATCATAGGCGTCACATACATTTTTTATATAGATTAGAACTTTGCAAAATATATATTTAAAAAACTGTTTTAACCGTCAGTATTATAATATTTTATTTCTTGCAGCTTCAAATTTTGGTTCATTCATACTTTTACTACATTGTTTGTCAGTTTACGTCATTGAATATTTTATATTCAAAGGTTTACGTATCCCGTATCCATTCTAAAAGGTACGTCACTGAAATACGGGAAATATTCAGCCGCCATATGCAAGACCCATCTCTTTTATGTAGCCTCTTTCCTGTAGTTTTATATTCAAAGGGCAGAACTATGTATGTCGATACAGTAAAAATTCAGGGAATCTACCCAATAAGCTGGTGCCAAAACACTCAAACACCATTAACTGAGAGATGATAGATGATATTACAGTAATAATCTGTTTATTCATATTTGAATTAAGAAATTTGCTTTAAATGGACCTTTTTTTTTAATTTAACACCCTAAAATTGCTCCGTAATAAACGAAAGTTTGTCAGAAGAAGGTTTGCAATAAAAGGAAAGTTGTATTTTACACTGCGAATAGAACAAAAAAAAAAAAAAATCAAACACTGATGGGCATAATCTTAAACATACAGTGTGATTTTTAAAAACTCAATTGCAGCAGACCGTATTCTGACTTAATACAGACAGTTCTAAGGTTATTAAGACAGAATACGGCCTGTTGCAATTGAGTTTTTAAAAAATCACATTGTATCTCTAAATTAAATAATTATGGCTGTTTCTGCCTATGGTTCCAAAGCAAATGCAAAAAATTAAATGAAATTTTATACCTGAGTGTATATGATTATGGGACAGCAAATAGTAACTGTTATTTAATAAGTTATTTACGATACCCTGCATGAATTACAAAAAAAAGCGCTGCGATTTTTCACTTTATACTTTGCATTTGTTTATTTTAGGATGTATTTACACAAGATGAATGTATCGCAAGAAGTGGAGGTACTCGAGGTGTGACTTTTACTCCCCTAGCTCATAATGAAATGCCAAAACCAGGAGAACTTATTGCAATGGATGCTGAATTTGTTACTTTAAATCAGGAGGAGTCAGAGTTAAGAAGCGATGGAAAGATGTCTACTATAAAACCTTCCCAGATGTCTGTTGCAAGGATTACTTGTATAAGAGGGTATGTATGATGTATCAAATGAAACTTTAACTCATTTATGACTTTTCTAATTGAATCTTTCGTATAACATACTTGTGTAAGTATCTCTGAATGATATTGAACTAAAAGTGTTTTTTGATAATATAAAAGTATTAGTTGCGGTTATAAAACTACAGAATCGGATTTATTTAAATATTAAGAAATTTTTCTCTTATACGAGGTGGTATCAAAAAGTTCCCGGACTAGCTCCGTTTAAAAAAAAGTACTTTATTTATGTAAGTTTGAACATCATCTCTTTCAAAATAGTCACCTTGCACGGCAATGCACCGGTTCCAGCGTTTCTGCCACTTCTGGAATGCGGCCTCGAAGTCATCTGTTGCAAGTCATCCAGATTGCTCGTTGTCTTCCAGAGAGGTTCGTTTACTTTTGAAGCACCTGTGCCACTTGAAACATTGCATACAACCCATTGCCTCATTGCCATAAGCTTGCTGAAGCATGTTCAATGTCTCTGTGGCCAATTTCCCAAGTTTAATGCAAAATTTCACGTTGGCTCTTTGTTCCAACTTTCTGTCCATGTCGTAATCACAGAAACAATTCACAAAAACGCCAATTCCCTATGTAAATATAGCGATGTCACTTGGCACACTGCCTTATCAAGGTTACAGCTCACTATCGCTGCACGCAGAAGCCTGTGCTGTTATCTGTTGTCGCACTACAGAGCTATTCCGGAAACTTTTTGATACTACCTCAACACAATGTTGTAATAAAACCAGAGAATTTGCCCCTTTCTGAAACTTTGCGTACCTTTTGAACTTCACTTCAGGATCAATCTCTACTCCTTTTTTTATAGTAGTAAGTGTTGTTTCCTTCGCCATCAGCTCCATCTAATGTTAAATATGATTTGTCGTTCATGTTTACTGACAGTTGGTTTGAAGGTTTCAGAGGACCATCTTTCAATTTTCCTAATAATGATTTTTTATTTTCCAACTGCCTTTGGGATTACTTAGGGGCAAATTTTCTCCTCCTTACTGTGATATTGCCCTTTTCAAATACTTTTCTGATATATTCAAATATACTCTTAATTTACTGGCTATAGCATGTGTCAGTTCCAGTGTGATAGAGAAACTACTATATTTGATTTTTATACTAAGAATGTCTAATAAATTACAAATATCTGTATTCTGTAGACAAGGACCTCACGAAGGAACCCCATTTATAGATGATTATATTTCCACACAAGAACAAGTTGTAGATTATCTAACCAAGTTTTCTGGAATCAAACCTGGGGATTTGGATGCCAATTTCAGTTCCAAACATTTAACCACATTGAAATCAACATACACCAAATTAAGATTTTTGCAAGATAGCGGAGTTGTGTTTGTTGGACATGGACTTAAAAATGATTTTCGGTAAGTTAAATTTTTATCAGTATATTTCACAAAGAAGTTGAAATTTTTTATTAGGTATCTAATTTAGTAAAAGATGGATTACAGTAAGGGTTTGTGCTGGTTTTAGACCTTAAGAACTTGAAGATCTTTCTAAAATCATACTGTTTTACAGTAGTGTTCACTTATTACGAACCCGCTTTTAGCGATCCCCTGGATAAAACGAACCATTCTTGAAAACACAAAATGGCACATCATAAGATTAATACATTTTTTTACTGGACATAACGAACCCGCGTATAACGAACTTTCGTTTAAAACGTACTACAATGCTGCAAGATTATGCCATTATTTCCGCTTATAGCGAACTCAATGTCAGCTGCTTAAGCCGGGGACTTCCCCGCTTCATCTTACACGCCACGTATTTACGTAGATACGAGTGGTTACGTCAGTGTTTTCTGAATAGTTGACGGTTGTGTATCGAGTGCAGAATGTAAGGAATACGAATGTAATTTTAAATATGGACAACACGTCTAAACAAAAGTGTAAAGCTTTCGCTTTAGAAACTAAATACGAAATTATTAAAAAAATACATAATGGTGGCAAAGTGAAATCTGCCGTGAAATGGGAACCAGCAAGTCGACAATAGCAACCATATGGAAGCAAAAAGAAAAAACATTAAGAGACCTATGAAAAAGAAAGTGCAAAAGTCAAAAGAATAAGGAAATCAACTTATGATGAAGTTGATCGCGGATTGCTGAAATGGTTTTCACAAAAAAGACTTGAAAATGTTCCTATAAGTGGTCTCACGTTGCAAGAAAAGGCGAGCGAGTTAGGAAGAAAAATTGTACAACAGGATGAATTTAACTGTAGCAGAAGCTGGGTTGAACGATTTAAAAAACGACATAATATCTGTGCGGGAAATGTTGTAGGGGAGTCTGCAGCTGTTAACGTTGTACAGGAATGGTTAAAAAATGTGTGGCCAAAAATTAGTGCGGACTTTAAAGTAGACGACATGTACAATACCGATGAAACAGGACTTTTTTTTAAATTCACACCTGATAAAACATTAAAATTCGTTGGTGAAAAATGCAAGGGCGGCAAATTGGCAAAAGACAGAATAACAGTTCTTGTTGCTGCAAATATGACTGGCACCAAAAAAAACGCAAATTATTAGTGATTGGAAAAGCGAAGAATACCAGGTGTTTAAAAAAAAAAATTTTTGCCTATAAATTATAAGGCTAACGGTGAAGCTTGGATGACATCAGAGTTATTTGTGAATGAGTTACGCAGTTGGGACGATCAACTAAAACGTGAAAAACGAAAAATTCTTCTTTTAGTTGATAATTGTCCAGCACATCCAGTCGTAAAGAACCTAAAACACATAAAACTCGTATTTTTACCTCCAAATACCAGTTCTGTGTTACAACCTATGGACGAAGGAGTCATACACAGCCTAAAGAGTCATTATACACGCATTCTATTAACTAAAATGATAAGTGCAATTGACAGAAGTGAAACTTTTACTATTAACCTCTTAGACGCTGTAAACTTTGTTCACCTTGCTTGGCACAGGGTAACCACTGAAACAATCGCGAACTGTTTCAAACATGCAGGATTTATTCACAAGCATGAAGGATTTGAGCCCGATGATGAAATTCCGTTAACTGAATGGTTAAAAAAGTACAAAAAAGATGAAACTGTTAGTTCTGAGGATATTTTGGTGTTGGAAGTCAAAGAAATATTTAAAAACTTTGTTTTTAAAGAATTTTTTTCTGTTGATGATAATACTGAAGCCACCGAGTTTTTAACTGATGACCAAATTGTAGCATCTGTGACACCGGCAATCCTAGACATCTTCAGTGATGACGAAAATATTGAAGAGGACGAATCTAGTAACGAGCAGAATGTATTTGTTTCTACAGTGCCGGAAGATGATGCCAAAAAATTGCAGACACTAGAATTTTTTTTTCAATCGCGTGGCGTTCCAAACAACATTTGGAAAAGTTTTTCTGAGATAGAAGCCTATATAAACGAACTCTACATTTCTAGTAAGAGTAAACAAACTCAAATAACTGACTTTTTTGAATAAATATATGTATACATAAATGTATGTATTAAAAAAAAAAATAACTACCATGAATTTACTACTACATATTTTTTGTATGGAAATGTACTTTTTTATATTTTATTAGAACCTGTTTATAACGTTTCTATACTTTATTACTAATTTATTGCCATTATTTCGGTTTGTGTTTATTAGTATATCAAAATAAAACAGTATTCTTGAGTTTTCTTTTATAGTGAACTCCGGTTATAACGAACCATATGTTGTGCAGCTTTAGGTTCGTTATAAGCGGACACTACTGTATTTCCTATTATGAAATTATGAACATACATGGTTAAAAGCAAATCTTGTTTCAGAGTAATAAATTTAGTTGTTCCACCAGAACAAGTGGTTGATACAGTTCTTCTCTTTCATCTACCCCATCATAGAATGGTTTCTTTGCGGTTTCTAGCATGGCATTTTTTAGGTATGTTAAAGAATTCTAATAAAACTAAGCTGGTTAAAAACCCTAGTTTTTAACCAGTTTGTACACTTAAGAAATACAAAAATTTTTTGACCTAATTTTGCAGGTATGAAAATTCAGTCTGAAACACATGACTCCATTGAAGATGCAAGGGCTGCTTTGCAATTATACAGACGATATAAAGCACTGGAAGCTGATTCTAAATTGGCCGAGGCCTTAAGCGAACTATACGAAACTGGAAAAGCTCTTAATTGGAAAGTACCTGCCGATTAATAACTAATAACCTAAAAAATGTGATATTATTTGCATTTATTCTTTTACTGGGATTTAATTGGGCAACGATTATATTTTTTTAACTTATTTTACTACATTCATTGTTTTTATCAAGTTGTCAATTAACTGATGTTTTTTAATTGTATATTTAGCATTTTTGAATCCTGTCATTCCACTTATTAGATAGTATACCTACTCTATTTTTATAGATAATTGTATTGAAATATGTGCATTAGCAACTATAAAATGGTCATACTTTATTCTAAAAGGCTCAATAAACTTTGCAAATTTAAATGCATTTTAATCGTCCCTACTTCTTAAATCCTACCGTAATATTACTTAAGAACAAATGAACATTTTTTTGTGATTTATGTACTGTTAATTGGATGGATTTAAAATGTGAAAAATTAAAATATTACAAGCAAACTGATCTGAAAGGCGTTGTGAAAAGGTTCATGAGTGTTTCGGTAGTAGGTATCTGTTAATTGAAATTGTATAAAACAGCTTTTGTTCAAAATTTTTGATAAATATCCATAAGTAAATAATTATCACCAACTTAAGATCAAGGCTGGATAAGAGATATTGTTTCATATCTGTTAAGGTGAGTATACCCTTTACGCAAACCATATATGCAACACATTAGAGGACTAAAATAGATTATGTTATGAAAGTTATAGTTTCGTTTTGTGAAATGGTGATCTTATTCGATCAAGGATTAATTGAAACATTCGTTCATTCAAAGGCGAGATTTCAGTAATATCAAGAGATCCAAAATAAAGTAGTCATCTTCAGATGGCTATGAATTTTGTATCTTTTCCCCAATTCTCTATAGAGCAGGTCAATTTCATCCAAAGCTTCATTCCCAAGTTTCTTTGTTTTAGCTTCTTTCATGGTAACAAGAGGCGATTTTTTCGAAAAAGGCATTTGAGAAGTTTCTTTCATTGTATCATATACTAGAAAACATAAAAATTTAGCTTTTCCTGCTATTTTCGATTAGAGAAAACGAAACTCGTCCTCTTTCGTTCCCTTTCGGAAAAAAACTCCCATCTTTAGTTATAAGTTATAACCTTGGTCGTGGGAATAGAGGGAGGGAGACGCGGGTGTTGTTTTCGTGGGTCGATGCTTACAGTCCTATATAAAGTCTAAAGGCAAAGCATCGGCAGACCAAGAAAACGTTGGTGAAACGGGACAGCTCAATGACCTAAACCATAAAAGCATATGACGACAACAACGGCGGCTAGATTTTAAGGGTAAATACGAAACTGGAACTGGATAATCGTGTTGCGTTTGGTAAGACGATTCCTTTTCTTTGTTTTAAACTGCGTAAGGAAAACGCTGATATGGTTTACATTTTAGACCTCGATATCTTACAAACGACAAATACGATCCAAATGGAGTTTTGGCCATATGATGTGTCAGGTCGGACATAATAACATATAGGTACGAAAATGACCCCCAATCAAAAAAACCGATTTTTTCTTACCCTGGAAATTCGTAAATGGTTTGCTTTTTCACATATATGCCGGAGGTCCGGGTCCAAATGTAAATTACGCGCATCCTTTCCCTATCACGTTGTGTGAAAAGTAAGTTGTGGGTTAATTAGGAGCTGCACATCACTGGCGTGAACAGGAGGTTGAAAAAATTTCAATTGCACGTGTTTATAAATTCGACCATAAATTATATCGGGATGCTCTTTTTTGGTGGATAGCCTGATTGCTCGTGCAACTTTGATGTTTACTGACAGAAATCTGCTGGCGTAGGTGGTACTTTTATCTCTGGCGTTTTCGCGAACCTGCACCTTGAAAGCCACGTTCTCGATAACTCGCTTAAACTTTCATATACTTTCATAGGTATATGTTAGACCAGGGGTCACCAAACTTCTTTGACCGTCGACGCGTTCAAGAGTTTCTTGACTCTTTATCGACCCTCTCTATTTTACTATTAGGTAATTATAATAAAACAAGCAAAAAAGACGCGTATGTGAGTTTTTAAATTGTTTATTTTGTAGTTACTCAACTCTTCAACAAAGAGAAGTTTAGTTCCTGAATGAATAATGATTGAATTATAATATGTATGTTGATGAATTTTAGAACATTAACGCTCACTTATGTCGATGCGCAAAAATGAGAATGGGATCGAATACGTGTAAGTATAAGTAAATAAGCAACCGCGCACGTGTTGCAGTTTCGCTTCCTCGCGCCGGCCGGGGGGAACCACCGACATCCGTGTATTGGTAAATACGTCATTTTGGCCTCCGCAACTATTTCCATGACTTTGCTCCATCTTACAGATCCTATTCATGTCACTGTTCTCACGATTCACCTTAATTGCGTTGTCATTCAGGATGTAGGTAATCCAAATTAACCTAATTAAATAATAATAATAATGTAGGTTTATTCTGTATATTACCCATACAATGATGTCTTATATTTTTCTATCGACCCCTGAACCAGAATCGACCCCTAAGATTGTTATATTGATAACTTTTACGACCACTGTGTTAGACAGAGGGCTCCTTCACGTTTCGGAAAAGACAAGGGTTGGCCAACTCGAGTGGCTTCTGAGAATGGATGTTTAGGACATATTTTCCAAAAAAAAGATGGCAGAGCTTATTTGGTTTCGGTCAAAATTGAACAGAAAATTCGGAAATGGCAAGTTTTGATTCAAAAACTTCGACGTAAAACGGAGATCGTTTTTGAAAAAAATGAGAATGAGGGTCTGTTGTTATTACCAAAGTGTGCTTCTGAAAAGGTAGGTACATACAAATTTAAGTTTTTAACTTCTGTGGCCAAAATCTATTGTCAGGCAAAAAGGACTTACGCGTATACTATGTGACGGTTAGTGGCCTAAGAGTGTGTATCAGAAACGGTTCCGTTAACAGTTTGAGTATGGTAGGTTGCAAAAGATTTTGCAATTCCAAAACTGTTGTTTCAGGGCAATATTAGGAACAACTCTTCCCAGGCAGCGCGAAATCAACAAAAGTGACACACCGAATGAAACTTCCGTTTTGATCATTCGGAGATACGTAATCGGCGTTATACATACATACAGGGTGATTCAAAAGTATTGTCATTAATTTTAAGGGTAGGTAGAGCATATTTATCAAATAGAACAACTGTTCTCGATAAACCATGTGTCTCAAATACACGGTAAACTCAGAAAAAAATCCACACAAAAATTGTTTGGTGGTCACTGGAATTTAAATTTATTAAACGCCCTTGTTGTTGATACTGATACAGACCAGCTGTGTACGTAAGTAGGTTAATATAAGTTCATTCTCGGTTTTCAGAGTGCCATTCATCGAACGTTTTAATGGAAGGTTAACCTTTTAACAACTGAATTAATTAATTGATGTTATTGTACTTAATTTTGTTTTGTCTGTATTGTGTGTATTTATATTTGTGTTTATGTAGGAGTTAAGGGAGGAACATTTGAAAATTTTCTGTAAGTCACGTTTCTCTTTATTTACAAAATTTTTTCTATATCACCTTTTAAACATGCCAATAATAGTTTACTGCCAGCCTCAATCCTGAAAAAATGCGAGAGGAAAGTCAAACCTGTAAATTACATAACTGTGTGATGTTTCATTTATTGTGCAAAGTCCAAATTTCTATTTCAAGCTTTTTAAATGCATATTAGCCAGCTCTCAAAAGTGTATAACAAAATTTAAAATAAACAAAAATCGCGATAAGCTTTACATTTTTGCTATTGATTTATATTAAAATTTTTCTAATCGCATTGTTAAAAATGTCAAATTGACTCATTTATGGCAAGAGTGATTTTACAAGTTATATAAAAATTCTGCTCTTTGTGATGGCCACCTGCGCGTTTATAGTTTTATTTTTCTATTTTTCAGGGATTATTTTAATGTACCTATTTGCTTTTATTTAAAATATAACATTAGGGGTGTTTCTTTGGGCAGTTATGTGACAAGAAAGTTAATTTCATTTAGAAACTAAAAACAGCAGTAGGTATCATAAATTCTCGGACTTAAAGCACCGTCCCTTTTCTAAATACCGCCCTATATGTAAACAAACCGACACACACACACACACGGGCGCGCTTTCTAGTATTATAGTGTCAAATTACAAAAGAATTCAAAACCAATAACAAAATTAGGATTTGAAAATAGAGCATTAAAAATTAGATTTATTTAGTTTATTTAACACCCCGTTACATGCAAATTTTTAGTATACATAATACGGGATCAAATAATACCACAAGGGTCAGTCTTGACTATTCAGTCTGCCTGTATAGTAGTCTGGAATTTCGATTAGTACGCTGATACGTGTATCTAATTACTGTAAAATATACAGTTAGTTGTATTGCACTTTGTTGCTCTGCTCTAAACTTGTAGAAATTAAACATCAAACGTACACCGCTGTAAAACATTGCTTTCCGATGGTGTGTATTGGTCAAAGGGTTGCAATAAAGTAATGCCAGTTGATGGGTCTCCGAGAAAGTTAGCAATTTTAATATATTTAGGTATCATATTATTCAAAATTAGAGTTTGTCAAAATTACATTAGTATTAACCTGGTGTGGGTGGCTGACCACAATTAATTACAACAATACGACAATTCTGACTACTGAGATATGTCCTGAGCATATTCTCAATCAACGATAGGGATAAACATCCCTTACAATGTACGGGGGCACCTAGTACCTCGTACATTCTGAGTTGTACATAGCGTAAATTCTCGTAACATGAGGAGCAAAGCTCACTTATTTACATTAGAGTTGTGCATAGCGCATAGACTCGTTAATTAAGAGTCGTGCATAGCGTACGTACTCACTTGGAGGGAAATTGCACCCTCGTCAAACTTTAAAGGTTGGTTGTAATACCACCTTTGGCTCCGGCCGCTTACGTATGATTTTAATATAAATCCCTCAAAAGATCGATCTTGTATCCCATATCTGACTGACGCACTGACTTCCAAGATAATTTCTTGTGATCGAACCACCGCTCTCAGGCCATCCTAATTACATCAAAATCATAAAACAAATTGATAATAACTATTCAAGCCACTGCCCATATTTGACTTGCCTAGTTTGATGTTCATTCAATATATTAAGTATTTACTGTATTAATTTGTAAATATCTGTACATAAATATGATTATAAAGTATTTATTTCGTGTTTTATAATTTGAGCTTCTCTAAATCAACGAATCACAACAACATTAAGATTAAGGGTCCTCCGACTAAATAGTCAGTTATCTAAATAAAGGGTAAGATTTTCACTTAACCAATAAGGGTTGAGGGCAAAGAGAATCTTAGTGAAAACTAGACGATCACAGTGAAAAGCTGTAAAGGGTAACACACCCTGGGTACGTACAGTTACATCCTGTTGACTGAGTCCAAGTGGAATCAGAAGCAAGAAATACTCCCATTGTTCATTTAAATAATTGCACAAATTGTGTTGTTAATGTAAAATCATATTTTATAATTTCATTGCTATTAAATCTACTTATTTTTGTGATATTTTAAATTAATTTATTGCGGGCGTAAAGTGCGCCCGTGCTCTACAATAATTAACTTTTTGCACTTCCGGGCGTAAAGTGATTACTTTACGCCCGCAAAGAAGGGCCTAAAGTTAATTATTGTAGACCGCGGGCGCACTTTACGCCCGCAACAAATTAATTTGAAATATCACAAAAATAAGTAGATTACCTTAGTTACAAAACAAAACTTGTAAAATCACTCTTGCCGTGAATGCGTCAATTTGCAAAAATATTGTATATACCACAGGCGTAATAAGCGACTTTAGCCTTTAACGTGTTATAACCCTCGGCTAAAGCGTCGGGTTATAATATTCATGCCGCGGGCCAAAATCGCTTTCCTTACGCCCTTGATACATAAATAACTATTACGCCCTTCTTCGCGGGCGTAAAGTAGTAACTTTACGGCCGAGAGTGCAAAGGTGCATTAAGTATGTATTGGTGTTAAGTATTTATTTTTCCGTCGAATTTATTCATATACATTTTTCTTTATAAATTATCAAAGGCATTAGGGCCTTCTGCAGTAAACGGCCTCGAACTGGCCCTCATGAATTAACCGAAAATCAAACCCAACGGCGGGTGACAATTTGCAGACAATTGCTTGAAAACCCCACGGATGATCGTTTTTGGCGCCGGATTGTGACTACTGATGAGAAGTGATCTTTTTGTCAATCCTTCAAAGAGAAGACAATATGTCCCTATTGAGTAACAACCCGATGCGGTAGTTCGATATGACCGCCTTGGAAAAAAGGTAATGCTAAATGCATGTAGTATTACACTTTGCTAGAAATAAATGTATTAAAAGAAAAAAAGGCATAGTACATTCTGAGGTGGTATGCGATGACAGAGCTGTTAATGCCGACCTGTACTGCCAACAACTGGATAGGATGTATGCTGTCTTATCGCAGAAATACCCGTTATTGGTCGATAGAAGGCGAGTACTACTTCAACACGACAATGCTCCAGCGCATAGGTCACGTTTGACTCAGCAAAAAATCCAAGAGTTGGATGGAAGTTTTACCACATCCAGCATATAGTCCCGATGTTGCTCCATTTGATTATGGTTTATTCCGTTCAATGGAACATGATTTGCATGGACAGCAATTTTGTAGTGTTGAAGCGGTCGAAGAGGCATTCCGGGCATTCTTTGCGTCCAAACCAAAAGAATGGTATCGTGACCAATGCGAAAACTCGCTGCAATATCGCGTATGGTCATGGAATGTGGTGGCATTTACTTTGAAGAATAAATCATTTCTTCATTTTGTAATTTATTTGATTTTCTGTAGTAAATAATACACCTTCAAAAGTGGCGGAAACTTTTGATACAACCTGGTAAGTTAACTATAACTGGGAAAAGCCAAATTAGTACTACTGAAACAAAAATGCGACTATACAATACAATATATTTTCCGACGCTCTCTTATGCAGCAGACAACTGGATACGCACAGACAGATTAAGATCAAGAAGAACTTCAACAGAAATGAAGTATTTAAGGAAAACAACAGGACACACTAGAAGAGATAGAATCAACTATGAGACAGTAAGAAATAATTAAATGTTGAACCAATAATCAAGAAGAGAACAACAATTGAAAGGTATGGGCACATCTGCAGAATGAAAAAAAAAATAGAATTACAAAAAAAATGACAGAGATGAAAGCAGAAAGGAGAAGGAAAATAAGAGGTAGGCCGAGTGTAACATGGGAAAAACATTTGGAAGATATAACAGGAAGAAAGGGGAAGACCTGGCCAGGCATCAGAAGACTAGCGAGGGACAGAAAACAGTATCTATAAAAAATGGGCAGATGAAGTATAGAAAAGTAAGAACACCCGGATAGATAACGATAGATAGATAGCATTCAATTTTGGTAAAAATGAAATAAGTTTGCTCCTTATTTATTTTATTATCTTATAGGTACTTAAATCCATATTGAGATTGCCACAATTATTAAATAGGTATATTTTTAAGGCGTTTCTGTATTTTAAACTTTCAATACATAATTAGTAATTCGTAATTATAACAGTAAATATCTAACTAAAGGTATATTAGTGTTCACAATTTGAAAATATATTATTATTTGTATTGTGCTTTATTATTGAAATGTATTAACTACATCTTTAATAAGGGGCGATTTTATTAGTTTGTGCACTTTTATAAAGATTTTCATAAATAAAACTGTAACGATCAACTTAATTAGCTAATATATGCAAGTATGTTTATTCAAGAAGAATTGTTTAGTTCTAGAACTAAATTTGCATTTTTTAGTTTTATATTTTGGAAAATAATGATCTTATTAAGCTGAGACTGGGCAATATATTAGATTAATAACTTTTCAGTATAATAATTATGTTTAGGTACGTTAATTTTACGATTATTACAAAAATTCGATGAAATCTTGTCGGTTTAACGTGATAATTAACGAATAACTATAGAAAAGTTTTGGCAATCCTAAGCCTGAATTACTGTATACAAAAATATATTACGCATAATTTTGTAATTTTATTATTTTCTCAATCTTCTTTTCTATACCTATACAATCTTGTATGAAAATAATGTAATTGAACATGTTTTTCAGGCAATTGTGGTCCATATCTGAAATAACTTTTCTATAAGATCAAGAATTTTTTTATAAACTTTTGTCATATGTGAATCAGGGTGCCTAAAGCCCGTCTTAGACGATGCCGTTTCTTATAACAGATGTGTTACAAAATATGTTAACAAGTCAAATGTTACCGTGTAAAGCAGACGAATTCATTACAAACAAGATTTTGTAACAAATTGCGATGCTTCTGCGCAACTGTAAAAAGGAGAGGCAATAGTAAACAACTGTGAAGCTGACCCATAGAACACCCATCTAACCTCCTGGTGGTGACACGCAAAATATGTATTTCAGAGGTGGAAGTCTCTTTGGTTTTGCAAAATGCTAATTGGGTAGCGTTAATGATAATGGCAGTCAACGCAAGGAGATCCTTGGCACCCACAAAGCTAAAACTCGCTTAATAGAAGAAGAAGAAAAGCATAATTGGACTCATTAGTTAAGTCTGAAATGATGGACCGTGTCACTAATAAGGTCGTATAAAATATTAAAATTCGCAAGAATAGGAACATGGAACGTAAGAAGTACGTACGAAAGTGGAAAATACACAACATTATTCAAGAAATGGAAAAAATGAAAGCGGATATAATGGGAATAAAATAATGCTCTCCTAATTCTAGATCCTGCACAATTTTATACCATGTTGAATACTATTCGGGCAATAATGGCAACCATCACCAGCATGTTGTATGAATAATAATAACAAAAGGCCTTAACGATTTTGTTAAAAACTTCATACCTCACTCAGGTATAAGTACGAAGCTGTAAGTGAAAGCAATGCCTTTCGGTGTAAATATAATTCAAGTTTCTGGGTCAACATTTAAGCAGTTTGACGAGTATGATTAGCTGGCATAGGTATTAAAATACACTAAAAGCAACGCAATTACCATGATACTAGGTGATTTTAACGCAAAAGTAAGTCAGGGAAGAGAAATAAATATAGTTGGTCCTTACGGTTTAGGATCACGAAACCCTAGAGGAGACAGAATATAAAGAGAAATCAAATTGATTTTATTACGATTAAGTTTTCGCAACTGCATAAAATCGGCAAATAAGTCATATTAGAGAGCTGACCGTAATATGTACAATATAGGTACATTGACAGTCAAACTTAAAAGAGTTATGAAAAAATTAATACAATTAACTTGATTCACATAAACTGAAAAAAGAAAGAATTAGGTTTCAGCATTCATCGTAAAGTTAAAAAAAGGCAGCGGGTACTTTTAAGAAACAACCCATAACTCGGTTAATAGATAATCCAGGGAAGGAGGTTATAGATATAAACCATAGATTGCAAATATGAAAAGAATATATTTAAACATTATTTGCAGACGATCATCCAGGAAAACATATTAACAGTGGACCTGTTATAACTGAAAGAGAAATATCAAATGCAACAGAGAAAGCTAAGAATGGATTGGGAGCAGGTCCGGATAAAGTATCAACCTCTATGAAATCTGTTAGATGACAACGACGTATAGGCTCTCACTGTTCAACATTTGTTACTTTACCGCAGACATATGGAGGGAAGACCGGCAACGCCCTGTAAAGCTCACGAACTTCAAGAAGAAGAAGAGCGGCGAGTATAGAATGATAAGTTTGATGAGTTGCTCAAAATAATACACAGCAGTGTGAAGCGCAGATTAGGAAACTGAGTTTGGTTTCAGAAACTCATTGGGCACCGGATACGCTCTTGTTGCACTCAATCTTTTTATTCAGAGATGTAGAGATGTTAACTGCGACGCCGATATATGCCACGTTTATAGAATTATTCAAAAAGCAGTAGGTAAAGTTCAAATTGCAATGATGATAGCCAACATCCGGAACGGATAAGGCATTGGAATAATAGTAGATTATTCTACAAGTAAAGAAAAGTGGCAGTTTTCTAGCGAGTGGAAAATGTTTGATTCACGAGCGTTAGCGAGTGAATTACAATTTCACGAGCTAGAAAACCACTTTTCTTACGCGTTGAATACGCTATTTTTTTGTGTAAGTACTAAAAGTTCGAATTTTCTAGACAAATTTGTTAAATTTATCAAGGTTATGTTTGTACGGAAACATAGCAACTACAACACGTACATAGTAACAAGTAAACAAACAGACTGTGTTGCTAGGAATAAAGTGTTGGTTGCTAATGACTCAAGCGTTGCTAATGAGTAAAGGTTGCTAACGAGTAAAATGCCACATTACTTTACTATTTTCTACAAAGTAAAATGACCGTTTACCATTGACTACACAAAAATAGTTATTTATTATACATGCGGATTAAATTAATGTTTAACGAGCGGTACGTTCAACCGCGCGAGCGGCGGTAGCCGCAAGCGCGTTGATACCGCGAGTTAATAAATTAATTTTAATCCGCAAGTGTAATACAACTGTTTATTCAATTTTGACATTTATTTGACATTTTTAAAGGGATTTGACATTTTTAAAGCGCTAGCGGAATAAAAATTTTAAATCGCTAGCGGAATAAAAATTTTAAACGATTGTTTATAAAACATCAACTTTTATGGGCAGGCCATAAACAAATAAACGTCAGTTTAAAACGTCAAAATTGAATAAAAAGATATTAAGCAATGCCTAAGATGCTTTTATGGTTTTTTAAATAATTCAACGTAGAAACGTAGCCTTTGCGAGATGTCAAATGTGTTGCCAAATTTCAAACTTTAAATATTTCAAGATGGGCTCACTGTGTAGAGTAAATTATTCTCAAGGAACGTCTAACGTACGTATATTAATAATGCATTTTTTTTTCTAATTTCTTAAAATGTAATCAAAGGGAATTTTAGTTTAATGCGATCATTACTTTCCAAATTCTGTAATAACGAAACATAAAAATGTGAATTTTATTGATGTCTTATGATATAAAAAAGACAAGCTGTGGTTAACGTTTACATCTTCGGGGCGCCCTATAGAGGTGTCACAAAATGCCAACAGAGTATTAAAGATTACGAAAAGATGTCAAATATTTCCAGAAAAAAATTGATATTATTTTTGAGATAGTCTATCAGTTAATTTATTATTCCATTCCAGAAACTAACGTGCTTCTTCATCTTTCTCGTAAATTGTATTGTTTTTATTAAAAAACTAAAAAGCTAGTTCTTCGAAAATTGGTATGCATTTTTTGAATAGATGCAAAATAGTTGGAGAGGAAGAGTTGAAGCATGTTTGGACGTGAATGGTGGACATATTGAACACTTGTTGTGATTAGCTTTTTGTTTTTGTATTATTACTAAGAGGTATTTCGAAAACATAGTGTTTGCTGGCCTACATTTAAATGAGACTTTTTCAGAAAATGCCGGTTTGTGCACTTTGGGATACTTATTTTTGAACACCCTATAGAGTATGACGTTTTAAAATCTACGAATTAGTCTAACAACACGGTTAGGATGAAAGTCGTAGGTATAAATTTCTTCATAGTAATTCAAAGAAGATTTTCTCGAGGTTTGCCGTGGGTTGACATGACCGTAGGCAAAATCTCCTGTATAAGCTGGGAACGAGCAACGTCGATTTTCTGGTGGTGGTCTTGCACCTAGGAGAAAGAAAAATCCGAGGTAAGTATGGTTATAACATTTATGTCCTACCGGTATATTAATTGACAATAATGACTCTATTTTGAGGTATGTATGTTATATACAAAATAACGCTCTAGGGCTATTATTTTTTTATAATGCCCTAGGGCGTATTATGGCCAATAAAAACCAGTAATACCATTTGTTTCCATTGATAGAACTTTATTATGCGCCACTGTCACAGTGAAAATTAATGACAGCTCAGTTAATGTCACAAATCTAAATTACAAAATAAATGTGAATTAGATAAGAAAACTGGTAGGACATAAAACGTTGAAGGCACCATGGGCATTATGAACTAAGCGCTTATTTTGCTCATAATGCCCTTGGTACCTTAATAACTATTAAACACGTTCGCTCACGTTTTACTGATAAATCTCGACAAGATCTTATATTTTCTCTTTAAAAAGCATGCATGTTAAAAAGGAGAGTTGAAGAATTGCAACGATTAATATGAGTAAATATTAAATGGAAAATTTGCTCTTAATGGTTGATTCAGATTATATACAGGATGCAATAACTAAACTACTGTAGGAATTGACCTATTATTCTTTTTGAGTGTATAATTTGTTAGGCAAGACGGGCTTCTATGCGTCACTGCATTAAATGTGTGAAACTTTACATGACATAAAAAGACCGTAAAAGGAAATTTACTTGCGGGAGGAGTCTGATTACTTCATCGATAGCATCTTTGTTACAAAAATAAAGAATAAAAAAACAAAGTAACAAAGAAGATATGTAGGTGATAGGTGATACTCAAAGAATTCTGAGATATGAGGCAAGATGTAAACAAAGGTCTTAAAGAAAACAAGGATAACTTCAAGAAACTACAACATAAAATAAAAAAATATAGTCATGAAATATGAAAAACAACAATTGTTGAATAAAAGAACAGAGTTTGTAGGGTTAATTGGGGAACGGAAACGGCAGAGAAAAGAAATATAATAATGAAGAAAAACTGAAACCAAAAGTGAAAGAACTCATAGTAAAAAAGATAGGGGTGGAGGCCGAGACAAATGAGGTACACAATAACACAATGTTAGAAACATATGGCACAAAATATAGTAGCAAGAATTTCAACATGAAAACAAAAGGGAAAAAGATATAGGTACGCTGAGAATGATATCTCAAAATCAAATCACAGGGACAGCAGAGGGAATTAAAACAGAAAGTAAAACAAGGATAGGGTATCAGTAGTTGGTGATTAATGGCGACATTCATGAATGAGACAATAAAACCGGGCAGCTCCAATATAAAACGATAGATGGAGGAAGAAGGAAGAAACTAGAAAAATAGAACGAGAAGGACTAATGATGAAAATTGTAAGAATATTAAAAACGAGTAAGGAATATCTGCAAAAAAAAAATAAAAACAGGAAAAAAGGTAGTACATAGCTAAAATTTGGACTTGGTATGTAACTAATAATATTATTTATCCAAGGAAAAATGATGAAAGTGGCGAGAGTACTGATAAAATACAAATTGAAAAGAGATGTAAGACATACGAGAAAAGGGAGAAGGGGAGATAAATATTAAGAAATTTACAATACTGTACACAAGAGAATAAAAGCAAATAAGAAACGGCATCATCTTTTTTATACCAATAACACATCATAACCACAAACCCAAGAGATTTAACAGGACACGTGAGCTGGAGGAGCCGTATGAAAACACCACGTCATGGAATAACGATAACCTTAGAAGACTTAATAATGAGAATACTAAAGGAGAGTACACTAAAGAAGTAAGTTATTTAGATCAAAATAAAAATGAAAAAGACGTTGAACAAGAATAGGAAAAAACAAATTCTACCAAGTATGGCAGGAATAAGAAATTCTTTAATGAAAACTGTGAAGAAATAAGGAAACAAAAAAAATGAAGCTAAATTGATTAGGACAAATAAGCAAGAAGACAAAGAGGTTTATACACAAAAACGAACAGAAGCGAATAAATATATAATGCAATGAATTTGAAGACTTTCGCGGTCAGTGTCAGTGTTAAAAGAACGTCTTCTGGGTTGGGATCGTGTCATTGTTGAGAAAGAAGAACTCAAAGTTTCGCCTGTTTTCTTAAGGAGGAAAAAGAGGGTCCTAAAGAACAAGGTAACTCAACGTGTCAATCACGCCAGAGGCGAAACAATTTTAGCAAAAGGAAGAAGGGCATGACAACTCAACTTGTTAACCAAGGCAGAGGCGGAATTCTTGTGAAAAAGATGAAGAAACGTTGAATTCCTCTTTTTCAGCAATGACAACATCCTATAACCCGTAAAACGTTCTTTTATGTAATGCAACGATGGAAGAGATAGAAAAAGAAAGAGAATATTAATAGTCTGTATAAGAAAGTAAGAGACAAAAAAGGAATATGACTTTACAATACGAGAACTGAAGAACATAAAAGGCAATAAAGGGTAGGAGTAAAAAATGGGTAAAAGATATTGAAAAATATTAAGAGTATATTGAATGACGAGGATGAAGTACAAAGGCAAATGCAAATGGGAGCGGAAGAAAATGAAATTAGCGATGAAAGTAATCCTATGACAAATCAAGGATGTGGTGAAGAGAATAAAAACATAATAAATAAAAAGAGTCAGCTACCAGCATATGCTGATAAATTGTGTCAATTGCCAGCACAAAATAAAAATTATTAGAAAAATTAAAAAAAATGGAAGAAGAAGCAAAAAAGATAGGGCAGATAAATGAATACGTACATAAATAATCAAATCACTGGAACACAAAAGCAAAGAAACCAATGTCTTAACAAAGAAAAAACAGGATAGGTTGAAAATTTTGGAAACGAAAAAATCAACAAAGAAGAATACACTCACTGAATCAATCACGAGTTGTTACAAGGGATGAGAGAGAGTGAGGACATAGTTAAGTATATAAAAGCACAATGTATAAATTGGTTGGGACACATATTTCAAAGTGAAGAAAATGCAAATATAAGAGGACTAACAGAATGGGGATGTGGGAAGATCTAGAGGAAGACCTAAACAAGATTATTTCATAAAATTAAAGAATTTCTGCATTATGAACTACTTTCATATTATAGCCTTTTATTTTAATTAGAGCGCTCTGGATGCTTTGGCATTAGGTTATGAGGCATTAAATTCGATTTTCAACGATATAAACATTACCTAGGTAGGTTAAGATTTCGATTAGCCGACCTAATAATAGGTCGATTAGCGATCAAAAAGCAATGATTCAAACGAAGATTCATGGTTAGCCAAGGAAATTTGAACATATTGGAAATGATTCTACAGACATAAATCACCTACTAGATAACTGCAAAGAAATTAAAAATGGAAAACAATTTTTTTCTATAGCAGCTGTTAAAGTGCTACTTTATCTATTAATTTGAGTAGATAAAGAATCACTTTATCAGCAAGGGTAGATAAAGTATACTTTAACAGCAAGGGTAGATAATAGTTAATAGAAGGGTCAGGAAAATGATCAATTACTTACGAGGAGCCACAGTAAAATACGAGACACTCTGTGCCGGGTATTTTACAGGGCTCCGAGTAAAGTAAGACATTTTACTGACGAGTCGTGTATTAATTTTTTTCTGAAACCCCCAAATATAATAAAAATTAATATTTATTAATTTAATAAATTGAATGGGCGATTTTCTACGTACAGTTGTGGACAGAAAAAAATAGGACAGCTCGAAAAATCAAGTAAACTTTATTCTATAAAATTTAGTTACTTGATTTTGGCTTTATAATTATGACATTTGTCACATTGACTTGCAATCAAATTACAACAAAAAACACTGTCCTATTTTTTTCCGTCCACAACTGTACCTATCTAGTAGTACGTTTCTCTGTTTCTAAGGTAACAGATATAAAAATAATGTCTGTTTCTAAGGTGACAGATATAAAAACAATGTGTAAATGTTTTTGTGACTAGTCAAGGAAATGCAATTTTCGCGCCGCATTTCCGGAGCGAAAGTACTACTACCGGTTTCAGAAAATAGTATATTGTGTTATTAGGAGTAAAAGTGTCATTTTGTGTGCCGAGCATGACGTTTGAACGACGAGCGCTAGCGAGTCGTACAATTTTATGCGAGGCACACAAAATCACTTTTACTCCGAATAACACATGTTATTTTTTCTTCAAACGCATAAATTAAAAGCAATTCAGCAAGAAAATTTAAAAAAAGTCAAAAATGAACGTCATACCAGCTGTCATTGCTACGGGTTGCTTTGTTATAAAAAATAAAAATTACGAGTTGCCATTGGCTCATTTTATGTCACTTTTAGTCCTAGGAGTAAAAGTGCCACTTTTATTCCTAGGAGTAAAAGTGAATGTTTAACTGTGTGTATCCAAGGACATAAAGTCGTGTTTCTATGACGTTTAAAGAAAAAAGTAATTTATTTATTGTTTGTAACCCTAGAAATGCCCATACTAATGAGCTAATGACATTTTAAAACGTGACTCGATTTGTAATTTTTTACGTCAATGTCAAATAAAATTTATTTTATATTTTTTTTCTTTAAAATAAATGCTATAGAAAAAAATAGAGTATTATACACGACGATAAAATTTAATTATCTTCTCGAGCGTAATTAGCGTCTCGACTGGGGTCTCGACGCTAAAATACGCCCTCGAAGATAAAATACAATTTTATCGTCTTGTATAACAAATAACTATTTTTGTTTAAAATGTTTATAGAAAATGGATTCAGTAAATGTTTAGATAAATAAAATCCTAGTTGAAATTTTTACTGTTAACCTAATTCTTGCGAAAGTGCATAGTATTCCACCTATTACTTCTGTTAGATAATTATATTTTTTAAGATTTTGTTAAACATGCTTTAGATATAAATAATTAGACAAAAAGAAATATCCGCAATAAAATTAATTAGCTGGCGGTGAATAGTATGCAAAGTATACCAGCCAGGGATTTAAATTCCCCTGGGAAAGGTAAGGTACATACTTACCACTAGCCTCGAATAATTTGAAAGATTGTTTAGATTTTTTTGTCACAAAGGGGTTGCACCGGGGTATTTAGATATTGAGACAAATTACAATATACCTTCCGATTACACCCCAGTGATAGTGACTGTTTAATCGGACATAAAATAAAAGTAGAAAGCAATAAAACTTTGCATTAAAGAACTTTTTAATTAGAAAATCAGTTTAAGAGTCTCACTCAAAACATCACACGAACTTGACAATGAAATACAAAACAACGCCTCTTTAATGAAATAATCCGTATGAGAGGCTACGCCAATGTTAGAAACATCAAACTAAAAAAGAATTGATTGTGGAATAAACATTTGGGAATAATATTAGAAAAAAATTGACAATTATTAAATTATTAAGACATTCACGTGGTAAAAGAAATTTTAACCGAGCAGCCAGACAACTGAACAACTGAAAGAAGCTCTCAAAAATTCATGAATTCTGGGAATATTTGGAAAGAGGTAAGGTCCAAAACAAATAAAGAGGCCAAGGAAAAAAATGGCACCCATCAGAAAATCAAACTATGAGCGAGTAAAATAGATAAAGAAAAGGCAGGAACTTTTATAGAGAATCTGGAAAAAGTTTCCAAGCCACTTCCGAGAGACGAAAAAGATTAAGACGAAATTCAAAGATTTCTGGAGGGATCAGGATAATCTAAGTAAAAGACGTAATTCTAAACGGTTTAAACCCAAAAAAGGCCTCCGGTTACCGGTTATAACCTGATTACGAGCAAAGGAACTATCTCGCAAAGGAATAGTTATGCGAGCACAGCTGATAAATGCCGACTTCAGATTAAAATTCTTTCAGAATGCAGAAGTACTTCAAAAATCGAGTAAACCACCTATTGAGCCCTTATCTTATCGACTGATTGGTTTGTTGCCTGTCGCGTCCAAAATAGCTGAAAAATTGTTAGTCCAAGAAGTAAATACTATAAGTAGTCCCAGAGAAAAACCTAATACCTGATCACCCATAGGGGTTTAGATGCCAACACTCCACAATTGAACAAATGTTTCGAGTTGTTGACCCAATCAATAAAACGTTCGAAGAGAAGAGAAGAGTTCGAAAAGTTGTAGTGCAGCAGTATTCCATAATAGCAGTTCCCGTTTGATACGGTTTGGCAACAAAAGCTATTCTACAAACTCGAAAAGGAGTTTCGAAGCGATATACAGGGTGTCCCAAAACGTACCGGAAATATTTCAAGGATGAATTCCAGAACTTATTTAGAGTCGAAAAGTTCATATAAACATATGTCCTAAAATGCTTGGTTTTCGATATACAGGGTGCTAAAGTTTTTTTCTTTTTACGGTTTTTCTTAAAAATCTCGAAGACGGTTTAAGATATTAAACTGAATTTTGGCACAGCTTGTTACGGTATAGAAACACACTTTTTAATCTAAAATATTTTTATTTTTTTTAACCAGTGGCGTAGCTATGGTTAAACCCCAATACAATTTGAATGAAAAAAATATTACGCCACTGATTTAAAAGAAAAAAATGGTTTATTCTTAATTACCAATCAATCATAAACAAAAAAGGCCTGTTTCATTTTTGTCGTATAACTTACCGTTTGGAAGAAATCGTTAATCAAATTTTTATTTACATACCATCCTCCCGAAAACTTTTTTTGCATATCAATAACTGAACATCAATTGCATCACTAACATTTGTGTATTTTATTTGCGTAGGCTAGCTGCGAAGAATCTCGACCCTACGTCACCCCTAGGTAGGTACTAGAAACTTTAGCACCCTGTATATCGAAAACCAAGCATTTTAGGACATATGTTTATATGGACTTTTCGACTCTAAATAAGTTCTGGAATTCACCCTTGAAATATTTCCGGTACGTTTTGGGACACCCTGTATAGGTTACCATCTTAAAATTATACCAAAATTAGAGGGATTTCGAGTGCGATACGAAACCGAGATGAAACCACGGTATTTAATAACATCGGGCGTGCCACAAGGGCGTGCACTTGGTCTGTTATTGTACCTTTTATTCACCGTTGATCTTCCAACCAATAAAACTGTGATCACAGACACGTTTGCAGATGATACAAGCGTTTTAACTGTGTCCGAGAATTAAATTGCGACATATCAACGAAATTAAAAAATAGGCTAGGAAATGACGAATTAAAATAAATGAGACCAAGTCAAAGTACCAAATATTTTGTACCAAATAAATAATAACAGGTACCTAAACCTTCCTACCATAGACAACGTAAAGTATTTAAACATACACTTGGATAAAAGATTAACATGGTGCACATTTGGAAAAAAAAAACAAAACAACCAGGTACTAACTTTTGGGAACGTTATTGGCTACTAGAAAGGAAGTACTACCCAGCTATCACTCCGAAACAAAATACTTGTATAAATCATCTTTAAGTCAGTCTGGAAAACAGCGTCAAAAGCAAACATCGATATCATCGACAGGTTCCAGTGTAAAGTTTTGCCTGCCGTGACGGATGCCCCTTGGTTCATGGGGGATAAATAAAATTAAAAAAGAAGTACTAAAATCAATTGTGCAGACAGTGCTGTGTAACTAATCGGCTTGAAACCCAAGCATAGCGGCAATAAACTTGCTTGATAAGATAGTTCTTAGTAATAAATTATATTGTAAACCTTGAATAAAAAAAATTAGAGGTCAACTGAAAATAATTTGAGTAGTTGTTACGGGACTGACTAATCTAAAAAAACTTTAATGCCCATAGCCGTTCTTTTTTTTTCTGTGATTTATCGAGCTTTCTGTTTTTGTAAAATTATTTCGAGTAACCTTAGATTTCCATGGCTAACTTGAAAGTTTCACTTGAATTATTGTTTTTATACTAAACTAAATAATCATAGTTTAGGCAATACCGACATTGTTAAGAATATAATTTAATTCGATATAACTTAGTGCCGAAATCTACTGGAAGTTCTATTTAAAATAATAAAGTCATGGTCGTTTCAATTTTTCAGAATATGACCCGATGGACAAAACACTCAGTACAAATTCATTTTAGAAATTCTTTGATGTGGGTTGCTACAGCGTTCCAAATTTGAGGTTTCATCTCGGTTAATGAATAAATTTAGTTGTTACGGACATCTAAATCTCAAGAATAATTTATAAGCTTTGCGCTAATTCAAAACTGTTCCAAGTATGTTATGTATTCTTTAGATTTCGAAAATAACAAAATTAAAACAGAGCAACGTATATAATAGAAAATATTTTTAGATTGAGTAGTTTACAACTATAGGCAATGCTTAATATGAAAAGTTGTATTCTATAAAGATGCTATCGAGTTGTGTGCCACCCTGTATAATTTTAAACATATGGGAAACTAACACACTTTAGTCCTGGCAAATAAACATAACTTTAACTCTAAACATGATGTGAGAATACGGACCGTGTTGTCGTTAGTGAAGTACCGGTCTATTTTATTTGTAAGATGGACATTTTCTATACTTAAAAGGTCAAGGTGTAAACACGAAAGGTTGATTGCTCTAGATTAGGTAGGTACATCTAAATTTGCCATTGTAAACTTTTGTACTATTTTTAAATAACTAAGGTATGCCTGCCTGCGACACCTTGTCTGTCATGCTTTTCGTCATATACAGGGTGCCATAAAATACTAAAGTCTCCTATATAAACATAAGCGGTCGAGCCCTTTATTTTCAAAATGTCGTTTTTGCAATTACCAATTACAGTTGTGTTCTAGGCACTATTGGTGAAATTAAATACATAGCTAGCTGATGGAGCTATATTGTTCAATTAAGTTATGTTCATTATTTGAATATCTTCAGAGCCTGGAAATTTGTCTTTTATTTTTTCCTAATAATTTTTTTAAGTGTAATTTTTGTTCACTAAAAAGTTTTCGGCAGAAACAGTATTTTTTAAGGGATAATCTGCCACCAACAGATTTTATTTTGAACATTTTTTAAGGTCTCATACTGTTGTTGGTATAGTTCGTTCATTCTTACGTTTGTATGTTTGATTGTGAAACCGAATATTATTAAAAAAAAGGGGGGAAACTTACTGTAAAAGTCCTATGTTCTAGAAAAACATTAAAGGGTGTATTAAAAATAAATTTCGCACTTTTTGTTTATTTATGACAAACATACATTGTTAATTTTTTCTATTGTAAATATTAAACCTTATAACAGTTAAAGCTGCTTTCATAATAAAGCTCTAGTACTGTTGATTAGTAAATTAATTTTAATTGTATAGGTCAATTAAGGAAATTAGTTAATTATTCTTATTGTTTTAGTAAATTGTAAATCTTTCGACAGGAAAAACAAAATAATAATAATTTGTTGTATTATGATAATTATGGATCTAGAGTTAAAGTGCAGTGTGATAAGGGTCAATTTGGAAGCCAGGGAACAATTGATATGCACATGTAGACACAAATTACAACAGGGTGAAGCATATACTACTACCTACAGTTATTTAACAAAATTTAATATTTCAAACAGCAAAAATTGTAATTTTAACAAAATAATTTATTTGTATCTACACAACAATATACGATAATTATTAATACTAATGAAAGGTAAACATCCAGTAGTGTAGCTGTAGCTGACTTTTATGTTCTTCGTTGCTTAGAAAGTTATTCTGGTATGGAAATGTTATCTGGAATAAAATAAACCACAAGTGTAACTAAGAAATAATTTGCGCAAAATAAGATTGCCTATTAATTATTAATTTGGCAATATGAACATATTGATATGTTATTGCTTTTACTTTAAATTTAGATCTTGGTTTTATTTGTTCACAGTATGGGCTTAATCATGCATTCTGCATACAGTGTGTCCTAAATTCGAACAGGAAACTTTGTTATTTGCAAAGCTACTGCAAATTTAATTTTCGAGTTGTGGCAGAAACTCGAAAATTACTCCATTTTTATTAAATCTGGTAACTCTATTATTTGTAGGAACATCTAAAAATTGTGTTATTTATAGATATTTTTACGTAGATTACATTGATATACTCAGATTTTTATGATGATTTTCCAATAAATTATAGCATTAACTTGTGTTTCTTAACTGGGAATCATGGTCGGCATAGATTCTCAAATAAGTATATAATATATTATTTATAGGTAATTTCTGAAACAAGAGCATTACCGGCAAAAGCAAATAAACAGTCAGCCATGAAATAATACAGTCTTACAAAATTCATAATTTCAAAATAAGTGCATACATAAAAATACTAGAGTGCTAGAAAGCAGGAACGACTAGTCAATTTTTAATTTAATTATGAATAGTCGGGAGGAATAAGAGAAACCAAATTAATTATTTCAGAGTGAAAAGGGGCCATGAAAACGGTAGTGAACATTTTCTAGTGGTGGAAAACTTAAAGTAAAGTTAACAGAACAAGAAAAAGCACAATAGATTGCAGCAAGAAGATTTATAAGTATTAGGAGTTCTAAATTTCAACATAAAGAATAAGAGCAAAATTCGCAGATTAAATAACTTTAGAATTTTAACAAAAACCTAATACTGGGAAAACTAAATGATATATAGAAGAATTTTAAAGAGGTATTAATTAAAACGGCAGAATGAGTATGTGGAAAGTACAAACATGACAACAGCAGAAAACAAACACTATGGTGGAAGGAGAATATCAGGGAAGAAGCAAAACAAAAGAAAAAGTTGCAGCGAAGGTTACTAGCAACAAAACAAGAAAGTGATTACAGAACTTATAAAAATCGAAGAAGAAAAGTTAAGACCTTAATAAAACACAAAAAACAAGGAATTTGAGGAATTTGGTAATAAAATGGAGAAACAGGGAGCAGCAAAAATGTTACTTCTATATAGAATATTGAAAGAGATAGTACTTCTGAATATTTTGTCGATTTATTTGATGAGGTAAAAGAACATGAAGTAGGAGAATCGGAATATATAGATCTGAAATAAGTCCAAAAGAAGTAGAAGAGACAATTAAAAAGCTAAATAATGGAAAAGCTGCTGGCCAGGATCCTATAAAACTGGAAATGATCAAATATATAGGTGACGAAGGTATAAAGGGGTTGCACGAAATGTTGAACTGTGTGTGGAAGACTAAGCATGATTGGCTAATGGCGGTAATTATAACATTATACAAAAAATGTGACGTGGTGTGCTGCGAAAACTTTAGGGGGAGATTATTGTTACGTGTTGTTTGTAAAATGTACTGTCGAATACCAAAAGAAGGACTGAGGCCAGTTATAGAACCAACACGATTTAGGTCCGGCAGAAGCACTCCTGATAGGAGCTTTAGTATTATGCAGATAAGTGAAAAACTTTTAGCACACAACGACAAAATATACAAGTTGTTTCAAAAAAACATGGCATAAATGATACGGCTGATAGAACATTGAAAAATAAGTGGGGTTTGCCTAATAAACACATGTCCTAAGACCCCCCATTTTTGTGTTGCAGGGCGTGAAAGTTAAAAATTAAAAAATGATTATTGCCCATAACTTTGCCGGTAGTATACATTTTTTTACTAAACTTGGCAGAAAGTTTTACTGATCTAAAAGACACATACATAACTGCAAAAAAATCTTTCTCGTGCAAAAAAGGCATACTATTTAAATGCCGCTAAAGATAACCGTTTCCGAGATATTTGCTATCGAAGTACCTAAGTAATGCAACATCTTATTCATTTTTTAAGCATTCTGTAACGCAGCACGTTTGCACTTAAAACAAAAAAATTGACATATTCTTCTCAAAAACAAGTAATAGGATACAGAGCAATAGTGTATCAGTGGGATATTTGTTATTAAAAATGGTTAAGATTTTAGTGTAACACAAGTAGGTAATGCACTTTGAAGAACTGAAATAGTACATTACATCCGAGGTGGAAAATGTTTCATTACAGCAGAGGGCTTATGTATGACCGAGAGGCCAAGCCTCGTGGTCAGACATAGCGCGAGGCTGTGATGAAACTCCCACCGAGGTATGTATACTATTTTATTCACAATTATTAATCATTGAATTTTAAATTACTTTTATTAATATTTTTTGACAGCGCTATTATAATTTATTTTAGCCTACTTTAACATATAGATCTATAAATTGATTGATGTCGATACTACTCGAAATGGGAATGTAATGAATTTGTGTGTGTGGGTACAGACTTCGTGTTTTATTATTATTATTATTTTTATTTATATAGATCTATGACAGTGTCGCTAGGCAACCGTACATAAACATTTCCCGCCCGTGTGTATTCTGTTATTTCCCACCCAAGAGATTGTCATTACAGTTAGGAATGACGTATTTCCCAACCTCTAAAAGGTTAGGGAATCGACATATTACTATAATGATTGCGAATAAAATGTTTTCATTGTCTGAATAGAATTTCCATGTGGTACGCAACAAATGCTTTTCTATTATTGTGAAATAGTTCTGGTAATTTACCCCTCGGTCAATTCAAGTCGTTCTAAATTTTTGGCGACCATACAACCAACCCGATTATTGCTTTTGGAAATTTCACTTCAAGCTTATTACAATCTTGATGAAATTTCTTAATCTAATAATTCGTTTAGGATAGTTCCTTTTACACGGATCTACCATTGCTCTGTGTCCCATCACTTGTTTTTCATGTCGAAATTGTCATTTTAAATTCAAGCCTACTGCGTTAAACATTACTCAAATAACGAATAAAATGTTGCATTACTTACTTCAATAGCAAATATCTTGGAAACGATTAAATTTAGCAGCATTTAAATAGTACCATCTTTTTTGCATAAAACAGATGGGGCAATTGATTTTTTCAATTAGATCTGCCCTAACTTTAAGTACAAAAAGCTTTTTTAAGACATTAGGTGTAGCAAAAGTAAGGTTACACTAAGGCTACATTAAAATCGAGGACGGATTATTGTTTCCTGTCGCAAGAAAGGCAGTTTCACCAATTTTCATATAAATATTTCGAAAACTTTTGAAATTAGGTACATAAGGAAATTAAAATTAAAATTTTAACTTTGACACCCGTATCTCTCTAAATATTAACTTTTGGACTAAGGTAATTTCAGGTAAATCTAATATTTTATACTATATAACAAAATGTCGAAGCTTGTTACACTCATTATGAATCACCCTGTATATAACTGACGAAGTTGTTCGTAATACCAATTCAAAAATAAAGGAAGTTACAGCGGGGATACAAGGATTTAGAACCAGCGGTAGTTAAAAAAAAATTATTTGCGAACTCGGTAGAAAATCTTCAGAACAAATTTCGGGCTGAAAATCAACATACTGAAAACAGTAGAAATAACTCTAAATAAGGATAAGATAAAGCAATCACAACAAATAAAACACTCAGGTGCATTTATTGAGGTAGGCGAAGGTTTTCAAAGCGAAATAAATAATAGAATTAAAGCAGTAAGTAGGTTATATTTTGCACTGAACAGAGCATTTGCAGGAAGAAGGAAATTTCACAAAGGACTAAAATTAAAATCTATCAAACAGTTTTTATTTCGGTGATAATTTACGGTTGCGAAGCAGGGTGTTGAGTGAATATTGAAAGGAGGCAGTTAGAATGGTTTGAACAAATTACAAGAATGCCTTAAAACAGAGTCACAAAACAAGTTTGAAACTGGGTGTAATAGGGAAGAAGCGAAGGAGAAAACCAAGGAAGAGCTGGAATGAAGTAGTGGAACAAATAATAAGGAAGAGTGGTAGTAGTTGGAGATTGGCAACAAAAATTGTACTTAATAATCGAAAGGAATGGAGAAAATCTGTGGCAGAAGAGGGTCGTCGAAAGTAACTTTACAATTAAACTGTTCTATTATTCCTATTATGCTTTTATAAAAAATATGTATGCTCATTTTCGAATAAAATTTTTACAATGTTTGCTTCTTTCATGTTTTGAAATTTGAATATTGTGATTATTCTCCGAATATTTTATTTTTAACTGTATATTTAAGTGATTTTTATTATAGCTGACTTTTAATGCAAAAAATGCATATTTTGATACTTTAGTTTGAATATGTTTCCACCCCTTAAGCATAACAAAATAATCAGTTAGCCACAAAACAATAGAGTGTTGTAAGTTATAGGATTTGGAAGTAAAGATGAGAATTTTTAGTATTTTAAGTTCAGCTTGGATTGGAGTTTTTTTTTACCAAGCATCAAGTTTTTCCAGAACTTCGAGCTTTTATTGAGTTTCAAGCATTTCCCAATCTTTAAGCTTATGTCGAAGGGCACGAGGAAAGATAAGACAAGAGTGTGGACTCTTCCAGTTTTTTGAATTTAATTGAATATCAAGAATATTGAACTGCAGCGAGATTTGAGACTTTACCGAGATTAGAGAGCCTTCAGCGAGCTCCAAGCTTTAAAAGCTATTTGGAAAAGAGCTCGGCTCCGCTCGGGTCAACAAAGCTTAGGTTCGATCTCGCTCAAAACTCGAGCCGAGCCGAGCTCGAGCTCGAGGTCTCGTTCCTACCTTTATTCAGAAGTATGCTATACATATTGTATCCTATATTACCTTTAAAAAACAGAAGTATGTATGTATGTATTATCTGTAACCTGTTATACCTTTCGGTGTCGAGGCTGGTGCCTTAACGTATGAGGCTCTACGCGTGCAATGCGCAATCCGTCCTATATGTAACTATAATAAAAATTCTATTTTGTCTAATGTTCATAGTCATCGTAAGAATGCTACTTAAGATAGCATCTGTTTCTAATAAACGTAACAAAAATTGTAATAAATTTATTGTTATTCAATTTCTGAAGATAAGAAGACTCAAAAATAGTGTTCAAAGTACTTTCCGTTCGCCCTTAAATACAACTAAAATTTTCACTTTTAGTGACAATCACCACGACTAAATATTACAATACCATATAATATATTTATTATTATAAACTTTCGGTAATTTTTCGATATTAGATTCGATATTGTCCTGAATTATTGACTTGATAAACAATAAAATAGTTTACCTTAAAATGTAATATATGTAAGAGACAACTGAATTTCGTTAGACTTATAACACTTTGTTGTTTCATGACCAACTGTTTATCTTGCTATGATTAGTGTTAACTTAGGTACACATAAATAAATGGCTGATAACGCTCTTATTTCAACGATTAACTATAATATTAATAAACTTATTACAGGATGTCAACGAAACCGGGGGCACCCCTATATATTTTCAATTTTTTAAAATATCAAAGTAAAATTTAGTATATGTAATATAAGTACTCTTTAAACTACATTTTTTGTTATAGAACACGAGATTGTGCACCTCCAGTTTCGCCGGAATTAACCACAACTTTGTTATTTTTAATGGAACACTCTATATTTATACTGTTGTGTAATCAAGGTGACCACAGAACAATTTTATTGAACTTATTATGTGTTGTGTGCAGATGTGTGTGTGAATACATAAAACCAAATACCAAATAAATATTCCGTATCTAAACCACCTGCAAAAAACAAACACCAACAACAAATTCATCACATTCCAAAATACATGAACGAAAATTCATAACAAGCTCAATTTAAGTTTTTTACATGGGTTCTAGCTGTAGTTAGGATTCAAAAGATTGCAATAATTTAATGTTGACAAATAAACTTTTGATAACTGAATAGTGAATAAATTTAAAATCATACGTTCACAATAAAAATTCATCAAGTTTCGAATTAACAATTACTTCATAAAATTTTCAATATTTAATCTGACTTTATAACAATTACCTTATTAACAATTACAACAATCAAAATTCAAATTAATTTTATAAAAACACAAAAAAAAATTATTTAATTGACTTATCTGGTGACTTCTTAAAATCCGGGTAAATCTTGGTGAAGGTCGAAGTTTGGCACAGCTGCATTGATAATCAGCTGTTCTGCGTTGATGCCCATGAATTCCAACCCCAACACTCTCAATGGTAAGTCTTTGTATTTTTACTTGTCTTTATAATTTTTATCACTGTTTAAATTTCACTAATTAATCACTGTTTAAATTTCCAGGTTCCTTGTTTTAGATTAAGGATTACCCTTCAAATACGTAGGTAAATAAAACGATGTTTTATTCAAATAACAATTTAACTAATTTTATTTTCAACGAAGAAAATTCACATTACATTTATTTAATAACCCACTTGGTTTAATTATCAACGTTTACATAAATGTAAATATTATTGTTATTATTATTACACTCAAATTTTCTTTACGACTATTTATTATTAGTAAATTTTACTAGTACTTTCTTATTATTTATTTTAATTGGTTTTGTTTATTTTAATTCACTTCATTTTACACTTTTAATTTAAATCATTCTTAGATCACGTGATATCTGTTTCACCACATTTCAGTTGCTACCCGATATTCATCTGTCTTATTGTTCTAGAATAAAAACAAAAGAACTCTACTACGTCATAATAACAAACTTTGGGAGCGTTTTAGATACGTGCATCCCCAATGGATTTTTACGAGCAACTGCCGTATTTTCTTTTGTTAAAACCAAGTAAAATAAATAAATCTAGCCAATTTTCAAACCATCTTTAACTTCAATTACTTATTTACACTTAATTATCAATCGAAATTTATTATTAACTAAATGAAAATTATTTATCTTAACTAAACTTAACTTTCAAATTAAATTTTTATTTAAACTAAACCTTTTTAAACTTAACTTTAAGAAAAAGTTTCTTTACTTCGTTCTTGGTTTAAAACTCTACTTGATTTACCTATTTTTCAAAATTATTAATAACTAAACTAAAAACTATGTAATTATATTAATTATGACAAAATAATGAGATTTTGTCTCTTATCAATTTTCTCTAAAATTATCAGTTTGACTGATAATTGCATTTGAAATCTGACGTTTACTCAATTTTACATTTTTATTGATAATTTCAATAATTCTTGCTTTTAACATTTAAATTCTTGACAAAATTAAATCTTATATGCTCTAAAACATTTTAGTTATGTTTTATACCTTATCTCAACCTTTTAAAATAAGAAATTTGTAACTTTCTATTTTTCACATACATTTGTCCTTGAAATTTATCTTTTTACATAAATACGTAATGATTTTAGTTTTACTTAATATTTCTAGCACAATAAACTGATCTACATGTTCCAAAAGACTACTTCATTAAGAAAAGCTTTGTACTGCAAATTGAAATAAATATCTGGATATTTGAATTTTATCCTTCATTGTCAACTTTAAATATCGTTTTTATAACTTATTTGTTGTTAATATTTGCTTTATTGTAATTAACTTGTATTAATAAATCATAAACAATTAATAAAATGATTTTACATCACAAATCAACTTGGTATTCAATTTTATATACTTGGTGTATGTAAAATTGTGTTAATAAAATGTTCATAAAGTGTATAAACTTGTTTGTGTTTATTGTATGGATGTATTAGTGTTATATAAAATGTTTTATGCTCAAAATACACAACATTAACCCCTCTTAGAATTTTCAAAAATATTAACTGGTAAGTAAATTTTTCAAAATTATTCTGAATAATTACAGACTTATATTTATTCTTCAACATAAGGTTGTAACATTTGAATGTTAAATCTACCTCTTATTCTATCTGAATCTACAAATTTTAATTCATAAGAACTACCAAATCTTTGATTTATAATAAATGGTCTATTTTTCAAATATTTGCTTATTAATAAAATATTTACAAATCTTAATTCCTATCAACTTTTCTAATTAAATCCTACCTTATTCATAAATAATATTTACACCCCCCTCTTAACTGACAATATCTTTTATTTACCTTTTGAATATTTATCTGCCTTTTCTTATCTCATTTATTTACCTATTTTCAAAATTTTAATATTTTGACTTTAATCAACTACTTTGCCTTTTCAAAATTTTTAAATTTTTAATAACATTAACTTTTCTTTTCTTTACTTAATCAACAGGATTTACCATAATTAATTGATGACTTTTCTACTTTCTCAAATTACTTTCTAACAAGCTTTAACCTTTTCTTATTCATTTCATTTTAATATACACGTTAAATTGGATATTTTACTTCTAAAAGAACCTTCTTTACTACCTTTAACTCGAAAATATAATCTTTTATAATCAATGGTTTATTATTCAATACCTTTTTAATCTTTTTTAATAATGATTTCTAATACCTTTTTTAAATATCTTTCCCCCCAATATCTAACTTCATACCTATTATATTCATATTTATTTCATCGTAGATTTATTTATTTCATTATTATTATACCTTATATCATCGCAGATTTATTTATATTTCATTATTATACTTTATATCATCGTAGATTTATTTATATTTCATTATTATACTTTATATCATCGTAGATTTATTTATATTTTATTATTATACTTTATATCATCGTAGATTTATTTATATTTCATCGTAGATTTATCCATATTTCATATTTATTTCTGTTAATTTAAAATCATTATTAAAATTATATTTCTCCCACTTTACAATAAAATTCTCATAATTTACCGTTCTTTTATCCGTATCAATTAATCTAAAATTTCCTAACATCTTAATTGGAATTCTCATAACATTTATCATCCCTGTCATTAAATTCAATTCTTTTTATTTAAAATATTACTGTTTAAAATCTTTAAAATTTTCAATCCTTTATTTTCATTATTTATTTTCAAAATTTTCATTCTTGGCAAACTAGGTAAATAAAGAGTTTTTTATTTTTCAAATTATCATCATAAGCTATCATTTAATCTATTCTTATTTACATCATTATTTTTAACTTTAAATAATTATTTTAACTTTATATAACTACTTTTACTGTACATAATTTTAATACTTTAGAATATACTTTTTCATTGCAGTCATCAACATTAAACTTTCCGTTTACTTTAAATTTTATTTCTTTTTCTTTTTAGGGGTTGATTCCCTATCATAGGCGAATCCTACCAACAAACTATTTTTTAACCTTCGTTGGCTATCATATTGATAAATAAAATTTCTGTGTTGAAACTTAACATAATTATTCCTAAATCTATTATGAAATTTTCTTCTAAAATTATTATACCTATCATTATCTTTAGAATAATACTGATTATTAAATCTAAACTTATTTTTATTATCAAAATTATTCCTACTCTTATTACTTTTACTTTTCGTCTTATTTTTGGATTTATTTTTACCCTTCTTATTTCTTACATTACTCTTGTAATTTTTATTTTTGAAATTATTCTTATACCTTATTTTGTATTTAACAAAATACCTATTTTTAAAATCATATTTGCCTTTATTCTTATTATTTTTGCTCTCATTACAATTCTTATGATTTCCCTTATGTTTGGACCTTTTATTGTTTTTACTTTTCCTTTCAAAATTACCTCCTAATTCTTTATTTATACTATCTACTTCTTTCAAATTCCAATCATTGTTATTAATCTCGTTATTTATTTTTATTTCAACAGCTTCTATTTGATTACTTTCATTAATTAACTTTGTATCTAAATTATCATAAATATTCTCCCCTCTTACATTATTCATATTTTCATCTTCAAAATTATTTTTAATTTCCCCTTTTAATTCTTTTCTATTATCCTTTAATTCTGTAATCATATTATCTAACTGTGTTTTAATAATATTTACTTCTACTCCCTGTTCCTTAATATTTATAGAATTATTATTAAATTCATTTTTGATTTCTCGTCTACATATTTCAAGTTTATCATTAAAATTTCTTTCTTGATTTTCAATTTTATTTACTAACTCAGTTTTAACATCCCATAATTCTACTTTAACTTCCCCTCTTGAATTATTAATATCATCATTATTTTTGTCTAATTTTGAATTTACATTTATTTTAAAATCATGATTTTCTTTAACTAAATTGTCTAATTTTGTATTCAACTCGGTTTTAAAATTTTCTAATTTTAAATTTAAATTTGCATTTTGATTGTCTAATCCTGCATTTTGCTTATTTAATTTATAATTAATTTCATCCCTGTTTTCTTCTAATTTAAAATTAATTTCTGTTTTCAATCTATTAAAACTGGTATCTAACTCTTCTTTTTGACTATCTAATTTCGCATTAAAATTCTCATTTTGGCTATCAAATTTTGCATTAAAATTTTCATTTTGGCTATCAAATTTTGAATTCAATTTTGTTGTAAAATTATTAAAATTTCTATACATATCTTCATTTTGATTATCTAATCTCATACTTAAATCTATCTTAAAATCTTCATTTTCCTCAACTAAATGATCTAATTTAGCATTTAAATTTTCATTCTGATTATCAAATTTTGTACTTAAATTTTTATTTTGATTATCTAATTTAAAATTAAAATCTGTTTTTAAATTTTTAAAATTATCCTTATTTTCAATTTTTACGTTATCTAGATCCTTACTATTCTTATCTAATTTAAAATTTACGTTATTAATATCGGTTTTTAACTCTGTTCTTAAATCCTCATTATCTTTTTCTAACTTATCAAATCTTGTATTCATACCCATTAACATCGCAATTACCTTTGATAAATCTGATTCTCCCATTTCACCTCTTTCTACCAAAGAACCTGCTTTATTTTTATCTGCAATTTTTATTAAATTACTGTCTAATTTTATATTAACGTTCTTGTTTTCCCCACTTAATTCTGTCTTTACATTGTCTGATATAAAATTATCTTCCTTAATTTCCCTATTTATTCTCCTATTCCTATCAATATTAAAATGTTTAATTTTATATTGTATCCACCTTTTTTTATTTTCTATTCTTGAATTCCTTAATTCAATACGATGGTTCACATATTCAATATTCTCCTCACTTAATCCATTCATTATATCATTTACTTCTGAAGCTAATTTTTTTTTCTCATCCATGAATCTGTTTATATCCATAAAATCTTTACTTAATTCTAACTTAAATGACTCTGGCAGAGTTTCATACTCTTCCATTACTTTTGACCACTCTAAATCGCTCATTTTATCTTTCTTATCTGCCATCTTTTCGAATTTAATATCAGATTTTTCCTACACTTTTGAATTTCTTATGCTTTAAAATTTTCTTATCCGTATGAAGCAAAAATTTCTTCATATAACTTTACAATAGTAATTAAATCAAATTAAATATGAATATGCAACCCTCAGAATAACACAGCCACACGACTTTGGGCGCCAAATTTATGTTGTGTAATCAAGGTGACCACAGAACAATTTTATTGAACTTATTATGTGTTGTGTGCAGATGTGTGTGTGAATACATAAAACCAAATACCAAATAAATATTCCGTATCTAAACCACCTGCAAAAAACAAACACCAACAACAAATTCATCACATTCCAAAATACATGAACGAAAATTCATAACAAGCTCAATTTAAGTTTTTTACATGGGTTCTAGCTGTAGTTAGGATTCAAAAGATTGCAATAATTTAATGTTGACAAATAAACTTTTGATAACTGAATAGTGAATAAATTTAAAATCATACGTTCACAATAAAAATTCATCAAGTTTCGAATTAACAATTACTTCATAAAATTTTCAATATTTAATCTGACTTTATAACAATTACCTTATTAACAATTACAACAATCAAAATTCAAATTAATTTTATAAAAACACAAAAAAAAATTATTTAATTGACTTATCTGGTGACTTCTTAAAATCCGGGTAAATCTTGGTGAAGGTCGAAGTTTGGCACAGCTGCATTGATAATCAGCTGTTCTGCGTTGATGCCCATGAATTCCAACCCCAACACTCTCAATGGTAAGTCTTTGTATTTTTACTTGTCTTTATAATTTTTATCACTGTTTAAATTTCACTAATTAATCACTGTTTAAATTTCCAGGTTCCTTGTTTTAGATTAAGGATTACCCTTCAAATACGTAGGTAAATAAAACGATGTTTTATTCAAATAACAATTTAACTAATTTTATTTTCAACGAAGAAAATTCACATTACATTTATTTAATAACCCACTTGGTTTAATTATCAACGTTTACATAAATGTAAATATTATTGTTATTATTATTACACTCAAATTTTCTTTACGACTATTTATTATTAGTAAATTTTACTAGTACTTTCTTATTATTTATTTTAATTGGTTTTGTTTATTTTAATTCACTTCATTTTACACTTTTAATTTAAATCATTCTTAGATCACGTGATATCTGTTTCACCACATTTCAGTTGCTACCCGATATTCATCTGTCTTATTGTTCTAGAATAAAAACAAAAGAACTCTACTACGTCATAATAACAAACTTTGGGAGCGTTTTAGATACGTGCATCCCCAATGGATTTTTACGAGCAACTGCCGTATTTTCTTTTGTTAAAACCAAGTAAAATAAATAAATCTAGCCAATTTTCAAACCATCTTTAACTTCAATTACTTATTTACACTTAATTATCAATCGAAATTTATTATTAACTAAATGAAAATTATTTATCTTAACTAAACTTAACTTTCAAATTAAATTTTTATTTAAACTAAACCTTTTTAAACTTAACTTTAAGAAAAAGTTTCTTTACTTCGTTCTTGGTTTAAAACTCTACTTGATTTACCTATTTTTCAAAATTATTAATAACTAAACTAAAAACTATGTAATTATATTAATTATGACAAAATAATGAGATTTTGTCTCTTATCAATTTTCTCTAAAATTATCAGTTTGACTGATAATTGCATTTGAAATCTGACGTTTACTCAATTTTACATTTTTATTGATAATTTCAATAATTCTTGCTTTTAACATTTAAATTCTTGACAAAATTAAATCTTATATGCTCTAAAACATTTTAGTTATGTTTTATACCTTATCTCAACCTTTTAAAATAAGAAATTTGTAACTTTCTATTTTTCACATACATTTGTCCTTGAAATTTATCTTTTTACATAAATACGTAATGATTTTAGTTTTACTTAATATTTCTAGCACAATAAACTGATCTACATGTTCCAAAAGACTACTTCATTAAGAAAAGCTTTGTACTGCAAATTGAAATAAATATCTGGATATTTGAATTTTATCCTTCATTGTCAACTTTAAATATCGTTTTTATAACTTATTTGTTGTTAATATTTGCTTTATTGTAATTAACTTGTATTAATAAATCATAAACAATTAATAAAATGATTTTACATCACAAATCAACTTGGTATTCAATTTTATATACTTGGTGTATGTAAAATTGTGTTAATAAAATGTTCATAAAGTGTATAAACTTGTTTGTGTTTATTGTATGGATGTATTAGTGTTATATAAAATGTTTTATGCTCAAAATACACAACAATACATTCTTGGAATTTCCATTTAACTTTACGTATGTTAGTGTTAAGCCTAAAACAATTTGTTTTGTGTGTCGAAGCACCTTGATTTTAATTTTACGCAGGTCAAGGTATCCTAGATTGATTGATAAATAAATTATTCTGCAAGTTGTCATCAAAATGTTTCAAACTTGATACTAGCATACCTGCGTAAAATTAAATGGAGATTTCAAAAATGTATAAATATATAGGACGTTCCATTTAAAATAACAAAGTTGAGGTTAATTCCGGTGAAACCAAGTGACAGAAACGTGTGTTTTACACCAAATAATGCAGTTTTAAGAGTATATTATATATGCCAAATTTCATTTCGATATCTTTAAGTAGGTATAAATACAAAAATAGGGGTGCCCCAGGTTTAATTGACACCCGGTATAATTCAAAACCCTTTAAAATGAGGTCTATTCCGACCATTATTCCCAATTCGAAAAAGATAAATTAATGTTACAACTGAAAAGCCATCACAAATATGGTTACGATACTGGAATTTACATAAAAGTGTCTGTAAATAATCTCCATTTCTATAAATAAATGAGTTACAATTTAGTAGAATTGGAGAATAAAAGATCGACAATTTCTGTTTCCACCATTGATTTAGCCTCAAAGAGTTAGTTTGCCTTTGATTTAGCTTTACAAATATCAAAATTATCTATGCCTTGAATTTAGAACACCTTGTACACAACATGTTTAGAGATATTTAGCAAAAATACAAGTAATTATTTTGAATGTAATTAAAAACTGATATTTAATGGGAATGCAATTTTAACGTTAATTCATTACTACACTCATGAAAGAAATAACAAAAAATATATTTAATGAGCTGAAAAGTAATTGAGCAGTTAAGTACCTTATAACATTAGATTTGGAAAGAATTTTTGAAGGAATTAGAATATTTATTTATTCCTTTTTGAAAAAAGTATGAAGAAGAATTGTTGGAACATGCCCACATTAACACATCAAACCACAGAAGACATTCACACCACCAAAGCGCTACCTTAATCTACACGAAAGGGTGGTCTTGACACTTTCCTACCCAGTAGTTTTAATGGGCCACGATGTTCATCCATCATAGAGTCCCTCCTCATCGATTCTCTTCTGCTATGTCGCAATACTGTAAGATCGGCGAGGGAACATCTCTTGGTTAATTGCGGTTTCGATTTTGATGGTTTTCCTCTAACTTTATATACATCCAAAAACGCTGCCACCAAGGAAGTAAGCAGAAGACCCACCGCTATGTAGATGACAAAGTGGCTACGTGGTTCTACAACTTTGTTATTGTTGGATGCTAAGTTAGGTACAACATGCTTCTTGATGTCGTTGAAATCTTCTGGCGTACACATAAATTTCTTAAAACGCAATTCTATCCAAATTTCCTTTAATGTATTTTGAATGTGTTCCAATGATAGACAGTTTGGTTGAACGCGGATGTGTTTTCGAGGAATTTGAATTGTATTATTTGCTGTGATATCTGTTATGTTTGTAATCGATAATTCGGAAATTGTTCTATTTATAGCAGTCGCGGTGATGTTATTGTCAGTCTGTGTACGATATGATGTATACAAATAAACGAGAGGGCCCAATATAATTACGAGAAGCACAATGACTGGGAATATGAATATTACGTTTGCAGTACCCTCGACCTTTTGCGTCTCAGTAGTTTCTTCTTTTGGTGTCTCGGCGACGTCTTTTTCATCCATTATTATCACTTTCAGTTTTATAAAACACTAGCGATTCACAGCCTTTTGATTTATGAAAAATTGTAATTACTTAAGCTCTTCCGTAGATTAAATCAGTCTTAGAGGCGACGCGTTTTATCTGGCACTTTTCTGCATAATTATTGTTTTTAGGTTGTGTTTATGCGTCGTTGATTAAATCTCGGCCACATTTCTCTATGATATGCCAGATAATCAATAATGGAGATAGTTGCCCTTCTGTATATTCGGTATCATTTTCGTCGGAAGGGAACGATTCATGCCAACTTCTCCTTTCACTGATTATTCTCTTACGCAAGCGTTCTCAGGTGGAGGATCCTGCGCCTTTGACAACAATTTAAAAATTTAAGAGCGGGTTTTATTTTTCGTTTGAAGTACACATTTTGGAATAATATTCACTTATTTTCATTTAAACATTTTAAAAAATTATATAAATTTTCCTCCTTTACGGTATCTTTTTTCAAGATTTAATTTAGATATAGGTATTCCTTGAAATTATAATATTTTAGCTATTACTGAATACGCTTTTTTATTATGAAAAGGTTTATTAAAATAATTCAAATTCTAAGTTGCTGAAACCGATCAGAAAAACACACCCAATTTTAGAAAAGTTTCATAAAGTTGATTTGTTTATCCAAAAGGCAGATATATTTCGCCAAATTTAGATAATTACTACGTGTGGAAAATTTAACATCGTAACTTGATTTTTTCGAAATTGAGTAAGGATACTATTCTACGGTAAAAGAGATTTGTTTTTTTCAGCTAACGTATTATCGTATCTATCTTATTAACACCTGGAATCATTAAAGGAAAACACACCAAGGTATCTCTTTTTGCGCATTAACGAGCGAAAATAATCGTAACACTATTTAGGATGCATTTTTGTAATTTTGCTATAAGAAAAAAAATTTAGCCTGCAGAATTTAATCGTATCCACACATACGATTTAATTGTAATAACAAACACCGGTGTTCGGTGATATTCAATCAAGAACCACGATATTATTAAGCATGCCTAGTGATTATAATATAAATATTGTAGTGTCATCTAGCCTTGCATAGATCATTAACAAACAATAGATAAATAATTAGAATTTTTGAAAAACGTTGATGTCTTATGTAAGTGTAGTGTCTACAAAAATATCGTCAAGGTCTTAGTTAATCGCAGCTTTAAGGAAAGGTAAGTAATTTTTACATGCAAAAGAAGGTTATTTTATTTTTCTCCATGCCCATCTAGTAAGTTACACTTACTTTGACATATCCATTGCAGGTAAGTTGATTTTACTGTTTGTTTACTGGTTGTCATGACATCAGGGAAGTAAGGTAAAACTTACTCCCCAAGGGAAGTAAGTGAATTACGTGTTATTACAGTAATTTTAGTTTTGTAAGTGATCTGAACGGGTTTGAACTTAATTGATACTAACCTATTTGAAATGTAAAAACTTGTTAAGATAAGTAGGGTTAGGGTATAACTAAAATGGTATAAAAAGAGTTAAAGAACTAATTTATTAGATTATATTAAAAACCAACCTTCATTAACAAATACATTTCGTCAGGAGCTTCATTCAAAAAAAGATTAATTTCGAGTATAGTAAATACGTTTGACTTTCTAGGTTGTTAACCATCATTTTTTTCGTTTTAAAAATGCTAATACCTTTGGATATTTAGAAATATCCTTATTGTCGTAAATGTCACACCATAAGCTCGATGGAGATTTTAATTTGACTGATCTTTCTAAAAAATACGCCAAAAACACGTTTTCTTCCACTGAATAGATGTTTTTCTCCGCGCACCATTTTTTAAATAACTTGTATGCATTTTCATAAGGGATTTTCGATTTTTCTGGTAGTAATTCCAAACACGCAATATTTGCCGCATCATCTACGCTAAATTCTCTATTGTCCTTATCGCCTATTTGCATTTTATCTTTTGAAAACTACCAAGAAACACAAGTACAAGTGGTTTTTTTATATTGACAGAAACAACTGAAAAACAATTGCTACTAAGCAAATCAACACTAGGTGACTATTTGCTTTGTTTGTAATAGATTAATTTTCTATCAATTAACGTGGAATTATTAAGCGAAAATTATTCAAATTTTTGTTGGGCATGGAGAAAAATACTATAAGCATGCTCGGGAAGTAACTATCTACAACCAGTCTCCAACTTTGCCAGCCCTCGCTCGCTCGGGCTGGCAAACTCGTTCTCGACTGGTAAAAGCTACTTACTTCCCTTGATGCTTAAATAACTATTTCTCACTACCACCTTGGTAAATTGACATTTCATTGTCAAAAAGTCGACAATAATGGAAACTAAAACATTTAGTTGAACAAAAACAGACTGTATCTAAGGGCAAAAAAGACGATTTACCGCGCCAGGTCATTTTCCGCGCATGGTACCCCATAACGCTACACCATAACGGATATAAAAAAAATAAATAGTTATAATGGAGAATACGTGCTTATTTATTAATATTAAAACTAATTTTACAATTGGAACAACGTTGAATGTTAAATGAAGGTGTATTTACAAAATGTTTGATTTCATTCTTTTCGTTACTGAAAACAGAAATTGCGTTTATGTGTTTGTTTGCACCATAGCAACAGCGCCGTTAAACTGTCATAAATATAAACGTCACAATTTTTGTTAAATTATTAATGAATTTTATTTTGTGGTAGTGAGAAAAACGTAATGCGCAACGCGTAGGTAAGTTTCTTTTTTATCCTCGGTGGCTTTATGGACCTCAGCTGCGCTTCGGTCCACAAATTACCACCTCGGATAAAAAAGTTCACTTACCATAACTTGGAGCGCAAATAACTATTTCCGTATCCATGGTATGTAATTGACAGATTATTTATCAATGGCGGATGGCGGGTAAATATGAAAAAGCGGGACGATATGAACATTTTCGGGTTTTTACCGTGCATGCTATCGACGTGACATCTACCGATAGAATTTAGAATCAAAATTATTATTTGATTATAAAAAAATCTTCATTTAAGTGATTGATAAGTGTAATTATTTTTTAAAATTCAAGCAAATACGATTATTTTTTACATAAATTCATTATAGAAGTTATTTTTAATAAGAAAATTTGACATGTGTAATTTGAGGTTATATGTCAAAAACGTAGGTACGTATTATATTATAACTATTTTTATTTAATACGAACTTCTCATGGATGCGGAAAAATAACTTGTGCCCTACGGGAATCTAACGGCATATTTCATCCCTCGGCTTTTGCTGCCCTCGCTCACTACGTTCGCTCGTGCAGCAGAAATCTTCGGGATGAAATATGCCTATATCTTCCCTTATGACGCAATATACTATATGATGTTTTATTATATTCTTTTTTTTTAAATATCGTGTATTGTCAGATCAACATACAGGTGTTATACATGACATTGAGGATCTAGCTAGTAAATGACAAGAATAAATAATGACAAGACTATATTAACGTCTCAGATGGATCAATTGAATTTATAATTTTTTAAATTATTGTTAGGGATTAGCTTAATCACTATCATCTTCTGAAACTATAAGATCTTGCGGCATTGTTCTTTTTAATCTGGTATGTATGTTTTTAAGGCAGAGGTTAAAAAACACTGCATCATCGCACGCACTTGCATTTATAATAGTATATTGTGTTATAAGGAGTAAAAGTGTAATTCTGTGTGTCGAGCATGACGTTTGAACGACAAGCGCCAGCGAGTCGGACTATTCATGCGAGGCACACAAAATCACTTTTACTCCGAATAACACATGTTACTTTTTCTTCAAACGCATAAATTAAAAACAATTCAGCAAGAAAATTAAAAAAAAAGTCAAAAATCAACGTCATACCAGCTGTCATTCCTACGTGTTGCTTTGTTATAAAAAATAAAAATTACGAGTTTCCATTGGTTCATTTTATGTCACTTTTAGTCCTAGGAGTAAAAGTGCCCACTTTTACTCCTAGGAGTAAAACTGAATGTTTAACTGTGTGTATCCAAGGACACAAAGTCGTGTTTTTATGACGTTTGAAGAAAAAGAATTTTTTGCACATTTTAGCATAGGTAAAGTCTTGGATTGTCGATACACCCAATTCGCAGTGGAGTTGATCGTTACGGATATACCAAGGAGCGTTTACAGCAGTTCGAAGAATCTTGTTTTGAAATCGCTGCAATTTCTGCATATTGGTTTTAGATGTGTTAAGCCAGACCGGGCTAGCATAGAGTATTAATGGTCGCAGTAGAGTCTTGTATAACAGCATAGCACATTCGGGTTTGAGTGGCGACTTCCGATTTATTACAGGGTATAGTTGTCTTAGTCTATTCTTGCCTTGCGAGAGTTTTTGGTTTATGTGGTAACTCCAGGTTAGACGAGTATCTAAATGAACTCCAAGATATTTAATGGCGCTGCCCTTTGGGTTCCATGGTATGATAATTTCACTTATTTCGATGTTAGGTGGGTCGACAATACGTTTCAATGCGAATATCTTGGCTTGGCATTTTGCTGGGTTGATTAGGATGTTGCAGTTGTTGTACCATTTAATAATATTGTTAACGGCATATTGTAATTCATAGACTGCTTCAACCAAGTTAGGGCTCTGTGTGATTATGGCTGTGTCATCAGCAAATATGGCTAAGGATGCTGTTACTGTTGGTATATCCGAAGTATAGATGTTATAGAGGAGTGGCCCCAGAATACTTCTTTGAGGAACACCTGCGCGAATTTCTTTTGTGTGAGATAGGTAAGTGTTTACTTTGACTGCGAATGTTCTGTGCTCAAGGAAGGAGAAGATGATTGTTTGCAGGTAACTGGGAATGTTCAGGTCCAGGATCTTTTTCTTCAGGCCTTCAATCCAGACCTTATCGAAGGCCTGCGCTAGGCCGAGCAGGACCATTGTGGTGTAATTCTTGTTTTCAAAGTCAGTAGAAATGATTTCACTGACCCGTTGAAGTTGGTAGCATGTAGAATGTCCTCTTCTAAATTGCGAGGGTGGCAGGGTATGAAGTGTTTCGATGTCTTTCAGTAATCGTGTGTAGATAATTCTTTCAAGAACCTTGGACAGGGTGGTTAAAAGACTTATAGGTCTGTAACTATTGATGTCGTTTTTGTTTTTGCCCGGCTTGGTGAACATGAGTATGTGCGCTAGCTTCCATTTTGTGGGGAAGTAGCCTTTTCGAAGGCATCCATTGAACAGAGTTGCTAGGTACCCTAAGTATTTCTTGGTTAAGTTCTGAAGTACTATGTTGAGTATAAGATCACATCCGGGTGTTTTCCGTTTAGGTAAAGCTGCTATGATTTGGGCTATTCCTCTGGGTGATGTTGGTTCAATGTTTTCAGGAATGGGAAGATTTCTCTCGACGTGGTTAATCACATTAAGTGCCTGCGCTGGGTTGCAGATGTTTGATGGTGTGTTATTATATTCTTATATCTTATTACATTTTTAACGTGATAAAAACTAAAATATGAGCGCTACTAGGAATACTTTATTTAAATCTGACGGAATTTAACATAGCTAAAAAAAAGAAATCGGGGAGAAGAGTATGACTCATTTGTTACAGGAGAAGGAAGTATCTACAAGAGAGGTAAGGTAATCTGATTATAAATATAAAAAGGCACTGCAAGCTCAAATGCGACGAAAAGATGAAAATGCAACAAAAATGATTCACAAAAATTTTTGGAATTTAGACAACCGTAATAAATATTTCGATTTTATTGCAAAACACGTTAAACGAGACGAAAAGAAAGTTTTTACTGTTTCAAAAGAAAATAGGAAATCTAGAAGAATTTATACTTTACTGTGGGCTTATGCATACCGGGTTTTTGATACGGGTCCTACATTGGTGCCGTCGCTTGCAACTGTGGTGTTTTGTTCGTTTTCCGCTCTCCCATTCTACTTTACCGGTGTCCTCTCTAGCACCTCTTTAAAGTGTTGCCTCAATCTTACCATTATGTCTTCTTCTTTTGTGAGCAGCCCCCTTGCTTATCTCTCATGTTTTTTTAGTGTACTGGTCCGTTTTTGTCGCAGTTGTTTTAGTGTGCTATAAAATAACTGTTGACTTTCAGTGAAGTTATCCTTCATTCTGTTGCCGAATTTCACCCATTCTTCCTGTTTTGCCTTTTTACCTCGTTTTTCACTTCTGTTCTTTTCTCTTTGTATTTTTCATAGTCCTCCCTAGTTTTCGTTTGTAGAGATTTCTCCAAATACTTTTCTTTTGCCTCACTTTTTCTTTATGTTTTCTTTACTTTCTTGTTATCTGCTTTTGTTGTTCCGCAGCTATCGTTTGCTGCTTCCAATATACTTTGTTTAAGGTAACTCCACTTTTCTGCTATATCTTTACCCCGTATTGCATTCTTTAATTTCCTTTCTATTGTTTCCTAATATTCCATTCCTGTACTTTCTTCTTTCAATCGGTAACTTCGAATACTTTCCCTTATTCCTTTATCTTGCGGCATCTCCCTCTCCACCTTCATGTTCATTCGCAACAAGTAATGGTCGCTTCCTATTTCTGGTTCTCTTTTCACTATTACGTTTCTTATTTGTCTCATGCGTTTTCTTCCTACCAGAAAGTAATCTATTATTGACTTTTCTTGTCTTGAGTGTATTTCTCGTGTGTATTTGAGAATTTCTTTATGTCGATATTTCGAATTTGCTACCACCAGGCCATTTTCTATGCATAATTCGAGAATTCTTCTTCCATTGGTGTTCCTTGTTACTTCTTCCTCTGTCCCTAGGTGTCTCTCTATGCCTTTGTTATTGTTGCCGCCCTTCCATTTAAGTCTCCCATTACCACGATATATGTTCCTTTTGCATATATTTATTTTTGTAAGTTCTTCCGAAAGGTATCTCTTTCATTCTTTGCTGCGTCCTCACTTTAGTCGTATACCACTATTACGTATTGCCCAAATTGATTTCTCAGCTTTTCTACTATTTTCATTTCTCTTCACCCTATGCCTCTCACATTCCATGTGCCCATTTTTATAGCACTGTTCTTATTTTTCTTTTGCTTCCTTATTTTTGTATCATTTTCTATTTTCTTTTTCTTTGCTGTGTTCGACTCTTCATAACTTATCTGGTTTTCTTTTTTCTTATCATCGTCCATATTGTTAGCTATTTTCGTCTTTCTGGTGGCTCGTCCGTAAGATCATAAATACCAAAAGAAATTTAAAGGTTACACTGTCTAGATTTTTCTCTTCTAAAAACAATTCAAACTTAAAATAAATTTAAAACGGGAGGAGGGGATAGCCGTGTAAAAGGCCTCGGTCTCTCACATAGGTATCTCGGGTTTGATTCCTGAGACGGAATTTTAGAGGTCACGCTGGCGGTCTCGGTTATCATACTAACACCTTTGATAACCGTTTACCTCACAACACTGTGGGCCGATCTTCCTTATCTCCTTCGACGGGTAAGGTTAGCCTCCTGCTCGGTATACATATACATGCGGAGAGGTATCACAGGACTCATAGTTATGAGTTAATAACAGGGCATAGGCCTAGGATTCGGCCATAAGAGGAGGAAAAGGAAGAAGATTATAACGCAACACACTATTGAAAAGAAAAATCGTGAATATTTGTAAACTGATAGGAAATATTAAAAAGGTGATTTTCAGTTATTTAAATGTTTAAAACTTTACACTTAAAATTAAATTATAAGCAACTTGTTCAAACAATTTTCTTCGATATCTTGTCATCTAAACACAGTTTTGGTGTGATTGGAGCAATTATAAAGTTACAAAAAATAGTTATAATAAGCAGATAAAATCTCTAAAAAATGAATTTGATCAAAAACTGATAGGTAACTGCAGAGGCGACTCTAAAAAAAGTGGAAAAAATTAAAAGAGTTGATCAATATGGACAGCAATAAAGTTCCAGATTCTATTAAATTCAATGATGACATAATGACAAATCCTTTTGATATAGCCTAAAACTTTAATAAATATTTTATCGACAGCAAATTGTTCGAGTGTCTTTACTTTTAGACAAATATTTAGATATAGCTAAACTCAATACAATTATTGCAGGAATGAAAAATAAAGCAAGTACTGACGGAATTACACTTCAAATTATAAATAATTCCTTTCAGACGGGCATCTTCTCTGAAAATTGGAAAACAACTGTTGTATCACCTATTCCAAAAATCGCTGACACCTGCAACCTGCTCTGAGTTTCGTCCTATAAACATGCTACCAACACTAGAAAAAATAATTGAACAGATAGCAAAATAGCAGGACTACCTTGAACTGGTTTCAGAAAAAATTTCTCCTGCGAAACAGGGTTAAATATGGTACTAGCTGACTGGAAGGATGAGATAGAACAGGACAAAAAAATAGTTTCTGTGTTTCTAGATTTAAAGCGTACATTTGAGACTATAGAAAGATATACAGGGTGTATGAAAAAAGCCGACAAATAGTAACATCATAAGAAACTACATCAAAAACCGAACAAGAAGCTTCAGGCATTTTGGCATCAAACTCATAGTGTCCACAATATCTTCGATTAAAGTTTCTTAAATTTGGCAACGTTGCTACAACTTTACTTTTTACCAATGTTACTATTTACAATTAAAAAATAATAAACTAAACTAAAAAACCAAATTTTTATTCAAAACTAGATAACAATTTATAATAACTGTTCAAAATGACCCCCTCCAACATCTCGACACATTCTCACTCGGCTAATGATGCCGTCATTCATGGTCTGTAACATATTATTTTCTCTTATTGTGGCGACTGCTTGCTGCATTCTTTCTATCAGCTGCTCTTCTCTGTTTATTTCTTCTTGGTAGACGAGCTCTTTTAAAGTTTCCCATAAGAAGAAGACAGCTTAAATCCGTACTTCTTGCATACCACTCTGCCGACCCACTTCGTTTAATCCATCTCTCAGAGAACTCCTCATTTAACCAGTTTCTTGTTTGAATTCCCCACTGAGCTGGTGCTCCATCCATTTGCAACCACATACTTCCTCTGGTTGCTAAAGGGATGTCTTCTAATAAATCCGGCAAGTTGTTAGTCAGAAACTCCACAAAATTGTTTGCAGTTAAACGTTGGGGTAAAATATTAAATATGTGGTCCTATTAATGTAGTATGAAGAATTCCGGCTCAAACGTTTACACTAAATCGCACCTGATGATGGGTTTGATAAATAGCATGGGGGTTCTCGTCACTCTATTGGTGCCGTTGCGAGTAAAAGTGGGTTCATCCGTCCAAAACACAACAAAATAATGAAACAAACGGACAATTTTCGAAATTATTAAAACAGACAAACAATTGCTGACAAGCCAAAGTGACAGGAAAGTAATGTTGATCTAAATAAAAACAATTTCGAATTTTCCAGTAGTTACTTAGAAACAGTGCAGCGTTGCAAAACCTTTTAAAGCTTTCAGAAGCAAAGAATTTGCTTTAATTGAAAACACATTACAGCCAAATTCCAAGCAAGAAATGCTAAAATACTAACTCGTTGTGTTGCCTGTTGCCTAAACTATGACCAGTCATTGTCATTTAATAATAATTCGCCCTATTAAAAAAATTAGTATCCTACTTAAGACTATCAATTACTCGATAACTAGAGGGTTACCAGCAAAATGGGACTAGAGTTTTTTGTTTACTTCTTAATGCTGCTTCCCATGGTGTGCCTATTTGTCGGCTTTTTTCATACACCCTGTATACTGTTGTCCAAAATGGATAAATATGGAATAACCGGCATCCCTAACAATTGGTTTCGGGACTATCTCTGAGCGGTATCAAATAGTTATTTACTTCTTCTTCTTCTTCTTCTTCCATCTTCTATTTTAGGCTGTTGCCTGTTCTTTCTTCGGGATGGCCTCGTTTGTTTCTGTTCATCTTAGGTTGTCACTCCAACGTTTTCTAAGTCTTCCGATGCTTCGTCTTCGTATAAGTGATTTATTTCGAGCGATTTTTACAATTTTATCATTGGGCATTCTATTTATATGTTGGTTCCATTCTATTCTTCGTTTTTGTACCCATTCGTTGATTGGTTCTATGTTACATGTTTTTCTTATGTTTCCGCTTCTCTCTCTATCGTACAATATTTTATTAGTAATTCTACGGAGAACTTTCATATCTGTTGTTTCCACTAGCCGTTTCGTTTTTTTCTGTCTCTGGTCTTGTCTCTACTGTATTTGTCAGTATTGGTCGTACTGTTGCTTTGTATATTCTCGATTTTGTTTCTGCGTTTAGGTGTTTATTTCTCCCTATCGTGTCGTTCAGGCATCCCGCGATCTTATTTGCCTTTATTACTTGTTGCCTTACTTCGTTTTCGGTGTTGCCAGCATTTGCTGTAGTTATGCCTAAATAATTGAAAGTCATAACCTATTATATTATCCTATTCTCTAGTTCAAATTTACATCTTAATGGTTCTTTGGAACTCTCCCATTTTATACCCCTTTCCGGTGCGTACTTCTGTGGTTATCTCGTCTATGATGATGTTAAATAGTAGGGAGCTTAATGAATCGCCTTGTCTGATGCCGCTATAGATTGGAATTGGCTCTGTTAGTTCATCTTTTACTCGTGCTTGAATTGTGTTGGAGGTGTAGATGTTTTTGATAGTCTCGATTATGCCTTGTGGAATTCCCCTGTTGTAAAGTAGTTCTATCACATTTTCAAGTATGACTCGGTCAAACACTTTTTGGAGATCGGTAAAACATATAAATGCTGGCTTGTTATATTCGACAGATTTTTTTACTATTTGACGCAACGCGCATGAACTTAGCGTCGACTTTCCCAGCGTCGAACCAGTTTGCGTCTATCTAAATTCAAGATAGGCAACCTGCACTGCACAATACAAATAAGAAGTTCGATTTCCAGTTAATATTTCGTAAACTAATTTAGATAATTAATTGAAACTTACAGGAAGTATTTAGCACACCTCCATCTACTACCCAATACAAATTTAAATTGCACGCCACTATAACCTTCTCAAAAAACATTTAGAAGATGCACCGCCAGAATGGTCGAATAGCCCCTGCGGACGCTACCACATTTTAGTTAATATCTCGTAAATTAATTGAGACTTACAGGAAGTATTTAGCACACTTCCATTTACTACTGCACAAAAAATTAAAAAATTCACGCCACTCAACCTTCTCAAAAAACACTTAGAAGATGTACTGCCGGAATGGTCGAATAGCCCGAGCGGACGCTACCACATTTTAATTAATATCTCGTAAATTTATTTGGACCGTTAATTAAGACTCACAGGAAGTGTTTAGTACACTCCCATATACTACTGTACAAAACATTAAAAAATGCACGTCACTACTACCTTCTCAAAAAACACCATTCTGGCGGTACATCTTCTAAGTGTTTTTTGGGAAGGTTGTAGTGGCGTGCATTTTTAATTTTTTTGTGGAGTAATAGACGGAAGTGTGCTAAATGCTTCCTGTAAGTCTCAATTAACGGTCCAAATTAATTTACGAGATATTAATTAAAATGTGGTAGCGTCGCAAGGGCTATTAGACCATTCTGGTGGTACGGGTCCACGACAGTTGAACGCGAGCGGACGCGGCTATTTGAACGCAGTTATTTGAACGCGAGGACTTTTGAACGCGGGACTTTTGAACGCAGGGACTTTTGAACGCAGAGACGTTTGAACGCAGAGACGTTTGAACGCCAGTGAATCCTGATTTGTTGTACAAACATTGGCAAGTTATTTTACATGCAAACTCAAGCCAATTCTAGCTTATCCCAAACCTCTAACCTAACACATACCTAACCTAACCCAGACCTAACCTAACCCAGACCCCTAACCTAACCCAGACCTAACCTAACCCAGACCCCTAACCTAACCCAGACCAAAACTAACCCAGACCTAACCTAACCCAGACCCTTAACTTAACCCAGACCTAACCTAACCCAAGACCCCTAACCTAACCCAGACCAAACTTAACGTGTCTGCGTTCAAACGTCTCTGCGTTCAAACGTCTCTGCGTTCAAAAGTCCCTGCGTTCAAAAGTTTTGCGTTCAAACGATCGAGTTCAACCGCTCGCGTTCAACTCGCCGCGTTCAAATGTCCTGCTCCCTGGCGGTACATCTTCTAAGTGTTTTTTGAGGAGGTTTTAGTGGCGTGCATTTTTTAAATTTTTTGTGCAGTAGTAGATGGGAGTGTGCTAAAAACATCCTGTGGGTCTCAATTAACGGTCGATATTAATTTACGAGATATCAATTAAAATGTGGTAGCGTCCGCAAGGGCAATTAGACCATTCTGGCGGTACATTTTCTAAGTGTTTTTTGAGAAGGTTGTAGTGGCGTGAATTTTTTAATTTTTTGTGGAGTAATAGGAGGCAGTGTGCTAAATACTTCCTGTAAGTCTCAATTAAGGGTCCAAATTAATTTACGAGATATGAATTTAAATGTGGTAGCGCCGCAAGGGCTATTAGACTATTCTGGCGGTACATCTTCTAAGTGTTTTTTGAGAAGGTTGTAGTGGCGTGAATTTTTAAATTTTTTGTGAAGTAGTAGATGGGAGTGTGGTAAACATTTCCTGTGAGTCTCAATTAACGGTCCAAATTAATTTACGAGATATTAATTAAAATATGGTAACGTCGCAAGTGCTATTAGACCATTCTAGAGGTGCGTCTTCTAAGTGTTTTTTGAGACGGTTGTAGTGGCGTGCATTTTTAATTTTTTTGTGAGGTAATAGAAGGAAGTGTGCTAAATACTTCCTGTAAGTCTCAATTTAGGGTCCAAATTAATTTACGAGATATTAATTAAAATGTGGTAGCGTCGCAAGTGCTATTAGACCATTCTAGTTTAGTTTATTTATTTAGTTCCAGAACAGTACAAAGACATGGACACGTCATAATAAAAATGGTAAAATTAGTGTATATAAAGGACAACAATATACAAATATCAAATATACATACATAAAATTAGCACATACTAAAAAAATTCAGAGGCCGAGTACGGTTCAATGTTTAATAACAATGTTTTTACTTGTATTTTAAATTTGTCGTATCTGGTGCAATGCTTAATATTATTGGGTAATGCGTAATGCGTTATAAAATTTAATGCAGTTATATGTACAGTTATTTTGGAATAAGCTTAGCGAATGGGCAGGTACCACTAGCTGATCACAGTTTCTTGTTGGGTACTGATGAAAAGTGGAGTTTTTATTGAATAGGTGTTTGTTTTTAAAAATAAAACACAGACAACTATAAATGTATATGGCAAGTAAAGTGAGTATTTTATATTGTTTGAAGATTCCTCTGCAGGATTTTCTGCCCTTTACACCAGCTATAATCCTTAAAGCTCGCTTTTGTATAACAAAAATTGAGGAAATATCAGCAGCACCCCAAAACATAATACCATATGCAACTGTGCTATAGAAACATCCATGATACAAAGTTAAACATACTTTATCGTTGGTTTGATTTCGTACAACTCTCAAACCGAAACAAATTTGGCTTAACTTAATGCGAAGTTGACTAACATGCGATTTCCATTTCAGATTGTGATCTATAATAATACCTAGAAACCTAGTATTATTTGAAACCTCTACATTTTGATTTCTAATAATAATACTAGTACATACGGGATTAGACAGTGTCGTTTTAAAATATACATACTCTAGAGAGTTTTTGCATATCGTACGATAAGTATCCGTTAACGCTAACGTTTACGTCTTTATAGCTGTAAAATACGACGTTGCTAAGCAACTCCGACGTTAGCGTATACGTCTTGTAAAAAAACGCTATGCAAAAACTCCCTATTGTAACGTTTTTACGACGTTTATTTTAAGTAAACTCGGTTCGTGGTGTAAATTAATTTATTAAACAAACTTAAATTACGAAATAATTATAAAGAACAATTAAACACTAACGTAAAACTAAAACGGAACACTAATATTAAAACCGAACATTAAAGTAATTTATTTATAACAGTTTATTTATTTAACAATTTATTTCTACGTATTCACAAACACGCCGCGATTATTAGTTCAAGACTATTCACGGATATTTATATTAACTTCGCGACCGCGACTGTTGGCTGGATTAGACTAACTCCGGTTCGTTTGGTCGCGCCTTATATATCCCAGCTCCGTCCTTCCAGAACTTCATTCCACAACATTCCCGTAGTCGGGCGAGAGTAAGTATCCGCCGAACGCTCTGGAAGCTTTTCGGTGGATAATTCTAGCGGCGGATGACGCATTTGATCTTGCACCTGCTCTCCGCAGCTGCTGATGCGATTCGTTACACTGCCCCCCTCTTCAAGTCTGTTCTGTCCCAGAATAGGTCTCGGCCCTTGATTCCTGAACAACGGGTCATGACGGTAACGGCATTGTTCTCCTCTTCTGCATGTTCCACTGCGGTAGAAGTAACAGTCCACACTCCTCTTTGGTTTAAATACAGGCTTTAGATCAAAACTGCAGACCAAGATAGCAACATCGGAGTCCTTGAAGACGACCTCCAGCATATTTCGTACGATCCGCCAATCTAGTTGATCCAGTCCACAGCCGAGTTTAGGGACTGCCAACTTTTTAATGCCCTTGGCGAACAGGTCCATCTTCAAATCCCATAGAGAATTCCAGAGGTCTCCATAATCCGGTTTCTGGTAATGGAACTGTTTTGTGACCAAATAATAAATAAATCGTTGTTGATCTGGGAGGTATAAAGCTTTGCCGACCGTGGGGTTCTGCCTTTCGAGTGCGTCTAGTCGCCCAAACTTCTTCTTAAATACCACCGCAATTCCTCTTCCTAAATGAAGGTCCTTGGAAACGCAGTGAGCTATCGAGTAGTCAGCGGGAACCTTGAAGAGATCTTGCTGCACTTCAGTCGTCACTCCAAATCGTGCTTTTCCGGTTCCGGAAAACGCCGCCATGAACTCTTCAAAAGTCGGTCGGTTTTCGGCAGGCTCTACTCTGTTGATAAGTTCTCTGCCCTCGTCTTCAACACCTAGGGCTCTGTTATTACTTCCTTCGTATGGTGCCAAACGATTGGAATGTACCACCTTTGGTTTTCCTCGGGGTTGTTTCTGAATGCGATAGATTACGTCATTTATTCGCTTCTTCACTTGATACGGACCTTCCCAATTCCGTTGTAGCTTCGGTGAGAAACCACGACGCCTCTGCGGGTTGTAGAGCCAAACCAAATCTCCAGGCTGAAATCCGCCTTCTTGGGTCCTTACGTCGTAGGAATTCTTCATCCGGTCGCTAGCGATCTGGGTATTTCCGCGGGCCCGATCGTGGATGTCATTCAACTTCAATTTCAATTTCGTGACGTAATCATCTCCTGCTACCTCTTGTTCCGCAGGCGGACTTCCAAATTCGAGGTCGCAGGGTAGTCGCAGTTCGCGTCCAAACATCATGCAGGCCGGTGTTTGGCCAGTGGTTTCGTGAACTGCTGCGCGATTGGCCATCAAGAACAGATGCAAGTATTGATCCCAGTCTCGTTGATGGTCAGATACAACTTTGGCCAAATATTTGCCCATGGTCCGGTTCATTCGCTCCACCATTCCATCGGATTGCGGATGTAACGGGGTAGTTCGGGTCTTACGAATACCCAATAATCGGCAAACATTTCCGAAGAGTGCAGATTCAAAATTGCGGCCTTGGTCCGAATGTAGTTCCAAGGGTACACCAAAGCGGCTGAAGAACTCCTTAACTAGCACTTCGGCGACCGTCACGGCTTCCTGATTTGGTAGTGCATATGCTTCCGTCCATTTGGTGAAATAATCCATTGCCACCAGGATATACTTATTTCCCGTATCAGTCTCGGGAAACGGTCCAGCAATGTCTATGGCCACTCTCTCTAAGGGATTCCCCACGTTGTATTGTCTCATGGGTGCCCTTCTTTTTCCTAGCGGCCCATTCCCTGCGGCACACAGGTCGCACTTGCGACACCATTCCTTAACGTCTTCTTTGCAGTTGACCCAATAGAATCTTTCTCTAACCTTCTCGAGAGTCTTCTTCACATCATAATGTCCTCCTGAGGTGCCATCGTGAAGATGTCTAAGCACTTCGGACACTCGGCTTCTCGGCACTACGAGCTGAAGCCTGACGGTATTTCCATCCTCGTTTTCCAGTTCTCGCTTCAGAAGTCCGTTTTCTATCTTCAAAGAGTCCCACTGGGCCCAATACGCCTTCAGGGTTCTATTAGAAGGGCTGATTCCCTGCCAGGTTGGTCTTTCATTCTTCCGTTTCCATCCAAGTACCATTTTCAGTTCGGGATCTTCCTCTTGCTTTCGTTGCAACTCTTCAGGCAACCAATGGTCGTTGACAATTGTGGTCCTGGAGACACGGCAAATCTTCGGGAGCAGTGAGGACAGTCTGCTGGACATGGCCTTCTTGAAAGGGCATCGGCATTTCGATGAATAGTGCCCGCACGATGTTCCGTGTCAAAGTCGTACCCTTGCAGCCGTTCAATCCATCTTGCGACTTGTCCTTCCGGATTACGGAACTGCAGAAGCCATTTTAATGCGGCATGGTCCGTCCTCAACAAAAACTTCCGCCCGTACAGGTACTTGTAGAAGTGTTCTACGGACTTGACGACGGCCAACAACTCTTTTCTGGTCACGCAATAATTTCTTTCGGCTTTCGATAGGACCTTGCTAAAATAACCGATAACCTTTTCATGTCCATCTTGTACTTGGGAAAGAACACTTCCAATGGCTAGATTACTCGCATCCGTATCGAGTATAAACTTTCCATCCATCCGCGGGTAGTTTAATATCGGTGCGGTTACTAGAGCATGTTTCAGTTGTTGGAAAGCTGTCTCACAGTCTTCGCTCCAAACGTAATCGTGGCCATCTTCCGTTAGCCTTGTCAGTGGTTTTGCTATATTGGCAAATCCCGGAACAAAACGCCTGTAGTAAGTGCATAATCCAAGGAAACTTCGCACTTGGTGTTTATCCCTTGGTGTTGGCCATTCTTGCACCGCTCGGATTTTATCGGGGTCGGCTGCTACTCCATTTCGTGAGACAACATGTCCAAGATAGTTGACTTCTTTTCTAAAGATGTGGCACTTCTTCGGACTTAATTTCAAGTTGGCTCCACGAAGTCTTTGGAACACTTCTTTTAGGTTTGCCAAGTGTTCTTCAAATGACCTGCCAACTACGATTACGTCGTCAAGATACACCAGGCAAGTTTTCCAGGACAATCCCCTCAAAATGGTCTCCATCAAGCGCTCGAAGGTGGCCGGAGCGTTGCATAGGCCAAAGGGCATAACTGTGAACTGCCATAATCCCGAACCGATAGTGAACGCGGTCTTCTCTCGGTCTTCAGGTTCCATCTCAACTTGCCAATAACCACTCTTCAAGTCTAGCGTTGAAAACCACCGTGAACCAGATAACGTGTCCAACGTGTCATCAATTCGCGGTAAGGGATAGCTGTCCTTCTTCGTGACCTCATTGAGCTGCCGGTAGTCCACACAGAAACGCGTTGATCCATCCTTCTTGCCAACTAGAACCACTGGTGATGCCCATGGGCTGTTTGATGGTTCAATGACCCCCTGTTTCTTCATGTCGGTAATAATCTTCTCCGCTTCGTCACGCTTTGCCCATGGAAGTCGTCTCGGACGCTGTCGTATAGGTCTGGAATCCCCGGTGTTAATCTTATGTCGTACCACTTTTGTTCGTCCCTTTTGATCTTCATCAAGGGCAAAGACGTCTTGGTATTGGCAAATCAAAGTTCGCACGCTCTTCAATTCTGTTTCAGTAAGGTCTTCACATGAATTGGTTATCATATCAACACGTTCACCAGCATGTTGTTTGGAAGCTGGTCTTTGGGTTTCATTCATACACTGGGCTATTTGGGATACTGGTACACACTGTCCCACAAGGGTGTTCCTCTTCAACGTCACCGGCTCCATATTGACGTTCATAATCCTCACCGGTACTGTTTCTCCAACCTTGACCAGCGCTTTTCCTACCAGTATACCGCTGTGAACTTTCTTATCACAAATGGGTTCCATCATTCGTACACATCCCGCCCGAAGATCTCCATCCAGACCTGCCTTGACAATTCGTTCACTTCTAGCAGGCACCGTCACGTCTTCAGTTAACAGGACTCGTACTACAGGATCGTCCATTGGATGTAGAGGAAGTTCTTTGTTGCCGATTTTTAAAACTCCTTCCTTCAAATCCAGCGAAAACCGGAATCTTCTCAAAAGGTCCATTCCCAGGATGAATTCGTCAGTGATGTCAGCCACTAATACTTCATGTACAAGCTTCTCGCTTCCAATACCGATGGTCATCTTCGCTATACCATGCGTCGTTATCACATCACCTGTCGCAGTCCGAAGCTGGGTATTCGTGGGTGACAGCTTCACGGATTCTTGCAAAACATCTGGGCGTATGATGGATTTCGTTGCCCCAGTATCAATGAGTAGCGGAACAGTTTGGCCGGCAATGTTCCCATCAACAAACAGACTGGCATTTCGGTTCTTTGACGATACGGCGTGGATGGTGATCGTCGGGGCATTTCCTTTCGAGGTCAACGTTCGCCCTCTCACGTCAACCCGTTTTAGTTTTCCGCCGGCTGCTCCCTTCTTGGTTTAACGCAGCGACGCCGGATGTGCCCTCGCTCGCCACAATTCCAACAACGGGGTCCTTGTTCTTCGCGGACATTCTTCTTACGATTATCTTCTTTCTGGATAACCCTCAGCAACAACGCTTCTAATCGATCCTGGGAGTCTTCAGGTTCATCTGCCACCATGCGGACACGCCCGTGTCCTCGTGATGCTTGTTTCGCCGCCTCAAATTCTAAAGCGTGGGCGAGTGCATCGTCGATTGTTCTTGGCCGTGCTAACCTCAATGACTGCTGCGTTTCCCCATCCCTTAAACCATCTATGAACGTTTGTACTGCTAGCTGTTCCAAGAAGGAGTCGGGAGCCGTAGGGTAGGCTAGTCGAACCAATCGTGCGATGTCGGCTTCGTATTCTTGAAGATTCTCTCCACTCTTCTGAATACGATTCTTCACTTGTGCGTGGTACACCTGTTGAAGATGTGCATCCCCATATCTCATTTCCAATCGGGAAACTAACAAGCGGTAGTCATTCTGTTGGCTTGTTGGAATCGCCTGGAGGATGTTTAGGGCCTCTCCGCGCAAAGCAACAATTAATGACACAGCCTTTTCTTGGTCGGTCCAACCATTGGCCTTAGCAGCCGCTTCAAATTGCTTGTGATAGGTGGACCATGGTGTCTTTCCATCAAACGTTGGTGGTTTGAGTCTCATGCTGGCGGCAGACCCTTCTTTAATCTCTGGTCTGATTTCGACAGGCTCTGTGGTTGCTAAGGGTGATAATATTTGATTCGTCCTTTCTTGTAATAGTCCTGTAGTATCATCTTCTTCGGCAGTCGTTGCTAGTTCCATTCGACCCATTCTTTCTTCCATCATTTTTACAATTTTATCCTCTAAAGTTCTGGAATTTTCCAGCATTTCCTGCTTTAACATACTAGAATTTTCTAGAACTCTTTCTAATAATTCTTGTTTCAGCATTCCACAATTTTCTAGCATTTCTTGCCTTAATATTCCAGAACTTTCCATGACTTTTTCTTCTAGGGATTTACAATTTTCAAGTACTTTTACTTCGAAGGATCTAGAATTTTCGAGCAATTCTTGCTTCAAAGTTTCAGAATTTTCTAGTACTTTGTTCTCTAGGGTTCTAGAATTTTCTACAACTTTTTCCAGTAATTCTTGTTTCAACATACCAGAGTTTTCTAATACTTTTTCCTCTAAGGATTTAGAATTTTCATCGATTTTGTTCAGGAGCACTTTAAAATCCATTCCGCTGCCTGGCATTTCGAAACTAAAGCTTTCTGGATCTTGGCCCTCTTTTAACAATGCTTCTTTTAGTCGTGCTTGCAATTCTTTTTTTGTACCTGCCGTATCCAATTCCCTTTCTTCCAACTCTCTTCTCAAGTCGGTCACTTTTAACTCTTGAAGCGATTTCGCAGCCATCTCACTTGTTTTAACGCACTAAATTTTTAAGCAGTTCAACTGTCTTATTTAATTCACACCGAATACCGCACACCTGACGCCAATGTAGCGTTTTTACGACGTTTATTTTAAGTAAACTCGGTTCGTGGTGTAAATTAATTTATTAAACAAACTTAAATTACGAAATAATTATAAAGAACAATTAAACACTAACGTAAAACTAAAACGGAACACTAATATTAAAACCGAACATTAAAGTAATTTATTTATAACAGTTTATTTATTTAACAATTTATTTCTACGTATTCACAAACACGCCGCGATTATTAGTTCAAGACTATTCACGGATATTTATATTAACTTCGCGACAGCGACTGTTGGCTGGATTAGACTAACTCCGGTTCGTTTGGTCGCGCCTTATATATCCCAGCTCCGTCCTTCCAGAACTTCATTCCACAACATTCCCGTAGTCGGGCGAGAGTAAGTATCCGCCGAACGCTCTGGAAGCTTTTCGGTGGATAATTCTAGTAGTACGAGAGCCCACAACCAAAACCATGTATCATCGTTTTACGGCCAAAACCGTATGAAGTCGTTAGATTATATGATCCTGAACCCTACTAGGTAGGCGGTAACGGTCAGAAGTGTAGCAACTGCGTGGGAGGCCATTTCTGCTATGTCAAAAAAAAAAGGCAGACGGTATTATCGTATTACGTCTGATATTGAAAATGTACATAGATTTTGTCATTATATGACGAAAATGTTCGTTTTCAGACATTTTGCGCGTAGCATATGGCCTGAGCGCATTTTTGAAAATGTCAAAAATTTTAGCCGAACTGTATTATAGCAACCCGGTTCAATTTTTTTTAAACCTTTTGTATGGCTGCCGGGATGGCTAAAATACTGTTTTCAGACATTTCCGATGTCGCCTATAATCCCAAAAACGAACAGCGCATGCGGCAGCAAGCTGTTGTGACCGTTGTAACGACGCTCACAACGCTCATTCAGACTGCTGTGCGGTTATAAAATATGTCTAACCTATCGTGTGTGTTTTGCAAAGAAAAAGGAAATGCAAAAGTGAAAAAGTTCACAAATGAGAAGCGCTGAAAGCACTGAGCCAGAGTCTATGGATGTTTTATTAATTGATGGGTTCTTTTTACTGCATACCTTAAAAGACATTCCACGAACATTCGGAGATCTCTCGAAGAAAATTTTGCACATTTTGTGTAAAAATAAAGTTGGCTTGTAACATAAACTTCAATCGCCTCAATACGATTTTTGAATGATTTCGGAGTATCGAAAAGTTGTCTGATTAGTGAGGTGCTACACTGAATTTGTCTGATATAAATTTTTTCTACATCTGGACAACTTATTTTATCACGTCCAACAATTTTCAGAGGAATTGCTATGTTACCGATCGGTAAAATTTTTTAACGTTTTCAAAATGGTCTCAAAATTTAATGTGCTCACATTTTCTTCTGAACAATGATTCTTTCGCATAAACTGACCCAAATCCACTCGTGAAAAATATTTTCAGACGTTTTGCTGTGATACTTTTTTTTATCTCATTTAAAATTTTTTTAAGTAGTCTCCTGGGTACACGCTACGCCACTGGCGTCTGAAAAACGTGCTTTCGATATCTTAGAGCTATCATTGAACTACATTCTGAAAATCAGACGGATTGCTATGATACAGTTTGGTAAAATTTTTTGACATTTTTGAAAATTTGGTCAGGTCAGACGATACACGGAAAATTTCTGATATTGCGATTTTCGGGTTCAGGATAATCGGATCTATCAATTTGATGCGGTTTTGGTCGTATTGCTATGAGACAAAAATTTTGGTCGTGGGCTCTCGTACTATAGCGGCGGATGACGCATTTGATCTTGCACCTGCTCTCCGCAGCTGCTGATGCGATTCGTTACAATACTTAGTTTTACCTTCGTTGACAGTTAATTTATTGGCTGCAAACCATGAATATGCCAGATTCAAGACATTTCTGGCGTTTTTCTGAATTTCATACAAATTATCAGATTTCATTAGGATGTTGGTATCATCTGCGTATGCTAAAAGTAAACATTCTGGCGGTACATCTTCTAAGTGTTTTTTGAGAAGGTTGTAGTGGCGTGCATTTTTTAATTTTTTGTGAAGTAGAAGATGGGAGTGTGGTAAACACTTCCCGTGAGTCTTAATTAACGGTCCAAATTAATTTACGAGATATAAATTAAAATGTGGTAGCGTCCGCAAGGGCAATTAGACAATTCTGGCGGTACATCTTCTAAGTGTTTTTTGAGAAGCTTGTAGTGGCGTGAATTTTTTAATTTTTTGTGGAGTAATAGAAGGAAGTGTGCTAAATACTTCCTGTAAATATCAATTAAGGGTCCAAATTAATTTACGAGATATTAATTAAAATGTGGTAGCGTCGCAAGGGTTATTAGACCATTCTGGCGGTACATCTTCTAAGTGTTTTTTGAGAAGGTTGTAGTGGCGTGCATTTTAAATTTTTTGTGAAGTAGTAGATGGGAGTGTGGTAAACACTTCCTGTGAGTCTCAATTAACGGTCAAAATTAATTTACGAGATATTAATTAAAATGTGTTAGCGTCGCAAGGGCTATTAGACCATTCTGGCGGTACATCTTCTAAGTGTTTTTTGAGAAGGTTGTAGTGGCGTGCATTTTTAATTTTTTGTGAAGTAGTAGATGGGAGTGTGATAAACACTTCCTGTGAGTCTCAATTAATTATTCAAATTGGTTTACGAAATTTTAACTGGAAACAGAACTTCTTGTTTCGGCTGTGCAGTTCGGGTGGCCTATCTTGAGTTGAATGCAGTTATACTTTGGTTATACGCAGATAAAGTCGACGCTGAGAGAGTCGACGCTAACTTCATGCGCGTTTTGATGCATGATAAATATTGCGTCTGTGCATGATCTGAACCCTTGCTGCTCGTCTGTTAATGTAATAATTGTATTTGTACTCGTGGTGAAAAGACGATTCTAAGACTAAGAATTGTGAATTTACAAAATAGAGGTCCCATACAACATGTTTATAAGTAGAATACACTATACAAGATGTTTATTCGTAGAATTTTTAAGAACATTGTCAACGTGTAATTAATTTTTTTCTAGTTGATATTAAGAAATTCGCCATTCCTTTGTTTTTAAAATAATTGTTTGTAATTTGGCAGGAACAATTTTCAATCTATTGTCTCTTAGAAAGCAAAAACTGAAATCGCTATCTTAAAGCGTTCCGGAGATGTGAGGACATAAACAGGATTCGTTTTTTTCTAGCCATCCGGTATTAAAATACAAAGTTAGCTAACATCAGATATATAGGGTGTCCAAGATAAGAATGAACAGCATGGGGAATATGGGGGATCTTGAAAACGGAAAAAGATGCAGGGTGGCTCAAATAGAAAAAAGTTGCGTAATTTTGAACTCAATAAAATTCCGCCTCAAAATTTGAAAAATTCCGACTAATTCCGAAGATATCCGGAAAAAAACGAAATTTTGGAAAAACGTTTTTATTTTTTTCTGAGTTTATTTGAAGAGATATTTAAAATTAATACACACTTTATTATTGCAACTTTTTCCCCTTTACAAGAACATTTCTGTACAAACTAAGACTAAGCACAAAATTACAAAACTGCGACAACTCCAGCCCGGAAATGATGCATGAATATATAACGAAAGCTATACATGAAGCTGCACAAGAAAGTTTAGGAGAGAAAGAAATTATTAAAAGTAAAAACGACCAAATTTGGTGGAACGAAGAAATTAGAAATCTAGTACAACAAAAAAAGCAGGCCTATTTACAGTGGTTAACAACTAAAGATAATGAGACTAGGAATAGGTACGCAAGGCTTAAACGTGAAGTAAAGAGAACTGTAATAAAATCGCAAAACCAGTCCTGGGAAAAAAGATGTGATGAAATAAATTCGCACATAGGTGGCACTCGCTCAAGTGAAGCATGGAAAGTAGTAAGAAGTCTCAGAACAAATGAAAGAAATAAATCCAATATACAGTTAATAAACTTAAATCAGTGGAAAAATTATTACCAGGAACTGCTAACAGAAAATCGAGCAGAATTTAACGGAACAGCAGAAACAGTTCATAATGGGGAGAAGACTCAAGCAACAGTTGACGAGATAACAGCCGAGGAGGTAATGAAAACGGCAAAAACTTTTAAAAATAGGAAAGCTGCAGGTCCAGGGGGGATCCCCATGGAACTCATAAAAAGTGCCCCAAGCGAACTATACGAAAAACTAGCAAACCTATTCAACGAGTGTCTAAATAGAAATAAAATACCTGAGGACTGGAAGAACGGCTTTATTACAGCGATACATAAAAAAGGAGACAAAAAAGATTGCTCTAATTACAGAGGAATCTCGGTCTTAAGTACAATTGGGAGACTATACGGAAAAATCCTTAAGTCACGCATCGAAACCGAAATAATAGAAATGGAGGAACAAAACGGATTCAGAGCAGGTCGCTCATGTATCGACAGTATATTCTGCCTCCAACAACTACTAGAGAAACGCCTAGCACGAAATTTTGAAACCCACCTAATATACATCGATATAAAGAAGGCATACGACAGCGTACCTCTGATAAAATTATGGGACGCCATGACTGAAAGTGGCATAAGCAGAAAATATATAAATGCTGTAAAAACTCTCTAAACCGGCACAACAGGGCAAATCAAGATCGGCTCAGAACTTTCTGATAAATTTAAAATAACCAAAGGACTCAGACAAGGCTGCTGCATAGCACCCACTCTATTCAAGATCTATTTAAACGAAGCCCTAAAAATATGGCGAGCAAAGTGTCGCAATATGGGAATTCCGATCGGGGATACATTCTTATACACCCTACACTTCGCCGACGACCAGCTTATATGCGCGGAAGATGAGTTAGATGCCCAATATATGTTTAGGAAAATAAAAGAGGAGTACCAAAAATGGGGTCTACAAATAAACAAGGAGAAGACGAAATATATGACAGTAGGATGTAAAGGCGAAGACTTAGAAATTGAAGGAGATAAAATTAAAAACGAAAGTACCTACAGATACCTTGGGACATTGGTAAGTGAAAAGGGAGACAGCGAGCTCGAAATCAAAAGCAGAGTAGCGCAAGGAAAGAAAGCCATACGCCAACTACATCCAATAATATGGAACAAAAAATTAAGTAAGCATACTAAACGAGTTATATACAAAGCCATTGTAGAACTAAACGAGTTATATACAAAGCCATTGTAGAAAGTGTAAGCACATATGGGGCAGAGACATGGAGTATTACAAAAAGACAAGAACAAAAACTGAAGGCAATGGAAATGGACTACTGGCGCCGAAGCTGTGGATTAACCAAGTTGGACAGTATTAACAACGAGGAAATAAGAAGAAGAGCAGAAGTGGATATAGATATTGTAACCACCATAGAAGCGAAAAGGTTACTGTGGTACGGCCACATGAAGCGTATGGGAGAAGAAAGATGGCCCAGGAAGTTATGGGAATGGGTCCCGTTCCGAAGAAGAAGACGTGGCCGACCAAAACAAACATGGGAAAGTGGCGTGAAAGTTGCCATGGAAAAGAGAAATTTAATTGAAAATGGCTGGGAAGACAAGAAAGCATGGAGATTGGGATGCGGAAGACGTCAGTAATGATGTAAAAATCCGCAAATATATATACAGGGTGACATTGAAAAAACTACAATGCATAGTACCACGCGAAAGAGGACCATAAAATAATAAAAAAAGTTCTTATACGCTAATGTCCGATCTCCTTTTGTTTTCAAGATACAGGATGTTAAAAGTTTGTTAAAAAATTTATTATTTTTTTTAAACTACAATGCATGGTACCACGCGATAGAGGACCATAAAATAAAAAAAAAGTTCTTATACGCTAATGTCCGATCGCCTTTTGTTTTCAAGATACAGGATGTTAAAAGTTTGTTAGAAAATTTAATTTTTTTTTTAAACTACAATGCATAGTACCACGCGATAGAGGACCATAAAATAATAAAAAAAGTTCTTATACGCTAATGTCCGACCGCCTTTTCTTTTCAAGATACAGGATGTTAAAAGTTTGTTAGAAAATTTAAACTTTTAACATCTTGTATCTTGAAAACAAAAGGCGATCGGACATTAGCGTATAAGAACTTTTTTAATTATTTTATGGTCCTCTATCGCGTGGTACTATGCATTGTAGTTTTAAAAAAAAAATTAAATTTTCTAATAAACTTTTAACATCCTGTATCTTGAAAACAAGAGGCGATCGGACATTAGCGTATAAGAACTTTTTTTATTATTTTATGGTCCTCTATCGCGTGGTACTATGCATTGTAGTTTAAAAAAAAAAAAAATTTCTAACAAACTTTTAACATCCTGTATCTTGAAAACCAAAGGCGATCGGACATTAGCATATAAGAACTTTTTTTATTATTTTATGGTCCTCTAACGCGTGGTACTATGCATTGTAGTTTTTTCAATGTCACCCTGTATATAAGATGGCGTTATCAAATTTAAAATCCGACGTTTCGTCTCTGAGAAACCATCATCAACTTTATTTCTTTATTGTGTGATACATTGTTAAATTCGCAGTAAAAAATACTACCGAATACAGGGCGTCTCTTTGTTTGGGGCCATATAAAAAATAAAGTTGATGCTGGTTTCTCAGAGACGAAACGTCGGATTTCAAATTTGATAACGCCATCTTGTAGAGGGCAAAAGTTGCAATAATAAAGTGTGAATTAATTTTAAAGATCTCTTCAAATAAACTCAGAAAAAAATAAAAAACGTTTTCCAAAATTTAGTTTTTTTCCGGATATCTTCGGAATTAGTCGGAATTTTTCGAATTTTAAGGCAGCATCTTATTGAGCTCCGAATTACGCAACTTTTTATAATTTAAGCCACCCTGTGTCTTTTACCGTTTTCAAGATCCCCATGCTGTTCATTTTTACCTTAGACACATTGTATTGGTATAATCTTAGTTACAAACATAATTCAACTGTTCGATCCAAATACTCAACAAGTTTTAGGTCTGAACGACTTAATACGGCGTACAAAACATTAGCATCAATTTATAATAATAAACACTAATCTTACATGAACATCTTTAGAGAAGCACACATCTTGGTAACAACGTTGGAGGCGACATTTAATCGTCGGGCTTATGGCCCGGGTTGGTCCTGCGAGGGTCTCTCGTTTGGATCTCAACAAGCTTACTCCCAAACCTCGTATGTGAGACCCCCTCAGGGGACTGACTCTCTGTATGGAAAGCTGCTATATTTATACTCCCAAGATGTGCCCTTTCTCTCTTACATTTCAACATCTGTCTATGTTGTTACAAGGGTTTCCATTCATTATTACATTGTATGGAATCATCATCAGGTTCGTTTTTTATTTGGGCGCCATGTTGGATTTTTATAGCATCCCAAAGAGTTTTTGATGGTGATTTCAACGATGTATGACATGATGGCGTTTCACTGCCGAAAACTGCTGTTATTTACAAAAATAGCAAATTTCAATAGATTGCCATGGAAATAGAAACAAAAACAAAATTCGACGTTTATCGTTGGGATTTCGAAAACAGTAAGATATACGAAGACGGCTAAATTGGGGCAAAGTTGCGCTATAAAATGCTGATTAATAATAAAAAAGAAAATTGACCTTTCTAATTTAGTTTTTTTTCACTATCATCAAAAATACAGAAAAATGCTATTTAGTTATTTAATTTATTTATTACAGGAGATGTTGAAACTGAAGGCCGTTCTCACGTATACAAAGATTTGCTCTTTTTCTAGTATGCTTTATACTTCTTTGAATATCTCTTGCTCGAATTGTAGCAAATGCTACACAATGTCTCCTCTTAATTCGTCTCTATTATTGATATTCTTCTTATAGATTTTATTTTTAAGATTTCCCCACAAAAAGAAATCTAACGGAGACAAATCGGGTGATCGAGCAGGCCATTCCACGACGCCACGGTTGCCTATCCATTGATTATGGAAATGCTGATTTACCGCTGCCCATTTAATGTCTCCTCATAAAAAGAATGGACCAAGGATGCGATCACTTAAGATGCCTGTCCAGACATTTATATGAAAACGTGTCTGATTCTTAATTCCTCGGAAACGCATCGGATTATCTACGGACCCATAATGTTCATTATTAGATTATTACGGTTTTATTATTAATCAGCATTTTATCGCGCAACTTTGCCCCAATTTAGCTGTCTTCGTATATCTTATTGTTTTCGAAATCCCAACGCTAAACGTCGAATTTTGTATTTGTGTTGCTTCTGTTTGTTTTTCCATGGCAATCTATTGAAATATACTATTTTTCTAAATAACAGCAGTTTTCGGCAGTGAAACGCCATCATGTCATACATCGTTGAAATCACCATCAAAAACTCTATGAGATGTTATAAAAATCCAACATGGCACCCATAAGAAAAAACGAACCTGATGATGATTCTGGAAAACCGAAAATTTGTAATAACCAAATTATGCTCAAAAAACCAAAGGACAATTTTCTGTTTTTTGCTCTTAATAAAAAAACTAAGATAGGTAGGTCAAATTTCCTTTTTAAATATTAATCAGTATTGTATAGCTTAACTTTGCCCCAATTTAACCGTCTTTGTAACTCTTACGGTTTCCGAGATCCCAATGGTGAGCCTCGAATTTGAATAACCCTGTATGGTCGTCATTGATTTTTGTCCTCTACTATTTTCGAACTATTTACATTGTTGTTTATGATTGAAGTAAGTGTTGTTAATCCTTAAATTATTTATTGTAGAGAAATTTAACATCATTTCTCCATTGTCATTTATGTGTTCTTCATTAAATCGATGTTTTACTCCTGGGATGATATCCTGACCGATACGGGCATTAAAGTCTCCTAACACAATAATATCGTCTTCTGATGGTATAGCATCGATGGTGTTTTGTAGTATTTCATAAAAGGCTTCGCGTTCGGTTTTTTGGTTTGCAATCTTCCGGACTATATAGGGTGTTCCGTATCGTTATGTTCAAATTTTGGGAGCATAAAATAGACTTAATTCTAAGACTAAAAAACACAAAAGTGGTAGGTCCAGTGGCGGCTGGTGACAATAGAAACAAGTGGGGCCAGAGGACAAAAACAACTTAATTTTATTATTCTTCTCGACTTAATAACGAGAACCGTTATTCCGATAAACTATCGATTTTGTTCATAGTTAAAATGTATCGTTTATGGACATAATAAAAATTTAAACTTTAAAATAAATTATAACAAAAAACAACAACAATAATTAAACACACTAAAAACAATAAAACAGATCAACAACGAGGAAAAAATAATAAGGCAATGAAAGAATCGAGCGCGCGTAAATACATACAAACGCAGCGATGGGCTAGACTAAACGGGCCCCAAGATAAGCTTTGCACGCGGTAAGCAAACGCGACTGGTAGTCAGGGCCGCGCCAAGCCAGTTCGCCGCCCGTGTGCAAAACTAAATTTTGCGCCCTTACAGATAGCTAATTATAAATTAAAAGGTTTACCTATTTACCTTGTTTAACTGTTTTATAGTTAAAGACGGTAAAATATGTTTCCTTATATACAGGGTGATTTAAAAGTATTGTCATTAAATTAAATGGGTATATGCTGACCTTAATAGAAGAACATTACAGCAAAAATTTAAAGCTTATTGCGATTTTTGTTTATTTTAAATTTTGTTATACACTTTTGAGAACCGCTGGCTAATATGCATTTAAAAACCTGCAATAGAAATTTGACCTTGCAAAAATAAATGAAACATCAGACAATTATGTAATTTACAGGTTTCACTTTCCTTTCGCATTTTTTCAGGCTTGAGACTGGCATTAAACCATAATTATTGGCATGTTTCATGTTTTAAAAGTGATATAAAAAAAATTGTTGTAAATAAAGAGAAAAATTTTCAAATGTTCCTCCATTAACTGCTATACAAACACAAATACACACAACACAAACAAAACAAAATTAAGTACAATAACATCAATTCATTCAGTTGTTAAAAGGTTAACCTTCCATTAAAACGTTCGATGAATGCACTCTGAAAGCTAAGAATGAACTGATATTAACCTACTTACGTATACAGCTGGTCTGTATCAGTATCAACAACAAGGGCGTTTGATAAATTTAAATTCCAGTGACCACCAAATAATTTTTGTGTTGATATTTTTAATTTTTTTCCGAGTTTACCGCTTACTTGCGACACATGCTTTATTGAGAAAAGTTGTTCTATTTGATATGCTCTACCTACCCTTAAAATTAATGACAATACTTTTGAATCACCCTTTATGTAAATGTAAGTGAACTGTTAGATGTTTATGAACCACCTAAACTTTTTTTATTGAGAAAAACCAAACACATAACAGATGACAATTGTAAAAATTATTTGCATTCAATTAAAAGGGTTCCAGTGTTACGTAAAACTTAAAATAAATTTTATGTTTAGTAGCTTTACAACTATTGAAGAAAAAAAAAGTGGTTATTAATAGAAATGTGTAATAGGGGCATTTCTCCAGAGTAGTCATATTTATAACTTTTTTTTCCTTTGTCGGTTTCCGAAAAAGAGCAAAGAAGTCGATAGAAAATAAAATAATTAAAGTTAGCAGTTTAGCACAATACCAGTTTGTTTTTGTTTTTTACCGCGGCCGCTCTAATTCTAGCCACATGCCAGTTCATGCTTTTGTTTATTCGTGCTTTTTGTTTATGTCGTCTGTCGCTTTATCGGCTGTGCCGTTTTGCCGCCTTTAGTGTGGCCGCCTGTGTGCGGTGCACGCCTTCGCACCTATGGCGGCGCGGGCCTGCTGGTAGTGCGAGCGCGTCATACAGTCATGCTCCGTGCTCTACACTTATAAGATACAGGGCTGGCTAGATTGTACTAATTTGTCGCATTATACAATAATTTTTTATTAAACAATAAAACGTGTTGGAAATAGATCAAAAATGAATAATTACAAGAAACATATTTTTTAAAACTACAATTATTGGGTTAGTTTTACAAATGTAGGTGGGGCCCGGCCCCTAAGGCCCCTATACACGAGCCGCCACTGGGTAGGTCGATCTTTATTCGTTCTGAAGTTACAGGCATTTGAAATTATAAACCATAAATAATCAGATTTAAGTGCGTAAACCAACTAAAAACTTATCTTATTTCACAAATTTTTAATTAATGATATTTTCAAAATGCCTTTCTCCTTGCTGAAAACAAGCTTGTGCTCGTATGCCGATAGATGAAGTGACAATTCTTTGCCGAATTCCTTTTACCAACCTAACAATTCTAATTAAAAATACAATCCAAATTTACTAATTTAATCAGTATCACTAATTAAAAAAAATTCAAAAATAAATTTTAATATAAAAACTAAACTAAACTAAACTCCTTTTCTTCCATTAACTGTGGTAACTGTCTTGTTACTGTCTACAGCGTGACAAATAATGCACTTCTCCACGTCAACTAAAAAATTAGGTTTTCTTGGCGAACAGTTGCCAGTCTCATTCCCATCCTTTGTTGATCATCCATTTTCATCAATGTTAGTTTACCTGCAAAAAAATATCTCTATGAAATGAACATTCCAGTTTTTAGGATGTATCAGCATAAATATTACAGTAAAGTAGGCCAGTTTTTAAATTGTGGATTACGCCCTGTAATAGAGGAGTCCTGTAAAACTTTTAGTACTGATTTTCTTTAATAAATAACAGTCAGGCAACTTTACAAACCATCTTAATCGATTCCTTGCCCTTGAAAACCTAAATGATGAGTATGACCGTCACAGGAGCAGAAATATATACTCAATGAAATCGGTGTCGGCCATTTTGGAAAATGGCGTCTAAAACACCCGGTCCAGTATATGGTGATGTCTACCCAACTTTTCTGACTCTCCTATATGTACTTCACTCGATTCTGTTGGTTAGACAAATCAGTACTAAAATTTTTACGGGACTCCAGTACAGGGACTGTATTATTTTGTATAGAAACAATTTTAATTTTGTTATCACTCGTATCATTTCAATTTTTGTTTGTTTCGGATAGAAACGGATTGATAATCATAAGCCGAGCAGTTTAATACTTTCAATAGTTTAAAATTAATTTTGGATACAATGTCTACTCCACCACAAATTCGTTTCCAAGTATCCCTGCCTCCATCTGCAAAAAAGGCAAGGTTGCAGACTAATTACGAGCTGCGTATTTTATGCCAAAATAAGAAGAAGTCACCATTGGTCAAACCTATTAACTATGATAAAGTGTTAGAGTGTGTTAGAAAGAGAGCCGAATGGAATGATAGTGAATACCTGTTAATTGATAATCGATTAAGAAATTTGACTGTTAAAGAATTGATAAACGAAAACGCATCATGGCATACAGATTGCTGCAAGAAGTGAACTCATAAAATCAAAATTGAGCGAAGTGAGAGATTATTTGAACAGGAAAAGAATAAGCCTTCTTGTTCTAGTTCCGTTGCTGAAGATAGTAATGAAGGTTACCCAACAAGATCAAAAATCTCTGCGGGTGACAAAAATAAATGTTTTTTCTGTCTGGAAAAAGGAAAGATAAGAAATCTATTAATTGCCGTGAAAACAAACTCTGTCGGTCTGAAATTAATGAAGCAATTGAAATGTCACAAAATGAAGCCCTAAAAATTCGATTTAGTGATTGTACAGATCCAGAAGATTCTCATGCAAAAGACATTCTATATCACAAACCTTGCTGGGCAAAACATGTATTTAATGTGTTGCGAAAAAAATCTGCTCATGCCCCAGATAGAGATGCCCAATGCATTTCAGATGAAGCAACAGATGTGTAGAATTTTTATACTCATTAAATGACACAAAATAGGAGTTTCTATTGATTATGCTAAAGTACTTCGCTTAGAAACCCAGATAGCGAATGAGGTAATTAAACGCATGGATGAGTGTGGAGGGACCTACATTCCCCCCGAACTGAAAAAAGGAAGATTCCTCTTTTGTGCAGCGGCTAACATCGATTTTCTTGAGGATACACCTTATGGGAGAGGTACTTTGTAATGGTCCTCTATCAACAGAAATACGAATCAGACACTCAAATTCCAATTACATTTACCACACGTCCATCACTTCGTTCTCTTAACGCGATACCCCAGTCCCTGACCGACATTACATCCTGTTATATTCCAAAGTCAGTTAAGCCACAAAATCCAACAAGTTGTTTAATAATAGATGACAAAAAAAAAGGAAAGTGAGATATTAGATCTACAAATAAATCTAAACTAATGAAGATCTTAGAAGGGCAACACCCTGTAAAAATTGATAATACTGTACAAACTTCTTTGTCTACACCTTTGGTGGACTCAAATATAACAAAGCATCTAAATGCAAAATCCCACTGTGTCGCTGTTCTTGATGGTATGGCAGAGCTGTAATCGTTGAAAAAATCAGTGCAGGTTAAAACATGCAATGATCTAGCTTTGGAGTCTAACAATAAAATCAAGGAAACCTTTTTAAAATATGATGAAACTCACTTGGTGTTTAACACATACCTATCTTGAAAATTCTCTTAAATCTGGGATGCGACATAAAAGGACATCTACAGTAACACCCATTGAGTACAAAATAACCGACTCCACAAACATTGCAAATATACAGATTAAATCCCTCCTTTCTCATATAAAAACAAAGGATAATCTAACAGCGTATCTTGCAGAAAAAGCTATGTTGTACGCACGCAATATTGAGAGAAGCCTAATCGTAAGCTGGAGCACTGAAGCCAAATCGTCTTTCGGAAGTGACGTAAGTGAACTTCAAAGTAATCATGAAGAAGTTGACGTTAAAATAATCCTGCACTGCCTTTTTTCCTCCCGAAAAGGAGCTAGTGCTATTCATATATATTCGCCTGATACAGACGTATTTCTACTAGCGTTGTGGTGGTCAAAATTTTTTACATGTCCAAGCATGTTTGTCACTGGTGTAGGAAATAATCGAAGAATGCTTGACGTTGGCAGAATTTGCACCGCATTAGGACCAGAAAAGATAAAAGGATTACTAGGTCTGCACGCTCCGTCAGGATGTAATGTCACAGGTTCACTTGCAAAGAAGGGAAAACTATCGTTTCGGAAGATGTATAAGACCGCAGATAATGACATTTTTGATGCTCTTGGGAAACTTGGATCCATTGAAGAATTCGGAGATGAAACTGAAACTATCATTGAAAATTTTATTTGTAAGGTATATATACCAGGGACGACGATTTCAGACATTGGGGAGCTTCGTTGGTGGATGTTCTCCAAGCACGAGACGCAAAGTGAAAAACTGCCTCCTACAAAAGCGTCACTATCTTCTTTTATTCGTAGAGCACATTACCAGGTTATGGAATTGCGTCTTGCTGACCAGCAGCACCCTAATCTACCAACACCTTCTGATTACGAATGAGAAATGCAAGATAATTACTATGTTCCTGTTTTGTGAACGCTTCCTTGTGTGCCTGAAACCATTTTAAAATTAGTTCGGTGTTCATGTGTAAAAGGGAAATGTGCTGTATTCTGTAAATGTAAATCCCAAAACATTTTATGCACTGAGCTTTGTATGTGTGGAGGCGATGAAGAATTATGCGAAAATCATGGCCAAATTTTGATATCGATGACCTTTCAGATGAAGAATAATAAGCTGAAAACATTTTACGTGCAATAAGGTATAAGAGGTTAACGATTACATACATACATTAATCTCTTAACTAGTTGTTATTTTTCAACCTAAAAATCTCAAAATCCTTTACAATCAAAATTTAAAAATTAAAAATTGGCTAATACACTTTTTAACTGGCTATAAAGTAACCGGTAGGATATACCACAAAAACTTTTATAAACTTTTGTGTTTAAAATTTTATTTAGAACAATAAAGATTCAGTACAAAATATTGATAGGATGGCCCTATCAAGAGTTATAATCGAGAACTTCCGATGATGTCTGGGGTGGCCGCCATCTTGGATATATGACGTCATATAGGTCGTCTGCCACACATTCAAGCAGAGTATCTGGTAAGGTATGATTATGGAGGGCATAAGGAATGTATTAAAATTGGTCTCACAATTTCATCATCAAATTTCCCCCGGGATGTGTTATGCCTCCCGACTATATACAGGGTGGTGCATTGCCTCACGCACCATAGGAATTTCAATGGTAAATTTTTAAGGGAAGCAAATATTAACATATTAAAAAATTACCATTGAAATTCCAATGGTGCGTGAGGCAATGCACCACCCGGTATATTTACATTCTTTTATTTGGTTTTTATATTTTTTGTGAACTGTTATTCCTACTTCTGCTGCTGCTCTCTTTTCTTTCTCGACTCCGCTATAAATCAGTATAAATTCTCCATAGTCTATCTAATTATTTCCTTTCTTTTTTGTTTCTTGAATAGCGCATATTTCTATATTTTTCTCTTTCAGTTTCTCTATTAGTTCTTGATCTCTGGAGTTCAGTGACTTGATATTCCAAGTGCCTATTCTTAAAGTGCTTTTCTTCTTCCATGATGCAGAGGCAGAGATATTATAGTTATTTACGATGGTGCTAAATCGGAACCAATGAAGGAAAATACGCTAGGTGTTTCACAAGGATCTATATTGGGTCCGTTTCTCTTTAATCTATATATAAATGACTTTGATACGATTCTCGAAAACTGTAAACTAAATCTTTTTGCGGACGATACCCTAATTATAATGAGTGATCGTGATGTAAATAGTGCTGTGGATAAAATGAATTCTGAGCTAATAAACATATCAAAGTGGCTAAAAGTTAAATAGACTTAAGCTGAACACGTCTAAAACAAAAGCTATGATTATCACAACTAGGTATTTAACAGAACCAGTGAACGGTGTTGTCATAAATGGCTAGGAAATAGAATATGTTGCTGAAATGAAATATCTCGGAATAGTTATTGATGATAGACTAAGATTTAGAAATTATGTTGATTTTTTTAGTTAAAAAAGTGACCAAAAAGATTGGATTTTTGGTAGAATCAGCAGCAAATTAAACTTATGGCCTAAGATTTTAGTTTATAAATGTATAATTGCACCGCATTTTGAATATTGTTCGACTGTACTCTTTTTAGTTACGGAAGGAGACATACAGCGACTGCAGAACTTACAAAATAGAGTAATGAGAATAATATTGCGATATCACAGGGAGACTAAAATTGCCGATATGTTAGAAATTCTACAATGGCTTAGTATTAAACTGCGGGTTTATCTCAATATTCTGGTATTTGTCTTTAAATTAGTAAGAAATATATTACTTAGTTACATGAATAAGTACTTAGTTTATAATAAAGGTATACACAATTATCAAACTAGAATACTAGATAATGTTAGGCTTCCAGCAAATACCAAAAGTGTTTCACAAAATAGCTTCTTTTACAGAGGACTTAAATTATGTAATGGTCTCCCAGACGAGGCCAAAGTATTAACTAATGAAGAACAGTTTAAAAAGTCTTGTTCAGAATATGTCAAGACTGTGCTTCCAATTTAGAAATAAGAATAATAGTAAAATATATAAATAAGAAAGGAGCATAATTGATAATTACTACTACTACTACTACTACTACTTTTTTGCGACTTCATAGTATTTTGTTTAATTTATCATCATACTGTAACGTGCCGCCTGCAAATAAAGCCTTTTAAAATAATCTGTGTATAGAATTAACGATATAAAGTCGCGTACAGGCGTACTTCAAGCGGAATTTTTTTTGGGCGGGGAAAGAGATATATAAGCGGAGCCACACCGGAGACCTAGGCAGAATCCACCGAACCCCGGTCCGATTGTAGAACCTCCTCCTAAACGGTCGGTTCGAATAGAGACGACGTAACCTTCACGTAGGAAAGCAATTGAAGACGCTATCTACCAGTTCCATACGTCGGCTCGAATGGAGACGACGTATCCACCAGGTCCGTACGTCGGCTCAAATAGAGATGACGTCACCTCCACGTAAATCCCAGTTCCGTACGTCGGCCCGAATAGAGACGACGTATCCACCAGGTACGTACGTCGGCTCGAATAGAGACTACGTATCCACCAGGTCCGGACGTCGGTCGGCTCGAATAGAGAACGTCACCTCCACGTATGTAAACCACAGTTCCGTACGTTGGCCGGAATAGAGGCGACGTATCCACCAGGTCCGTACGTCGGCTCGAATAGAGACGACGTCACTTCCCGCTCCTCCAAGTTGACAAGCCAGTGACGACGCTATCCACCGGGTCCGTATGTCGGCTCCAATAGACACGACGTCTCCGAGCAAACCCCGCGCATGCCCCCGACACCCCGACACTTCCCGTAAGACGCCGTGAACCGAGAACGACTTCCCCACGGGAGCCGCTTCAAACAAGGACGCTAAGATTAGGGTCTCACTTACCTGCCGCTGCACATACCGAGTCACTCACAATCCCGTAACTTTAAGGCAGATAGGCATACGCACTCCGAATCGCCGAAATAATTAATAATTGTCAGTTTTACGTTTGTTTACTCCACAGCATTCGTATCAAGCCGCCGCCATTTTTTTTACTGAGCACTCGTAAGGATCCCACCACTGTCACCCGAAGACGGACATGCGCCGAGTCGCGCGTAGCGATGCCGGTAGCGAGGTGTACCAGGAATATAAACGATAATTATTGGAACAACATTTATTTTAATTTATGAATTTGTACATTTATTTATTTACATAATCAGTTACGTTGTATTGACCAGAATTACATTTTTATTTATATTATACGGATTTACAAAAAACCTCTGTGTTATAAACAGGGTGTTTCTTTAATATTGCGAAAAACTTTAAAGAGAGATTCCTTGCCAAAAAATAATGGGGGTCTTCTATAACTATTAACTTATTTCCAAAAATGTCTTCTATCGGAGTTACGCCCCTTTAAAGGGGGTAGATTAAAATTCCAGTTTTTATTTTATTTCTCAAATTTGGAGGAACATAGAAGAATGAAATTTGGGATGTAACTTTACCTTATCATAGGCTTTCCTACACCAATATTTTTAATCATCTGCTATCCTCGAAAGGGGTTGAAAATTTCAACCCTTCATAGTTTTTTCATTGTGTCTTTGTACGTAGTTGAAAATTTGCAATTTAAAGAATTCCACTTGAAAGCCTGGCTCACTTCAAAACTTTTCTATCTCTTTCATTTTTTCGTAAATTATACAGTTTTTGAGTAAAAAATAAAGTTCATATTGTGCAATACAAAAAAACCATTAAAAATAGCCAGTGTAGACTTTAGTTCGTTTTTATTTTAGACTGATAAAAACTACATTATTCTTGTCGTTTTTTACCACATTCTATTCTCTTCCTAAATAATTGTTCATCAAGGGTCCGAAAATAATACATTGTTGAATTTTAACCTATCTCTTTAAAGGGGCGTGACTCCGTTAGATGACGTTCTTTGAAATAAGTTTATACAGGGTGGTCCATAAGTAATGGTTTACAGACCAACGGTAGATTCGTGAGGTCAAAATATAACGATTTACCTAAAATTACCTTCGTCCAAAAGTTAATATTTAGGGAGATACAGGATGTCAAAGCCGAAATTTTAATTTTAATTTTTTACTGTAATTTCCAAAGTTTTCGTAATATTTCTATGAAATTTGGGAAAACTACCTCTTTTGGGACGGGAAACAATAATCCGTCCTCAATTTTAATTTAGCTCTTAAATTAACGTTATTTTTGCTACATCTAATACCTTAAAAATACTTCAACTTTTTTGTACTTAAAGTTAGGGCAGATCTAGTCGAAAAAAACAATCTCTTCATCTTTTTTATACAAAAAAGGTATACTATTTCAATGTCACTAAAGTTAACCGTTTCCAAGATATTTGAGATTGAAGTAAGTGATGCTACATTTTATTCGTTAAAAAGAGCATTACTTGCGGTACACATTACCATAAAATTTAAAATATTTTAATGTCAAATATACCACTGATTCACTATTGCTCTGTGTCCTATTACTTGTTTTTGATAAGAATATGTCAATTTTTTGTTTTAAATGTAAGCCTACTGCGTTACAGGGTGCTTAAGAATTGAATAAGGCGCTGCATCGCTTACTTCATTGGAAACGGTTAACTTTAGAAATATTTAAATAGTATACCTTTTCTGTATAAAAAAGATGAAGAAATTATTTTTTTTCGATTAGATCTGCCATAACTTTAAGTACAAAAAAGTTGAAGTATGTTTAAGGTATTAGGTGTAGTAACCCCCTAAATTGGGGTGTTTGTGCTCCAGGTAGCTGAAGTCGGAGACAGGGTTGTTCGTGCTATAATTAATCCAACACAGAGGCTTTTTGGTAAAACTCGTTTAATAACATAATAAATCATAACGTCATTCTGGTAAATAAAATACAGACAATTATAACTAACTAGGTTCCAACACAAATATATATTTTTTTTATTAACTCTACATATTAAACAATCTGTCCTATCGGGAGGACAATAAGTTCTACATTTGACATAATTATTGACTTGTAGGAGATAGTCCTTTGACTATCCCCTTTTATTTACTTAACCTAAGTTATTTATATGTTACTTAAGAAAAACATACATATACACTATTTAAAAAAAAATGACTAGCAACTAATTATAAGACATTCTGTTATATTTAATTGAACCTAGTGGTTAGGTCGGACGGCTTAAATCGTTTCAGTCTTCTCAGTTCCTCTGTTTTGTCCATCAAGTTATCAACAAGTTTATTTGGATGCACTTCAACCCGTTTACTGTACTTATCACCGTATTTTTTGATTTCCTCTTTAATCGAGAGCACACACAAATCACTTTGTATCACCTTGTTTGGTATCTACCACGGCGCATTAACTATTACTCATAGCACTTTATTTTGATATCTTTCCATAATTTCAATGTTACTATTACTAGCTGATCCCCATAGTTGTAGTCCGTAAGTCCATACAGGTTTAATAATTACTTTATATAGCAATAGTTTGTTTTCTAGCGTTAACTGTGAGTGTCTGCCAATCATCCAGTAAAATTCCCTGAATTTCAGTGTTAATTGTTTCCGTTTGGTAAATATATGATGCCGCCATGTCATTCCTCGATCAAGATGCATCCCTGGGTATTTTGTATGCTCTGAATGCTTTACTTGTTTTCCATTTAGAGTCACAGGAGGGTAGTTATCCTTTTTCGTGGTAAACGTTACATGTATCGATTTGTGTTCATTTGCTTTCAGTCTCCATAATTGCAGCAACTTCTGTATTTTATTTATATGAATTTGTAGGTTCCTTGTGGCATTTACTGGGTTTGGGTGCGATGAACACAAATATAAACCCGAAATAATAATTGAATTCTGGTAACGGACAACAACGGAGATTATAAAATAATTTCCGGTACGTAATAGTAATTTTTCTACAACCACCATGGAAAGTGGGATTTTCAGACTTCGTCTCCATAGATACGAGTATTGAAAATGAGTGTTTGCCGAACAAGTGAAAATTAGCGTGCGGAAAGTTTACTTTCCGCACGCAAATCTGGATTAATCTGGATTTGCGTGCGGAAAGTAAACTTTCCACACTCAAATTTTGATTTGCGTGCGGAAAGTAAACTTTCCACACGCTAATTTGTTTACTTTCCGCACGCAAATCAAAATGTCATAAATGACATTTGATGAATGTCAGATTTGATTTTGCAGAAATATTTAAATTTTTTGTGGTTGTAGAAAAAATAGTGTGTAATACATGTGTTGAAAGCTTGTATTTGCCACACTCATGTGACTGCAGCACTCACTAGCGTTCGTGCTGCAAACTTCACATTCGTGTGGCAAACGCAAGCTTTCAACACTTGTATTACAAATTACTATTGTATATCATAAATGACATTTGATGAATGTCAGATTTGATTTTGCAGAAATATTTAAATTTTTTGTGGTTGTAGAAAAAATAGTGTGTAATACATGTGTTGAAAGCTTGTATTTGCCACACTCATGTGACTGCAGCACTCACTATCGTTCGTGCTGCAAACTTCACATTCGTGTGGCAAACGCAAGCTTTCAACACTGGTATTACAAATAACTATTATCTAATTCTGTTTTGAAAAGTTGAATTTTACCTAACCTTTTGACGTTATGAAACGTCACTTTTTACCTAATCGAGTGTTGTAATAGTTATTTATTATATCAGTGGGATAAAGGCATCATTAACATACGAATGCGTTGAGTTGCCCGACGAAGGCGTCAGCCCGAGTCGGAGTAAGAGCATGAGTATGTTAACGGCCTTTACCACACGTATATAATACAACATTTTATCTATGACTGCTCAAAATTGAAAAAATTAGATAATTTTCAATTTGAAAAAATTACATAATTTTGACAGACCATCTTTTTTATTTAAGATCAGAGTAGCATGATATTTTATTTAAAATCAGAGTAGCACCGTGTCTACATAATTTATTTTCGTCATAGTAACTAAATAATTTGTACGTCAATAATTTTGTATTTTTAATTTTTCCTTGATTTGTGGAGAAAAACCGGTAAATATTTGTGAAAGTATTCCGTTGCACATAGAAGAAGCTGGAACGAAGGTATTTTCTTCATAAAAAATAAAACTTTTGGTCATAAATATTGTCTTATTCCACTGAGTTTGATAATAAATTCATTACGTCACTCAGTGCGATAATAAACTTCATTATCGAACTCAAATGAATGATATAATAGGTTCTTATCCTAGCAGGAGTAGATAAAAATCTTTATCCAATTCAGTTACGAAATGTCAACATTTCAACATTGATTTTAGTTGTGAAAAGTGGTTCATTTTGTAACTAGTTACAAAATATGCTCCCATTTTGTAACTAGTTACAAAAAGATGATTTGAGTTGCGAAAAGTGTTTCATTTTGTAACTAGTTACAAAATATGCTCCCATTTTATCACTCCCATTTTATCACGATGGCCCAACTCCTTTTTTAAGAAGATGTGGCATTTACATTTTGTTATCTGAATTGGATAAAATCTTGTATGAAACACGTTGCAAAACATGTCTTTTTATCACATGGCGTGTTGTTCATCTCGGCTTCGCCTCGACGAACAATTTCACGCCTGGTGATAAAAAGTCCATCATTTTGCAACTCGTTGCATAAATAGCTATTATCCAATTCAGTTACGAAATGTCAACATTTCGACATTGGTTTTAGTTGTGAAAAGTGGTTCATTTTGTAACTAGTTGCAAAATATGCTCCCATTTTGTAACTAGTTACAAAAAGATGATTTGAGTTGCGAAAAGTGGTTCATTTTGTAACTAGTTACAAAATATGCTCCCATTTTATCACTCCCATTTTATCACGATGACCCAACTGCTTTTTTAAGAAGATGTGGCATTTACATTTTGTTATCTGAATTGGATAAAATCTTGTATGAAACACGTTGCATCGCCGATGAGTACAAATTACAACAATCAGTTGTTTCCATGGCAAACCTAGACTGCAACTTTCAATCGTATTTTTTTCGAGAATTTTCTTATGTAAGACCCATATTGGTTTACATGGTTATAAAGAGAATAAAAAGTATGAGCGAAAAAAAGCATAGTGTGCAATTTGAAAAAAAAAGTTGAATATCGCTGCCATAATATGAGTACAGATTTTCTAACATTTTCTTTCCCCATCTTATAGAGAATTTGCTCCCATTTACGAATATATATAGTTTATTATAGTTATTTTTAAAAATAACAAAGTTATAGGCCTGGGGAGTCATGTCTGAGACACCCTGTATATTAAAATGTAGCAAGGTATTTCTTCTTTTCCCATTGTACATCATTCCTATCTGGTATCTTTTTGAGGATATTTTTCTAATAACATTTGTTTGGGACCTACCTCTTTCTTCCCTAATAATATATTTACATCATGTGTTTTAGGATCTACGCACATATCGCCAGAATTTTGACTCCAAGACGAGGACACACTTTCTGCTTCTTGAATAACAATGTTTTCATGAATTTCTGAATTCAAGTCACTTCCTTCTGTGTCACACTGTTTTGATTTAAAATACGAACGTATACCTATCCATGTTTATTCAAATGTATTTAGTATTTACACTTAATAACAGTAACTAATTCGTAATCACCGTAAACCGTAAGTTAATACTAGAAGCCCAACACCATTTTGTATTACTTACTGCATATTAACTGGCAAATTTAAAAATGCAAACATAAGCAATAAGCACGACAATTAATAGTGGTAGCTGGTAGTGGTAGCTGGTAGCTGTAGCTGGTAGGTAGTAGGTACGCTCGAAATCTGTAACTACGGTATTCGGTATAGTATAGTACTTCTAGGAATTTCTGCTCTGCTACCAAAACATTGTATTTCGGCAATAAAATATTAAAATTGTCATGAGACAGAAACCGTCACATCTTAGATCTTACATCTTAATTTCGTGAAAACCAGAGATGGAGATCATTTTATTTTGATTTTCAATAAAAAAAAAAATTGAACTTCAAAATAAAATAGTCTTTATTCTTTATTCTTTATTCTAATAGTCTTCAGTTTTTAATGAACTATACAGTGTGGAATTAAAGTATGGAATATATTAATTAAAACCGAAACAACCCAGTTTTCGGACAAATCCTCGAACACGTCGATTTTATTTTATGAAAATGCACATTTTTCCATTAAATTCGATTTTTGATCGTCATTTGTTTTCGAGTAATGACGTCAGAGAATTTTTTTTTAAATGGCACCGCCTAAATTTTGTTCGCGATTTCGATAAATCCTTTAATTCTGAAAACGGCAACATAAAATTTTGACACCTTGCATACAAAAATTTTCGAACGAAAGACAAATGAAAATTAGAAAACACAACGAAACAACAGAAAAACTCCTGTTGCTAAGCAAATTAAAAGATCAGATTAAGTATTGGAACTGCCATCCATCGATTTCTTGACAATAAGCAAGCCGTCTTACAAATTTTTGTACACTGCCGATAATTTGTTGGCTAATTCTGCGCATTTAAATTGTCTTTTGTTGGAAAATTTTCTTATGTAAGGTGTCAAAATTTTATGTTGCCGTTTTCAGAATTACAGGATCTATCGAAAACACGAAAAAAATTTAGGCGGTGCCATTTAAAAAAAAAAAATCTCTGACGTCATTACTCGAAAACAAATGACGACCAAAAATCGAATTTAATGGAAAAATGTGCATTATTATAAAATAAAATCGACGTGTTCGAGAATTTGTTCGAAAACTGGGTTGTATCAGTTTTAATTAATATATTCCATACTTTAATCCCACACTGTATATTGTATTTGTAGGTATAACTATTAAAAAATTTTGTAGGGACTCAAATTATTTTTGCAGGGGCTCGAGCCCCTGCAAAAATGGTCTAGCTCCGCCTTTGTTTTCAGGGGATTGGTTGGTTCTTGATGGAAATGTTGGATTGAGTTTTGGTGGTCTTTTTGTTGACTTCGGCGGTTATAAGAGGTAGCACGGGGACAACCAGACGTAACACTGCGACGACAAGCCGTAGCACAGCGACGATAAGACGTATCAGGGCGACCACCAGACGTAGCACGGCGACGATAAGAGGTAATAATAATAATAATAATAATTTATTCGTTTCCACCATGATACATATAGTGTACAATACAGCCTTCTATTAATAAGAACAGAAAAACATAACAAAAAAGAGGGGCAAAATACGTGTAAGACCACATAGTACATCACATAAATGTCAAAGCAAGTATAGTGGAAACCACAGGGAACTAATTCAGTTATTGCAAAGCAATTTCTGATCTTCCATTAGTCCCCTGAAAAAACTTAACATAAATTAAAACATATCGCACAACTAAGAGAAATTATTAATTATACCTACAAACTGAATTAATACAATCGTGATCATTTGGCTTCATTAGAAATTTTTTGGTCACTAAACAAATTATAACGAAATTTATTCCTAAACATTGACACTGAATATTCTTTTAGATAAGAAGGAACAGAAGTGTACACTTTGAATATATCATAAGAAAAGGATCCCTCATACATAGTCGTTCTGTGAACTGGTGGTGTTATTCCCCCTTTAAACCGTAAATTTAGGTTATGGACGTCACTTCTGAAAGAGATTTTATCATATAAATACGGAGGACATTTTTCAGTAATTATCTTGTGATATAGACAAGCAGCTCCCAGCAGCCGTCTGTTCTGCATGTTAAGCCAATACAAATCTATCAATTTATGAGAGACATGATCAAATTTCCTGATACCATGTATTAGTCTCATACAAGAGTTCTGAACACGTTGAATTCTTTCAGAAGTTTCCTTAGTTATACACGGCCCATAAATTTGCGAACAGTAATTGAATTGACTGAGAACTAATGAATCACAAAGAAGCGTTTTAGTTTTTATTGATATATAATGTCTATGTGGATATATCAATTTCAGGTTAGCATAAGCTTGCCTAATGCATCGGGAAATTTGTGAAGTGTATCTGAAAGTATTATCTATTACTAACCCAAGATTTTTTGACTCATCATTTACCGGAATTTCTTTATCATCAATGCTCAATTTTACCTGGTGTTTTAACTCTTCCACCCTCTGCTTATTACCAAATACCACAACTACAGATTTCAGAGGATTGATTAACAAATAGTGTTCTAAGGATGTTGCAGCAATTGCATTTAAATCAGACTGAATTTTGTTCAAAGCCACTTTCGAATCATCATATTCAAAAGAGTGATATAATTGCATGTCATCCGCATACATATGCCACGAGCAACTCTTAATTATCTTACTAAACGAGTATGTGTATATAGTAAACAGCAAGGGGCCCAGAATAGAGCCCTGTGGCACACCTCTACACACTGCCTTGTATTCGGACGACCCTAGCGGTAATTTGACACATTGAACTCTGTCGGAGAGGTAACTCTGAATCAGAGCAACAGAACTAGGTGAGAGACCTATATAGTTCAGAATTCTTAATAGTAAGTCGTGATTGATGGTGTCAAAGGCTTTACTAAAATCCAACAGAGTCAGTACTGTGATTTTGTTCTGATCAGTAGCTGTCATTATATCATCAGTAACCTTCAACAAGGCAGTGGTACAGCTGTAGCCAGGCCTGAAACCCGACTGATAAGTGGGTAAAATTCTATTTTCATTTAAATAGAATCTCAATTGAGCATTTATTACTTTTTCTAATATTTTGGAGAATACCGGGAGAATACTTATAGGTCGTAAGTCCTTATATTCATTCGGAGTTGATATCTTTGGAATAGGTATCACAACTGCTTTTTTCCACAAAGATGGGAATATATTCGAGGATATACAACAATTAATTATATGAGTTAAATACGGTAATATTGTAGGACAGATCAATTTTATTATTTTACAATTTAATTCATCCCAGCCAGATGCATTAGTTTTTATTTCATTAATAAATTTGGAAATTGTTGAAGTATTTACAGTATTGAATTTAAAGCTATCAGGATAAAGTTTATCAGAATAAAGGCTTTGAGTATTTCCACTATTGCCCTTAACCACAGGAATATTATTCAGGAGATAGTCGTTGATATCATTAGGTCGTTGAAGATGCTGCGGTAGATCATGGGACTTACTACTGCTAACAATGTTCATCTTTTTTAATTCATTCCATGCTTCTTTCGGTTTGCTAAAATTAAGTTTATGCTCCAAATAGGCCCTTTTTTCTAATTTAATAGTCTTAGTAGCAAGATTGCGTAGCATTTTGTAATAGTCCCAGTGAGATGGTACTTTTGTTCGTTTAAATCTTTTGTAAGCTTTATCTCGAAGCTTCATTAAGAACTTAGTATTGTCAGACAACCACGGGGATACTTTTTTCTTGTTAATCTTAACAGTTTTTATAGGAGCATGCTTGTTAATAACTAATAAAATATTTTCATTTAAATAGGATATCTTAAGATCTAAATTTTGTATATAAAAGATATTTTGCCATGGAACTCTTCCCACATCTGATAAAAAGAGTTCCATATCAAAACCCTTGAAACATCTCAATGTTTGACTAATCATTGTGTTCTGGAGGCTTTTTATGTCGAGATTACAATATATGTCATCATGATCAGCAAAAACTGAATTAGTAACACCTGATTCCAACACGATATCAACATCCGAGATCGCTATATGATCCAAGAGGGATACTCCAGATCGAGTTGGTACCGTGATTAACTGAGTAAGATCCAAAGATTCTAACATAGAATTATAGTACAAGGTATCAGGTGATTGAAAATTCAATAAATTAATATTAATATCACCAGCAAATACAAGCTTGTCAGATACAAATGACAGCCGGGTGCATACTTGTTCTAATTCATCACAAAACATTTTGTAATTTAAATTCGGAGCTTTATAAATCACTCCAATAGCAAGTATTAGTTTAGCAATCTTAACTTTTATCCAAATTTGTTCGCTGTACTCAGTATTAGTTTCAATAACTTCAGAATTAAGATGATTTTTTACATAAAAACATACACCACCAGCCCTATCCATACGATCTTTACGTATGAGTTTGAGGTAGCACGGCGACTACAAGACGTTGCACGACGACGATAAGACGTAGCACGGCAACGGCAGGACGTAGCTCGGCGACGATAAGACGTAGCACGGCGACGATTTGGACGTAGCACGGCGACGATAAGACGTAGCACGGCGACTACAAGACGTAGCATGGCGACGGCAAGACGTAGCACAGCGATTCTAAGAGGTAACACTGCGACCACCAGACGTAACACGGCGATGACAAGACGTAGCACCGCGACGATAAGACGTAGCACGGCGAGGATAGGACGTAGCACAGCGACGACAAACCGTAGCGCGACGACTAGAAGAGGTAGCACGGCGACCACCAGACGTATCATGGCGACGATAAGACGTAGCACCGCGAAGATAGGACGTAGCAGGGCGACCACCAGACGTTGAACGGCGACGATAAGACGCAGGACGGCGACTACAAGACGTAACACGGCGACGGCATAACCTAGCACGGCGATTATAAGAGGTAGCACTGCGACCACCAAACGTAACACGGCGATGTAAAGACGTAGCACCGCGACGATAAGACATAGCAGGGCGACCACCAGACGTAGCACGGCGGCGATAAGTCGTAACACGGCAACTATCATACGTAGCACGGCGACGATAAGACGTATCACAGCGACGACAAACCGTAGCACGGAGACTAGAAGAGGTAGCACGGCGACCACCAGACATAGCACAGCGACGATAAGACGTAGCACTGCGACGATAAGACGTAGCAGGGCGTACACCAGACGTAGCACGGCGACGATAAGACGTAGCACGACGACGACAAGACCTAGCACCTCGACGATAAGACGTAGCACGTTGACCACCAAACGTAGCACGGCCACCATCAGACATAGCTCGGCGACGATAAGACGTAGCACGGCGGCGACAAGACGTAACAAACTACTACAAGATGTAGCACGGCGACTACAAGACTTAGCACCGCGGCGGCAATACGCAGCACGGTGACTATAAGAAGTAGCACGGCGACTATAAGACGTAGCACGGTGACCACCAGACATAGCACGACGACCACCAGACGTAGCACGGCGACGATAAGACGTAGCACGGCGATGACCAGACGCAGCACGGTAACTATAAAACTAATCACGGCAGCGACAAAACGTAGCACGGCGATGATAAGACGTAGCACGGTGACCACCAGACGTAGCACGACGACCACCAGACGTAGCACGGCGACGACGACGACGACGATAAGACGTAGTGCGGCGACGACCAGACGCAGCACGGTGACTGTAAGACTAAGCCCGGCGGCGACAAGACAGCACGGGGATGATAAGACGTAGCACGGTGACCACCAGACGTAGCACGGCGAGGATAAGACGCAGCACGGTGACGACAAGACGTCGCATGGCGACGATACCACGTAGCAGGGCGACCACCAAACGTAGCACGGCGGCGATAAGACGTAGCACGGCGATGATAAGACGTAGCACGGTGACCACCAGACGTAGCACGACGACCACCAGACGTAGCACGGCGACGACGACGACGACGACGACGATAAGACGTAGTGCGGCGACGACCAGACGCAGCACGGTGACTGTAAGACTAAGCCCGGCGGCGACAAGACAGCACGGGGATGATAAGACGTAGCACGGTGACCACCAGACGTAGCACGGCGAGGATAAGACGCAGCACGGTGACGATAAGACGTCGCACGGCGACGATACCACGTAGCAGGGCGACCACCAAACGTAGCACGGTGGCGATAAGACGTAGCACTGCGACTACCTTACCTAGCACGGTGACGATTAATCGTAACATGTCGTCGATAAGACTTAGCGTGGCGACGACAAGACGTGGCACGTCGACGACAAGGCGTAGCGCGGCGACGACAAGACGTAGCACGGCGACGACAAGACGTAGCACGGTGACGACAAGACGTAGCACGGTGACGAAGAGACGTAGGACTGCGACGATAAGACGTAGTACAGCTACGACTAAACGCAGCACGGCGACTACCAGACGCATCACGACGACGACAAGACGTATCACGGCGACGCGACGACAAGATGTAGCACGGCGACGATAAGACGAAGCACGGCGACGACAAGACTTAGCACGACGACGACAAGACGTAGCACGGCTACGACAAGACGTAGGACGACGACGGCAAGTCGCGTAGCATGGCGACGATAAGGTTTTTTTTAACAATAAGAGCTGCAAACCTTTTCCTGTTTACTTTGCATCATTATATTTGATTGTCAACATTCTGGATACTTGCTGAAATAAGTGTAATTCGGCGGCAACATCGGTCTGATTTGGTCCTTCGATGTAACATTGTAACATATAAAGTTTTTCAAATTTTCAGAGACCTATATTATGCACATAAAGCACTCATACGTCACAATAATTTTTAAATCAAATTGAAAACCAAACGAATACTGCAGTATTTGACAAGTAACTAATTCATTTGTCATATATTTTTCTTTGTTTTTCTATGGGTTACGTGATAATGATAACCATAGTTCGGGTATAACATTCCTAAATATTGGAAAATTAGTTGATATTTACTATGTTATTTAAAATGATAATATATTTTTCAAAGCGTAGAAGAGCGATCTATGTATAGGTGTCAGAGCCAACTACGAGCTCTATTCCCTCATTGACCCAGGTTTATGTTGTGAAGCAAAATTTAATAAACAAATTGAAATTATAATTTGACATATGACCATTAAATTTTACACGAAAGAGTACCCTAAAGGCGTTTTTACTTTTCGTTTCTGTCTCTACAAGCAAGCGAGTCATAACTCCTGAAAATATTTTCGAAAATTTTTGCCTGTTGCTCGAAAACAACAGACGATTTTAAATTTTGGTTTATATCATTAAATAGCTCAGAATAAATAGTTTTAATTTCGTAATATGAAAAGTTAAAAGTTGTTACAAATTTTATCTTCTGTTTCTAAATTAAGTATTTTTCCATGAAAGTGAATATGAAAATAATTCATTTTTCATCGATTTTAAACATTCAAGTCTGACGTTAAACTGATTTTTAAAGAAATTGCCGGACTTTGCATTTTAGGTAACTCGCTTACTCCACAAAGTTCCACATTAGGTTGAGCGCAATTTTCGATAATTTGAGTTGACATAATAAAAATATTTAAATATACTTTAATGATAAAAAAATTGCAAGAAGTGAAAAATAGGACCAATAATTTTTAATGTTCAATAACGTTTCTAAGAATTACCTTTTTTTATTTTTAACGTCACAATGTAATCAGTGTCATACAGCTGTTAAACCCAAATTCCAATTCTTTTCCACAAGTTTAAGCTTCCATTATACTATTAACCATACAAACCCAAACTGTTGTTCCAATGGATCGTTCGCTACATAAACCTTTTTTAAAATTTGTTTAAAAAAACGTATCCTAAAAAATAATACCTATACAATTTTTTTGTTTTATGTTGCTTATTACGTAATTTTCAAAATTGTATTAAAATAAAAAAAACAACAAAATTTTTGGAAATTTCATCGATTCTGAATAAAGATATTTGCATAAATAGCAGAATTTATAGAAAAGAAACCTACACCCTTTAGCATAGAATTCTAGAAAATATTTTCACTTTTGATTTTTCAAGTTTCGTCACGAATCATCAGCCTAGAGATACTTTCAATGCCATTTACTTTATCGCTGCCACGTGCGATGACTAAATATTAGAAAATTCAAATAAATTAAATCTAGACACAAATGACAAACCAGAAATGTTACCACTATTATTGCAATAATCTTATCTGGAGTTACCAATAAATTAATTGGATTAAAGTCCTGTCTGTTCTGAAAGCACCTTAATTTAAACCAAATGTTCGATAAGAATCTGTAGATTGATTGTCCAACCAGACGAATATTCTAAAATATCTTTTAAGTACACTTGAATATTTATTGTTATCTTAAATTATGGCCAGCTGAATGAAACACAGATGCCATCATGATACATATATAAAGCCCCGAAGGAAGGAGGAAGCAAGTTAGTGTCTTGAGAGCGTACTAAGTTGTAAGTACATATATACCTCCGAGAAAGCTTAAAAATGGAAAATATTTCGGTAGCTTTAGGATTCCTTATATATGTAAGTTTATTCTTTATTTTCCCTTTGTCCATGCAATTTTGTTAAATATGCTTAACATTATACTTCTTATTACTGCGATGTCAAGATTAAGAAAGTTTTAACGTTAATGAGCGTTTAAATGAAAGCTTATTTGCAGTAGGCTTTGCTTTGAATATCACCAATAATTCAACTTTGACAGCAACAAATGACATGTATGTAAAAATAAAATTTTTCTAACACTAATATCTTATACTGTTTCTATGGTGCATAAGAGCTCACTTGTTATGTTGCCTTTAAAATTCGCCTTTCTCTATAAAATACGTCGTCAATGACAGCGTATTTTATAGGCCTTTAAAATACACTTTCCTCTATAAAATACGTCGTTGCCTAGTAATCTTCGCATTTTGTGTATTGTGACGCGTCTCAAATAATAATTTATTAAAATTTCTAATAATATATTAGTGAAAGATATTAGTGTTAGAAAAAATCTTGAAGACAACTCGTGTTTTATAGTTTAAAAATCTCGGTCTATCAAATCCTCGGCTCACTTCGTTCGCTCGGATTTGAACTACGACCTTGATTTTTAAACCTTCTATAAAACACTTGTTGTCTTAATAGCTATAAAGGTGCTATGACATTAAAAGTCAAAGCCTACTGAGTTTCGATTTGAACCCCGTTATTCGGTAACTTTGAAGGTTGAATAGTTTTTAAATAAAAACTAAGAGAAAACTAATAAAATGGCATTGTTTCCCATACCTCCTTTTCGCATTGAACAATATTTAGTTTGTCCTTAATGTGTAACATAGCTTTTACTGCAGGCTTCTTCAACTATTGGTGCTGATTTAAATCAAACCGAACAAGTTAATACACCTCTAGCCGAACATGCGCTATCATCTCAAACAAAATCACCCACATGCACCAGAGAAGGAACAACTTGTGGAAATTGTAGAAATGTATATGAATGTCGTTACGTCAATAACGAATTGGTAGCAGAATTTGCTGAGCAGTGTAAGCCACCATTTACTTGTAACCAAGGTGCCTGTACAATGGATTCTTCCGAAGACTGCAAACAGGAAAGTTTAGAATTTTATTGTGTGATGGAAGGCGTTTTTCCTGATCCGTTTTATTGCAAAATGTACCATTATTGCATCCAAACTAAAGGCGAAGCGTTAGAAAAATACTCACGATCGTGCGGTGCTGGATATGGGTACAACTATGGTACCACTTTCTGTGATAAAAGTTTAGACAGCGATATTTGTTTAGAAAGTCCTGTGCCTCACTGTTCAAAAGCATTACAAACTGGTGCTCTTAGTGAAAATCCTACATTATACTACGTCTGTATACCTCACGAAAAAGAAATTGGTGTGCTTTATCCTCATCTATTTGCTTGTCCGAATGGCAAAATTTATGATGGCAATTTCAATTGTAAATAGATTTATAATGGTTATGTCGGTATATTCACTGTAGCTTATTTATTTATCTATTTCTGTTGTAACTCATATTTAAATTTAACGAAATGTATTATATAACAACTGCTGGCAATAAAATAATAAAAAGAAACATTTTGCTTAATATAAAAAAGTTTTGTAAAATTGTATAAGATAAATTATTGTCGAGGCCTACTGGTGGTTTGTATTAAAATTTCATTTATTAGCTAAAGTTAAAGTTGAACTAACAAACAGGCTCCTAGCCCCCAGCAACCTAAGAGACCCTTGCCAAGGCAGCGGTAAGACCGGTCTTCGGGTGGGGGTGCTAAGAATCACTGGGATAGACTAGGCGTCCAACGATACATTTTAACCTACAATACCAGAACAATTGCTACCGATGACAGAATTGAAGAACTACAATACGAACTAGGTAAAAAAGCTACTGGGATTTTCTTACGTAAGACGAAAGTAAGAAGCAGGGGCGGACTGGGTCGGAATTTTATATGCCGAAAATTTTTCAACCGGCCATGTTTTTTTATGAAAATGTCAATAAATAAAAAATAAATTACTCTTGGGATAATAGAAAATTAAAATCATTTTATTTTACATTTAATACATACAAACACATAAATAAGAAGCATTGAAACATTTTTTTTAACTATAAAAAGGTTACTCAAAAATTAACAAAAACAGACATTTCTTTGCAAAAAAAGTAAATAAATAATATTGCAATAAATTAATACATTAGTACCTAAATAAAAATATTTTTATAAAGGAAGATTTTCTTTTAAAAGATTGCTTTTTTGAGCAACTATGTATACCGGGTGTTAATGAAACCTGGGACACCCCTATTTTTTAAATTATATTTTAAGATATCAAAATGAAATTTGGTATATGCAATATACTCTTTAAATAGTATTTTTTGACATAGAACACACGTTACTGTCACTTCCGATTTCGCCGGAATTACCCTCAATTTTGTTATTTTAAATGAACAACCTGTATATTTATACATTTTTGGAATTTCCATTTCATTTTACGTATGGTATATCAAGTTTGAAACATTTTGATGACAAAGTAGATGCCATGACCTGCGCAGTCGGGGTGCTACAACACCCAAAACAAATTATTTTAGTACTTCAACTGTAGCAAGTCTGTCACTTTTTTGTGCATTTTATTTGTTTCACTTGTTTTGAAACCCAGTGTCTAGATTTAAATGTCCAAAATACGTTTTTTTAACGGAGAGTGTTATTCCGAATTAAATTTTCATATTAATCCCGCGTTATTGGTATCAATAAAATCCTTGAAAGACGCTCGTTTTTAATATCCTAGTGTCTCACCCTAGTGCCATTTGAAAAAGCATTTTTGCCAACTTTAGGTTATTCTAATCAAGGCCCGCTGAATTAATATTGCATATAAGGCCTTACCACTTCATTTAGCCAAGACGCAATTAGCAAGGACGCAGGCGCCATTTGAGGTGAACTATATATTTGTGACATTTGTCAACTGTATAGTTCACTTCAAATGGCGCCTGCGTCCTTGCTAATTGCGTCTTGGCTAAATGAAGTGGTAAGGCCTTATATGCAATATTAATTCAGCGGGCCTTGATTCTAATACAGCAACTAAAATAGTTAAAGTTCTAAAACAATTTGTCTCGAGTGTTGGGGCACCTTGACTTTCATTTTGCGTAAGTCATCAAAATATTTCGAACTTGATACTATCATACGTAAAATTGAATGGAGATTCCAAAAATGTATAAATATACAGGGTGTTCCATTTAAAATAACAAAGTTGATGTCAATTCCGGCGAAACCGGAAGTGACAGAAACTTGTTTCCTATGTCAGTAAATGCCATTTAAAGAGTATATACTGGTATGATCTTCCACTTAAAAGAATTGCATACAATTTTAAATTTTCCAACTAGCTCAATTTATAATTATAATTTAGTTAAATTTTAGAAACTCTCAATCTCAGGTCGCCAAAGGGATCGCCTTGATGAACTTTTAAAACTTCACCAAGTTGAAATTCAAATACCTTTCAAAATTATGCAAATTTTTACAAACAAATAACAATAACAAATTTTTAAAATTAACAAATTTACAGAAATACCTTTTATAATAACACAAACGAACACACTTCCTGCTTCAATTCCAATTTATCCAAGCCCTGACTTATTTTCTATTCAACAATACGATTTTCCCCTTTATCAATCGAACACTTCACCTTTCAACTCCAATTGACCAAATCTTGCCTCACTTTCCATCCAGCAAACACACCCTTTTCCTTTATTAGTCCAACATCTCACCTTTATATCCAAATTTACAATTGCTTTCTCAATAATAATTTTTTTATTTTATAAAAAATTATTGAAATTATATTTTTATACGACAATAAGAATCTTCATGCAGTTTTAACCAATTATGACTTTAATACGTTTTATAATTGCAATATTATAATAAGAAATCAAGTTTTAGTTTCCCAATTTTAAAAAAACTCAACTTTCTGTTATTATCTTTAATATTCAACTATTTTATTTACATTAAAATTACCTTAGTTTCTAAATTTAAACATACTATGACTATTTTTTATTACATATTTACAACTTAACTAACTAGATATTTTACCCTAACTATTTACATTACTAAATTTCTAACTTATAATTATTTACATTTTATCAACAATAAATATCCATAATTTCAAAAAGGCATCTATATCCCTCTATTAAAATTCCAAAATCCCATCAAAACGATATCATCTCAATACATATACCAAATTTCATTTTGATATCTTAAAAAATAAGAAATTTATGGGGGTACCCCAGGTTTCGTTGACACCCGGTATAGAGTATTGTTATCTCGACTACTGAGATCGGTAACGACGGTTTTTCGCGTTTTTGAATTTGTAATGTGTGAAGCTGGTGTGAATCGCGCTATAAAATAATTTTAATAATTTGGATTTTTTGTCAAACCGGCCCATAATCGGACCGGACCGGCCCGTGCGGAAATTTCCGCATCCTCCACATGGCCAGTCCGCCCCTGGTAAGAAGACTGCATCATACTTAACTCAGGCCACATGCTCTTCCAGAAAGGAAATGAAGAGGACAACACTGGCGGAGTAGGAATTCTCATTCAAAAAATACTTATTTCACATGTAAAAACAATCAAAGACATTATAGTGGAGTAACCTTAGGTTTATATCTCGGAACCGGTTCAAACTACTCCGATTTGAATGATTTTTTTTTAAAACGTCGCAAATATAAAACATTACAACCTTTATGGGTTAAAAGTTGACGCTCATTTTTCATTAATAAATTGTTAACTTTATACAGGGTGCTCCATAAGTAATGGGACACAGATCAACAATAGATTCGTGAGGCCAAGATAATACGATTTACCTAAAATTACCTTAGTCCAAAAGTTAATATTTAAGGAGATACAGGGTGTCAAAGTCGAAATTTGAATTTTAATTTTTTGCTCTAATTTCAAAAGTTTTTGAAATATTTATATGAAAATTGGGGAAACCACCTTTGTTGCGACGAGAAACAATAATCCGTCCTCAATTTTAATGTAGCTCTTAAAAGAACCTTATTTTTGCTACAGCTATACCCTTTACCTCTGTAGCAAAAATAAGGTTATTTTAAGAGTTATGTTAAAATTGAGGACGGATTGTTGTTTCTCGTCGCAATAAAAGTAGTTTCCCCAATTTTCATATAAATATTTCGAAAACTTTTGAAATTATAACAACCAATTAAAGTTCAAATTTCAACTTTGACACCCTGTATCTCCCTAAGTATTAACTTTTGGACTAAGGTAATTTTAGGTAAATCGTAATATTTTAGCCTAAGGAATCTATTATTGGTATGTGTCCCATTACTTATGGAGCACCCTGTATAAAATTAATAAATTTATGAATAAAAAATGAGCGTCAACTTTTAACCCATAAAGGTTTTAATGTTTTATATTTGCGACGTTTAAAAAAAAAATCATTCAAATCGGAGTAGTTTTGACCGGTTCCGAGATAACGCCCTATTTTTGCCTAACGTTACTCCACTAATATCAGACAGAGTCTTTTATGTCACGTTAAGAATAAATGACACTCTAACGTTGAAGTTTGTGCAAGTTTATGTGCCAACTACAAGTCACGACGACGAACAAGTTGAAGCAGTTTACGATGAAATTTCGGGAAGTATCGCAGAGAATAAAACGACTATTACAAAAGTAGAGGGAGACACAAAAGTCGGACAAAACATCTATGAAACAGAAAAGTACATAGGGAAACATGAATTATTAGGAACTAGAAACGACAGAGTACATGTGCTGGCAAACTTTACCAAGAACAAGCAACTGTATATAACTAACACATTTTTCCAGAAGAACGACAAAAAGAAATGGTCATAGATATGCCCAAATGGGGGTAATCAAATTGACTACATCCTCTGTAACCAGAAAGATATATTCCAAGACGTAGATACAGTCAGTCTTTTCTGTACCGGAAGCGGCCAAAGACTCGCAAGGGAAAAAATAAAAATAAATGGAAAACTAGAACGCGTCAAAAAATTTAACACTGGGAACAGCCACACTGATGCAACCTCATTGCGACTACAGAAACAAACCTACCACAAACGTTGTTTAATTCCGTTAAACATAATTCTTACGTTAAATAATATTAGTTTAAATTTGTTAGAATGCATTAAAATTAACTTTACATTAATTACAATTGCAAATACTTTAGCTGCACATTACCACTTAGTAGGTCACAGCGTGTGCAGTAGATTTCCTAATGCATAATACTTCCTGAATATACGGAAATAAACAAGACCGCGAGGAAAATTGCAAAATAAGATATCAACGTTTGTTACCGCCATTTTATGTATATTACCGCTTTTATGTATTTATTTTGTGCAAACTGTATTTTCCCCCCTATTATTAGTTGTTAGAGCGTAACGCTGCGAAGAAGCGGCATTACGGCCAAAGACGTTCGATATAAAAGACATAATCTTTGCTGTACACGATTTACAGTCCACTATTTTCATTAAACCTTATAAACAAAGTACAACCGTTTTTAATTTAAACTTCCGTACAACATTTGGTCCTACGATGCGGATCTCTGAGCTTCAATTCGCATAAAATCAGTGTTTTTTATGAAGATTGTTCAAGATTCAACATTACGATTTAACTGCAAAAGCATTATTTACAAGTGCATTTTGCAAGCAACAATTTCACTCCAACGAGCGCAACAAGGACAGCGTCCCAGACAAGCACGCGTTGAAGACAGCAAACTCACGCTACCGTCAGTGCACTTGCACTTGCCAGTGCATCCACCTGTTCCAGCTGCGCCAGCTGCTGTCGCAAACAAGTTTCGACACGAGTTAAGAGTGAGTACATTCCATCCTTTTCCTATTTACACAAAAGGAATAGCGCTATCGCTTTCAGTACATCTGCAAAGTTTACGTGATTATTGCATGCACAGATTCGAATTATTATATTTATTAAAAGTTTGCACCATAAAGTTCGTGTCCGTTTGTTTGAATAAATTCATTTAAGCATCTAAATCTTCCCAGGTGACGTACGCATTTATTTCTGCGTCATTCACATATTTACAGCGTCGTTTGTATTATTTCCGTTTAGTTTTCTCCTTTACAAAAACAAAAATGGAGTTAACAACCTCGCGTGGTTTTATCAAACGCAAATTAACTTTATTTACAAAGAAACTAAATGAGCTCATGGTCAAAGATGCAGACCCCGAGCAAACCATTTCCCAAATTGAAATTTGCGCCCTAGAGGAAAGAGTAGTTACAATTACTGGTCTTCTAACAGAATTTGAAGAAGTTCAATACAAAATTGAATTAGCCAAAGTAGGCTCGGCGGGAGAACCTGAAGTGAGCATTGATACATATTATCAAGAATTTGAAGATGAATATTTCAAGTCCATTTCGCAAGCTAAAACTCTAATCAATAAGTATCAAATTCGCCCAGTTTCTCCTACTACGAGTCCAGCACGTTCATCATGCTGTTCGGGCTCCCATTCAGCCAGCAAAAACCCAGTCATTAAATTACCCACAATAAATTTACCAAAATTTAGTGGTGACATTTCTCAGTGGCTTGAATTCAAAGAGCTTTTCAAAAATTTAATCCATGAAAACTCATCCCTCAATGACATCCAGCGTCTTCATTATTTGAAGGCAAGTCTAAGCGGACAAAGTGCAGATATTGTCAAATCCTTGGAATTCACTGCACCCAATTACGCCGTAGCCTGGCGTAGCATTTGTGAAAGGTACGACAACCCCCGAATGTTGGTCCACAATCATCTCAAAGCCATTTTTGACATCGAAGCTGTAAGCAAAGAGTCTGCCCAAGCACTACGAAAGATAAATGACGCACTTTTCAAGCACCTCACTTCGCTAAAGTCCTTAGCCACCGAGGAATCCCTTTTAGAAACACTTATCATCTTCGTAATTTCAAAAAAGCTAGACTCTAAAACAGCCCGACACTGGGAGGCTCTCAAAAGGACTTCCAGCACTGAACTGCCTACACTTCAGGAGTTCAGAGACTTTCTCAAGGACGCTGCGGACCTTCTAGAAGCCCTAGAGTGCTAGAGTCCAAGCAGGACAAACCTGTCCCTGCTAAATCCAAACAACATTCAAAATCTTTTGTAACGAACACACCTTCGTGTTCAATGTGCAAAAAGTCTCACTTTCTAGCAAAATGCGATGACTTTCAAAGGATTCCCGTGCGCGAACGCACAGCCAAGGCAAAGGAGCTAAAGGTATGCCTCAATTGCCTATCCAGGGGCCATTTCGTATCCCAATGCTCTTCACAATACACTTGCAGAAAATGCAAGGTGAAACACCACACCCTCCTTCACGAGGATTCCCATGCATCTGCTGCCAATCAGCCAGGGCCTGCTGCAAGAGCAAATACCCCTGTTGAGCCCAGCAGCACCACTTCTGCCTTTTGTACAAACACTGTACAAACCTTATTGCCCACTGCTTCCGCGCAGACCATGGACTCTGCCGGAACGGCTCATACCGTACGAATTTTGTTGGATTCAGGATCTCAGTCTAACTTCATCACTACCAGTCTCTGTCGTAGACTGAACCTTCCAACAACGGATGCAAACATCCTTGTCTCAGGGTTAGGCAAATCTAAATCTCAAGTGCACTCGAGATGCAACATCGAGCTATTCGCACACCATTCACAGTTTTCTATAGCAGCATCGTGCCTAGTTATAGACCAGATAAGTGGCATCATGCCAGGTTTCCGAGTTGATCACAAGCAACTCAAGATCCCGGACAACATCAAATTGTCTGACCCCAATTTCCATCTACCTCGAGAGGTAGACATCCTGTTAGGTGTAGCAGTTTTCTGGCAGCTACTATGCATAGGGCAAATCACCTTAGGCCCAAGCCTCCCTGTACTTCAGAAAACCCGTTTTGAATGGATCGTTTCCGGTCCAACCACCACTTGCTTGGAAGGCCAAGTGCAGTGTAATCAGAGTTGCCTGGAAGGCACTGCTGACCCACTTCTCAGATTCTGGGAACTCGAACACTACCCCATGCAGAAGGTTCCCTCTAAGGAGGAGAACTCTTGTGAAACACATTTCGTGCAAAACACCCGAAGGGACCCCGACGGTAGATTCATCGTTGCAATCCCTTTAAAAACCGCTGAGACTGTATTGGGCGATTCCTATCATACAGCTCATAAAAGGTTCATATCACTTGAAAGGAAGCTGCAGGCAAATCCCGATTTGTCTGAAAGATACAAGAGTTTCATGCAAGAGTACGAAGATCTTGGCCACATGTCAAAGGTTAGCCCTACTCCCACCGAGATTTCTTTCTATTTACCCCATCACGGAGTATTGAATGAGGAAAGCCTCATCACTAAGCTCAGAGTTGTCTTCAATGGCTCTGCAGCCACTTCTACAGGGCATTCCCTAAATAGCATACAGATGGTCGGCCCAACCATCCAGCAAGATCTTTTCTCGATCCTAATTCGATTCAGGAGGCATCCTTATGCCGTTTCTGCCGACGTCGAGAAAATGTACCGGCAGGTTCAGGTCGAGCATAGCCAACGCCCTCTTCAGCGTATACTTTGGAGGCCCTCTCCAAAGGAACCCATTAAAACGTACGACCTAAATACGGTCACGTACGGAACTGCATCGGCTAGCTTCCTAGCCATTCGTTGCTTGACCCAGTTGGGCATTGAATGTGCATACGCAGCCCCAGAAACTTCTCGAATCATCAGAGAAGACTTCTATGTCGACGACCTACTCACAGGCGCCGACACCCTAGAACAGGCGCGACTCCTTTGTGCCGATCTCCACAAGGTTTTAAGTTCAGGTTGCTTCAAGCTGCGAAAATGGATCTCCAATGATCCCGCAGTCCTTCAAGATATCTGCCCACTTGATATCCACCCTGGTATTCTGTACCTCGGATCTCATGAGCACACCAGTACCTTATGTTTAACCTGGCACTTCCACAACGACCACCTGATATATTCTATATCAGCCTACACAGGCGGAAGGGTGACCAAACGTGCCATCCTCTCCGAGATTTCCCAGATATTTGACCCACTAGGTCTCTTGGCAACGTGCATCATCACTGCCAAGGTCATTTTGCAACAATTATGGTTGGAAAAGCTGTCCTGGGATGATCAAGTCCCTAACAGCATCCAAAATAAGTGGAATTCCTACCGTAGGGAGCTTATTCTTCTCAATGAGCTCAAGATTCCGCGCCATGTCCTCGCAAAAGGGCATACCGAAGTTCAGCTTTATGGTTTCTGCGACGCTTCCGTTACCGCATACGGAGCTGCAATTTACTTGCGCTCCAATAGCCAGGAAGGAGAAACACATTCCTACCTTTTGTGTGCAAAATCGAAAGTCGCACCGTTAAAGCCCCTCACTATACCCAAGCTTGAATTGTGCGGAGCAGTTCTTCTTGCCAAGCTCTCACATCAAGCTCTGAAAGCACTAAACATGACAATAAGTCGCTGTGTCTTATGGACCGACTCTACCATTGTTTTGGGCTGGCTAAAAACTAAGCCCAATCTCCTAAAGACCTTCGTCTGCAACCGTGTTGTCGACATACAGGAGCTAACTCCTAATACTGAGTGGCGTCACGTCCCCACCAAATCTAACCCTGCTGATCTGATTTCAAGAGGTTTTTCGCCCCAGCATCTGAATGACTCAGGCCTTTGGTGGAACGGTCCTGACTTTCTTCTCAAGGATGAGATCTCCTGGCCCGTCTCCAATACCACAAAGCCATGCCTCCCTGAACTAAAAAGGGAAACGCATTGTCTTGCAATAGCTACTCCCGCGAATCAATTTCCTCTCACTGAGTTTTCTCAGCTCACTCGTTTAGAAAGGGTCACTGCTTATTGCAGACGTTTTCTAAATAATTGCCGTGCTCCCAAGATCGAACGCGTCTTTAGTTACCTTATTCCAAAGGAGCTCCAAGAAGCCCTTATCTCCCTGGTTAAAATCTCGCAATCGGACTCTTACCCTGAAGAGCTCAAGTTGCTGAGCAAACACCAGCCTGTAAGAAACTTTAGTCCATTGAGGAAACTCAACCCGTTCCTAGACCCTGATGGAGTAATACGAGTCGGAGGGAGACTCCGAAACTCCCAATACTCGTTCAGCAAGAAATTCCCGATGGTAATTTCTGGTAAACACCATTTAGCAAAACTTCTTGTTACAAGAGAGCATCTACGCCTGCTCCACGCGGGCACCCAATTGTTACTCTCCATAATCCGAGAAAGATTCTGGATCATCTCTGCCAGAAATCTTGTCAGACAGGTAGTCCACCAGTGCGTAAGGTGCTATCGATTTTCGCCGCAAATTACTAAACCGATCATGGGCGACCTCCCCACTGAACGCATTGACCCATCACCACCTTTCCGAATAACCGGTGTTGACTATGCAGGTCCCATCATGATCAAAGACCGTAAGGGTCGTGGTTGCAAAAGCACCAAAGCATACATATGCCTCTTCATATGTTTTGTAACTAAGGCAGTGCACCTCGAGTTGGCCACTAGCCTTTCCGCAGACTGTTTCATTTTTGCCCTCAGGCGGTTCATAGGTCGACGAGGCAAACCCGCCCATATCTATTCAGATAACGGCACAAACTTCGTGGGTGCTAATTCCGAGCTGCGCGAATTAGGACTATTGCTCAAGGAGCAAAATGCTGCCATTGCTCAGTCCACTGTGAGTGAGGGAATCAGCTGGCATTTCATTCCCGCGTACAGTCCGCACTTTGGCGGCCAGTGGGAAGCAGGAATAAAGTCCTGCAAGTACCATTTAAAACGAGTTATGGGTAACGCGCTTCTTACTTATGAAGAACTTTGCACTTTACTGATACAGGTAGAAGCTATTCTTAACTCCCGGCCGTTAGCTCCTCTCTCATCCGACCCTAACGACCTTGAGCCCCTTACTCCTGCCCATTTTTTGGTTGGACGAACACTGACGACAATCCCAGATCCAGACTTACAAGAGATACCTGCATCTCGTTTGAATATTTATCAGCGAGTTCAACAACTTAAACAACAACTGTGGTCCCGTTGGAGCAAAGAATACATAGCAGAACTGCAGCTACGCTCGAAGTGGCATTTGCACCATTCAGACCTGCGTGTAGGAGCTATGGTCCTCATAAAGGAGGACCACTTGCCTCCCCTGCAATGGAAGTTGGGCCGAGTTGTACAACTCCACCCCGGCCAAGATGGGATAGCCAGAGTAGCCTCCATCGACACTACCAATGGGGTCACCCGACGCTCATTTAGCAAGATATGCCCACTTCCCGTGGACACTTAAGTTAGTGCGCGAGTGAAAAGGGCCTTTCCGTATTTTATTTTACCGTTCGTTGTATTTGTGCATTTTTAAATGATTTAGACTGACCATGCTTTCATGTTTATTTAATTGATAATTCCTGTTTAGCTATTTTGTTGAAAGTGTTTCAACCCTTTCAAGGCGGGGGGCATGTTACCGCCATTTTATGTATATTACCGCTTTTATGTATTTATTTTGTGCAAACTGTATTTTCCCCCCTATTATTAGTTGTTAGAGCGTAACGCTGCGAAGAAGCGGCATTACGGCCAAAGACGTTCGATATAAAAGACATAATCTTTGCTGTACACGATTTACAGTCCACTATTTTCATTAAACCTTATAAACAAAGTACAACCGTTTTTAATTTAAACTTCCGTACAACAACGTTTTTAAAACTACATGGTAGAAAACATATGTGAACAAAACCGGCGAAAATGTGTATTCGTAGGAAAACTATTCTGAAACGCATATAACGCAACTTAAAGACAAATCTGGAAATAGAACAGAGGACGGAGACGAAATAGTTACTCAAAGTCACCTAGAACTTTTACAAAGACCTATGCGAAACAAAAGATAACATCCAAGCAAACGTGGTCTAGAACGATAAACGAATACAGAACGTAAACTCAGAAGACAAACCAGAGATTGAAGTGGGAGAATTGGATCTAGCACTAGTGCAGATGAAGCACAACAAAGCGCCCGGTGATTTACTTCCAGGAATGCTAAAAGAGTGCTGTTTAGAAATGAAACCAAAAGACGTTCTTTTAACAGCGATAGTGACCGTGGAAATCTTCGAATTTATTTATATCGTTTTATATTTACGTTAAACACGACTTTAATTAAAGACATTTAAACGTGAGAATACAAGCCTATACCATTAACAAAGCGTAGGAGATTTAAATGTAATCCATTAATCTTAATTAATTTTTTGTCTCACTCTGTTTCTTTAAATACCTTTATGTGCTCTGGGGTCGTGTAAAGAATTTTGGGGAGATTATACCTCTTTGAAATACATCTCGGTTTATCGAGATCTTATTCGTCTTAGTTATCTTGGTCTATTTTAAAGCAGAAAGTGGCAGTTAAACTGAAAACGTTGTAAAGTAGGTAATGATTTATTTAAAACATTACAACTACATGTGAAATCGGAACGAAAAATTAATACTAATATCGTGTATTGCCACCTCTTTTTTGTATTATGGCTCTCATCCTTCTTTGCATTTAGCATTTATAGATGATCTATTTACTGATGTCTCTTTATGGGTTTCCTAAACAATTCCTCCCTAAAACATTATTGAGCCCTCACCAAAAGGTATACGTGGAGAAAAACTACACTAAGAAAATCTCTCCCCAAGCCGTCTGCGTGCCCGTTCACGTCAATCCAGTAATTGTGAGCTTATTCATGTCTCACCCGAGAATAAAACTCGCTTCCATTGCCCAAAAGTTCATTCTACATGTTCCCGTGCAAACTTTAAATTGGCAACTCGATTGCGTCTGATAAGAAGAGGACCAGTTGAGGGTTGCCTGCTGTCTGCTGATTCTCTTAATTTTTCTCGTAAAGTTTGGGTAGAAATTTGTACATTTCGTACTTGCTTCACTTGTTCTAATTGGTAAGCAACCCATTTCCCAGTGTGTATTGTTTCAAAAGCGGTACTTTTACGAGAACGGTCTTGTTCTTGCCTTCTTTTGTAAGAACATGCCTCCCGAAATCGTTTTAATACACTGTTTATTAAAGAATGGTCTAGCCGCATAATGTTGAGGATGTCGTCTTCAATCAACAAAATAATCTTACAGGACCAAACCCTGACAATAGACAAAAGTAAAAAAAACAATAGAAATAGCTGAGAAAACCTGTTTCGATCTTGTTATTGGCGTCTTAGATCAATAAATAAAATCAGAATCGACATGGTTAATTCAACAATACATTTGAAAAAGACAGTGACGCGTTAATTGTGTCCAGGAGTGCATTTTCTATATACCGCGAATACAAACTATTTTCACTCATGGAAGAGGTCTTTATCGAGACAAAAAATAATCGGAATAGTAAATAATTTTTAAAGGCCTTATTTATCATGGACGAAATAGGTACATATTTGTTAGAAAAACCAATCAAGGGAATCCTGAACATGAAAAGGAAAATATGAAACTTTAATCGGGTTTGTACATAATTATCGACAGCAACTATTTACTTATTTTGTCATGAAACCCATATTAGATCTCTGTGAACTTAGCAACCAGAAGTGGCAACCGATTTTACGAAGTTTGCCGAATACCACAGAAATACTAAAAATAGTAGAGTGCCCATTACTATACATAACCACCCGGTCTAATACAATCGATCCCTTGTATACATAGCATACGAACCATTTTTTCAAACAATACACAAAATGCTTTACATCTGGTAGGTCAATAAACACATGATAACTTATTAATATAACATTCTACATACATTCATATAATACGAAAACACATAAAAATATATACAGTGTGGTACAAAAGTATGGAACAAATTCAATATCTACTGAAATAATTGTTTTTTGGAAAAACGCTCGGACAGGTATAGCGATTTAAATTACGGTGCATATTTTAAGAGGAATCGAATTTTTTTTGCGACAGTCATTTTTCTACGGTGACGTTATCGCCCTTTTTTTTAAATAGGAACTTGCATATTTGACAATTGCAGTAGATAGTCATTTTTTTTCTCTTTCTAACCGTGCAAAAGTTTTATACCCTCACATAAGATTTTTTTTGAAAATGCCAAAATCGACTTTTTCGTAGAAGGTTGAAATTCGGATTAGGGGGTAATGAGACCCTCCTAATGACGTTTCCGTGGTCGGTTGTCCCTTAGCGTGCGTAATTTCGAAGATACGGCCGTTCCCACCTATCAAAAGTGGTGGGGGAAATTTTTTAAAACCCGTTTTTTCGTGTCCGGCGGGGTCGCTTTGGGGTACTAGACCCAGCTCACGTTCCGCATGGGTGGGATAACAATAGACACGTATACGAAAAATCGACCCTGCCATTCGGGCATTTCCAATCCAAAATGTTTCGGATAAAAAATTGTTGTCTCCTAAATCGACCCCTCTCTTTCCGAATCCCCAAAGCGACCCCGCCGGACACGAAAAAACGGGTTCTAAAAAATTTCCCCCACCACTTTTGATATGTGGGAACGGCCGTATCTTCGAAATTACGCACGCTAAGGGACAACCGACCACGGAAACGTCATTAGGAGGGTCTCATTACCCCCTAATCCGAATTTCAACCTTTTACGAAAAAGTCGATTTTGGCATTTTCGAAGGACCATATCTCAAAAAAAATCTTATGTGAGGTTATAAAAGTTTTGCACGGTTAGAAAGAGAAAAAAAAGGACTATCTACTGCAATTGTCAAATATGCAAGTTCCTATTTAAAAAAAAGGACGATAACGTCACCGTAGAAAAATGACTGTCGCAAAAAAAATTCGATTCCTCTTAAAATATGCACCGTAATTTAAATCGCTATACGTGTCCGAGCGTTTTTCCAAAAAACAATTATTTCAGTAGATATTGAATTTGTTCCATACTTTTGTACCACACTGTATAAATACAAGTATAACGACAAAATCAATTATATAACAAATAAAACAAATAAAACAAACAATACGTGCAATATATCACAGAAAAAACACCACCGGCTGTAGTTTATGTATTCGTCAATGCTGTAGAATGCATTATTACTTAAAAATAAATTTAAGTTTCTTTTAAATGTAAAAAAAAGTTCATATTTTTTAAATTCACGGGCAGTGCATTATACAGCATAACACAGTTGTAGTATGGTGATTCCCTATACATCGAAGTTCTGTGTGCAGGAATTAATAATAAGTCGCTGAACCTAGTGTGGTGGTTATGTGTACCCCCCACTGTATGAAATAACTGCATATTTTGCTTCACATATAGTAAACATCGAAAAATATAAATAAAGGGGAAAGTCAATATTCGATTTTTAATGAAAACGGTCTTGCAAGATTCTCTGCATTTTAAATTAAAAACCTTACTCCAAATAATTATATTGTATGACACATAAGAATATGCTAGAGCATAGTATACATCTAACAATCCAGAGTTATCGAGAGTGCTTTGTAATTGTAATATTGCATAGTAAGCTCTGGTCAATTGTTTACTCACAAAACTGATGTGATCCAACCATGTTAATTTTGGGTCAATTTTAGTGCCAAGGAATTTTCCGGTGTACGAAAATACGATATCATTCCAAGAGGGTAAGTTTGGAATTCCTTTCTTAATATGACAATTTATAAACGCCGTTTTATTACCGTTTAGTACTAATTTATTTCTTTGGCACGAAGCAGTCATGTCATCGATAACTAAATTAATTTGAGTTTTTAACTTTTCAAGATTCGGAGCAGAGATTGTGATGGTTGTATCGTCAGCATACATAACTGTACGTCCCCCCTTTATGCAATTGGGGAGATCATTAATAAATAAAGTATACAAAAGAGGGCCCAGTACAGATCCCTGTGGCACTCCTAGCTCAACGTCTTTAATTTGAGAATAGTAGTCTTTGTACTTTACCCTTAATTTTCTACCACTCATGTACGATTTAATCCATTGCAATATACATCCACGGATGCCCATAGATGATAATTTTGTAACTAATATATCGTTAGAAACAGAATCAAAGGCTTTTGTCAAATCAAACATAATTGTGACTACGAAATTACCTCTATCAATTTCTCCGTAGACATAATCCAGCTGTTTCGGTGGATTTACCCCTTAGAAATCCATGTTGACTAGATAATATCATACTGCAAGAGGAACTGTAAGAGTAGGTTTGATATTAGTTTTTCAAAAATTTTTGAAATTACACTTATAATAGATATTTGCCTATAGTTATCAATGTCATTTTTATTACCTTTTTTTGCATATAGGGGTAATATTAGCAACCTTTAGAAGATCCGGAAAAGTACCTGCTTGAATAGAGCAGTTAATGATTTGGACTAAAGGCTGAATTATTTCAGGGGCAATATGTTTTATTACATCACTTGAGAGTTCGTCAAAACCTGCGGATTTTTTGTTTCTTAAGTCATTAATGGTATTAAGGAGTTCATTTTGGTCAACTGGATAAAAGTATACAGACTGTGAAACTTTACAATTATATTCAGAACATGGTAAAGAAAGATTTAAACCAAAATAGTTAAAAATAGTGTTCGAAGCAATTTCAGAAAAATGTTGTGCAAATAGTTCCACTACGAGCTTTTTGTCATTAATTAGATCACCATTAATATTAAGAGTAATATCGTTATCACTACTGCTTGATCTTCCTAATTTACGATTTACTATATTCCAGGTTGTTTTACTAATTTTACTTGCAAAGTAGGCTTTTTCAACTGATTTAATTTCTTTTTTATATTGTTTAAGACGATATGCATATAAATCTCTCACTTCAGGAGTATTTATCTCCTTACTCAACCAAAATAAGTTTTTTATGCGATTACTTTCAAGGTTTATATCACGAGTAACCCAACCTTTACCTGAATATCCCTTATTGTTCACGTATCTTACTCGTTTCGTGGGACAACATTCATTAAAATAATACAGAATATTATTTCTAAGATTTTGAAAAGCATCATTTCTGTTTAGGTTATCGACATCAGACCAGTTGCAGTTCGCCAGCTTATTTTTAAGCTGGTTTACACCTTTTCGGGTAATTTGTTTTTTGTATGAAGGCAATTTTGAAGTTTTACCAAAGAGAGGAGATGTAAATTCAATTGACATGATATGAGCAAAGTGGTCTGCGATCAATGGATTAACTACTTGTAATTTATACCAATTTTGTGGAAGTGAAGATACCATGTAATCTATACACGTTCAGCTAGTGTGGCCATTTTTATTAGTTTGAACTCTTGTTGGTGAGGTTACTATGCAAGCTAAATTAAACAAATCAAAAATATCGCTTAATGAATCTGAGTTTTTAGAATTTCCAAAGTAGTTGATATTAAAATCTCCACATAATATCATATAATTAGATTTATTAGATGCAAACCTTAAGGCAGACATTAAGTTATTAAAGAAAACGTTTACATCGCCATTTGGCGGACGATACACAGTACATATAATAACTTTTTTGTTATTAATAGATACGCAAACACCACACATTTCAATATGACATTCTATAGATAACTGCTCAAACAGATCAATATTTTCAATAATAATTTTACTATTAGCCAGTATTAGTGAACCCATGTTCGTTACTTTTTCTAGTGAAGCAAGATACCAGTTTAAAGTTTTCTAAATAAAAGTTATTTTTATTATTTTCATTTAACCAATGTTCCGATATACAGAGAATATCAGCACCATAGTCCGTAACAAAAATTTCAAGTTGGTCAGTCTTATTTATTATACTATGCACATTAACGTGGGAAATTTTCAAGATATTGTTACACGTGTTACTACAATAAACAAAATTTTTATTGATATTATTGGTCTTACGTGTATTAGGTCTTCTCGTCGAGACATTTAAAAATCCTCACTAACATCTTCTAAATTTATATCTGAATTCATAGGCAGGAATGATTGATGATCGTCGTTGTAATCAGTTTGCGTATGCCTATCATTGTCATTTTGTTCCACTGTGAATTTTACATTTTCTTGTAATTTAATTCGGACCAAGTTACTAAAATTAATATATTTTCCTTTAGGAGTAGTACCTTCGTAAACATTTTCGAGGGTTACAACCGAAGTAATTAATTCACACAGCGTTTTACTCAAGAAAAATGTGCCTGTTTTATTTAGAATTTAGATGCAATCCATGTGACGTAAAGTTACTTGCACTCAAAATTTTGTTTATTTCTACATAATGTACGTTTTCGTTATTCGACCAAACATGGCGAATAGCTTGAAATAATTTTTGATTAAATTCGGCAATAAAATTATTAAGAACACTACGCCCATGCCAGAAAGGAACAGACACTACAATAATATTTGTATGATGTAATTTATTTAAAATCTCAAACATCTCGTCAGTATACAGCTTCTGTGTACTTCTGGTATCATTGCTGCCTGCCGTAATGATAACAAAATCATAACTATTAACTATTGTTATGAAAAACGTTCTGAAAAGATCGCAACTTTGCGACGCAGCAAATGGACGTCACTTGCTTGATATAATTTTCCGTAAATAGGTTAAAAGAATCTCCAAAAACCAGAGTTAATATTCCGTTATTAAAATAAATTGAAGATTTAAATATAAAGTTGTTTCTATTATTGTAAATCCGTTCGATTCTTTTGCGTCACCCTGTACAAAACTATGTGTGCCTTTTGGTTAAAATTCAGATTACAATTATTTCAATTTAATCAGTGTAGTAGCCAATAAGGAAACACAGTTAAACATGAATAGAATTATTGTATAGATAATTCTAAAGTTTCAGTGGTTTATGTACGAACAAATAAATATGGGCATTTGTTTTTGTTTTTTAGTAGATACTAGAAAACTACTAAAATAAATAAAATATAATTTACGTAGTGCTACGCTACAGAATAGGTTTGTGCTTTTTAAAGAAATACTCTGCACCTTTGGTTGCCTATTTTCTTTGATTGCATAGCTGGATATACTTCTTTTGATGTAGCACTGCCGGTTTGTTTTGAATAAACTCTTCTTAATAATCTCGTATTTTCATATGTAGTTTTAATTTAGTAGGGTCAAGTGGGGTAATAATGAGACAATTTTTAAATCTTTTGAGTTTTTGAGTGTAAAGTATTGAGCAAATAAATTGAAACAAAGGGTAACATATGTAATAAAGGTGGCTCTTTCGTATAGCTTCTTTTAAATTGAGGTAGCATACAACTTTATCATGTGAAAGTGTATAACTTCTGTCTCATTTTTGCCTCTAAAATAGGGTAAAAAAGAGACAGCTCTGTTGAAAAATGAGACACCCATGTAACTCCATCTAAAACGAATTTAGACTGAATAGAGGGCAAAAATAAGACATGGCAGTAAAAAAGTAAGCCAGAAAAAAATGTTCAATTTTTTATCCATAGCATAAATTAATTTTCTAAGACATTAAATATGGTTTTACTAAATAACTCAAGAAAATTCTGAGAATATCAGTAAAAACTAAAAGGAAATCTGTTAACTGAACTTACAACACTAACACATGAACAAAATAATGGGTACTTCTAATTAATACACTAGAAATTCACTTAAATCTATTGGAAACACATACTGCAGAGACGCCCTTGCTGTACAACAGAATTTGGGGGAGGTGGTTTTAGTACAACATCACCTTTAAGTACATCATCTAATTGTTATTTCTCCGGATAAATGAATCGGCTGCCTTTACGTTGTAAATATGTTACTACAAAGTCGTCTGTTTCAACTGATAGCACATGGGCTACATAATGAACCACTCTTTTCTACAAAGTTTGAATGGCGCAAATGAAAGTTTTCTGGATTCATTTTACAGTGTTCTATTGTACATTTTTTTCAGTGAACTTCTATCACTGTAAGATGAAATGCTATACGGTTTTGTAACAAATAAGCTCTGCTTTTTTAAATACAATAATAATTATTAACGAATGTGTTAAATTAATATTTTTTTATCTACTGTCTTATTTTTTACCAACGTTTTCTACTGTCTCACTTTTACACCACTTAACCCTATGTGTTTCTAATTTCAACTCACTATACATTTAAATAACTTGCTTATTATAATTTTAATTGTTATTTTAGGGTGGATTTTATACGACGGATAATATTTGCATCACGCAGTTATACATCAAAAACTGGGTAACAAATTATACAGTGTGTCCCAGGATTGATGTTACAATAGATGCGATGGACTAAAAATGTTTGAATTTTATTTTAAGATTGTGGAATTAAGCCCAGCTTGGTTTGAAGAGAATTTTAAGAATATTTTCAGTTTTTGAAAAACAAGTCGGCCTTGACATTGAAGCGAAAACTATTTTCTTTTCAGGTAAAATACACTTTTTGTTTATGATACGGCAAAAGTTTACTAAGAAAAGTTGTTCAGAATGAGAAATTATGGTCATATACAAAATTTCAGGAATATCTACGTACTTTGATTAAACCATCATTTTTTAGATTAAACAAAATAAATTGTAGTTATTCAAAATTTTATTTATAGATCATTGAACGAAACCAATAGTATTTAAGAGAAATTTAACTTATGAAACGTAATAATGACATTAATCTACAAGAAATTATTTATTCCACGTAACTGCCAGGAGGCCATGAAAAGACCATCGTTGACTAATCTTCCTGAAATTTTGTATAGGACCATAATTTCTCATTCTGACCAACTTTCCGTAGTAAAATTTTGCCGTATCATGAACAAAAAGGGTACTTTACCTGAAAAGAAAACAGTTTTTCAAAAACTGAAAATATTCTTAAAATTCTCTTCAAACCAAGCAGGGCTTAATTCCACAATCTTAAAATAAAATTCAAAAATTTTTAGTCCATCGCACCTATTGTAACATCAATCCTGGGACACACTGTATATCAGTTTTATACTCACACCCACAGTTTTTGAAGAATTGTTAATTACAGTTTTATAAACTTAGTAGGTAAGTTATGTGGTAACGATGCAATCAAAGTTTTTTTTAAGGTATCACGGCCCGTCTATCTTTTGAGTTCGGGAAGCACTGTAGCCTAAAAGGCTTATTGTGTATACCCTGATTTGTTGATCACACCCATTTGGTGATCTTTGTTCCTGTATCAAGAGATTGTAACCCCCTAAATGGGGTTTGTACTTGCTCCAGGTAGCTGAGTCGAAGACGAGGTTGTTTGTAACTATAATAAAGTCCACACAGAGGTTTCGGTAAAAATTGTTTAATGCTTTAAGAAATTATAAGGTCATTCTGATAAATACTGGTAAATAAACTAAATACAATTATAAAGGACCAGGTACAACTTTGACTAACACACAATAAATAAAACCTAATTAATAAATGAAAATATACCTAAGAATTAACCTATACTAGAAATAATAATGTAATTCTGAAACTTCAAATAAAAATTAATTGTACAAAATAACTATATCGGGTTTTCCACCCAACTTGTAGTTCCGTTTTCCTCCGCTAGAGACCGCTGGGTTCGTGTTGTACCGGCGAAGCTGACGGCTTGGCAGCTCACAGCGCAGGTTAGTCTTACGACGGGGAATCAGCGCACGGCGGCTAACGTTCCTAATGGCGGTGTTGATCGAGCGTGCTATCTTACTAAACAAAGAGAAACTGAAACGGATTAAATAATTAATGTGTCGGTGTCGGAGGGTTTGGATTCTTTCGTTCTTGCTGTCACTAGGTAACCTGCGGCGTTGTGCAGGATTCACGTCCTCCACGCTATTGGCAAATAATGTGAGTAAAACCTCTTATTAGTATTGGTTTATTACGGTGGTTCGTTACTGGTGCAGTGATGAATTCGAATTATCGAATGAGTCCTCGGCGTGGGTAATTTGGGGTTAAATTAGGGTTGTGGAATTAGCGGGCTTACAGGCCTGCTGTCAGGTGGGTTAGAATAACGGGCTTACAGCACCGCGTTCGGGATTTGCGTTAGCGTGCTCTCGGCTCCGCTTGCACTGGAAGGAAGGAAGGACTGGATGTTAGCGGGCTTGCAGCGCCGCAGTGGGGAAAGGTTCGGGGTAAATTTGGAATGAATTCGGTCGGTGTTTCGGTGGGTTAAAGTCGGGTTTTAGAATTAGCGGGCTTACAGCCCTGCTGTCAGGTGGGTTAGAATAACGGGCTTACAGCAGACGTCCGTCCTGCAGAAACAGCGATACCCGTTGTCGTCCTGTGCGCTTCCTTGTCTTCCGGATCCATCCAGAGGCTGGGGCTGCCGGGCAATTCCGTATCGGCCTAGCATCGGGCCGAGCCACCTCCATGGGCTCTGGGATGCTTATCACGGGATCTTCTGCCTCAGGCTCGGGAATCCGGGCTTCCACGGAGTCGATCTGGTTCAGCGGTTTGATGCCATCGGGGCATATCCAGGTGGGAATGTCACAGGGGGTTCCGTCTAGCTTCCATGGCAGCTCGGCGGTCCCCAGAAGATGGCGGCGTATGATTGGGGATGGCGTCCTCGGGGTAACCGGTAGGCCTTCCGGGGTTTTCGGTTACGGTGAATGATATTCCTCGACCTGACCCGTTACTTTTCTAGAGGACACAGGGGACTGCCCAAACAGGAGTTCCATTCTTCTGGCCAAATATTCGCCGGGAGACTGTGGCTTCGGTGGCTTCTTCCCAGCAGCGGGCGGTGTCGCAGGTAACGGTGACTGCATCTTTGGTACCGGGCTCCACTGGAACATAAGAGCTTTCCCTGTCCAGGGTCGGACCTTCCTGGTTCCTCGTCTCTGGTTTCTGGCTTTGATTGGTGCCATGCTGTCTTTGAAGTCGGACTGGTAGGGACTAGTTGCTGGAGCGGCTGCTCACCCCTTTATACCCGCTCGGTATCGGATTAGTCCCTCCGGTAAGCTGGTCAGGTATCTGAGAAGGGAAACTAACATTAAAGTATTTTAGGGTGATAGCTCTGGTGCGCAACTAGCCAATTATCTGGTAATGGCGTAGGGAAGCTGCTGTTCGTGGGCGTTACTTACCCGACTCCTCTGCGAAACTGATGTTCGTCGCTTGGCGCTAACGCCGCAGGGTCCCCCGTCGCACCCAACCAACCACCCGCGGTGCGTTACGGAGTCGGGGTCTGGAGATCTTCGTGGGCTGGCTTGATGTCCTTTACATGGACTCTCCCGAGGCTCTTATTCCTGGCCACGTCCCTCAGTACCACGATGACTGGAGATACTATCTTCTGGACTTCATAGGGACCGATGGATTTCGGGGCCAATTTAGCGGAAAACCCCTTTTGGGCGTCGGACAGCTCTCGATTTCGTTTGTATACCAGGTCACTCACTCGCGGTCGGTAAGCCCTTCGCCGTAAATTGTAGTGGTGATTCTGTTGGGCGAAGGCGTTCGCCAGGTTCTGTCGTACAATTTCCTGTAGGTCTTGCAGCTTTTGCAATTGCTGGACGTATTCATTAGGCCGTGGTTCGGGTACGTCTCCCTCTATTTCACCGTCTGTACGGGCTCGAACTGAGTTTGGCGGTAACATTTCTCTCCCTAAATTGTGTAGAGCCGGGGTAAATCCTGTGGACTCATGGACGGCGGTGTTGAGCCCGAAGTTCACCTCGGACAACCACGCGTCCCACTTATTTTGGTCGCTCCCAGCTAATTGTGACACTATTTTGCCAATGACCTTATTGGTCCGTTCCACAGGGTTCGCCTGGGGGGTGTACGGAGGGGTTAGCTGGTATTTAATACCCAATTCGCTGGTCATCAGGTCGAAGTCCTTATTCAAAAATAGGGGTCCATTGTCCGACACTATGACTCTCGGAGTACCGAAGCGGTACAGGATTTTCTCTCTAAAGCTTTGGTTTCCTAGGAAGCGGTGCCGTCATTTAGCGGCCGTAAAAGTACGGTGGCTGACGTCACGAAAAACGGTGTCGTGTTTTTTAAGCGAAGTGTTTTCCAAAAGAGCGGTAGCGCACACCCAACGTAATAGAGCGGTGCCGTCTCATCTGAAGCGGTGGGCCAGTACGGTACGAATCAGTTCAGCAACGTTTTTTGGCGGTGTGTCTTGTGTATATAGTCCAGTCAAAATAGACATAACAGTTCGGAATAATTCGCAACGGCCGTATTTTTTCACCGTTTTTCTGACGTCACCCACCGTATTTTTACGGCCGTTAAATGGCGGCACCGCTTCCTAGGAAACCAAAGCTTTAGTGCCTTGAGAACGGCCATGGCGGTGGCCTTTCTAAGCGGGTGTAGCTCCACCTATGTTGTGAATCGATCCTGAAACACCAACAAATATGTGTTTCCCAGGGAGGATCGTGTCAGCGGTCCTATCAGGTCGGTGCTGATCACTTCCCAGGGTCCCTGAACCCGGGACCAGCACATCTTGCCGGCTGGTTGTTGCTGGGACGCCTTGTATTCCTGGAATAACCTACACGAACGAACGTACCTGACTATGTCCTTCTTCATACCCGGCCAGTAATAATGCTGTCGGACCTTTGCCATGGTTTTGTTGCTACCCAGGTGTCCCACCGTCGGGGAGTCATGGCATTCTCTCAGTACTTCGGTTTTCCGGGCTTTCCGTACGCATAGTTTCCAATCTACATGGAATCCAGCTGCGATGTCCTCGCCGATGCTTGGGAAGCTTCGTAACAACTCCCCGTTTTCTACCCTAAACTGGTCGTAATCCTCGGGATCCTTCCCAACCCGCTGGACCATTCGGTCGGTCCAGTCGGTTTCCTCTTCTGGTCGGTGGGCGGCCACTGGCGTCGCCTCTGCGAAGTCGGTGGGACTCGGCGGGATGTGTCGGGAGAGGGTGTAGGCTACGTGATTCAGGGCCCCCTTCCTATAGGTCACTTCGAAGTCATACTGTTGTAGCTCCAGCGCCCATCGGGCCAACCTTCCGGACGGATTCGGGAAGTTCTGTAGCCATTTCAAACTTCGGTGATGGGTGATAACGGTGAAGTGGTATCTTTCTACGTACCCCTTGAACTTCTTGACCGCGAAGATCACGGCTAGACACTCCTTTTCCGTGGTCGAGTAATTCTTCTCCGCCGGAGTCAGGGAACGACTGGCGTAGGCGATGACTCTCTCTTCGCCTCCTTGCCCCTGGGTAAGAACGGCCCCAAGCCCGGTATCACTAGCATCTGTCTGTAGTACAAACGGCGTCCTAAAATCGGGACAAGCTAGAATAGGAGCGGAGGTCAGGTCCTTCTTTAATTCTTGGATGGCTTGGTTCTGCTTGTCCGTCCAATGAAATGGTGTCTTTTTCTTTACCAGCTCGTTCAACGGGGCGGCGATGGCGGAAAACGGAAGTATGAACTTGCGGTACCACGAAGCCATGCCGAGAAATCTCCTCACCGCTTTGGGATTGGTCGGTACTTCGATCTTTCGGATGGCTTCCACTTTTTCCAGATCGGTATGTATCCCCCTCCGGTTAACCATGTGCCCTAAATATTTTAATTCGGTTTGACAGAACTAAAATTTTTCTGGATGTAGCCGTAACGCAGCCTCTCGTAACCGTCTCAAGACTTCACGCGGGTTCTCCAGGTGTTCCTCTAAGGTATTACCTACTACAATGATTTCGTCCAGGTAGCCGAAAGCCTTGGGTTCTAAAACGGGTTCGATGATTTTATCCAGGAACCGCTGAAACGTGGCAGGTGCAGAATGGAGTCCGAAAGGAAGCACGGTAAATTGAAATAGTCCTCTACCTGGGACGGTAAAGGCGGTTATAGGTCTGCTCTCCTTTTCCAGACTGATCTGCCAATATCCCTGTTTCAGGTCTAACGTGCTGATGTACCTGGCCCCCCTTAGTTTATTCAGGATACCGTCTACAAAGGGAATGGGATATGCATCTGCTTTGGATATTTGATTTACCTTCCGGAAGTCGATACAAAACCGGCATTTCCTTGAGGGCTTCTTGATCAACACCACCGGGGAGCTGAAAGGGCTGGATGAGGGCTCAATGATTTCATCCGCCAACATGGCGTCCACCTCGTCGTCGATAAGGGCCTGCATGGCCGGGTTGCGGGGATAATATCGCTGTTTAATGGGTTGCGCGCCGTCCTTCAGTAGAATCCGGTGCTCCACCAACGTGGTAGGGCCTTTGATGCCCGCGAACTTTGGTAACTCGTGCCCTAGAAACTCCTGTAGTCTCACCGCATGGAGTTTGGATAACTCGTAGAGTCCTCCCAACTGTTCCCCGCTGTCGTTGGCCACGAGGGGCATCATTACACCCTTCAACCTCACTTGCTGAAGGGCCGGTGCTATTTGTGCCTCACCTGCCTGTAGGAAATCTAATCCTAGTACAATGTCCGTGGCTAAGGTGGGGAGGCAGCTGGCCTCCAACGAGAGTGACACCCCGTTTGCGATGATCGGTATTTGATAGACCCCCGTGGCTTGCACGAGACTCCCATCGGCCAACTGTACTCGAGTTTTGTTGGTCCTGTCGCATCGGACTCCTCGTCGATGGAGGTGCTCCTGGACCCGTTGACTGATGTACGAGCGGGCAGCTCCGGTATCCACGAGACCTTTGAAGGTCGTACCTTCGACGTTCACCATCAAGAATAACCGGGGGTCCAAGGTGGCTACGGGTTTGTTATCTATTTTGGGTACACAAAATTCTCTTACCCGGGTTATCCATGCTTTCCAATCTTCGGTCTTCTCTATATTGGGGAAGGTCTTGGTCGCCCTTAGACAGGAGAGCCTCCATTTTCTCGTCGGGCGGTGGCGTTTCCCGGCCGCTTACGTGGACAATCCCTGGTGAAGACGCCGTCCTTCCCACAATAGGAACAGAAGAGCTTCCGGGGGCCCTGGCACCTCTGGCGAAAATTGCCTCTTTGTCCGCAGCGCCAGCACCTGTCCTCTCTGATGTAGCTGCTCCCCTTCTGGTCTGGTCGGCCGGCGGATTCCTTCGGGGTGGTTATTGCCGAGGCAGGGGGCGTACTCACAAGAGGTTTCCTTTTCCACTTGCTCGGGTTATAGGCCGTCTCGACGGCGTAGGCTTCGCTCGGGTTGGGTGGTGGACGGTACATGGAGCTTTCCACCTGGAGTGCTTCAAACTCTTCCGCTAGGGCCACCAGCTCGGGTAGGTTTTTAAAATCTCTTCGTCGAGCGTAGAGTTTATACTCGGGCCTAAGGTTCTCATATATTCTCTCCAGTTGGTGATCTGTATTCGTGTTTCCAGAGCGTCGCAACAGCGTCTGTAAGTCGGTTACGTAGTTAACCACTCTTTCTTTGTCCCCTTGGGTCCGCCAAAACCGGGGCCGGGGTGGCATGAAGCGGCTTTTGAAACTTGCCGTGAACTGGTCCCAGGAGTTTCATTCGGCCTTGTTATTCCTGTACCACAGGAGGGCCTTGTCTTTGAGGAGCTCTGGTAAGGCGGTAAGTATACCTGCCTCCTCGAGTTTATAACACGTTTTAAGTTCGTCAACTTTTTCCAGGAATGATATGGGGTCGGAAGTGCCATCGAACTTGACACCCCACTTGCGGATCATGTTGCAGGTTTCTGCCATCTTCGGTGGTGGCGTTGCATCCTCCATTGCTGTTTGTGCTGCTTGGACGTTCTTCCTGCTTTTTATAAACCCGGCGATTCGGGTTTGAAGCTCTTGGACGGTTCCGGTCTCTGGTAGTCGGTAGCTTCTAGCTACGGTTCGTAATTCGCCGCCCTTTAATTTGTAGATCCATGAAGTTAAAGTTCCGTTTTCTTCTGTTGCAGGTCCGGGTTCTAACATAAGGGGGGTATTATTGTTATCTTACCCGTCGGTGCTACGGTTCGGTCTGCTGGTGCTGGTTGCCTCGGGCGCCTTTCGGTTCTGGCTCTCTTCACTCTTCCTCTGCTGGACAATCAAGTTCCAGCTCGGGCCGCAAAAATGTAACCCCCTACATTTAGGGGTTACATTTGGGTTTGTACTTGCTCCAGGTAGCTGAGTCGAAGATGAGGTTGTTTGTAACTATAATAAAGTCCACACAGAGGTTTCGGTAAAAATTGTTTAATGCTTTAAGAAATTATAAGGTCATTCTGGTAAATACTGGTAAATAAACTAAATACAATTATAAAGGACCAGGTACAACTTTGACTAACACACAATATATAAAACCTAATTAATAAATGAAAATATACCTAAGAATTAACCTATACTAGAAATAATAATGTAATTCTGAAGCTTCAAATAAAAATTAATTGTACAAAATATATCGGGTTTTCCACCCAACTTGTAGTTCCGTTTTCCTCCGCTAGAGACCGCTGGGTTCGTGTTGTACCGGCGAAGCTGACGGCTTGGCAGCTCACAGCGCAGGTTGGTCTTACGACGGGGAATCAGCGCGCGGCGGCTCACGTTCCTAATGGCGGTGTTGATCGAGCGTGCTATCTTACTAAACAAAGAGAAAGTGAAACGGATTAAATAATTAATGTGTCGGTGTCGGAGGGTTTGGATTCTTTCGTTCTTGCTGTCACTAGGTAACCTGCGGGGTTGTGCAGGATTCACGTCCTCCACGCTGTTGGTAAATAATGTGAGTAAAACCTCTTATTAGTATTGGTTTATTACGGTGGTTCGTTACTGGTGCAGTGATGAATTCGAATTATCGAATGAGTCCTCGGCGTGGGTAATTTGGGGTTAAATTAGGGTTGTGAAATTAGCGGGCTTACAGCCCTGCTGTCAGGTGGGTTAAAATCGGGTTTTAGGATTAGCGGGCTTACAGCCCTGCTGTCAGGTGGGTTAGAATAACGGGCTTACAGCACCGCTTTCGGGATTTGCGTTAGCGTTCTCTCGGCTCCGCTTGCACGGAAGGACTGGATGTTAGCGGGCTTGCAGCGCCGCTGTGGGGAAAGGTTCGGGGTAAATTTGGAATGAATTCGGTCGGTGTTTCGGTGTAATTCTTACGGACTTCCCTGGATCGGTTTGAGCTCTTGGAACTAGTGTGCTCCTCAAGTCGTCGGTGGACTCTGTTGTTGGTCTTACACGTGGGATGGTATAAGCGAACTCCTCGCTTATTCCGTGGGAGCAGCGTTTAACCTTGCGGTTTTTACTGCTTGCGGGTAGTTTGAGTTTCTTACATGTTTCGTCGATCTTTGGTTGGTGGCAGGTAGTTGATGATGGTGTCTGGTTAGAAAAAGATGTCCAGGATCCGTCTGGGCCTCTTTTTCTTCCGCTGCTGTGACCCCGCTAGCGGAGCGATGCTGTTGATGCCTTCCTGCTCGGAGGCATCTATTCGGTCGTAGACCTTTACTGCGGTGTTTTGGCAGTGACTGATCAGTGTTGACATCGACAGGTCGTCTCGGATGGTGTCGTTCCGCACGTACCAGGGTGCGCCGGTGATCCTCCTGAATGTGACCGCTTGGAAGGCCTCGAGCGTCCGGGCGTTGGACTTGGCCAGGTTTACCAGCCAGGCTTCCGATGCGTAGGTGAGCGCCGGTCGGAGGTAGGTTTTGTATATGGCGAGCCTGGTTTTGAGCGGCAGGCCATTGTGACTGCTCAGCAGGGGGGACAGCATTCCTCTTGCCCTCCTCGCCTTGGTTAGGACGTCGGCTGCGTGTTTGGCGAACGTGAGACCCCTGTCGAACGTTACTCCCAGATACTTCATGGTGGTTCCCCATGGGATCCGTTGGTTTTGGATAACCAGGGGTGGCAGGTCGTTCCGTTTCTGGGAGAACTCGATGGTCTGCGTTTTGTCCACGTTTAACCGGAGGCGCCAGTACTGGAACCAGGCGGGTACGGCGGCCAGTTGCTGTTGCAGTCTGTTGGCTGCTATGTTTCGTATGCGGTGCTGGCTGGTGTATATGACGTCGTCCGCGTAGAGGGCACACTGGACTCCGTCGATGCAGGGGATGTCGTTGATGAAGACGTTGAATAGCGCCGGGGAGAGGCATCCACCTTGCGGGACACCTGCGCTGGTGGGAGTTGGTGGCGACAGCTTCCCTTCTACCCGTACCTGGAAGGTCCTGTTCTTCAGGTAGCTGCACAGCAGCTGCACGAAGGCGAGTGGAGTTTGGTGCTGGTTGGCCATCTTGTAGAGAAGACCGTCGATCCAAACCTTATCGAACGCTTTCTCTGCATCCAAAGCTGCTGCTACCACCGTGCGGGAGAGGTTGTAGCCTTCTGCCGCCATGTCAGTGAGCCGGATGATCTGGTGGGTGGTTGATCTACCTCGGCGGAATCCAAACTGCTCTTCTCTGAGTTGCAGGCGGGGTTGAAGCCTGGTCAACAGGATTCTTTCGAACACCTTGGAGATGCACGGGAGCAGCGAGATGGGACGGTAATTGGCAGGGTTTGAACGGAGCTTCCCGGGTTTGGGGATCATTACCACCACCGCACGCTTCCAGGCTGGTGGGTAGTGTCTGTGGGCGATGATTCCGTTGAATATCCTTGTGATATATGCCAACGTGCGCTTGGGAATGTTTTGCAGCGCTGCATTTCCGATTTCGTCCGCACCAGCGGCTTTTCGCCTTTGTCGGAGGATGACGTCCTTCACTTCCTTCGGTGACACGAACCTGATGTGACCAACGGGTTCAGTTTCCATCAGGATGTCGATTTCGTGTTCGACACGGGCGGTGAGTGGTTGGTTGACAGCCGGGTTTGGAGTGAAGGTTTCTTGTAGCGTTTCGGCGAACAGGTCGGCTCTCTCTTGCGGCAGGTATATTGGACCGTTTTGCGTCTGGAGCGGGTTTACTGGGGCTGCGCGGTTTTTCAATGCCCTCGCTACCTTGTGGACGTTGCCTTCTTTTTCCATGGTATCCTGGAGGAAGGAGTCCCACTGGCGGTTGTGGTATTCCTTCAGGAGTTCTTTGAGGGCGTCTTGCTTTGCGTTGAGGGATCGCTTGACTGCCGGGTCCCTGGTCATTTGCCATCGTCTGACGAGTTTCCTCTTTTCCTTGATTGCTTCCTTCAGGTAACTGGGTAGATCGGGCACTTTGTCTCGGGGCTTGAAGGTTGTGCTCTGCTCCAGGGCTTCGCGGATGGTCTGCGTGAGGTTGTCGATGCACTGATCGATATCCTCTGTGGAGCGGATGACTGGATTGCCATTGTTTATTGCAGTTTGCAGGTGCTCGTTGTATTTCCTCCAGTTGACGATTTTCTTGTCAGGGCCGGGACCCAGGGCGTTGCAGGAGTTGGTCTGAAGGGTGAGGAGCACCGGCAGGTGGTCCGAGCTCAAGTCTTCTATCACGTCCAGCGTGTGGTTGAAGGGAACGTTGTTGAGCACTGCAATGTCCAGGACATCGGGTTGGTGGTTATGGTTGTTCGGAATATACGTGGGCGAGTCTGGGCCAACGACTTCGTATGAGGTGCTCATACTGTGGCGGTAGAGCCTGTTGCCGTCGGGGTTTCTAATTCTGGAATTCCAAGCGGGGTGCTTGGCGTTTAGATCACCGGCGATGATGGTACGCCCGCCTCCGGCTAGCAGGTCATCTATGTCCTCCGTGCGAAGTTGTAGCGTGGGTCTTTTGTAGGCGGCTATGATTTTTAGGTCTTCACCTGAGGTGCGGATCTGGACCCCGGTGGCTTCTAGTTGTGTGGGTGGTAGGGTACAGGGTTGATGTATCACCCTCCTGTGGACCAGTACTGCTGTTCCGCCGCTGGCTGGAGCCCCTGGGGCGGTCGGCCTGTCCGTCCGGTAGATGTGGTAGTTCGGCATAGTGAGATCCACATGGGGGGCGAGGTGAGTTTCACCTATTAACGCCACGTCGACGTTGTGGGAGCTGAGCAGGTGTTTTAGCTCGATCTTCTTCTTCCGGATGCCGTTGGCGTTCCAGAGGATTACGGTTAGATTCTTGCGACGGTTGTTAGACATTACTTGGGGCAAGAATGTCTCCGATGGCGCCAATAATCAGGGTGATTATAGGTTGGCCTGCTTGGTATGCGTCGAGTATCCTGGTGATCCATCGCATGATTTTGGGTACGTCCAGCTGTAGGCCCAGCGGGGTTGCACCGGCGGGGGCACTGGTTGGAGCGGTTGGCTGCGGTTTGGTGTATGTACCCTGCTTTCTTTTTTGCATTGTAGACGGGTTGGCGGCTTGGTGGTTGGGCACGTTAGTCCTGCTGGCGGATGGTTGAGCTGGCGCGGAGGTCCGGCTGGTGGATGGATGTGCCAGAGCGGTGATTCGGCTGGTGGATGGTTGGGCTGATGCTCCGGACCGGCTGGTGGGTGGTTGTGTTGTGGTTGGTGCCCGGCTGCTGGATGGGCGTGCTGATTCGTCGTCTGTGGGTGCCACGGCAAACGGCAGGGTCGACATGGTTTGTGTGGCAGGTTTATGCTTCCTGCCACCCCTCTTCCTGTTCTTGCGGGGTTGCTGAGTCTGCCATCCTTCGGCGTTGTCTTCCTCTGAGCTTGTGTCGTACTCGGGAAGAGCGGCACTGGTTTCGGGGGCTACGGCGGCCTCTCTGGCGGTCTGGACGGTTTCCAGGTGCGGGACCTGGCGGCGTGACTTCCGGCGGAGTTCGGACTGGTATGCCGGGCACTTGCGGTAGTTAGCCGGGTGGGCGCCTTGGCAGTTGACGCATGTGGCTGGTGCTTCCCGAGGTTTTTTGCACTCGGATGCTGGATGGCTGCCGGCGCAGCGAACGCATCTGGCGGCGAATCCGCAGTTGACGCTGGAGTGGCCAAACCTTTGGCAGGAGTAGCATTGGGGAATGATGCTTTTGGACTTGAACGCCTCGACTTTAACCCTGTTGCAGTACAGCAGCTGGGTTATTTGGTAGATGTTTCTGGTGTACGGCAGGTTTTTCAAGCAGACCAGGAAGATGTTACTGAACTCTCTTTCTTTGCCTCCTAACTTGGTGGCGTAGGTGGTGGCGAAGCCCAGGTCAGTGAGTTCTTCGTTCAACTCGTCGGCGGTGATACTATTGGCAAGGCCCCGGATGGCGACCTTGATTTCCCGGTCGGCGGCAAGCGCGAACGTGTGGAATTGAATTTGGTGGGTCTTCAGGTAGTCTTGGACGTGCCTGTATTCTGTGGCTGATTCGGTGTGGATACGGGCTCCCTTGCCCGTGGCTCTGATGTCTACGTTCTTGTTGAGCACGGTCTTGAGTGCTCGGGCGTGCACGGTGAACCTCTCCAAGGTGTCCACGAAGATCGGCGGGATCTTGGGGGCTGGCTGCTTGGCTGGCTGGCTAGCGGGTGGGCGCTGGCTGGACGGGGTTGGAGACGGCGGTGGTGACCGGGCTGCGTCGGCGTAGCTTGTCCCGGCGTCCGGGGTTGGACTGGTGGTTGCGATGTCCATTTCGCTGTCGGCGGCATCTTCTTCGCTGCTGGTGGCAGGGCGCTTCTTCGACTTCTTGGAAGCTGGTTTGGCGGGCGGCATCGTTGATTTCGACTTAAGAAATTCTTCCATTGCTCTAAAAAGAGCGGTTAACCGCTGCTTGGCATATAACGTCCAACCAACCTGGCACAAGGCCCTGGACTGAAAACGTTATAGCTTTGCAGACGTTTAACAAAAACGAGTGAACTCGCTGCTGATAGAGCGGAAGCTCTCTGCTGCTGTTGCTGCTTGGTGTTGACGACTCTAGTAGATGCTGCTCTCTCAGCTGCTGGCTTCTGAATGTGTTGGTCTTGGTTTCGGTCCCGCTTTTATACAAATTTCCTCGCTTGTTAGCTTTGTCTAATCTGCTGTGGTAGAAAGGGCTAGCGTGGTCACGTACGATTTCTAATCCCACGTCCGATCTTCGCCTGGTGTCCGATTAAATGCTCGTGACGTCTTCGAACGGAAAATGATGCCAAACGACCACCTGTATTCTATTTCAAATAGTGAATTTTTGATTCACGATTATTATAAATACTTTTAATTACAGGCAGGTCGTTACAAGATGAAGGTCGTTCATCGGGTGTCTAACGAACTTCTTCGGTTGCATAATAGGCTTCCCGAGTATGCGCTGTCTTTTTCTCACCAGCGCATCACAAACACATAAAATGTGGGTTGCTGCCCATGTTTTCTTATTGCAAAGTCTACAAATAAGGTCTCCATAATATTGACCGATCTTCCGCAGGTGTTCCTTAACAGTTATATGTTCTGTTAGTAGACCTGTGACGATCCAGACCTGGGCCATGTAGGTATCATTAATGTACGTGCTTCTTACTTGATAAAACATTACTTTATTGAAGCTTTGATACAAAATAACATTTAACAGATTCGAACTGAACTGATTGCTTAAATATCAAAAGGTCAAATTAAATTAAAATTATCACCAAGCCAAAACCTTAGCAACGATGCTCGTGACATTACTATCACAGTATATACCTTTTCAACTTCAAATTGAGACTAATCATTTTCAAATTGAGAATAAACACGTTCAAATTGAGACAAAATAATCTGAAATCGATTAAACACATTCAAATTGAGAACTAACACAATCAAATTGAGAATAAACATATTCAAATTGAGAATAAACACATTCAAATTGAGACAAAACAAGCTGAAGTCAACTAAACACATTCAAATTGAGAATTAACATAATCAAATTGAGAATAAACATTTTCAAATGGAGAATAATCAATTTGAAATTGGGAAGCAATTCATTTTATTGTATCAAATACAAAAATTAGTAGAAACAAAGATGACTACATGTACAGGGTCCTGCAGCTCACCTCCCGTCTTATGTAGCTCATTTATTAATAGACATAGAATTTTTATATATCGCAGACGTTGTCTGTACCCGAGGGCGCATTTCAGGAAAATATTTTTGATTATACAGGATGTTCTCAAAAAGTGTGACGTCATTATGATATATTTTTTTAGATTACACGCCCGATATTTTTTTGCATATTTGGGTTCCCCTTGTGGTTACCTACATACCCCTAAAATTTGGTTGTGTTCAGCGATTAAAAAAAAAAAAAAAAAAATAGATAAAAAACTGTTTTGCACTACTGATTTTAAAACTTGATAAAAGATACAAATAGTGCCTCGTTAATAAAATTAAAAGAGGTACCTATTAAGTAAGGTAATATCAGTTTCGTTAACCTAGTTTGGTTGATCCGAATTATACAGGGTGTCCAAAATGTAGTGTCAAACTCTTCAAACTTTAAAGCAATTTATTTCCCTTATTTTCAATTGGAGCCCCTGTATATTTTTATGGCATTCGATGCCAAATTAAAACATAAACATTTTTTCTAAATACAACCCTATCAAAATTCCTAACACATTAAAAGTTATTCGGCGAAAACTCGTTTTGGTAACAAACTATTCCAATTAGTGCCTACTAATATTAACGGAATTTGACATAATTTTGTAATTACAATAGTAGATTACGTGCCAAGTGCAGAAAAGTGGATTTTTACTAGGCGAGTATGGTAGGTTTGAGTACGAGCGATAGCGAGTACTTAAATGCCATACTATTTTTTCGCATTTTATATTCTCACATAAAAAGTTCTGAATAAAATTAATAAAAACACTGAAAAAAGTAGACGGATTCTCGATAACATAGTAATCTGACAGGAACTGTTTTTGACATAACAGAATTCAATTCAAACAAATAAATACATTTTTTTTGGAAATCTAATTCCGAAATGGACTTGAGTGACGAAAATAACTTGGAAAACCATTCAGAAGATATTTTAAATGCTGCCCGAGAAGCTGTCAAATTGCATTTTAATGAAACCTGACGTTGCTATGCAGTAATGGTTGCTATACTGTAAAATGACCCATTACTCCACGATTTTGAGTGTAATAATGTAATACATTAGTGTATGAAACGTGAAAAAACATATGATATCAATAAATTGTTTTTCAATGCCACCTTTTTTCACTGAAATTACTATTGGAATAGTTTGTTACCAAAACGAGTTTTCGCCGAATAACTTTTAATGTGTTAGGAATTTTGATAGGGTTGTATTTAGAAAAAATGTTTATTTTTTAATTTAGCATCGAATGACATAAAAATATACAGGGGCTCCAATTGAAAATAAGGGAAATAAATTGCTTTAAAATTTGAAGAGTTTGACACTACATTTTGGACACCCTGTATAATTCGGATCAACCAAACTAGGTTAACGAAACTGATATTACCTTACTTAATAGGTACCTCTTTTAATTTTATTAACGAGGCACTATTTGTATCTTTTATCAAGTTTTAAAATCAGTAGTGCAAAACAGTTTTTTATCTATTTTTTTTTTTTTTTTTTGAAATCGCTGAACCGATTTCAACCAAATTTTAGGGGTATGTAGGTAACCACAAGAGGAACCCAAATATGCAAAAAAATATCGGGCGTGTAATTTAAAAAAATATATCATAATGACGTCACACTTTTTGAGAACATCCTGTATAATCAAAAATATTTTCCTGAAATGCGCCCTCGGGTACAGACAACGTCTGCGATATATAAAAATTCTATGTCTATTAATAAATGAGCTACATAAGACGGGAGGTGAGCTGCAGGACCCTGTATATTAAGTTATTTTAAATAATATTTATACACTTATTGGCAATTTTGTCTCATCACCTATTATTAATTTCTCTCCAGTTCATGGTTTTGTTATATGTACATACGTTTTCCTATATAATGTTTTCTATATACATACACAGACACAGCTGACGAGGAGAAACTCAGTTTGGGGTAATTTCCGGCAACTGTACAACAGTTTCATTTATAAAAATTATTGTTGATATATTTTTTGATATAATATTGATGAATTTTAATTTTCAGTTGTTATTTCCCATTTCCCAATTTGAAGTTATTTAGTCCCAATTTGAATGTGTTTATTTTCTATTTGAAAGTGTCTATTGTCATTTCAATGCGTTTAATCAAGTCGAAATTAATTATTCTCAATTTGATTGTGTTTATTCTCAACTTGATTATGTTAATTCTGAACTTGAATGTGTTTAAGTGATTTCAGATTGTTTTGTCTCAATTTGAATGTGTTTATTCTCAATTTGAAGATGATTAGTCTCAACTTGAAGTTGAAAAGGTATAGTTGCCGGAAATTACCCCAAACTGAGTTTCTCCTCGTCAGCTGTGTCTGTGTATGTATATAGAAAACATTATATAGGAAAACGTACGTACATATAACAAAACCATGAACTGGAGAGAAATTAATAATAGGTGATGAGACAAAATTGCCAATAAGTGTATAAATATTATTTAAAATAACTTAATATACATGTAGTCATCTTTGTTTCTACTAATTTTTGTATTTGATACAATAAAATGAATTGCTTCCCAATTTTAAATTGATTATTATCAATTTGAAAATGTTTATTCTCAATTTGATTATGTTAATTCTCAATTTGAATGTGTTTAATTGACTTCAGCTTGTTTTGTCTCAATTTGAATGTGTTTATTCTCAATATGAATATGTTTATTCTCAATTCGATTATGTTAGTTCTCAATTTGAATGTGTTTAATCGATTTCAGATTATTTTGTCTCAATTTGAACGTGTTTATTCTCAATTTGAAAATGATTAGTCTCAATTTGAAGTTGAAAAGGTATAGATAGAAAACAGTAGGTTCACTTCGTGTTGGCACCTTTGATGTTCCTGTCCCCGAATTTCTACTGCACACTACGCCAGGAGTGGATTTTACGTGATTTTACACCAGTAATGGACACGTAATTCACCACGCACATAGCTGGGAGTTGAAAATACGCACTGTAAGATAGCGACACAATTCCGGCCAAGTGAAACTACTGTTTTCTATCTATACTGTGTTACTATCATCTAACTAAGCGAAACCTTAGAAACGATGCTCGCCACAGCCCTACCCTTACAAGGTCTATTTATAAATGCCTTGCTGTGTATGCCAATCCAGTCACTTACGTATCCTCGAATGGCACTTCTTGGAATGCCTAAGGCTGGTTCTGGGCCACGGTAAGCCTCAGTCGATCGCTGTCTTGCTAATTCGTCGGCTTTCTCATTACCGTCTATGTATGTCACAATTACTAGGTATCCAGAACAGTCTCACAACGTGCTGTCCTGCCAAGTCATTGAGTTGCTCTAGGTATTCCCATACCAGTCTGGAAGAAGTCTTACTACTTGAGAGGGCCGCCTGGTTGTCAAACATTAAGTACTGTTGGGCCGCTATAAGTTGGCGATAACTCAAGATGCGCTATAACTGTCGAACTGTGACGTCAGCTCTCGTCACCATTGGCGTAACTATTCGCAGCGCGATGGGGTACAAATACCAATATGTAATTAGTACTAACAAAACATAATGAATAATTTTGTGACCTGAATTTTTGATAAATTTAGAAAGTTAGCTCAAACAGTCATTAACCAAATACTACTTAGAAATTTTTTGCAATTGCGGCACTCATAAATCGCCTACGCCAATGCATTACTTTCAATACTGAAGCATGACCTTGAAATCGCACGAAGTAAACATTCGGTATGATTGTTCTGTGTTCGGTATACGCCGGGGCTCGCCAACTTATAGCGGCCCAACAGTACATCCGCTTATGTTTATAAGCCCTCCGATTGTTTTCCCGTGCGCATTGTATAATCCTATATTTCCTCCTGAGAACGGAGGCGTGCTTACCCAATGAAAAGTTGAGCCTCTCTTTTTGGTGTTTCGCCAAAGAATCCTAATCCAGCACCAGTCTCAGTATTGGAACCGTCGGTGTACAAGATTACGCTTGCAGGATTAATATCCTGTCTGGGATCTTTCCATTCATCTAAATGATTAGCATCGAAGCGTGAACCTACAAAGTATTCGAGAGCACGGCCAACTTCATTCATATCCACTAACGTGCATATGGCCACCCCAATTCCACTTTAAATATTTTTGACAGGTCCTCCTGTCAGAACCCTCTCCGGCAGAATGTGTAACTAGGCTATCTACTTTGATAGCTTTGTTAATTGAAGTTATTATTATTTATGCATTGTTATTATACAGTGTCCGCCAAAAAGTTTGCCCATATGAAAAACTTTTTTATTCAATTGTTTTTTTTAAACGGGTTTCAGCATTAGTTTCACATTAATAACCACAAAATTGCCAAAAATATTTGTCATGTCACAACTATGACACCTCCAAAATGTCATTAGAAATTTGAAAATTGCCTGAAATGCCCTTATTTATCAAAATATGGAGAAGTACCATATGAAAAACTTATTTGTAATTACATTAAGAATCTAAATGTGAAGTTTGGTTTGAAAATTTAAATATTTTAGTTTTTTCATTTTTTTCCAAAAATTAGAAACATCGGTGGCGCCATTTGCGGTGAACTATACATTTTTCAATGGAGAAATGTATAGTTCACCTCAATTGGCGCCACCGCTGTTTCTAAATTGCGTCTTAGCTAAATGAAATGGTAAGGCCTTATATGCAATATTAATTCAGCGGGCCTTGTTGGATGATTATTTAATAAAATAATTTTAGAACTGTATTATTCAGACCAAGCCACCGATACTACACCAAACCAATATACCCAACTTTTCAGTGAAAGAAAATAGGTAACCAAAGGTATAGCTATTTCTTAAAGAACAGAGTACGTATTCTATACCACGTAACATACTATAAAATTTGGCATCTATACGCAAAAAACTGTGCTCCTTTAAATGGTACTGTCAAAAAAAGAGTATTGCCATTAAAAAAGAACTGGAGATGACGTCATAATTCGAACCGGGATGACCAAAAAATCGCATCTAAAAAAATCTACCTGTCCGAGCGTTATTTTCTTACTTGCTTAATAACGATTTCATCGGATTTGTTCCAACCTTTACGTGCTTACTGTATATATTGTAACGAGATACGTCAGCGGTCAGTGGATGCACGTGTGATTCGGTCGTATGCGTCACCCGCCGACAGAAACTTCACGAGTGACCGCGAATGTTCGATAACGTCATCGCTCTGGAGAGACCTTGAATATTGTAGTGCGATTCTCGAAGGCCGCAGTTGGTATATAAGACACGTTTTGTTGGACTACAAGCAGTCTACCAAAGTCTACGAGTCGCGACCAAGTGCAACACGTGTAATACAAGTGCGTGCCTGAATATAAATAAACTGTATAAATAAATTAGTTAGTGTTTCGAGTTAGTTTAGTGTTGTGTTTTTATTGTTAAGTTGTTGTTTCGTGTTATTTATTACGCTGTTTAAATTTGTTAATAAATAATTCACACCACGGATCGAAGTTTTAAATAAACGTTTTAAAATCATTGCAATAACTTATTAAGACTGTGCTGCCTTCCTGGCCTACTACTACTTAAATTGAAATAAATGTAGTGTAGATTTAAATTGAAATATCTACAATTTCGTATCTTTTAACTTACTCATAGAATAAGATTATTTCAAACCGAATTATATTTTATATATTCTTTCTAGTGATTACCGTTGTTTGGCAAAATGTTTACTTAAACAGGGTGTATATGAATTCGACCTACAAACTTTGAGTGCGTATTCCTCTCATTAAATAAAATCTAAAATATTCGATAGCATTAGTCTTTATCTGCAAAATAAACTCTATACAGGCCAAACATTTCCAACAATCCATCATGTATTTTTCAAGATTCGTTTTATTAAATAATAATAAAAGTTATACGAAGTTCATTAGCTGCAATATTATTAATAAAATTTATTATCAACTATTGCCTAACTGTCTTCTTTAAAGAATTCTGGGTTTCGAAAAATCATACAAAATTAGTGTTCCTACAGATTATACGCATGCAAATCTCCAAACTTGATTTTTATTTTCACTGGTAGCCCGATTGATTGATGATGATTGATAAAATGTCATATGTTTCATATGTGTATGTGATTAATTAAATATAATTTGTTCAAAAATTTACTATTTTTATAAAAAAATAAGATTTAAAGTTTAATTTGATATGGCCTATTCATTTGATGTAATGGTAGACATGCTTTGGGCATATGGAACTGCAGAAGGAAACGGTAGAGAAGCATTGTGAATTTATACGGAGAAGTTAGTCAGAGGCGACAACCGCATCATATAACATTCGCTTCAACTGATAGATGATTCCGTGAAACTGTCACACTTAAGTGTTCAACACCAGATCCTGGGTGACAAAGGGACATCCGAATTTCTTATTTTGAAGAAGATATTCTGAACAGGGGCCAAACATAAGTAGTAGAAGTTTACCAAACCAAGTTGGTAGAAATTTCATGAGCAAGTTCTTTATCCATATCAACTATAAGGGGTGCAAGCCTTATTTCCAGCAGATTTTCCAAGACGTCAGTGGTTTTGTGAAGATATGCTAAATCGAAATATTGAAGATCCAACATTGCTGCGCAAAATATTTTTTACAGATGAAGCGAACTTTTCAAGAGATCGCAGTACAAATCTGAACAATTTACGCACTTGGGCTAACGAAAACCCTCATAATATTGTAACCCGCAATACTCAACATAGGTTCAGCGTGAATGTATGGTGTGGGACTATTGACAATTACTTAATTGGCCTCTTCTTCCTTCATCAGTGGTTGACAGGACAGACTTACGTCAACTTGTTGCAAAAACTCATTACCAGAATTGTTGGAAAAAATGGCACTAGAAAGAGAGTCTTAGGCAGATGTGGCTAATGCATGACGGCGCCCCAATTTATTTCACGTGCGTGAACTTAGCTTTGGATTCGGATTTGGAAAGGTTTTCCAAGTTACTAAATTATAGCACATCAGAAATAATTATTAAACCTAATTCTTTAAATAGTTTTATCTCATTAATCCGTTTTGCAAAATTACTATAAGATATAGAATAACATTAACAAGAGTAGACCCGTAAAATTAACGGGGTAGCAAAATCAACCCCTACTCGGAAAATGACCAGATTCGTGTACTTAATGTCTTTGTATACAAACCAAATTTGGTGAAAAATCCTAAAATATTATCTACAAGCTGTAGCTAAAACGGCATCGCTCAATTCGGGGGACACGGGGTAGCACCATCAACCCCTGCTCGAAAAATGACCAGATTCGTGTACTTAATGACTTTGTATACAAACCAAATTTGGTGAAAAATCCTAAAATATTATCTACAAGCTGCAGCTAAAACGGCATCGCCCAATTCGGGGGACACGGGGTAGCAACATCAACCCCTGCTCGAAAAATGACCAGATTCGTGTACTTAATGACTTTGTATACAAACCAAATTTGGTGAAAAATCCTAAAATATTATCTACAAGCTGCAGCTAAAACGGCATCGCCCAATTCGGGGGACACGGGGTAGCAACATCAACCCCTGCTCGAAAAATGACCAGATTCGTGTACTTAATGACTTTGTATACAAACCAAATTTGGTGAAAAATCCTAAAATATTATCTACAAGCTGCAGCTAAAACGGCATCGCCCAATTCGGGGGACACGGGGTAGCAACATCAACCCCTGCTCGAAAAATGACCAGATTCGTGTACTTAATGTCTTTGTATACAAACCAAATTTGGTGAAAAATCCTAAAATATTATCTACAAGCTGTAGCTAAAACGGCATCGCTCAATTCGGGGGACACGGGGTAGCACCATCAACCCCTGCTCGAAAAATGACCAGATTCGTGTACTTAATGACTTTGTATACAAACCAAATTTGGTGAAAAATCCTAAAATATTATCTACAAGCTGCAGCTAAAACGGCATCGCCCAATTCGGGGGACACGGGGTAGCAACATCAACCCCTGCTCGAAAAATGACCAGATTCGTGTACTTAATGACTTTGTATACAAACCAAATTTGGTGAAAAATCCTAAAATATTATCTACAAGCTGCAGCTAAAACGGCATCGCCCAATTCGGGGGACACGGGGTAGCAACATCAACCCCTGCTCGAAAAATGACCAGATTCGTGTACTTAATGACTTTGTATACAAACCAAATTTGGTGAAAAATCCTAAAATATTATCTACAAGCTGCAGCTAAAACGGCATCGCCCAATTCGGGGGACACGGGGTAGCAACATCAACCCCTGCTCGAAAAATGACCAGATTCGTGTACTTAATGTCTTTGTATACAAACCAAATTTGGTGAAAAATCCTAAAATATTATCTACAAGCTGTAGCTAAAACGGCATCGCTCAATTCGGGGGACACGGGGTAGCACCATCAACCCCTGCTCGAAAAATGACCAGATTCGTGTACTTAATGACTTTGTATACAAACCAAATTTGGTGAAAAATCCTAAAATATTATCTACAAGCTGCAGCTAAAACGGCATCGCCCAATTCGGGGGACACGGGGTAGCAACATCAACCCCTGCTCGAAAAATGACCAGATTCGTGTACTTAATGACTTTGTATACAAACCAAATTTGGTGAAAAATCCTAAAATATTATCTACAAGCTGCAGCTAAAACGGCATCGCCCAATTCGGGGGACACGGGGTAGCAACATCAACCCCTGCTCGAAAAATGACCAGATTCGTGTACTTAATGACTTTGTATACAAACCAAATTTGGTGAAAAATCCTAAAATATTATCTACAAGCTGCAGCTAAAACGGCATCGCCCAATTCGGGGGACACGGGGTAGCAACATCAACCCCTGCTCGAAAAATGACCAGATTCGTGTACTTAATGTCTTTGTATACAAACCAAATTTGGTGAAAAATCCTAAAATATTATCTACAAGCTGCAGCTAAAACGGCATCGCCCAATTCGGGGGACACGGGGTAGCAACATCAACCCCTGCTCGAAAAATGACCAGATTCGTGTACTTAATGTCTTTGTATACAAACCAAATTTGGTGAAAAATCCTAAAATATTATCTACAAGCTGTAGCTAAAACGGCATCGCTCAATTCGGGGGACACGGGGTAGCAACATCAACCCCTGCTCGAAAAATGACCAGATTCGTGTAGTTAATGACTTTGTATACAAACCAAATTTGGTGAAAAATTATAAAATATTATCTACAAGCTGCAGCTAAAACGGCATCGCCCAATTCGGGGGACACGGGGTAGCAACATCAACCCCTGCTCGAAAGATGACCAGATTCGTGTACTTAATGTCTTTGTATACAAACCAAATTTGGTGAAAAATCCTAAAATATTATCTACAAGCTGCAGCTAAAACGGCATCGCCCAATTCGGGGGACACGGGGTAGCAACATCAACCCCTGCTCGAAAAATGACCAGATTCGTGTACTTAATGTCTTTGTATAGAAACCAAATTTGGTGAAAAATCCTAAAATATTATCTACAAGCTGCATCTAAAACGGCATCGCCCAATTCGGGGGACACGGGGTAGCAACATCACCCCCTGCTCGAAAAATGACCAGATTCGTGTACTTAATGACTTTGTATACAAACCAAATTTGGTGAAAAATCCTAAAATATTATCTACAAGCTGCAGCTAAAACGGCATCGCCCAATTCGGGGGACACGGGGTAGCAACATCAACCCCTGCTCGAAAAATGACCAGATTCGTGTACTTAATGTCTTTGTATACAAACCAAATTTGGTGAAAAATCCTAAAATATTATCTACAAGCTGCAGCTAAAACGGCATCGCCCAATTCGGGGGACACGGGGTAGCAACATCAACCCCTGCTCGAAAAATGACCAGATTCGTGTACTTAATGTCTTTGTATACAAACCAAATTTGGTGAAAAATCCTAAAATATTATCTACAAGCTGCAGCTAAAACGGCATCGCCCAATTCGGGGGACACGGGGTAGCAACATCAACCCCTGCTCGAAAAATGACCAGATTCGTGTACTTAATGTCTTTGTATACAAACCAAATTTGGTGAAAAATCCTAAAATATTATCTACAAGCTGTAGCTAAAACGGCATCGCTCAATTCGGGGGACACGGGGTAGCAACATCAACCCCTGCTCGAAAAATGACCAGATTCGTGTAGTTAATGACTTTGTATACAAACCAAATTTGGTGAAAAATTATAAAATATTATCTACAAGCTGCAGCTAAAACGGCATCGCCCAATTCGGGGGACACGAGGTAGCAACATCAACCCCTGCTCGAAAAATGACCAGATTCGTGTACTTAATGTCTTTGTATACAAACCAAATTTGGTGAAAAATCCTAAAATATTATCTACAAGCTGCAGCTAAAACGGCATCGCCCAATTCGGGGGACACGGGGTAGCAACATCAACCCCTGCTCGAAAAATGACCAGATTCGTGTACTTAATGTCTTTGTATACAAACCAAATTTGGTGAAAAATCCTAAAATATTATCTACAAGCTGCATCTAAAACGGCATCGCCCAATTCGGGGGACACGGGGTAGCAACATCACCCCCTGCTCGAAAAATGACCAGATTCGTGTACTTAATGACTTTGTATACAAACCAAATTTGGTGAAAAATCCTAAAATATTATCTACAAGCTGCAGCTAAAACGGCATCGCCCAATTCGGGGGACACGGGGTAGCAACATCAACCCCTGCTCGAAAAATGACCAGATTCGTGTACTTAATGTCTTTGTATACAAACCAAATTTGGTGAAAAATCCTAAAATATTATCTACAAGCTGCAGCTAAAACGGCATCGCCCAATTCGGGGGACACGGGGTAGCAACATCAACCCCTGCTCGAAAAATGACCAGATTCGTGTACTTAATGACTTTGTATACAAACCAAATTTGGTGAAAAATCCTAAAATATTATCTACAAGCTGCAGCTAAAACGGCATCGCCCAATTCGGGGGACACGGGGTAGCAACATCAACCCCTGCTCGAAAAATGACCAGATTCGTGTACTTAATGTCTTTGTATACAAACCAAATTTGGTGAAAAATCCTAAAATATTATCTACAAGCTGTAGCTAAAACGGCATCGCTCAATTCGGGGGACACGGGGTAGCAACATCAACCCCTGCTCGAAAAATGACCAGATTCGTGTAGTTAATGACTTTGTATACAAACCAAATTTGGTGAAAAATTATAAAATATTATCTACAAGCTGCAGCTAAAACGGCATCGCCCAATTCGGGGGACACGAGGTAGCAACATCAACCCCTGCTCGAAAAATGACCAGATTCGTGTACTTAATGTCTTTGTATACAAACCAAATTTGGTGAAAAATCCTAAAATATTATCTACAAGCTGCAGCTAAAACGGCATCGCCCAATTCGGGGGACACGGGGTAGCAACATCAACCCCTGCTCGAAAAATGACCAGATTCGTGTACTTAATGTCTTTGTATACAAACCAAAGTTGGTGAAAAATCCTAAAATATTATCTACAAGCTGCATCTAAAACGGCATCGCCCAATTCGGGGGACACGGGGTAGCAACATCACCCCCTGCTCGAAAAATGACCAGATTCGTGTACTTAATGACTTTGTATACAAACCAAATTTGGTGAAAAATCCTAAAATATTATCTACAAGCTGCAGCTAAAACGGCATCGCCCAATTCGGGGGACACGGGGTAGCAACATCAACCCCTGCTCGAAAAATGACCAGATTCGTGTACTTAATGTCTTTGTATACAAACCAAATTTGGTGAAAAATCCTAAAATATTATCTACAAGCTGCAGCTAAAACGGCATCGCCCAATTCGGGGGACACGGGGTAGCAACATCAACCCCTGCTCGAAAAATGACCAGATTCGTGTACTTAATGACTTTGTATACAAACCAAATTTGGTGAAAAATCCTAAAATATTATCTACAAGCTGCAGCTAAAACGGCATCGCCCAATTCGGGGGACACGGGGTAGCAACATCAACCCCTGCTCGAAAAATGACCAGATTCGTGTACTTAATGTCTTTGTATACAAACCAAATTTGGTGAAAAATCCTAAAATATTATCTACAAGCTGCAGCTAAAACGGCATCGCCCAATTCGGGGGACACGGGGTAGCAACATCAACCCCTGCTCGAAAAATGACCAGATTCGTGTACTTAATGTCTTTGTATACAAACCAAATTTGGTGAAAAATCCTAAAATATTATCTACAAGCTGCAGCTAAAACGGCATCGCCCAATTCGGGGGACACGGGGTAGCAACATCAACCCCTGCTCGAAAAATGACCACATTCGTGTACTTAATGACTTTGTATACAAACCAAATTTGGTGAAAAATCCTAAAATATTATCTGCAAGCTGCAGCTAAAACGGCATCGCCCAATTCGGGGGACACGGGGTAGCAACATCAACCCCTGCTCGAAAAATGACCAGATTCGAGTACTTAATGTCTTTGTATACAAACCAAATTTGGTGAAAAAACCCTAAAATATTATCTACAAGCTGCAGCTAAAACGGCATCGCCCAATTCGGGGGACACGGGGTAGCAACATCAACCCCTGCTCGAAAAATGACCAGATTCGTGTACTTAATGACTTTGTATACAAACCAAATTTGGTGAAAAATCCTAAAATATTATCTACAAGCTGCAGCTAAAACGGCATCGCCCAATTCGGGGGACACGGGGTAGCAACATCAACCCCTGCTCGAAAAATGACCAGATTCGTGTACTTAATGTCTTTGTATACAAACCAAATTTGGTGAAAAATCCTAAAATATTATCTACAAGCTGTAGCTAAAACGGCATCGCTCAATTCGGGGGACACGGGGTAGCAACATCAACCCCTGCTCGAAAAATGACCAGATTCGTGTACTTAATGACTTTGTATAGAAACCAAATTTGGTGAAAAATCCTAAAATATTATCTACAAGCTGCAGCTAAAACGGCATCGCCCAATTCGGGGGACACGGGGTAGCAACATCAACCCCTACTCGAAAAATGACCAGATTCGTGTACTTAATGTCTTTGTATACAAACCAAATTTGGTGAAAAATCCTAAAATATTATCTACAAGCTGTAGCTAAAACGGCATCGCTCAATTCGGGGGACACGGGGTAGCAACATCAACCCCTGCTCGAAAAATGACCAGATTCGTGTACTTAATGACTTTGTATACAAACCAAATTTGGTGAAAAATCCTAAAATATTATCTACAAGCTGCAGCTAAAACGGCATCGCCCAATTCGGGGGACACGGGGTAGCAACATCAACCCCTGCTCGAAAAATGACCAGATTCGTGTACTTAATGTCTTTGTATACAAACCAAATTTGGTGAAAAATCCTAAACTATTATCTACAAGCTGCAGCTAAAACGGCATCGCCCAATTCGGGGGACACGGGGTAGCAACATCAACCCCTGCTCGAAAACTGACCAGATTCGTATACTTAATGTCTTTGTATACAAACCAAATTTGGTGAAAAATCCTAAAATATTATCTACAAGCTGCAGCTAAAACGGCATCGCCCAATTCGGGGGACACGGGGTAGCAACATCAACCCCTGCTCGAAAAATGACCAGATTCGTGTACTTAATGACTTTGTATACAAACCAAATTTGGTGAAAAATCCTAAATATTATCTACAAGCTGCAGCTAAAACGGCATCGCCCAATTCGGGGGACACGGGGTAGCAACATCAACCCCTGCTCGAAAAATGACCAGATTCGTGTACTTAATGTCGTTGTATACAAACCAAATTTGGTGAAAAATCCTAAAATATTATCTACAAGCTGCAGCTAAAACGGCATCGCCCAATTCGGGGGACACGGGGTAGCAACATCAACCCCTACTCGGAAAATGACCAGATTCGTGTACTTAATGTCTTTGTATACAAACCAAATTTGGTGAAAAATCCTAAAATATTATCTACAAGCTGTAGCTAAAACGGCATCGCTCAATTCGGGGGACACGGGGTAGCACCATCAACCCCTGCTCGAAAAATGACCACATTCGTGTACTTAATGTCGTTGTATACAAACCAAATTTGGTGAAAAATCCTAAAATATTATCTACAAGCTGCAGCTAAAACGGCATCGCCCAATTCGGGGGACACGGGGTAGCAACATCAACCCCTGCTCGAAAAATGACCAGATCCGTGTACTTAATGTCTTTGTATACAAACCAAATTTGGTGAAAAATCCTAAAATATTATCTACAAGCTGCAGCTAAAACGGCATCGCCCAATTCGGGGGACACGGGGTAGCAACATCAACCCCTGCTCGAAAAATGACCAGATTCGTGTACTTAATGTCTTTGTATACAAACCAAATTTGGTGAAAAATCCTAAAATATTATCTACAAGCTGCAGCTAAAACGGCATCGCCCAATTCGGGGGACACGGGGTAGCAACATCAACCCCTGCTCGAAAAATGACCAGATTCGTGTACTTAATGACTTTGTATACAAACCAAATTTGGTGAAAAATCCTAAAATATTATCTACAAGCTGCAGCTAAAACGGCATCGCCCAATTCGGGGGACACGGGGTAGCAACATCAACCCCTGCTCGAAAAATGACCAGATTCGTGTACTTAATGTCTTTGTATACAAACCAAATTTGGTGAAAAATCCTAAAATATTATCTACAAGCTGCAGCTAAAACGGCATCGCCCAATTCGGGGGACCCGGGGTAGCAACATCAACCCCTGCTCGAAAAATGACCAGATTCGTGTACTTAATGTCTTTGTATACAAACCAAATTTGGTGAAAAATCCTAAAATATTATCTACAAGCTGTAGCTAAAACGGCATCGCTCAATTCGGGGGACACGGGGTAGCACCATCAACCCCTGCTCGAAAAATGACCAGATTCGTGTACTTAATGTCGTTGTATACAAACCAAATTTGGTGAAAAATCCTAAAATATTATCTACAAGTTGCAGCTAAAACGGCATCGCCCAATTCGGGGGACACGGGGTAGCAACATCAACCCCTGCTCGAAAAATGACCAGATTCGTGTACTTAATGTCTTTGTATACAAACCAAATTTGGTGAAAAATCCTAAAATATTATCTACAAGCTGCAGCTAAAACGGCATCGCCCAATTCGGGGGACACGGGGTAGCAACATCAACCCCTGCTCGAAAAATGACCAGATTCGTGTACTTAATGTCTTTGTATACAAACCAAATTTGGTGAAAAATCCTAAAATATAATCTACAAGCTGTAGCTAAAACGGCATCGCTCAATTCGGGGGACACGGGGTAGCACCATCAACCCCTGCTCGAAAAATGACCAGATTCGTGTTCTTAATGTCGTTGTATACAAACCAAATTTGGTGAAAAATCCTAAAATATTATCTACAAGCTGCAGCTAAAACGGCATCGCCCAATTCGGGGGACACGGGGAGCAACATCAACCCCTGCTCGAAAAATGACCAGATTCGTGTACTTAATGACTTTGTATACAAACCAAATTTGGTGAAAAATCCTAAAATATTATCTACAAGCTGCAGCTAAAACGGCATCGCCCAATTCGTCGGACACGGGGTAGCAACATCAACCCCTGCTCGAAAAATGACCAGATTCGTGTACTTAATGACTTTGTATACAAACCAAATTTGGTGAAAAATCCTAAAATATTATCTACAAGCTGTAGCTAAAACGGCATCGCTCAATTCGTGGGACACGGGGTAGCAACATTAACCCCTGCTCGAAAAATGACCAGATTCGTGTACTTAATGTCTTTGTATACAAACCAAATTTGGTGAAAAATCCTAAAATATTATCTACAAGCTGCAGCTAAAACGGCATCGCCCAATTCGGGGGACACGGGGTAGCAACATCAACCCCTGCTCGAAAAATGACCAGATTCGTGTACTTAATGTCTTTGTATACAAACCAAATTTGGTGAAAAATCCTAAAATATTATCTACAAGCTGCAGCTAAAACGGCATCGCCCAATTCGGGGGACACGGGGTAGCAACATCAACCAGTGCTCGAAAAATGACCAGATTCGTGTACTTAATGTCTTTGTATACAAACCAAATTTGGTGAAAAATCCTAAAATATTATCTACAAGCTGTAGCTAAAACGGCATCGCTCAATTCGGGGGCACGGGGTAGCAACATCAACCCCTGCTCGAAAAATGACCAGATTCGTGTACTTAATGTCTTTGTATACAAACCAAATTTGGTGAAACATCCTAAAATATTACATTCAAGCTGTAACTAAAACGGCATCGCTCAATTATACAGGGTGGCTGATTTTTTATTGGCCAGCTTATGTCTCGTTTATTATTAGAAATACAGTATGACCATAAATATACAGTATTGAATTAAAAAATAGTAGATTGTTTTACAAGTTAAGAAAAGTGAGAGTTTTCCAGCGAGTGTAAATTTTTAATTCAGACTACAAAATCTGGAAACATTTTTCAAAATTTTTTAGTTCATTATACCTATTGCAAACCCTATCAGGGGACACGCTGTATAAGTAATTGGCCGTCTGTCCGTTCCCAGGGATTTTTAGCACCACCTGCCGCCCTGTCTTTTTGGCCACTGCCTTGCCCAGAGACTTCCTGGCTGCTGGAGAGTAGGGGCTATTTTATTTCCTGTGTCATCATCATATCATAGTATCATAGTAGAGGAAATAGCATTTAAACACCACGCTTGCAAGGCGTCTTGGTGAATGGATCAGTGGCGGCTCGTGGGTCAAAAAATAGGTGAAGTGCTATTGTGGTAAATTAAAAAAAACTTTATTTCACTTTGAATTATTTTAGAGTCGCCCGTAAAAACACTTTTGATTTTTCCATAATGATTTTTAATTTCTATAGGACTTCTGGATAAAAATGCTGCTAAAAGTTCCTTGAAATTTCCTCGCTTTGTTGAATCTTTGCTTTCATCATTACCGCGAAACGCTAATTCTTTTTTACTTAAATATAGAACTCCGTCGATAATTGTCTTAAGAAAAAGTCTATTCAATCGAACGTTTTCATTAAACTGCACCTTAAAAAGTCTAGCATTTTCTTTTAAAGCATCACTTATGGTTTGCGGTTTTTTTTTCAAAATTTTTCAATTTTAATGCCCACATTAAATGTTCTTTAGAAACAGCGAGTTTATGAAACGCCCTTGTAATATTTAATAAATCTGCAAATCTCTCTCTATTCCAAACAGACTGTTTTGTACAAAAGAGCAAACAGGGCCAACAAAATAATTTATGTAGTATTGGGCTACATAACCATTTATATTCGGTGAATAATCAAACAGTTTTAAATTTAAGATTATATTACCACTACCTTTTAAGTCCTTTTTTGCAAAAATTGTTAATGCCTTTGTACTTTTGTAGGTCGTCCTTCATTTAAAATGTCTTTTTTGTCTTCTCCCTTCCGACGGCTAAATGGCGTTTCCAATAAATTGAATATAACATAATTAACAAGATTCATGTTTAAAAACACACACTTATTGTAAAACAAACCAACAAACACCAAAACAACACAGCAGTTTCAATTATTTGAAATCAGTGATAACCGACAAGCGACACGATGTGGATGTAGTGAAGTGGTTCGTCGATACAAAACTAAACACTTCACTCTAGCGAGTCAACATGTGTAAACAAACCGGTCGCAGGTGGTGATGATGTATGCGTTACCATGGTAAAGAGCAGAGTTAAAGCAAGTCAATTCCAACTCTTCCCTTCAGGCGTATATTGAAGAGTCGATAAATAAAAAATAATTTCAATATAAAATAATTTGGATACACAAATTTTAGGTGAAGAGGCACTTCACTTACTTCACCTGGCGATCCGCCACTGGAGTGGATAGGATATGGTTATGATAAAATATGGGTTTGGATGGGAATAACGTTAGGTCATGGTTCCCCGAGGGTGGTAGGTAGGGAAAACCAAGAGCTCACGTGAGTAGGCTCGCTATCACTGATGTAGATCTATCCCCTGCCGGGACTGCACAGAAGTATCCACCCGCTACCAAGGTTGAAAATATGTGCAAAGTTGGAAAGAAAGAAACTGTTTAATAAAATGAAGAAACAAATAGATACCATAAAACTATTTGAAAAATTCAAACTTTACAGAAGAGAAATAGAAGAGCAATCTAAAATAAATAATCAATATAATAAAGATAATCTTACTGACATGAATAATAGAATAATAAACATAATAAAGGGCGTTGCTATAAAATACGCAGGAATAAAGTCACGCAAAACAAATAAACTCTCGGAAACCACTAAAAAGTTGCTAGAAAAAAGAAGACAATTTATTTAAGAAGGCAAAAGGAATTCGACGGAATACACAGAAATAAAAAATGGCAAAAGAAGACATAAGGGATTTTAAAACCCTGGTGCAAAAGGTGATTGAAAGCAATAGAGGCTTGAAAATTTGTAGGAAAGCTAAAACAACCAAAACAAGAAAACAAAGCTAAAGGATGAAAATGGAATATAAACAACAGAACAGATATTCTAAAACGAAAAAGTTTTACTCAAAATTATGTATGGCTAGAGTGAAAAACAAAAAAGTAGAAGAAGAAAACAGATCTGAAGAGAAAACAGTTAATAATGCGAACTTAGAAAACATGCCTGCAATAGAAGAAAATGAAATTGAGAAGGCAGTAAAACAAAGAAAAGATAATAAAGCAGTGGGAGAAGATGATGTTTTGGCGAAGATGTTAAAAAATAAGTAAATATGTAATTCTAGAAGAACTGAGAAAATTCTTTAATAAGTGTTTTGAAAAGGATAATATTTCAGAAGGATGGAAAAATGCTATAGTGGCAATTATCTAAAAAAGGTCGATAAGCAAAACTTGGAAAATTATCGATCGATGAGCCTCATATCTCAGATTTACAAGTTATTTTCAAGGATTATAACAAATCGATTAACCCATAAGTTAGATCTATATCAGACTAAAGAACAAGCAGAGTTTAGACAAGACTTCAACATACTCGATCAGCTCCAAACCATGAGATTTCTTAAATAGAAAAAGCTCTGGAGTACAACATCCCGATTTGGATAGCAGTTGTGGATTTTACAAAAGCTTTCGACACAATCGAACACTGGGCAATAACACAGTCACTTAGAAATGCCCGTATACATAGATTACAAATATTGCAAATTAATCCAGAAAATGTATGAAAAATCAACATTCCAAATACGAATGCATGAAAGCATCGGCAAAATTAAAACAAACAGGGGCGTAAGACAAGGAGATGTGCTGTCACCAAAATTATTTACACTTGTGCTCGAATATATATTTAAACAACTAAATTGAGAAAACAAAGGTGTTAATATTCCAGGAGAGAAGTTAAATAAGAATTAGAGAAAATGTTGAACGACCTAGGCAAAGCCTCAAAACGTATCGGTTTGGAGATGAACTTTAATAAAACTAAATACATATATGCCAAATGTAGAAACAGAAACGCACAAGATTGAAATAGAAATCCACACAATAGAAAAAATAGAAACACCTATATACACCGATTTTAGTTGAAAAAGTAACACCCAGTACTTTAACAGATATTTAATTTTTTAATGTGGCAAAATAAACAAGATAGACTAAATAACAAATGATTAAATATTCATGCATTTGACTTTCACAGTTAACCGAAAATCTTAATAATGAGACATCGCACCATTGCGTCTTACACATTCATGTACTCTTCTCGGCATGCTTAGAATGAGACGGTCTATTGTCTGCTGAGGTATCTCATCTCAAGCTACTGGCACCTCACCCCGAAGTTCGGCTAATGTAATGGGGGGTTGTTCTAGGTTAGATACTCTTCTAGCAATCAAATCCCACACATGCTCAATTGGTGAAAGATCAGGAGATCGAGCAGGCCATAGAAGTAGGCGTATGTCAACATTCTCTAGGTACTGTAAACTCACCCTTGCTACATGTGGTCGAGCGTTATCTTGTTGAAATATAGTTTTCTATACCCCGAACGTATGGTACAAGAATAGGATCCAGTACTTGGTGGATGTAATCCACAGCTGCCATATTACCCTCTATGAATTACGAGAGGAGACCTACTTCCATAAGATAGAGCCCCCCACACCATTAAACCTGGTGCTCGGCGTACATTTCCCTCCAACTAAAATTCTAAATTTCTTCTCTGACCACACTCTCGTCGCACTCTTCTATGGCCATCACTCGCGCCTATACAAAATCCGGACTCATCACTGAAAACAACTTTGTAGCATTCCTCATTCCATTGCATTCTTGCGTTACACCACTCCGGTCTACGACGTTTATGTTCTGCGGTTAATGGAATCTTTTTAACAGGTCGATAAGATCTGAGTCCCATTAACCGAATTCGTCGGTATACTGCTGCCATTGTAACTCTTCAACCTACTGCTCTAAACCATTCCTCTCCGACAGACCTGGTTGTATCAAAAGAATTTCTTCTGGCACGAATACGAAGAAGTCGCCCTTGACGGTCTGTTGTTCTTCTGGCCGCACCAGGTCCTCTGGGGCGTTGATTCTGGCCTTCTGCAGACCAAGCATGCTAACAACAAAACACAGTTGTTGCTGTAAAATTGGTGCGAGTGGCGATTTCTCGAAATGAAAAACCACCCTCTCGCATACCAATTATCCGACCTCTCTCAAAGTGACTCAGATGATGAAATTCTGTACGTCTTCGCACACGGGGTATTTCTTTGGTTCAATGTGATTACAAAAAAGCTAACTTAACAAGGTTTAGGCAAAGAACTGATAGCGCTATTAATAAAAACATGTTTCCATGGGTAACCAAAAAATTAACAATATCTCCAAGAAAGTTGAAGATTTTTGTCTCAAAGTTTTATAATACGACAATGAAGACATGGCGAAGAAATATAGTAAATAATAACTTTAAATGAATACGTATACTGGGTGTTACTTTTTCAACTAAAAGCAGTGTACAAGCACTGAACCAGTGACACTAAGTAAACAAAATCAACAGTTGGAGATAGAATTTGGGATGGGTTGCTTACGGAAAAGTAAAACAGAGATGGGCCGACGACCTGAAAAAGATAAGAGGACTGAACTGGTACAATCTGGCACAAAACAGAGAATTATGGAGGAATAGTAGGGAGGCCTATGACAGATCATGAACAGAAAACGGCTGATGGAGATGGAGAAACATCATTATTTCATAAAAATATCACACGACAAGCAAACCAGAATACCACTTAAAGCTGCCACTAACTTCTCACCTAAGAAGTTAACATTAAATTGGCATAAGACTTTATTGCTTTGTTTTTGATGCAGAATCATGTGGTGTGGGTATTATCCGTCCTATACGATACACCCTTTATAAAGAAACATAAAAAATTTCATTTACTTCTACAAAATCAAAGCAGTTACATTTATGGGTTGTTTCGTGAACAGTACAAATTGTTTTAGTAATTATACTGCGCAGGTAAAGTTTATCATGTTTATATATTTTATACGGTTGGTCGTAATGTGTCCTTATAACGTTGGTGTCACAATAGTTGTGATAAGGTGTGACCTGTGATAAGCGAGTCGCGGCCGGGCTACTTCTACCTGGCAGTTACTACGTATTGTGTTCGAGGTTAAGCGTGTAGATAAGTTCTCTGGTTCATAATAACCCATCAACCTTGTTTTTAATTTTGATCGGTTTATTTTTTTGGTGAAATTTCGTATTTACAGTATTGTTACTACTATTATTTAAGTTCAATTGAAGATATAAGGAAGTCGTTACGTGCAAGGTAAATAAAAGCTAGTTATTCTGCGATAAAATAGTAAATACTACATTTTAAAATTTTCATAATGTTCGTTGAAGCGGTGAAGCAGTGTGGGTGGAAAGAGGTTAGAGGTTTGCTCGATAATCATTTTTTTAAATTATTTTTTTGTAGTGCGAAAACTGAAAAGTTAAGAAGTTAATACAAGTCAATTAAAAACAGACTATACAGATAAGTTCGTTTCCTGCTCATAGCATAAAATGTCGTATCAAGGTAGGGTAGGAAATAACGAGGGTTCAAATAAAAAATCAATTGCAATAGGCATTGGTTTGTAATCCTTTAAACTCCAGTACAAATTTGCTAAATACAACCAATAATTTAACTTTGAAGTAACACATGACCTGTATACAAAAGCAGAATTAAATGTGATATGAAATTACAAACCAGAGCCCACTGCAAATGGGTTATCATTTGAACTTTGAACACCCTTTGCTTTTCAACTTCTCGGGGCTTTTTACAGTGGCAATAAAAAAATACAATTTACATAGTTTCTCTTGAAACTATTAAAATAAACAGTTCATAGTTTGAAATCAGAAATTATACCAATTTGATTCTTAGCCTTAGATGTTTAACAAAACGAAGCATTTCTTTCAAGCCAATATTTAAGGGTTGTAAAAGATTAAAAGTATGACTAAGTCAAAAAATGAGAATTATTTATTTATATAAGTGTTCTCAAGTTTGAAAAAGGGAAACCAAAGAGACAGCCACATAAGAAAATCGAAGTCAATGATCGTGAAAGTAACTTTTGAGAGTAACAGGTGCCCGGATTAGCGATAGTGACATTTTATAATGAATATGCTCTAGTTACAACTACATTTAGATGCCTAGATAGGACCATTAAAATTCGTTCCTTCCGTTGTAATTAATTTTGATTTATTATAATCCGATATGAAATACCTAATAGTAGCAGGTGTGAATTTAAACAAATTCAAAGCTACCAAATCAGTGTCTTAAAATAGTCACGGTTATTTCGTAATAAAAAAAAAAAACTCGTAAACATAAACGGAAGACAACTCGAAAAGGAAGTGTGATTGTGGTAAAATAACATATGATAAAAGCCATGCAGTTATAAAGCAGATTTTTAAACATTAAGTATTTCTTTTCTACATGAAAGAACAATAATTTATGTTTTCGTGTTGTAAAAACAAGGAACATAGACTTGATTAAATAAACGATAAAAACCATAACAAATATGGTAGATAAACAAAGTGCAATTTACACAGGCTGTCACGCCAGGTACTTTGCACTTTGGTAAATTTTACCAATGTATATGTGTAGGTGAGACACGTTCAAAGGTTATGCAAACAGAGATAACGATTATGACTCGCCGATAGTAAAGGTGAGTTGCTCTAGTTAACTTTTATTAGAGTTTTTAAAAGTACCGCTTATTTGGTTATTACACATTGTACGTTAATTTAGATTAAAAACAAATTCTAAAAATTTAAAACTTAGTTTGTGTACTTGGTTTTGGTTCCTTTTATTTGGAAATTAGGTATCAATTCACTTTACTACGAATGTAGTTTTTTTTTAGTTAATAGTTTATTAAATAATTATTATTAATTGTGTGTGCTCTGTAGTTTTAATTATCTTAGTTTTAAAGGTTTAGTCCGTTGGGTTTATTTCTGTGCGTTTAAAGTTTTAGTAGAAGACAGCTCCATATATGTATACAGTGTGTCCCGCGAGTACTGAAACATGGTCCTAACTTGATTGCTATTAAAAATACAAAACAATGTTTTTAACAAAAGTTAAATGATATGAAAGTTAATAAAGTATCACAAATTATCTTATTCTTATCTTGTCATAGCATAGGCATCTAATAAAACCGGAAACAGCGCCAACTTTTGTGTTTTTGAATAGCAATCTCAATTTTTTTGCTGAAAATCTTGCAGAGTTTTGTATTTTTTTTTCTGATGACATTAAATGTTCTGTATTTTATTTAATAAATAAATTATTAAACCTCTCGCATTTACAAAATACAGATTTGTTTCGTTTTATATTTAAATCGATAATACACTGATTGTCTAGGGATGGCGTTCGTTTTATAGTTTTACGGTATGTTTACAACTCTTATTTATGTAAAACGAATTATCTATTAGTAATATTTGAATGTACGCCAAATTTTATTTATAATGCTTCAAATCTATTCGAGTGGTGTCTATATTAATATAATTCCGATATATACAGAATATAAAAATCTTTATTACTTAACTACGACTTACAAAAATTATTATCATTGTCTGCCTTTTCACAATTATTGTGTTTAATATCTTTATTTTTACGTAAAATACGTAGTATCTGGTATTAGCAAAGGGAAAAAAAAAATGTTCAGAAATTTGATATTACTTCCAATTTTACCGGAAATGCTATAACAAAATAAGTTTTGCGATATTTTAGTAATTTTCCTATCATTCAACATTTGTTTTAGTTAATTTCAGTAGTTATAGAACATGAGGTTCGAAAATAATCGAATATACAGTTGAGAGGACGAGATGTGTTGCCTAGGAAACATAACGGCATCGTAGGTGGAGTTGTGTTTTCAGGTAACACATCGAGTCCGCAAACTGTATATTCAGATGATTTTCGAAGCTCGAGTTGTATATTTATGTTAAGACTATACAACGAATCAACCAACTATATTATACAAATTATTTATTGAAGATGAGAAAATTTTACAAAATTTTTACCAAATGTCAAAAATGTTACTTCTTTATTAATATCCATGGATGATATGATTACGTATGATTTATTTGTTTGCGACCGAAATACGCCAAGAATTGTGTTTTGCGAAACACAACTTAGCAACGCAAATAACCGATGTTATACAGCGTAACTAAGAAAAATTGAGCTATCTGATTGGTCTATTTTCCGATGAGTTGTATAGTCATTAATATACAGTGAGTTCAAAAACATTTTAGTTAAGGTTTGGCCATGAGAAGCAAAAATAATGTCTATTACAAGATTTGGAATTTATTAACTGTCATCACTGTTGTGTTGAAAGAGATTTATGTTGATTACGATTCCATTAAAAAAAAATGAAAGTGAATGCTGTAACAAAAAAAATGATAGCAAATAAGTCTTATAATTCATTTATTTATAGAAATAGCTCAATATGGTATAGACTTATAGGGGTTATTGATAAATATTTTTATGTTCATTCTAGTGGCCTACGCAAATTTTTGTATTTACGATAGTTTATCAGTTATAGTTAAAACGTTTGAAATAAGGGCGTTATCAGTCGTGAAACAATAAAGTGTTATAGGTGTTAATGAAATTCATTTGTTTGTTGTAGATGTCAGACTTTAAGACCAACCCTTTCTTGTTTACCAATTCAGTAATTCAAAACAACAATAAGGTAATACCTATAAAAGGTTCTTAACAGTTACCTAAAACATATACGGGCCCTGCGTCAAAAGCATTCGCCTAGCTATATTATTTACAATTTTGTATTCATTTCACTTTGACGAATCGCTCCATGTTATTGGTTCCCATTGCTGCAAAGTCGAATTCTGTCGTAGCCGAGCCCATTTTAAACGATTTTTCATTTGGTTTGTAGTTGATAATGGTTTCTCTTTCGCCTGCATAAGTCACAAAATTGATTATGACCACTGCGTTAATTTATAGTCATATACTGACTGATACATACAGGGTTTTTCAACGAAAAGTAGCCACCCTCAGTATCTTTCAAAACTATTTTTTGCTTGAAAATGACATGACATGTCAACAAAGATAGCGAGGGGGACATCTTTTTACGTAAAATCCGGACGTCTGTCATCAACCCTTTAGCCGTCACAGCCACTCCCTCTAAAATTTCAAATGGCACCATGTGTGGCACATCGTTCGAAAGGTAACTTCATAAGGAATTCGTTCTACTATTTATTTTTTTTTATTCGCTTAAAATTGAGACATAAAAAAACTATATTTTGTTTATTTCGGTTAAGCTGCTGAATATAGTGTAACAAGATGCGTCAGCACACGTGTGGGATCGTATTCGTCATCCGCCGAGAAGCTTCCACAGCGGTCGACGGCTAGTGGAACTATCTGGAAGGAAATCATTCTACCACAGTGTGGAACGTCCGAGAATGAAAGCCTGCCTATATTAAAGGCGCGCTGGCTTACGAGAGGGCAGTCTTGAACGCGCGGCGATAATTGTGAATACGTATACATAAATACTAGTTAGATAAATAACTGTTACAAATAAATTACTTTAGTGTTCGGTTTTAATATTAGTGTTCCGTTTTAATTTTACGTTAGTGTTTAATTGTTCTTTATAATTCTTTCGTACTTTAAGTTTGTTTGATAAATTAATTTACACCACGAACCGAGTTTATTTAAAATAAACGTCGTAAAAACGTTACAATAGCAATCACCGTTAATGTAATTGTTCAAAATGACTTCCGTTAACTTCCGTACAGTATTACAGACGACTTTGAAACAGAAAGCGAACATTTGCGAGAACTTGCGGTGTCAATTTTCGATATTCTTCTATTATTCTCTGCCTAAGATCTTCGATGTTGGCCGGCTGTGTGCATATACTTCGTATTTCAAATGCCCCCATAAGAAATAATCCAACGGAGACAGGTCGGGTGATCTAGCCGGCCATTCGATGGGATCACGTCTTCCAATCCATCGTCCAGGAAACCGATTGTTCAAAAATTCTCGAACGAGAATCACATAGTGAGGAGGTGCACCATCTTGCTGGAAAACTAGTTCATTTTCAAGCAAATTTTCGTCATTTTCCAGTAGTTCTGTTATACGCGGATCAACAGTGGTGTCAAGATAATTAAGGTAAATAGTGCCATTCGAATTACCGTCAATAAAAAACGGGCCAACGATGTGGTCTCCTACAATACCTGCCCAAACATTAAGTTTCTGTGGATATTGGGTATGGGTTTCCCTAAACAAATGTTGATTCGTGTCTGACCAATACCTACAGTTATGCCTGTTGACTTCTCCGTTCAGAAAAAACGTACACTCATCGCTGAAACAGATATTGCACAACAAGTTCACGTTGTTCAATAGACTATTACACATAATTTCGCAAAACTCTAGTCTTCGATCATTGTCGTCTTCGTTTAGTTCTTGAATAAGTTTTATCTTGTATGGGTGAAATTTGTGCTTTTTTAAAATTCTCCATCAACTGCTTGTTGAAACCCCCGATGCCTGGGAAAGTTGATTTAAAGACTGATTATTATCCATTGCAACTTGTCCCAAAACAGCAATTTCAACAGGTTCATTAATAATTGATCTTTATGGTTGATGTATTTTGTTTGTCACTGAGCCAGTTTCCATGAATTTTTGCATCAAATTTATAACATACTGATGGCGAATGAATTTATCGGGATGCATTTCATTGAACGCACGCGTTGCAGCTCGTGCACAGCCGTTATTTGTGAAATAAAAACGCACCTTCTCGATTCGGCAGTGGTGTAAACCATGTTGACACTTTTATAATATTCAAAATAAACTGAATTTTGACTGACAGATAAAAAAAACAAAAGATAAAAAAAGGATCTAAGTACTGCTATATTCAGTAGCTTAACCGAAATAAACAAAATATAGTTTTTAATTTTTTATGCCTCAATTTGAAGCGTATAAAAAAATTAATAGTAGAATAAATTCCTTACGAAATTACCTTTCCAATGATGTGCCACACATGGTATGGTGCCATTTGAAATTTTAGTGGGGGTGGCTGTGACGGCTAAGGGGTTGATGACAGACGTCCGGATTTTACGTAAAAGGGTGCCCCCCTTGCTGTCTTTGTTGACATGTCTTGACGATTTTTAAGCAAAAAATAGTTTTGAAAGATACTGAGGGTGGCTGCTTTTCGTTGAAAACCCCTGTATATTCTTTTCTACGGATTTTGATACTGTTAAAATTATTTCTGAGGCAGAAGAACGCCTATCAATTTTAACAATGCGTCTTTGGTCGTCGATTTTTTCTGTACATTAAATATGTCAGTATTTTTATATTTTAGTATCGCATCTCTAACAGTAAATCAAGGCGGGACAAACAACTGCTTGAGATAAGCAGAGGTATCAAAACGGTTCAATGTTGCATAGCTAAGTTAATATTTAAAGCTACATGTCATTACATCAGTTGACTGTCAGTGCTGTCAAAGTGACAAGGTGTAAATGGAACATAAAATGTTTATGCTAGAAGTATATTTTAGGAATCGACATAAAGAAGATAATGGACAATGGCCGTATTCTGTGCAATTGGCTTTTGATGACTTTCTTAGAAGATTTTCAGATCAAATTCCAAACTGTTGTGTATTGGACCTAACATTTACAATTTTAATGACATACAGTTGGTAACACTAAGTAACTACTGTAACTAAGGAAATGTAAATTGTCATATAATAAACAAACTTAACGAGATCAATTCGAAGTATTATTTTCTCAGCTTGAGAATACAAAAGTGGTGTCAGAAGTTTTGGGATAGATCTCAAGAAAAGTCGACCGCGATCGGGAGTGAGAGGTTAGGTTTTTCGTCCACACACGTGCACTCAAGAATATGGCCGAACTACCCTCGGAACTACTACAGACACTAACACAGATGCTCGTCGGAGCACTTACGACCAGTGCTGTCGAGGAAATTAGCGAAAATCTTCGCAACGCTGGAACCGCTGGCACTGGACAACCTAAGCCGCCATCATATTCCTGGAGTGAATACCGCTCATCTGGCGGTTCGCCTATCGCGGATTACTTCAAACGCTTCTCCTGAGCACTAGAGCTAAGTAAGGTTCCATCAACTCAGCATGCAAATTACGCAAGTGTTTATATAGGATCTGAACTAAACAACGCACGCAAGTTTTTAGTCAGCCCTCAGACACCCGAAGAAATAAAAACGAACTTAGTCGCACATTTCGACTCGACGCGTAACAAGTGCGCAGAGAGCATTAAATTTCGACAAAGTAAGCAGAATCGGTCGCCAATTTCGCTTTAAGGTTACGACAGGCAGCTGTCCATTGCGAATATGACACATTCCTCGACCGAGTGCTTATAGAACTAACAGTCCTTATTCGGTATAGAATCACGCGAAATGTGTGACGAAATTATTGCGAAGAAACCAGCTACACTTACAGAGGCGTACGAAATCGCGCACTCGCTGGAAGCAACCCACAACACGGCTACCGAGGTGCAATCGGGCGCCGCAACTAAAATCGAGCAAACCAATAAATTGGAATACGAAAAGCCACAATCACGAAAAAGCGGACACCAACGGGGACGTAGTAAGTCGAGAGCACGCCACCACGGTCAGCGTGGGTCGAATCACAGTTCCTCACACCACGGCAACCAACAAGATGGGCAATCTGGACAATCGACATGCGGAGGATGCGGACAACCACATTTTCGCAGTCAATGTAAATTCCTGGACTCCGAGTGCCACAATAGGGTCGAACAGCCATTACGTCACTTTCTCGCGCGAATTTTGAAGCGGAGTCATTATCAAAATTACTGCTTTAAAAGTAGGCCTTATCGACATATACATTAAGGTATAAAATATCGAAGATCAAGTTTGCCGTCGCCCCATGCAGTTATAAGAAATATTTAATAAGTTTCATGGTTAGAAACGGAAACTGTATAGTTTTTTCTTCCTTATTTTGAAAGAATTTAAATTTAAAACGGTTTTATTAAATTTTTATTGATAGTACGGAAATGCACGCCGGAATGCGATGCTTTGTGGGATGGCTTCAGCTCTCACAGTGTTGCTAACCATACCGAAATTTCGGTAGATCTACCGATTTCGACTTCAATCTACCGACCTACCGAAATTTCGGTAGGGTTGGCAACACTGTGAGAGCTGAAGCCATCCCATAAAGCATCGCATTCCGGCGTGCATTTCCGTACTTTCAATAAATATTTCATAAAACCGTTTTAAATTTAAATTCTTTCAAAATAAGGAATAAAAAACTATACAGTTTCCGTTTCTAAGCATGAAACTTATTAAATATTTCTTATAACTGCATGGGGCGATGGCAAACTTGATCTTCGATATTTTATACCTTAATGTATATGTCGATAAGGCCTACTTTTAAAGCAGTATTTTTGAGAATGACTCCGCTTCAAAATTCGTGCGAGAAAGTGACGTCACGCTGTTCGACCCTATTGTGGTAAGAAATCACACATCGCCAAGGTCTGTAGGTCGAAGAAAAAGAAGCAAACCGCACACCAGGTTTCGGAAATGCACGTACCAGCGGAACAGATTAACGTGGTACAGCGCCTGAGCAAAATCGAAATAATCAGCACCGTGTCAACCTTGGACGACGAACGCTCAACGTGCTAATAGATGGCGCCAACGTCGGGTTGGAACTTGACCGCGATTTGGTAGCGGAGAATGGAAACGGTCCTGCAGAACCTCAACAACGTCGTCAACTTCTTCGACGACATAATCGTGTTCGCGGACGGATTCGACTCCGTTTTATTAGCACTGGACGCCACGTTGGAGCGCTTGAGGAAACACGGACTAAAACTGAACCGGGCGAAATGCACTCTCGCCGTATCAGTACTTTCGGCTCTCGAACACAAGATTGATGCAGAGGGCGTACACAAATCCGATGCACACACTCAAGCTGTACGAGACGCGCCGAAACCTTCCACACCTGAAGAACTACAATTATTCCTGGGTAAGGCCACGTACTACAGTTCTTTTATCCCAGATCTATCAACGCGCAATCGGCCACTGAGGAACATGCTTTGCGCAGAAACATTCTCGTGGACCCCAGAAGGCGAGAAGGCTTACCAGGATTTAAAGAAGGCGCTGACGTCACCCCAAGTCCTGATGCCGTACGACCCGTCGCTACCGCCCCTGTTGGCAACCGATGCGAGCAAAACAGGCTTGGGAGCTATTTTGTCACACCGGCTCAGTAATGGGCAAGAGCGCTCAATCACATACGTGAGCCGACCAACGCTCCACAAAAGTTTCGGGAACATCATTGGGAATATCCAAAAGGCCCGTAGACTACACATCGACTACGCGGGATCGATGTTGCTCATCGTCGTCGATGCATACAGCAAGTGGCTCGAGGTAAAACTCACCAAGCCAACGATAGCAGACGCAATAATCGCTGTCCTCGACGAGCTCTTCGCAACGTACGGCGCACCAGTGATCGTTGCCTCGGACAATGGCAGGCCATTCATCGCTGCCGAGTTCGAAGAGTTCCTGCAGCACAGCGGTATGAAGTACCACAAGCTGACAGCACCGTATCATGCTTCCACGAACGGCCAAGCAGAGAGATACGTGCAAACGGCCAAAGATGCTCTATACGCAACGCAATGAATACCACGCCAGGATCACTGCAACGTAACCTGAATAAGTTTTTCCAACCATATAGGAAGGCTCCTCATACAACCATAGGGCAAGCACCTGCTCAGCTCTTCTTCTGCGCACTAGGCTTAACCTGGTCAGACCTGATGACATGCGCATCAAGATCACCTAGAAGCAGCGCTCACATTTCGTGTATTTCAGCCAAACCAATCGGTTCACGTCCTATCGAGCAACCCCCCACATGGACAAATTGATCCCAGGCATAATAGTTACGCGCTTGGGTGACCTCCTCTACGAAGTTGACTTCGCATGTAGAAGTGCCAAACGGCACATTGGCCAGATAAGAGGCTTCGTTGGCCGACCGCAAGACACACCCAAGGTGTCAGCTCAACGGGAGAGCCCCCAGGGCTCCGCTGGAGCAGCTCGACGAATTCAATTCTTCAAGTTGCCAATGAGAACCGCCAGCACACCACCGGCAACTCCGCAGCAGCCCGACAACGCACTAATAGTGCCGGCCACGCAGGTGGCACCAGCAACTCCGAGGTCCTCTGCACCTCTCTCCGTCCCTTCAGGGGGCGCGGAAACACTCTCACCACGAGAACTATACACTCCGCAACTTCTACGCAGAACGACGCGCATACATCGCACACCATTAAGATTTTCACCCAACTAATACCACACCATTCCCTTTAATTCGAAACTTAATTCACAATTTGAAGAGGGGAGGAAATGTTGTGTATTGGACCAAAGATTTACGATTTTAATGACATATAGTTGGTAACACTCAGTAACTACAGTAACTAGGAAATATAAATAATTGTCATATAATAAACAAACTTAACGATATCAAATCGAATTACTATTTTCTCAGCTTGAAAATACAAAACAAACCTTACCTACAAAATGTCTATTCGGAAAGAAAAATCTGGCAGACCTAAGAATAAGAGAATAACTGAAAATATTAATAATGTGAGAGAGATTATACATAGACAGAACTCCATCAAAATCAATAAAAAAGATTTGCCAGGAAACAAATTTATCTGTGGGAACTTGTCAGAATATCTTAATGCCTGCACGGTGATGAGTTCAGGAACGGTTACTTTTAGCAGGATAATGCAACAGTCCACACAATTATGGAAAATATATAGTTATTTTCATAACAAGTTAGCGATTCCGAAACGAATGCAGGACGTTACAGAAACGAGCGCAGCAAGTTTCTGTACCTGCATGAGTTTCGGAATCGCTCTTCCCGCACGCGTTATGAACAACGTTTTTCCTACAAACGTTTAGGAATCGTCCTAAACTATCATTTTGTAAGTTTTGAAGTTGTCAAATTTGACATTTCCTTTTAAAGTAATAATCTAGTAAGGATGGTTGCTATGCAATTTTCTGATTTATCAGAAATCGCGGTCACTTTTCGGCACTCCGTGCGGGAAAGTGGACTTTCCCGCACGCAAAATGAGTGTGGGAAAGTAACATTCCTAAACGTTTGTCGGAAAAATTTTATTCGTGATTTTTTTGTAAACAGAATTGTTCCGTTTCCTCCACGAAGTTGTGATTTAACGTCGTGTGATTATTTCTTGTGGCTATACTTTAAAAATACGGTTTTCAAAAATCGTTTATATGATCTGGAAGACCTGCAGAATGCAATTACAGAAGCCACCGAAGAAATTTCAGCAGTCACTTTAATGAACGTTTTTGAAAACATGAAAAAAGGATAACACTTTGTTTGGAAAATAGCGGTCAACAGTTTCAACACCTTTTGTAATGTTTGTTCTTTGTTATTTTAATTAAATTTTCAAAAACATCAACGTGATTATTTATTTGACACATCTTGTTAGTTTAACATATGACAGTTTCTAAAGTGACATTATGTGAGCGTATGATTGTATCAACGATACAATTTTGGATTTTCAAGGCGGCGCCACCATTGCATCGTAGTTTTGAAGTGCGGGTCACTTTGACAAGAACAATGTTTTGAGTTATTTTGATTTTGAATTGCTAAAACATTATTATTTTTAATATCATGTGTTTTACTGCCGAAGAATTGTAAAATATAGTACATTATACATCAAGGGAGAGAAATGTAAGATTTTTCCTGAGGTGTAATTTGTAGCCAGAGGGCGAAGCCCGAGGGCTACAAAGCTCCGAAAGAAAAATAGCATTCTCTCCAGAGGGGTATATACTATTTTTTTCACGGCCTAAGTATAGTGATAAATATAATAAGCTCGTGCGCCCCAAATCTTTCGTTATCAAGTAGACATTGAAATTAAAAGCGTGCAGTTCCTAATTCATGAACACAACTATAATTTTACTAAATGTCAATTTTGACATATTGACATTCAAGTGTAGTTATATTTAATAGTGTACCTGCTCTTAATTTTTACAGGTGTGAACATGTAACGTTAAATTTTAATGTAAACAAATAATTTAAATGTACGAGTATGTTTCAATTTTGGGGTTTTAAACTTTAATAAACATCTAAAATTTAGAATGGCCGATTTTTATTATTTGATTCATAATGAAAACTCCCTTGGGAATTTTTTGAAAAATTATTTACCTAGGGGATAATTTATTATTCCTGTCACGATTTTTGTGTCATAGAAATGGACATAAACTCCCGGCCGCGAAAAAATAACTTTTTAGCGATTCAAAATCAAAGAAGCTCAAACATTGTTCTTGTCAAAGTGATAAGTACTTCAAAACTATGATGCAATGGTGGCGCTGCCTGGCCACCGAACGCAAACTACTCATAAAAATGCCTGCCAGATTTTATACGAACTTGGCGAATCTGATTGTTATGTGATCATGGGTATAATAAATTTAATGATATACAGGGTGTCTCTAAAATGCCTTAAAAGCTTCAGGTAAATGTTTTCTTTTGTGAATTCTAAAGACAAAACTGCAAGAAAAAAATTTTCTCCGCAGCTTAGTTTTCTTGTACGAGGGTGTTAAAGTTCGTATATCTTTAGTATTAAAATTTATTGAAGTTTAGCCAAACGATTATGAGAAATTAAGTAAAACATGTATTTGAAATTGAAATTAATTTAAAAGAGGTAATTATTATTGAATTAGCAATTTAGTTCTTCTTTTAGAAGTAGGTACTGTTAAAAATCATACTCTTGGTAAAAGTACAATTTGACAACAATACAGGTACATGGTACTGCGATAATAAAATTCGAAATTCTGTTGTTTGTGTTTTGAAAGGTGTGTCAAGTAACTCGATTTTGAAATGACATTTGCGATTTGTGTATTGAATTTGCCTTTGGTTCGTGTTTTTGGGTTCATTTGTGTTTTGTTTTGTTCGTATTTTGGTTTTCTTGGCCATCCTTACGGCGTATGCTATAAACGAGTACGTTGATGTGATTTGGATCCTTGGAGAATGTGAAGGAAACTGCAATGAGGCTACTAGGGTTTACGCTCAGCGTTTTCCTAATAGAAGACATCCAAGCCAGATAGTAATTTGAGCTGCAAATCACAGACTTCGAGAAACTGCAAATATCCCTCCTGTTCAAAATTGGGATAGAGTTCGACCAAAAACTGTTAGAGACAATAACTTAGAAGAGGAGGTTCTTGATATGACAACTGAAGAGCCAAGTATTAGCGTCCGTACCCTTTCTACAGTTGTTGGTGCATCAAAAACCACCGTTCACAAGATGATAATGATGGCCTTTATTCCTACCACAAAGTTAGAGTGCAACATTTATTAGAGGAAGATTATGGGAATCGTATTACCTTTTGCAACTGGTTGTTACAACTACATAGAAGAAACCCAAGATTTATAAATAACATTTTATGGACAGATGAAGCCACTTTTACACGAAATGGCATTTTTAATGCCCATAATTAACATATTTGGGCCCATGAAAATCCCCACGTCATGTACAAAGGGAATTATCAAGTTAGGTTTTCGGTCAATGTATGGGCAGGAATCGTAGATAACAAATTCGTAGGTCCCTTTGTACTATCGCATCCATTGAATGCTAACAATTACTTGAACTTTCTAAACGAGGAACTCCCAACATTGTTAGAAGATATACTTTTATTGACTCGCCGTGATTTGTGGATGCAACTAAATGGGGCGCCGTTCCATTATGCGGCTAGAACGATAAACTGGTTTAATTAATTTTATCCAAGAAGATGGATCGGCCTCCAAAAAACCCAGATTTAACACCACTGAATTTCTTCTTGTGGGGCTATTAGAAAAACATGTTGTATGTGACGCCTATTGAAAATGGAGAAGAGCTAGTACTTCGTATACGTGAAGCAGCAGCAACCGATAATGAAGCAATGCTGCGGCGTGTCCAACAGGCCATCATTACAAGGGCACTCAAGTGTCGTGAAGTTGGTGGCAGAAATTTTGAACATGTTCTGTGAAATAAATACGTACATTATTTTTTTTTACAAAGCAGTTTGCATTTATATATTTTTCCAAGTAAACAAGTTTCAACAGTGTTGCTAAGTTTCAGATTCTTTAACTTTCTCGTATGAAGAAACTAAGGGCGATAGGAAGTTCCTGCTTGCAATTTTGGGGAGTTGTAGCAAAAGGCTATCTGAAACTTTTAAGGCATTTTAGCGACATCCTGTATATTTGAAAAAGCTTAAAACGGCTTTTTAAAACAGGTCTACGCAGACTATAATTATTATTTAAAAAATGTATAAAATAATTAATATAACTGAAAAACTATTGCAAATGCAAAAAATCTGCGTACACCACGGAAATCTACGTAAAACTATCTATCGATAACCTTTATACCATATTAGATATTTTTCTAAATAAAGGAGTTATAAGAGTTAGTAGAATTAGGCCATTTTTCAATTTTTCACCATAACTCGAAAATAAAATCAGATCGCCTATTTTTGTTTCTATCACTGAATTAATTTCAAAAAGTTGGCACAACAACGTACAATCGGTTTTGTTACACAATCATTACACAAGCATCCACCTAGAATTTAGGACATACTGTACATATTGTTTTTTGATACTTTAAATAACAACCCAAGAAATACAAAACACTAAATTCTGTTGCTATCTGTACTAATCTGTAGCCATCTAATGAAGTCAATTTTGTTGCTGGTTGTTACTAACGTATTTGTCAATTGTTTTCCTTTCTCAAGTAAAGTTGAATTTTACTATATCACACATGCTTTGTATATAAAACTTACACACTGTGGTTTGCCTACAATAGGACTGTTTAAACAGAAAATTGCACAGTTCAATTATAGGAGCGGCAAAGTAATTTCATACGCGGGCGGCTATACACCAAAGCGCCCTGGTTTTACGGAGCCAACATTTTCGTGCACGCAACGATAATGGCCAGGGCCGTCTTCCAAGACAGAGCTGTAGTATTTATAAATAATCAAATTACGTATTTTTAGGAATTTATCTGAGTTAAAGCAAATATTTGATTGAAACTTGCAGTGTTTTGATGTTTTCACACTGTCAAATGCATATAAATGTTTAGTACGCGTTACTTGTATCCGAAATATTTTATAAACGATAAGATTGTACACATTACGTAGGTATAGTTTTCTATATAAATTAGAATTAGGGTACGAGTCAGGGTGCTTGCAATTATTTTTGGCCGGTGAGGATATATGTTTTATTTCTGCTCAAAGGTGTCAGTTATTTTAAACTAAAACATTTTTAGACTGCGGGGTCGTGCCAGGTCATACCATTAACTTTAACCTCTGTTCTAAGCCACATTTAACAGCCCATTATATCGTGTCGTCTCGCAACAGTTCGGTTATTCTGTTACGTTATTTTAATTTTGAATGAATATTGCAAATTAAAAAATTTGTTGTGTAAATTTGTATAATCTTTTTGGTTCACTTAAAACTATTAGGTACGTTAACAACTTTCATGTTTACCTTTCTTTTGCAAAAATAGGTGAAAGGGTGAGCAGTAAAATTATTTCGCTGATATAACACATATTGCTCATCTTAATTTAGCTACTTGTTTCTATAATACGGAATAACAAATTGTTTCATTCATATTCATGGCTTAATTAATTTAATTAAAACCATCGAGAAATATTTTAAACTAACAGTTTGCAATAATGTTTTACAGAATATTTACACTTAAAGAAAAATTTCTACACTGCCACAACAAATTCGCGATGCTAACTAATACAAACAGTCTCATTTGTCAAACGTGAAGTGCAATTGATACAATAATAAAGTTAAAATAATGAATCTTAATAAAGACTGCGTCTCTTCTTCTAATGGTGACAACTTCGCTAATCATTCTGTAAATTCTACCATTGTTGAAACTAATGTAGCCCAAAATTTAACAGTTAGAAAGGATGAAAAAATAAACATTAACGTAATTTGCAATCAGAAAGAACTCCACACAAAATGTGATTTCAATAATCTTAATATAAGCTCAAAGAAAATCAGTGACTTTAAAATGTGCAACGAATTATTAAACGAATTCGAAACGTTTACGCAAACTTGTGATAAAAAGAAACGACGAATTGATAATTGTGAGTTTTTAAGGTTTGACATTAGTGACTTACGAACTAAAAGCTCGAGAAGAACAGTGAGTGAAGGTGACATAACCAAAAAAGGTGCAGTTAATGAAAATGTTAAAATTATGAATGACTCCGAATTGATGACAGCGCCAAGTAAATTCTTTATTGGACATAGTGCACAATTTTCGATTTCCAGTCCCGATAGAAAACGATGCCTGAAAAGCATTATTGAAGATTTGAAAGTACAAAACCTCAAAAAACGTAAGTTTTCCTTTTGTTTCTTTAACGGTTAGTTCCTGCTTTCATGTATTGTATACGTTTTCTGGTTTATATTATACAGGGTGTCCGTAAAGTTAAAAAATGCTACCATACGTTCCTGAGCCAAAAAGGACGATTTAACCAAACTTACTTCTATCCAAGGGTGTTTCGTTAAGGCGCCATCGAAGCGCAAAGATCTTAAAAAAAGTTTTTATTATTTTTTAACGGTTTGGCCAATATCTTTTCGTTTCAAATATTTTTTGCTTGCTAGTCGATTCCACTATGCCATAATTTAGGGAATAGTTATTTTCGTATCAAGTGTCGAAAGTAGCAAATATCAAGCGAGTGTTTATAAATAGATATACGAGTGCGGAGCGAAGCGGAGCACGAGTAGAAATATTTATAAACACGAGCGGAGATATTTGCCTTTCGAACGAGTTACGAACACTATTTTTCCCACGACCAAAAATGTACATGTCAAAAAGTAACACTGACAGTTCAGGTAAAACGACCGTCATTTTTTGTTTTGAAGCGGCCGCAGCTTCCTATTATTGCGCAAACTGTGCGATATATCCCTATACGTGTTCATATCGCACGGGTTGTTCATTTGTTTTGCGAAAGTCAATCGCACGGGTGATATTGTCAACTTTCGCGCCTAGTTTGTTGTGCGTTAGGAGCGACTTTCTTATATGGTCGTGGGAAAAAATATTGCTTTGCTGAGCGCCAAGTAATTACTTATCTGGTTACTACACAAAATACGCTATGCCTTTGATAATCTTATTAAATTACCAGCAGTAAGATCATCGGGAAGTCAAGAAGTTCCCGGTGGGAATATTGTTTCCTTTTATAATTTTTCCAAATTTTGAAAAATCGATTGAGTTATAAGTAAATAACAAGTTTATCGAGATAGAGTCTATACTAGACCTGCGCGATTTGAAAAGAATATTGAAGATATCGATTAATTCGACATATTAAATAAATATATCGAATTTATAGATGTATCGAAGTAATTGATTGCTTTGAATTTTGGGTAAACTCCCTGACTCATTTGCCACTAGTGTTTAAATAGCGATTCAATTCATTAGAGTATGAATAATCGGCTGCTGAATTCTACTTAAAAATTAAACTAAATCCACTAATTTTAACTTCTTTTTTTATTTAGTCAAAGGTCTACTAGATAATGCACTAGTCATTTAACTTAAAATTGATGTTTTTATTTATTGGATAATTTCTGCTTCGATTTTGTTCTTCTCCTTCTTCTTCTTCCACGTTTTCATATGTTCTACGACCTGTATTATCCAACCTTATTTAATTCTGAGATGACGATGCCCAGTAATCTCGCCATCTCTTAGTGGTCTGCCTGCTGGGCGTCTAGTTGTGCGTTTTGCATCTCCCGCTATTTTCATTATTCTAGTTGAAGACATTCTAGATATATAGTTCCACTCTCTTCTTCTGTGTCTAGTCCGCTGAATCATGCATGGCACATTGCACTCAGCCCTGATGTCTCCGTTTCGTATGTGCTCTCTTAATGTGTGATAGATAACTGATTGATCGTAGGATTTCCATTTCGGCCGTTCTCAAGACTGTTTGTTGCTTCCATTTTCAAAGTTTTAAATCGTGGGTCAAGAAAAGTACATTTTTGTAAATAAGTATTTGGACTTCCGTTTCGATCTTTATAATAAGAAATGATTTTTTGTGTAAAATTAATTTGAATAACATTCACACTCACTATCCTGTTGTGCTGATTTCGTGTCTAGAGAGTACAGCTGAAAAGAAAAAGAACGTTCTTTACAATAGGCTGTGCTACACCAGCACTAGGTGAAGTATATCAATTGTTATCCGGAGGTGATAACACTAAATAAACCCGCTACTCCGTTGCGTGGGCGTGAGGTTCCTAAAAGGAAATAGTAGTGCTCACTAAATAGCTAAACTAACGATGTTCCTTGGGCGCCAGGTCCTTATAACGTAAAACGCAAAGCTTAGTAATTAACGAATAGGATATATTAACTCGTAGTCAAAATTTACACATATACAATTGAAATTGAAAATTAATAATTAAGTTATTAATTCAAAGGACAAATAAGGAAAATTACTAAGATCGTAAACAACTAATAAGTCTAAATGTAATATATAAAGTCCAAACGACAAGATCTAATTGAATAAAACAAAGAAAAACTATAGGGAATGTTCAAAAACAAACGAAGTTCGTAACTAAACAAAAGTAAAAAAATGCATCAATCAATACTAAGATCGTAATTAAACGAACGTAGACTGTATCGTTCAAAATGCTAAGATCGTAATTAAACGAACGTAGACCCTCTGAGGGTTCGCAAGGATAATTCTTAAACTAAACTATCAAATACGCATACGCAGAAATGAGCTCAGTTCTCGTCGTGACCTGCGACTATAGACAACAATAATCCATAGTACAATAATAATAATATCTTGCAAAACCTGCCGGTAACAAAATTCAATTACGATTTAATATTAAAAACAAAATAAGAAGTAACTATATAGTTGAACCACGAAATTTGAATATTCCTTTTACAAAATCAAAAATACAATTTATAAACTCACGTTGCTTGACTGCAACCACAATGCTTCAATATTCGCACGGAGTACGATTTACTAAATGACGATTGAAAATGTTACTAATGCTTTGAATTACAATACAAATTAATTACTGTGAATATTACTAATAAATGCTTCTAATCAAATTACTAACAAAAGTTAAATACCAAAATTAAATCTACTAAATGTTTAAACGTCTTTAAATTTAACTAAATAACATAAGATAACCTCAAAATCAAATCTTAAGTTTATCTGACCTTCAACCTCTAAATGTGGGGTTTTAAAACGTATCGATAACGAACTGCAGATCAGGAAAATTCCAGGTTAAAGCACAGGATGATTCCTTCGGGTAATGGACTCCAAACAATTTCCAAACCAACGTGGTGTTGAAATAACACGTGGAACCAGATGTCGAACAGGTGGTTTCTACGAACACGTTGTTCGTACAGGAAATACTAACAAGAAGTACTAAACGTACTGCCAGAAAAAAAAAAGGCTGAAATACAACGAATACCCTAAGAAATCTTCAAGTAAAATCAATGCGTTACATACCCAAAGTTCTTAAATGCCCTTCAAAATGCTTCTAACAAAATGGTCGCTTGAACAGTTAAAAATCCCAATTAAGGTTATGAAGAATGCTTACAATCCAAAACGACTACCGTTCTAAATTCACTAAAGGCCCAATAGGCAAACTAAAAGCATTTTCAAATATGTCGAACCTCGGATTATCCAACTAAATTAGGATAATTATATTCCAAAACCAAGGTTGACATCCATCCGTGACCGATGTTTAACGTAGAAGAAAGCAAAACTAACGAACTTGCCAACATAATTCTCTGAAGAACCAACCTAAAATTTCTAAAACCACTAAGTGAAAAATTCAAAATAATAAGTAGAAAAGCGCCTATGACGTATGCAACTATGCAATCCTGACGGAATTGGGAAAGTCTAAATTTACAACTACCTAGCCGAAAGTAAATTCGAGAATTTACATATAAAACAACAAGAGCGTGATTTCTACTGTAACAGCTACAAGACAAGCGGAAGCCCACATGATCTCGGAAATTATGTAAGAGAAAGGAACGTAGCCTATGCAGCAATAAAACAAATTAATAACATTACTGGTACAGATTCAAAAAATATGGAGGGACATCTGTATGGCTCTGAGAAGAAAGTCTGGAGAATGCTTAGAAACAGAAAATCAGAAGTAAATGCAACAATAAAAATTAATAAAATTCACACCAAGCATTGGAAAAAATACTTCGAGCTACAAAGGCCAAAAAGAAGAGGCTCTGATATTAGATAAAGAAACTGAAGTGGAAAACATAATAGAAGAAGAAATTAGGAAGCCTTTGATAACTTTGTAAAACAGGAAAGCACGGCATGGACGACAAGTGAAACGAATATCTGAAATATGGAGAAGAAAATTTGGACAAAGAATTACAAAAACTGTATAATCGTACACTAGGTTCTGGTAAGATAGATACCGTCAGAGTGGAAAATTAGCGTAGGTAACAAATCTTCAAGAAAGGAGAAAAGACCAACCGTGACAACTACTTATAACAAAAATAATCATGGAAGAATTGCAACAATATACACATCTGAATGAAGAACAACAGGGATTTAGACAAAACTGATCAACGATCGACACGACAAATAGTCGAAAAGGCGATTGAATACAATGTACCAGCTTTCCTATGCTTCATAGATATAATATGGAGCCGAAACTCGAGCCGACACAAAGAGAACAAAACAACTATTATTACGAACTGCAGAGCTGAACACCCTATTAGGAACTGGACTGGACAATCGTGTTTAAATGCTAATACCATCGAAGATATCGTGGAAAGAGAATTTGATCGAGAAAAAGATGAGAGTCAATTAGAAAATTTTTCTAAGGATTACCTGGAACAATGCGATATGGAAGGAGAAGAAGATGAGGATGAAGAAGCTTAATGTAACTCTATTTTGACTTTTTTTTATTCAGTATTATGAATATTTGGACCGGCTGAGACAGTGGATACCACGTAAAAAAAGGCTCCTCGTACTCAACCTCAAAGATGGTGTGGAATGGGTTACTTCGTTAACCTTGACTTAGACGTTTAACATCACATTACGCGAAAACGGTTGGTCCCACGAAAAAACCACAAGAGTACTTCTTTGTACAGCATTTTATAGCCTTCAATTTCTCTATGAACTATTCTATACCTAAAGTCAATAGAAAAGAAGATATAAGCGAAAAACCAATTTTTCGCACCTTTTAAGCCCAATAACTCAAGAAGCTCAAGGTCAAATCAAGGGTACTTTTGATATGTTGTTTAGAAACACTAAATAAAGGTGTACACAAAAATTCAGCTCACTTTGAATTTTTCCGAAGTGAAATGCTTATTTGACTGGACTACACGATCTAATAACTATGAGACCGTGGGCTAGGCTTGCATGTTGCAAGTCCCGGGTTCAAATCGCTACGTCGGTGGAGATTTTTTCTCAGGCCTCTGGGATCGGTACTAGGCCTGGTGAGACCATTCACTGTTGGGCTTAATTAACTGTGCTCTGCTCGGAAGACTGGTCTATCAGATAGAGTAACAAGACCACTACACACGTAGTAACACACACATGACACAGCCGTCTGACTTGAAGTAATGCCTAAAGGCGTTTCCGAGCAGATTGGCTATATTACACGCATGCAAAACACACAAAATAAAGAAAGAAAAAGAAGAAGATTTGTTTGAAAACGGAGACAAAATTGTGTCCGAAACGTTACACGTTCCGTTTTATTTTAGTTCATTATTTTAATTTCTGTTTTAGCAACTGGTGGTGAAATCCCCATTTGAGATGTGTAAAATGTCAAACTTGCCACAATAAAGCCTTGAAAAAAGTGTGACTAAACTCAGAAATTTCTGTTTTAGACAACTTTTATTACTGCGAACGATTGACACTGATCAGTTAATAGCATTTTCAAAGGTATTGGCCACACTGTAAATAAATATATTTTTTAGTACACGCTCTCAAAAGTAGCCATTTAAGTCCGTAAAATGAATCTTTTCCGGACTCAATCCCAAAAAGTCTGGTTACTATAGTGACACTCATTTAAGTCCGTAAAATGCTATATTTTCGGCCTAGTCCCTAAAAGTTGTCATAGCAACCGTTTGCGTACTACTACAGTGGCATGTGCTCTGATTACATTAATCATACCTAAGAAAAGGTTTGAATCTGTTTTTGGGAGCTTTAACAAAAAAATGTTGTTTGTAACATGTACCTAAATCGTTTTTTGGGACTCATCTGCTCTTCCAGACTCGGCTTAACGATTCGTCCCAAAAAACTTGATTTTAGGTACTTGTTACAAAAATAACTATTTTGATGTGGACGACCATTTGCGAGCAAAAGAATCATGTCAAAAAGCACCCTTTTGTGTTACGAAATAAATTTTTTTTTAAGATCTTTGACGTCCGATAGAGCCTTAACGAAGTAGTTTTGGATAAAAAGAAGTTTGGTTAAATCATCTTATTTTGATTTCCGGAATATGTGATAGCATTTTGTACAGATCTTTTAGAGACGCTCTGCGTTGGTCAAATAGTAATTGAATGTTCATAGTAATGAATAACTATTACGTTCCTTGTATATACGTTTTGCCTTTATTGAATTGAAATAGTACCGGCAACGTTGTTTTCGATTTTAGCGAAACAGTATTTAAGAATTGTATGCTGTTCTTATTACTCATTAAATGTTCTCATTATTTTGGAGCTAGACATATCAAAACTTACTATGAACAGAACGTAAATCTATTATTATTCACAATCATTATAGTAATATGTCGATTCCTAACCTTTTAGAGGTTGGGAAATACGTCATTTCTAACTGTAATGGCAATCTCTTGGGTGGAAAGTGACAGAAAATACTTCCCACCCACAGACGGCAAATGTTTATGTACGGTTGCCTAGCGACACTGTCATAGATCTGTATGATAAAGTAGGCTAAAGTAAATTATAATAGAGCCGTCAAAAAGTATTAATAAAATTAATTTAAAATTAAATGATTAATAATTGTGAATAAAATAGTATACATACCCCGGTGGGAGTTTTATCACAGCCTCGCGCTATGTCGCCTCTCGGTCATACATAAGCCCTCGGCTGTACTGAAACATTTCCCACCTCGGATGTAATGTACTATTACAAACCAAACGTACGGAAAATGTAAGAAGCAATTTTATTTTTCATGGGTTGCTGCGAGTTTTTTATGCACATATTTTATTTTATATAAATAAAATGTATAACACTATGATCAAAAAGTCTTTGGATCGCGGTTGCTGTGGAAGTTAAGTCATCTTTGAAATTATAATATATACTTTTATTACTTTTCTGTCACTGACGTTTACTTGGCAGCCTTTAAAAGTGAGTAGATTGTAATTAGAAATGCTTTAATAGTTATTTAAGTATCAAGGGCGGTAGGTGCGTTTTACCGGTCGAGGGTAAGTGTGTGGAGACCGACGCGTAGCGCAGGTCTCCATTTTTTACCTGAGGCCGGTAGCACCTACGCCCGTGATGCTTATTACTATTTTTGCATGATCCATGCAATAAGCAGTTGGACCTGATGAAATCCCTGTAGACGTTATTAAGTTACTAAATGATACAAACATTAAAATATTAACTAAATTATTTAACCATATATACGACAATGGGAAAATTCCTGATATTTGGATGAAATCTGTATTTATTCCACTTCCTAAGAAAAATAACGTAAAAACATGTAATGACTTTCGGTTAATCAGTTTAATGAGTCATATTTTGAAGCTCTTATTATGAATTATACAGAACAGAATATATAAAAAATGTGAACTTACTATTGACAACTCCCAATTTGGATTCCGGAGTGGTTTGGGGACAAGAGATGCACTTTTCAGCATGAATGTTATGTTACAGAAATGCAGAGAGTTTCAAAAAACGGTATTTGTCTGCTTTATAGACCTTGAAAAGGCCTTCGACAGGGTACAACATGAGAAATTAATGAAGGCTCTCGAAAACATTGAACTCGATGGAAAGGATATTAGGCTTATAAAGAATGTATATTGGAACCAAACAGCTGTGGTACAAATAGGTGACGAACAAACGCAAGAATGTCCAATAAAAAGAGGTGTTAGACAGGGATGTGTCTTGTCCCCGGTCCTGTTCAACATATATTCTGAATGCATGTTTCAAAAGGCCTTATGGGAACGAACGGAGGGTATAAACATAAATGGCGAAGTTATAAACAACATAAGGTATGCGGACGATACCGCTATACTAGCAGAAAGTCTAGAGGATCTGCAGTTCCTTATTAATAACATAAATGAAGCATGCGAAGAAATGGGCTTGAGAATAAATATCAACAAAACTAAACTCATGATAATAAACAACCCGACTGGAAATACCTAAATCCTGATGACGAAATTAAAATTAGAATAGAGGTGGCAAGAAACACATTCTTAAAGTATAAATCTATGCTTTGCAACAATCACCTGCAACTCGCTCTAAAAATAAAATTTGTTAAGTGTTACGTATGGTCGACATTACTGTATGGTATGGAGGCTTGGACGCTGAAAAAAGCAATCATGAATAAGATCGATGCCTTCGAAATGTGGATATACAGGCGAATCCTGAAAATCTCCTGGGTAGAGCGAATAACGAATGAAGAGGTATTAAGGAGAATAGGCAATGAAAAAGAGCTAATGAATACGATTAAAAGAAGAAAAACGGCCTACTTCGGACATATTCTAAGAAATGAAAAATATAAATTACTACAAACAATAATTAAAGGAAGGATACATGGAAAGAGAAGTGTGGGAAGAAAAAGACTATCTTGGCTCCGCAACATACGAAATTGGACAGGAATGACGGCTTTACAACTGTTTCGGGTAGCTGAAGATCGAGAGATGTTTAACCAAGTGATAACCAACCTCTGAATCGGAGAAGGTCTTTAAGAAGAAGGTGCAATAACCAAATTAAATGAATCTAAATTTGTTAACGTCAAAGTGACAATAATTGTGTGATAACTGCAAAATTATCTAAAAATCCCACTATCTAAAATGACAAAAAACACTCAAATTTTCATATTTTATTACTTACCGCCTCCCGATCGGTAAGTGAATGCTTACCGATCAGTAATTTGTAAGCATAACTTACTATTGTCATAATTAAATCAGTAAACATGTCAAATTGACGGATCGTGCAAAAAAGAATATAAAATATTTGGGATCCATAAAATGGAGCAACCGCGATCCAAGGACTTTTTGATCATACAATAGTAATAAATAAAATGGAAAGATTCCTAACGTTTCTTTTACCGACAGCGACAGCGAAAATCTTAACAACCCTGTGTGTGATTCGAATTTGAATCAATTACATTAGCAATCTTACTAAAATTTCGTTTGTAAGATGATAAATAAATTCTTAATAAAACTGTTAAAAGAGAAATACCCTAGGTAAAATAATTTTCATTTAAAAATTTTGATATTTATTTTAAAATTTGACAGATAGGTATATTTGAATCGAATCAAATGCATTTACCTAAAATTTAAATTTTAGAGTCAGTTCCCAGCCGTTTTTGTTTGATTTTACGGTATTTATGTTATTTATATAATTTTCTTTCTTTTAAGAAAATCATACTAACAGTGTAAAACTGAAAGTATTATTAGAATGTATTCATCGGATTTTGATGGTATAGTATGCAACCCACATTTCATATGCCCGAGGCAAGTAAGCCCTTAGAAATTAGTATTTGTGGAATTCACTCTTTTGGGGAATACTTTAATGTAATTTCATCGAATATGAAAATTATTTATATACAAAAATATCACCTCCGCGGGGATTTTAACTACGGGATACGATTTCTAATGCACACCAGATTTCACAGTTTTCAATCATACCGGGTTGGTCACGACGATCGTGGATTAGACGTTTCGGTTTTAGAATATTATAAATCGATTGAAAATATTATTAAAGTTCGACAACTTGCGGTTATACCGGACACTAACTTCCTTATTTCAAATATAACACCCTTTATATTTTGAAATATTCAGAATTATTGTCTAAGCGACGAGTTCAATGATCTGGCACTAGAAGGGTCTATCGCCAACAGTTCAATAGTTATTAAATTGTTTTTGAAAAATATAACCTCACTGTATAAGGTTTTCCTCTAATTTGTAAAATAAAGATGCTATCGAGTTAACCACGGAATGCTAAGCTACCCTGAAAAAGTACTGCTAAATAAAACGTGATTATGATGAAGCCTGCGTTTTCTTTCTTAATTGCTCATAAAGTGAATTTTGTTGTTTTCTTTAAAAGTTTAGTAAATGATATTCCATGTAAAAGACAAAAGATATAAATAAAGAAGTTAAGTATCTGTTCGTAAAATTTTTGTTTGAGACGTGTATGTTTTTATTTCATAAAGGTGAATAAATATAATGCTAAAATATTCTTTGTTTCTTATAATAACAATGAAAGGTCAGCGTTCATTTAGAGAAAAAGATAGTAAAGATGCACCGGAAATAAGAGGACGTGACGAGTTATAGTTATAATGTGCAAGAAGCATGAATGACCGGCCCGTATTACGGCACGCGACCAGCGGAAGTCCCTGGTAGTCACCGGAAGTGTGCACTATGCTCCTCAACCGATGGGTACCACGTCGCACTCACCCGTGACCTACTCCCGTCATTAACTATTATTTCACTCCGTGCTCTTTTATTACCGCGTATTATATTTAATGGAGTCCCTGATTCCTTCGCAATTGGTGGTTGCTTCTTATTTAACATCCGTAAGTTACATATGAACTTTTTTGAAATTTTATTTGAATATTTTATATTTCGAAATTAGGCTTATGTATAGAGTGGGTTAAATTCGATGTCAAGTGTAGGGTATTTTATTAACTACAATATACAGAGTGTATCAAAAATGGCGCATAAGCTGTTTCGCGATACTCCCTAAGTTCGAAAAAAATAATAAAAAAATTCTTTGGCAATATTTTTGAAAATATAGCGATTTAAAGATCAATAAATCGGACAATGTTGTTTAATAAGTAAAAGTAGTGAACTGGTGTTTACCATTTGTGTTTCCATGGATGTACATTGTACATTTTAAAACTATTGATTTTAACATTTCTTGAAATTGTTGTAGTCAATGCAGCAAAAATTGTTGGAAATGTAATTTTATATGTAATTTACTTGAAATGATTAATTGATTGCGGTTATAATTTTAAATATTAGCGTATTAAGATCCAAACTTTGGACTTCCATATGTATGTTTAAAAGTATAAGAGAAAGAGTTTTTTTTATTATTTTTATCGTACTCAGAAAGTATCCTCAAACAGCGTGCCAGAAAGTTTATCCGCCATTTTTGATGCACCCTGTATAGAAAAACCGAATAGGCATCCTTGAGTTAATTTTTTGAGGTTTATAATCAGCAAAATATTTCATTATTATTGATTTAAAAAATTGAAAATATCTTGTCTTTACATTGCAATAAAACAATTGAATAGCAGGCTACGAAACAGAAAAGAATATATAAAACGAAAACGCATATTTGTTTACAATTATTGGGAAATGTCAAGCTACTAAGAAACTCAATATTTACAACTAAATGCATAGTATTATTTTGTACTCGTATTTGTTATTAACTTATTTTTCTTCATGGTTATTTATGGTGAAATTTGACTGAAGTATATGTTGCATCTCGATTAATGTTGTCAAAATGGTTATAATTAATAATCGATTAATCGTGATTACTCAATTAATCGCAAAATTTCGATTAATCAATTAATTTTCTTCTTCTTCTTCCTCTTATGGCCGAAGCCTAGGCCGATGGCCTGTTAGAAACTCGTAAGAACGAGTTCTGTGAGCCCTCTTAGCACGTATGCTGGGCAGGAGGCTAATCTAACCCATCGAGAGAGGTGAAGAAGACCGACCCGCAGTGCTGCGAGGTTAACGGTATTCAAAGGTGTTGGTATGATAACCGGGACCGCCGGCTTAACGTGCCCTCCGCCTCCGAAGCACGGGGAAGCGTACGACATTCTAAATTCCGGCGAGGATACCGCCGGTCTCAGGAATCGAATCCAAGATGCCTACGTGAGAGACCGAGGCCTTTTACACGCGGCTATCCGTTCCTCAATTAATTTTTAAAATCTTAAATGCAACATTAAATTTAAAAAAATTTAATTAATTCACCAAGTTAAATCAAAAACAAGCAAGTATTCACTCTGGGGATTTTCACAAGATAATCGAAATCTGTAGGTCCATTACTCCAGAAATGCTGCTTACTTATGTACTTTCTTATTCCGGCCCCTTTCTACCTTTCGGTGTAATGGTATTAAGTCGAGTTGTGATATCCTTTTCCATATTTCTTTCCGTAGGTTTCTATCCTTTGTGAGCCCTGAGATTTCTGTCCATATTATTCCTTTCTGTTTAGTTTCAGGCTCGTAACTGTATACCCAAGATTCGTCACCTGTTACAATGTATGCCACTTGCTTGGAAGCTCCTCCGTCAAATTTTTGGAGCATAAATTTACACCAGTCTACTCGATCCTGTTTTTGACTTTCTGAGAGCAAATGCGGTATCCAACGGCTTGCTAGTTTTCTTACCCCAAGATGTTTATGCAAAATGGTATTCACCGCCGAGGATCCAATCTTCACTTCCTGAATCTCCCTATAAGTAATAAAGTATGATCAAAATTTCTGTTCATCAAGTATGGCCGTGGAAGTGCAAACCAACGCCTTTAAAATTGGCTCACATATCTTTACTTCAAAATTGTTGACAGCTGTCACATATAATATTATAATAAAATTTGGTAGTTTGAAGTAAATATATGTACTTAGGCCAATTTTAAAGGCGTTGGTTTGCACTTCCACGGCCATACTTGATGAACAGAAATTTTGATCATACTTTATTTCGATTGGACTGAATCAAGCTTGCCACACGATCAACATTTTCTGAACAGGCAGCTTCCGCAGGTCTTCCAGGTCTTACTTCGTCTTCTAGCAGCTCTCGCCCTCGTTGAAATTCGCGGAACCAATGACTAACAGAGGATAATGAAAGGGCAGCATCGCCAAAAGCTGCTGTCAAATTTTCATGGCTTTGCTGGTATCCTAACTGTCTTTTATAGTCATAGAAAATCATAGCTCTAAAGGCAGTTCGCGGAATGCTCATTTTAACTGAATTAAAAATGCACAACTACTTAACTTACAAAATTAACTACGTTTCACAAGGAAATCGGAACGTTTGACAATGGTGGATAACGAATCACAACTAATGCGACATTCAAGATTGTTGCAATTGTTTCTAGCCAATTGAGCTTCCATGGCCTGCTACTAACTATTAACAGAGCATCTCTCGTAAAAAAATATTTTATAGAATCGTTCGGAAAGAATTGTAACAGCACTGGACGGAGAATCAAGGAATTAGTAATGTGGTTTAGGGAAAATCGATCATGTGTAGATCATATATAATAATTTTACGAATTATGATAGAGCAATTTATTGTTAGAGTAGAGGTCACTACCGTACTTAGTATTTATTGACTATCAATGAGCCTTTAATATACTGAACGGAAAATGTATATGAACTGGGAGTACCCCACGAAATAGAGGATTACCACCTTAATTAATAATTAATTTAGGCCCGGTTCTACAATGCTCATTTAACTGGAGAATAAATTTATTCCAGGTATAAATTTTACATTTTGATTCTACCAGTTTATTTAACACGAGAATAGATTATTCATTAGTATAAACGGCGTGTTAATAATTTATACGCTGGAAATCGACCGAATAGTGCGCTGTTCCACAGATAAATCCAAAAGATAGGTTTTTTGACAAATTTTCTGTTAATGTTTTTAGAAGATTTATAATGGCTTTAAATAACGAAGAAATAATAAATTATATAGCGAGACCGAGAAGAGATAAAGTGTATGGTGAACGATACAATTATTTCGATGAACTCGATGATGGACAATTATTTGTTAGGTTTAGATTTGTGGCGGTACTCGCGCCACTGGCATTGCAGAAATATCGAGGCGGCTAGTATTTTTATTTTAGTTAGTTTTTGTCAAATATACAAATTTGTCAATAAATAATTTAGTTCGTAAAAGCTTTTTTATATAATAAATATAAAGCAAATACGACATTGGTGACCCCGAATAGAGTTCGAAATGGAACCGAATCACGCGTCCAATGAAGCTAACGCCACCACAGCAGCGTCATCATCGCTTAACGAGAGCGGTTCGACCACGCTGGAAAATTCTTCGGAAGAAATACAAGCCATCCGACAAATAAAATTGCCATCATTCTGGCAAAATCAACCTGCACTTTGGTTTGTCCAAGCGGAGGCACAATTTTATGCCTACGGCGTCCGGGCCGACGCAACAAAGTATTTTACAGTCATCGGTACGCTCGATTCTGAAACCTTGCAGGGCATAGCCGACATACTGATTGCTCCCTTACCAGAAACCGGAAGGTATGAGTATTTAAAACAACATATAATTAAGAGGTATGCCGATTCTGAGGAAAAACAGCTACGAAAAGTGCTAACTGACATTGAATTAGGCGATAAAACTCCATCACACTTATACCGTGAAATGAAAGTTTTAGCCAACAACAAACTAAGCGATAAAATATTGCGAACATTATGGCTACAACGACTACCAGCTGCGGTCCAGCTAGTGTTAGCGTCCGCAGATGTCTTAGACATCGAAAAATTGGTCACAACAGCTGATAAAATTGCCGAGGTAAGCAACTGTATGCAACCCCAGGTAGCAGCCATTACCCTTCCAACACAGACTCATCCAACGTCATCCTCGCCTACAGTAGCAGCGATTTCAGACGTAGCGGCAAGTTCAAGTACAAAACTGGAAACTCAGGTAGCAGATCTACAACAACAGATCATAGAGTTAACTAGGATGGTAGAGCGCATAGGAAGCAACAAACATCAGCGCACCAGGAACCGATCACGTTCCAGGAGCTGTCAAGATGGTACCTGTTATTATCATCGACGGTTTAAACAAAACGCACGTAAGTGTGTTAAACCGTGCAATTTTTCACAGCCGGAAAACTAATTGAGCCGTCGCTGGTCGGGGCAGTCAGCGACAATCCGGCAGCTACAAATCGCCTCTTCGTAACAGACGCCAAATCCGGAATGCGGTTTTTAATCGACACCGGAGCAGACGTTTCGATAATACCGCTGCCTACAAATTCGCGAGTGCACGCTAAACCGACAGATTTTAAACTATTCGCGGCAAACGGTAGCGTTATAGATACTTTCGGGACTACATTATTATGTTTAAATTTAAAACTTCGGCGACCATATAAATGGCATTTTTATAGCGCCAAAGTGTCTAAACCGATTATAGGTGCTGATTTTTTAAAACACCACGGACTATTAGTGGATCTCAAAAATCGTCGCCTTGTGGACTCAGTTACGAAACTCTCAGTAGAGATGCAACCTACTACCGCAAACGATTCAATTTCTACTATTAACAGGAACGCCAATTCACATTTTATTCTGGCCGAGTTCCCGGACATCACTAGACCGTCACCTTTCCGAAAATCTACACAACACGATGTTCAGCATCACATCATTGTAAAGGGACCTCCAATATCCCAGCGTCCTAGGAGGCTGGCACCAGAAAAGCTCAAAATCGCCAAGGCTGAGTTTGAATATATGCTGGAACATGGGATATGCAGACCATCCAGCAGCCCATGGGCCAGTCCACTTCACCTGGTGCCAAAAAAGGAAGCAGGAAGTTGGCGTCCGTGTGGGGATTATCGGCGTCTGAATTCTGTCACCGTCGCCGACAGCTACCCAATACCACATATTCATGACTTTACGCATCTTCTTGCGGGTAAGAAAATGTTCTCAAAAATCGATTTAGTGCGCGCTTATCACCATATTCCAATTTCACTGGAGGATATCCCGAAAACAGCCGTAACGACACCGTTTGGACTATACGAGTTTATGTACATGACGTTTGGGTTATGTAACGCGGCGCAAACCTTTCAACGTTTTATAAATAAAGTGTTATATGGACTTGATTGCTACTATGCCTATATTGACGATATCTTAATTTTTAGTAATAATGAGGAAGAGCATGGACGACATCTTCGTCAAGTTTTTCAACGTTTAACAGACTACGGAGTGTCCATAAACGTTGATAAGTGTGTTTTTACTCAAACTAGTTTGGAATATTTGGGATACCAAATATCTTCCGAAGGCACGCGTCCCCTTCCAGCGCGCGTTTCAGCTATTAGGGAGTACAAACCTCCAGATACAGTAAAAGACCTTCGTAGATTTTTAGGCATTATAAACTTTTATAGACGTTTTATTAAAAACGCGGCTCACGTGCAAGCTCCTTTAAATGAGTTTTTACGCGATGGCCGCAAAAATGACAAAAGGAAAATTGCCTGGACTCCAACAACGATTCAAGCATTCCAGGACGTCAAGAATCAGCTGGCTGATGCAACCCTCTTGGCTCATCCGGAAGAGGCAGCACAGTTGTCGCTAATGGTCGATGCTTCCGATTTTGCTGTCGGGGCTGCACTTCAACAGTTGAAAGAAAAATCCTGGCAACCACTAGCATTCTTTTCCAGGAAACTGTCACCTTCAGAGCGCAATTATAGCGCTTATGATAGAGAATTGCTGGCAATGTACGAAGCTGTGAAATATTTTCGCTTCATGATTGAAGGCCGTGACCTTACAATTTTAACAGATCACAAACCGTTGACGTTCGCTTTCAATCAAAAGCCGGAAAAGGCATCGCCACGGCAACTTCGGCATTTAGATTTTATAGGTCAATTCACAACACGTATACATCACATTGCAGGCACTTCAAACATTGTGGCAGACGCCCTTTCACGCGTAGAAGCTATATCTTTACCAACGTTCGTTACTCCAGAGGAACTAGCCAGAGAGCAGGAGCAAGACGAAGAATTGCGTAATTTGTCAGACACATCGTTGAAATTGCGTAAATTCGCTTCGTCGGGAAACGAGGTGCAAATCATGTGTGACGCATCTACCGATAAAATACGCCCCTATGTTCCCAGTTCATTACGAATGAAGATATTTAATTTGTGCCACACACCAGCTCATCCCGGTGCCCGAGCAACCAGCCGTTTACACTAATGACCTCGCTAGCCAACTTGACAGGAACCAAAAGGGTCAGAACGACTGCTTATCGACCCCAAAGTAACGGCATTCTGGAACGTTGGCACCGAACTTTGAAAACGGCAATTACGTGCCACAACACTGAAAAATGGCTCGAAGTTCTCCCAGTAGTTCTGCTTGGGTTACGCACAACTTACAAGGAAGATCTACGCGCATCACCTGCGGAAATGCTGTATGGCACTACTCTGCGGCTTCCTGGGGAATTCTTTGTAAGTACAAACACTACAGATGACTCGAACCCAGCCCACTTCTGTATACAACTTCGCGACGCTATGAGACGCCTCCGACCTGTACCAGCAGCCTGGCATGGGAAGTCCACGACATTTGTCTGTAAGGACCTCGTTACCTGCACACATGTATTCCTGCGAGATGACCGAGTGCGTCGTCCGCTCCAACTCCCTTACTCAGGCCCCCATGAGGTTTTAACCCGACGAGAAAAAGTTTTTACAATCAGTGTTAAAGGGAAACCTTATCATGTTTCAATCGATAGATTAAAACCAGCGTTTCTGGTACAGAACGATGAGACGGTAGCAACCCCTCCAGCTGCACCGATACCTAAAACGTCACGGGATGGCAGAATTATAAAGCAACCAATCCGGTTTCGTGACGCAGTTACCACCTAAGTCACTGGGGCGGGGGTACTGTGGCGGTACTCGCGCCACTGGCATTGCAGAAATATCGAGGCGGCTAGTATTTTTATTTTAGTTAGTTTTTGTCAAATATACAAATTTGTCAATAAATAATTTAGTTCGTAAAAGCTTTTTTATATAATAAATATAAAGCAAATACGACAGATTATAAAAACCAACAGTTTTGCGATTATTCACTGAAATTGGGCCTTAAGGGTCGGTTCTACAATGCTAGTATAACTCGTGGTATAGCTATTCCAAGAATAAATTCATCTGTAACTTTATACTCGGAATATAATAGTAAATGTTCTACAAGGTACTTTTATTCCACGATTTGTTATTCCTAGTATATGCTCTAATACTCTAATATAATAATGTTGGCTGCACTGCAACCTTCAAGTCTCGCGTATATCCTAGGATATTAAGATAAAACGTCAAATTGTTTATGTCGTTATATGTCATTATAACCTGAAATTTTTATTCGCCGGTAATAATTTATACATTAAGGAACAATAATGGCAGACAAACGTGGTCGCCGCAGCAATTTTACTTACGGCGAAATCGATCTTTTAATTTCACTTGTTGAAGGAAAGAAAAGCATTTTAGAATAAAAAAGAACAGACGCAGTAAGTAACAAAACTAAAGACTGCGAGTGGGAAAAACTGGCAGTTACGTTCAATACTAAAGCTACGGAAATGCGAACGGCAAAAATGTTAAGAGTCAAATGGGAGTCGCTGAAGAAAAGTGGTAGGTAGGAGGAAGGAAATAGCTTCGGCGAAACAGTACCAGCGCGGTACAGTGCGTTATTCAAAACTAATAATTTAACATAAAAATATGTACCCGTCCGTAAGGGACTCGATGAGAAGCTCAATTTCAGTCAGCAATCGTTAAACTGTTGGTTTTTGTAATCTAAACCTAAGAAAAAATTGTCCATCATCGAAATAATTGTATCGTCCACCATACACTTTATCTCTTCTGGGTCTCGGTAAATAATTTATTATTTCCTCATCATCATCCGACTCAAACACACGCACATTGAAATCATAATTATTTAAAGCCACTTCTAAAAACGTCAACAGACAATGTGTCAAAAAAATCTATCTTTTGGATTTATCTGTGGAATAGCGCACTATTCGATCGATTTCCAGCCTATAAATTAACCCGCTGTTTATACTAACGAACAATCTATTCTCAAGTTAAATAAACTGATAGAATCAAAATGTAGAATTTATACCTGGAATAAATTTATTCTCCAGTTAAATCAGCATTGTAGAACCGGGCCTTAATGAGATCGACCGAAAAATGTATTAATAACGATGAGGTAATAGAAAAAGTGGATGATTTCGTATAGCTGGGGAGTGTAGTATCACTTATTATGAATGTAGGATTGAAAGACGTGTAAAGTCGAATAAATAAAGCAGGAAGTGCGTATATAATAATTTAATATCCAAACTAAACTACACGTATTTAAGGCAATGGGGAAGCCGGTTTTGCTGTAGGAGTCTGAATCGTGGTTGGTTACGGGAGTAATAAAACCAAAATTATAGGAGTTTATAATATAGCGATTGCGGGGTATATTGAAGGTGTGGTGGCCTGAAACTATTAGTAATGAGGAGCTGCGGAGAACAAATCAGTGAATGGTTAGAACATACTCGTATGTACGTTATGTAAGAATAGAGGAAAAATTTGCAAGAGCATACTAAGTGCACTCCTGAAGGAAAAAGAGAACTAGGGCATTCTAGAAACTCTTAGAGAAATATGTATAACAGAAAAGGAAACAAGGAAAGCAATCTTGGCCCTTATGGGTAGTTATAACGAGACCTATTATTATTATTAATGACGTTGTAAACACCAAACCATAATGGCTAAATCTGAACAATGTGGCAGTGGACCTTGCAGAGTAAATTGGTGATTTTTAAAACGCTGAAGTGCCCGTGGTTCTACTCCCCCTCCCCCCAACACGTTTCTATGATACATTTCTGTGGCCATCCTAATCCCCTAGCCGATATGTTTTTCCATCCACAGTAATTCCTCCCTAGACGACAAAGAACAGACTGATTTAAAAACGAATCTACCTCTATCACTAGTATTTCCTATAGTACGAGAAACTATTCGTGAATTTTCATCTACACTAAAACTTTTTCATTTGCAAATAGGAGCGGCTTGTGCCAACTTCAAATGGTGCGTTGAAACAATCTTCTGCACCTTGTTACTCTGTTAGCTGATGTATTTGCAGGCATTAAATTAACTTTCTGTCTGTTGTATGTAACATTTTCTTTTACGCTTCTTTTCAACAATGGGTTGTCTTTCTCTGCGTATTCCACATTTTATGGGCATGGTCTTGGATTTTATCGAATTTTGTCTCAGTAGTGTAATGTGTAACAGCAGTTCTCGGTTGTCCGTTTCGTACACAATCATTCAAATTTTCCAATTCTTCCTTACGAGAAATTACTCTTTTCACTCATCTCCTTTGGCAACTAAATTCAAGAACACTGTCGCAAAGACGATTTCCGCGCCAGTAAGGGCTTATAATAGCAGCACGTTGTATTTGGCGATTAATATTTTATTAGGAAAGGCCGACATATTACGCCTTTTTTGTTAAATACATTGCAGATATAGATAGATATTAGGCATTAAAAGCAAAGGTATTTGTAGAAACGTAGAAACCCTGTTAGGGCTGTAAATACGCATATCGCAATTAAAGGTGTGTACACTGTGGTTAGCTTATGCAACCTAAAGTGTCTACAACACTACTTATTGAACATCCTGCCTGTCCTTATTGCTATTTTCGCTTATCTGTCTGATGATAAATACGTGATTTTGTTTTCCTCTGTTTTTATTAAAATCACTTTGTGTTTTTCCAGTGCATGTTCCAGCTGCTAGAGCTAGAGATTCTTCTCTAAAATTGTCGCATACAGTATAACATTCTGTTTTCTAGTTTTTCTAGTTTTTGATTTGTTTAAGACGTTTAATAAATCTCTATTTTCTACTTCATGTGTATGTGTTTCGGTGTTGAGGCTGGTGCGTTAGCGTATGTGGTCTTACGCGTGAAACGCACAATCCGGCCCGAATGCGAGATATGTTTTATTAGAGCACCTGTAATCCAATCATGTTCAGGTGCTTTTTCTAACTTTATCTAACTATTTTAATAGAGTGATTTGAATAAAAAATTGTTATTTTTTGTGTTTTTCCGTTTTTTAATGTTCCTTTTACATATATTTTTCTTAATTTTCTAGTTATATCGGGTGTTTGGCTTAAGGGGCGAACATAGGGAAATAGCATGGGAAATCGTATATATGCAGATTCCTGCTCCCCGTTTGAGTTGATAGGATTCATAGTGGTATCAATCGAAAAACAAAAAAATTCGCTTAATTTGATACTACTTTACTTGAATTTGTTGCTTGTTTAAGAATGAAATAGCTTAAAAACTGCAATAAATAATTTGCATTTTATTCACAAAACGCAGACCAGCCATGACAATTTGAAGTTTCTTAAATGTGCGAAAACTGACACAGGTATAAAATGTTTTGACAATAAATACCCTCTCCTAATTAAAATATTCAACATTACTATTCATAGTAATTAAGTAGTGATAACTGACAGAAAATAAAATTTATTTTGGCATTAATAAGCTTCAAATTTGATCATGGCTGGTCTTCTTTTTGTGAATAAAATGCAAATTATTTATTGCAGTTTTAAGCTATTTCTTTCTTAAACAAGCAACAAATTCAAGTAAAGTACCATGAGATCGAATAAAAGATGATTCTGAGTAGGCCTTGACTAGTACAACACGATTGGCAAGACTGATTTTAAAATGTGGCAGTAGGTTAGAGGTTAATAAATGTCAAATAAATTAAAACACAAAACAGTATTTATTTATTACAAACTGAAAACTAAGATGAATACATGTTAGAGTAGGTGTTCAAAATGTGATCCTTCACTAGTATTACAACGATAAACTTAAATAATTCTGGAAACAAGATTGCAAAACTGACTTACATTTGAAGTGTCACTGTCACATTATAATTCATAGGCATTCTAGAACCAGTGTAGCCAATCGTGTTGTACTAGTCAAGGCCTGCTCAGAATCATTTTTTTTCGATCTCATGGTAGTATCAAGTTAAGTGCATTTGTTTGTCTTTCGATTGATATCACTATCACTCCTATCAACGCAAACGGGGAGCAGGAATCTGCATATATACGATTTCCCATGCTATTTCTCTCAAACACTCGGCATGTTATGAAAGTTTTCAGTTTGAAATATAACCTTGACCTGATATTTAATTTGTGTTGTCATTAGGAAGTACGCCACCTCCGATTGTATAATAGTTATTTATTATATCAGTGGGATAAAGGCATCATTAACATACGAATGTGTTGAGTTGCCCGACGAGGGCGTTAGCCCGAGTCGGAGTAAGAGCATGAGTATGTTAATGGCCTTTGTCACACGTATATAATACAACATTTTATCTATGACTGCTCAAAATTGAAAAAATTAGATAATTTTCAATTTGAAAAAATTACATAATTTTGACAGACCATCTTTTTTATTTAAAATCAGAGTAGCATGGTATTTTACTTAAAATCAGAGTAGCATCGTGTCTGCATAATTTATTTTCGTCATAGCAACTAAATAATTTGTACGTCAATAATTTTGTATTTTTAATTTTTCCTTGATTTGTGGGGAACAACCGGTAAATATTTGTGAAAGCATTCCGTTGGACATAGAAGAAGCTGCAACGGAGGTATTTTCTTCATAAAAAATAAAACTTTTGGTCATAAATATTGTCTTATCCCACTGAGTTTGATAATGAATTCAGTGCGATAATAAACTTCATTATCGAACTCAAATGAATGATATAATAGGTTCTTATCCTAGCAGGAGTGGATAAATTTAATTAACGGTTGACATAGACAACGTTATTTATGAATTGTTTAAGTCGCATTGCCTTTTCCAATTGTAAAGGTCTTATAGGAATCACCCAGTATGTGTTTATAAGAAAGTAATCCATTAATAGATTTTTTTTCTTGACTGTGTTCTTCTCTCGTGAACTTGTAATAACCTTATTCTTAAATTTAGAATTCGTTATTATAATATTATTCAGAAATGTTGCAAGCGAGTAAAATGATTCTTACGGAAGCACGTATGGCTTGTATTATAAATGATAGGCGATATTTTGAACATAAATTTTAAAGAAATATCGTTAGAACCTTTCACTAGCTTATTTGCCATCTTCATTTAAATCTAGTATTGAATTATGATAATAGACTAAGCAATCCATGATGCCCTTTTAGTTGCAATTGAGAAAATGGTTGAGGTCTACTATGGCTGAGCTTAATTGGTTGCATACTTAGTAACAACTAAAGGCGAAATTTTTCACGAAACACTCTGTATGTATACGTGTCAAATTATATATCACTGAAAAGGGGAGAAATTATAAATTTTATTTGTGTAAAAATCAATTATGTAATAAAAATTAAGGTTGCGATGTATTATGTAGGTGCAGTAAGGAACGATCGTGAAAGTAACAAACAATATCTGTATCTGTCTGCAAACTCTTTTACCTTTCAGTGTCGAGGCTGGTGCGTTAGTGTATATGGTTTTTACGGGTGCAATGCACAAGCCTGCGAGTTACGTGATTGGTGCCCCGTCTTATTTACGTACTGCACCATGTGTATAGTGTAAGTAAATAAAAAATATATATTTATTTAAATTGTCAACAACAGCCGAAAAATACTGCAGTCGTCAATGATAACCTCCGATCCGAGATCTCTGGTTTTTAAGGCAAGTATACGCCATTGCCATTGAGGCTGGCACGGAAATTTGTAATACGAATTACGTGCTTCAACAACTTATTAATTTTATTTTACAAGCTATTTATTATTCAAGTAAAAAAGCAGCAAAACAAAAAGTATTGACTTTTTCATAATAAGATATTTATCTCAGTTTTATTGCTTATGTACTGCTTCTATGGGTCTTTTTCCGTTTTTTTTGTATGATAGTGTTATTTTACCATGATGTTTTCTTATGCCCTGTAATTTTGTACTTTCTTTGTATTGCATACTTCTATTGCCCTCTGTACTCTGTAGTGTTAGTTTACTTACTGTTGCTTCTTGTCTTCCTGTTGGTGACGAACTTCAAGATTATTTTTATGCAATTCTAGACTTTTTTCTTTTCTTTATTTAGTTCCTACCATCTTAACCGTTCGTACTTCCTTAGAGACCTGTATCTCATCACGTTTAAAGTTAGAAGCTGGTTGTAGACGCTGACGTTCAACTTAAGATTTTTCACAAACGCAGAAACAATATTCGAGGGGATTCAGATCCGGTGATCCTACTGGTCAATTCTGTGAATCTAACTAAGCAGTTGTTTAACAAATAGAGATATAATAAATGTTTACAATTGTTTCGCGCAGCTGACTTGTGAAGAAAACCAGAAAATGTCAAGTCTGCAGAGCGAAGTTTAGAAGTTTTTGTGTGTTTTAATCCTTCGAACATATTTTCCCAATATTTTGGTTTCCTTTCAAAAACAAAATAAAAAGCTTGTAAGAGTATACCTCATTGTGAGATACACTCTATATCGACTACAGAACAATAATCGATTCATTTAAAATCTTTATCTTGGCATGATGCATGATCCACTCAGCACTTTACATTACTTACTTGTTTATTAATGACGATCTATTGCAACTGCTGTTATATGAATATTTATTAAAAATTATGAATTTTGTTCTATTAATTTTATACATAGTTTATTTATTGGTTCTCTGCAAGAAAAAAATAGTCCATTTTATAAAGGAAACTAGTACTACAAGTATTTAATTCATTTTCGCTTAATTTTGTCTAGATTTGCGTGCTATAATTAACAGAAAAGATTTTGGCTACTACTTATCCAGTACGTACAATTTTACCTCAATAACGATTATAGTTAAAGATCTCTTTGCGCTACTTGCTACGTTCTTGCCACTGATTTCATGGATGTGCTCACGCTGGCCTTAACTCATTCGCTTTTCCTGTCTTGCTTCTCATTCATAATTTTCAAAATTATAGTTCACGTAATGAGACGGTGTGTGTTGTGTGTCGGCTTCTCCGGATGGATAGCAGTGACCTGTGACCGGGTCAGGCGAGACCGTCACGCCACGCGCCACTCTATTTACAATTATAATCTCTAATTGCAATTAATGCCCTTAATTGGACCAGCACGCGTTACCTATTCGTTCTTTCCTTGGCTGCTGCCCGTTTCTCGTATATACTTTAAATTGAAATTAATGCGGCAATTAAATCAGGCAACGATTAATCTCCTCGTTTATAACCTTCCTCTTACATTATAGAACTTTTGTTGTTAAAAATAATTTATTCCGCGATATTAATCTTGAATTTACATTTTAATTTCAAATTTATAAGGTCGCTTGTTCTACTAGTCTAGGTTTTAAAATTTGTTGACATAAATAATAGGCTTGTCCTAGTTTAAAGTAGTTAGTTGGGTTTTTTAATTAATTTCAAATGGTTTTTGTTAATTCTTGTTTTATTTAACAATCAGTTTAATTTGGTGGTTTTCCGAAATATGTTCGACTGTTTGAACATTTTAAATTGCATTTCACGTGGTTACATTATCTTATTTTACCAAGTTGAGGGTTACTTTTAGTCTTTTTCCACATTTTAACAAGTGTAATAAGCTATTAAACAACAGATGCAATACAGGACGTAACATTGCAAAAGGTAATTTTAATCTAATTAGTAACTTAAAAACAATATGTAAATTCATCTAAGGTACTAAATTTGTCTCTCATGGCGAAAAATGTTACTGAATTCAAAATTGTGTCAGTGTTTACCTGCATTATTAAGTGTATACCAACTTAAACACCGGGTGATTCAGAAAGATTTAGACAAAACACCCACTACAACGAATTTTCCTTGTCAAAATAAAGAAAAAGTACACTGCTCAAAAAAGTTAGTGAATCATTATTGAAAATACCGTCATAATTCTAGAGTAGGTACTTTCATGATACATATTTATCAATTTAGAATCGTGACAGTAGAAAATATTAGTTTCTACGCATCTACGTCTTTCAAATAATTTCTGATGATTAATTTGTTCTAAGTCGAAAGACAAAATAATAGCCATACTTTTTGGATCAATTAACACTATAACGTTGGTCAAAGTTAAATGTAAATGTCGTAACTAGTTTATTCATCACTTATGTCCAAAAATGAAGCATCCTAGCGAAACTGAAGCTGAGGAAAATTTCGCTTTCGTAGAAAATGGTAGACATTTCCGCTACATTTTTACACAGAATAAGATTTGTTAATGTATGTTATTCAGTTTTTGCAAGGTTGGCACGAGCATTAGAAAACTAGAAATTTACGTAAAGGAACTGATGAGGGCCGAAAACGAAAACTACCCTTTGACAAGACCACTCATTATTTAATTGCGTTTTAGAAAGACCCAATTCTACTAGGTAAGAGGGATACCAAAAACCACTTTTAAAAAGCTATCGGAATTCAGTTTTCTGATTAGACCATGAGCAAAAGCTTAAGTGGGTCCTCCGTATCCTCTTTTGACGAATAGAAGTTTCGATTAACTCACTGTGGTGGTTGGCTTAGAATGTGAGCTCTTACTAGAGAGGGTATTCCTACGCGGTTGCAACTGATACGGCGATGTATCCGTCATGCTCTGGGTAGGAATAATTTTAAACAACAGAACTTACTTCATCGCCATCATAGGCAGGGTAAATGATCAGTGATATATGTATAAATAAAGCACTTGCAGATTATGCAGTACCTGTAACTATAAGTATTGTCCATGAATCAAGCAGGAATCAACCTCGATGAGATACAAATTCCAGTCATGAACAGGCCTGCTCTTAGCCCTGACCTCAAAGCACTGAGCATCTCTAATCTGAGCTAGATCACAGGATTAGAACATGCCCCGTTCTTTCAGAAACTATTGAAGGATCTCATGAAAAACATAATTAAAAGCCTTTACATTTCTGTTGTGAGTTGTGATGAATTTTACTTGTAATTTACTTTTTTTTAGTGTTTATGCATTGATCCACTAATTATTGTTATTGTTTGTTTAAAATCCTACAGTTTTACTTATTTACTCATTTTTAATCCCATTTGTCAATAAATAGTAAAAAATTGACAGATTTCGCAATCCTTGCAACCATCGGATACATTGGAAATGATAATGCCATATGTAATACATAAAACATATACACTTACCTCAGTTACGACTTCGCAATTGTGGAACTATCACACCTCTGAGAGTAAATTAAAAAGTGGCATTTTAATGTGTCAAATCTAGTTATCAAAGCAACATTTTAATGTGAAGGGTGGATAAAGTGTTGCTATAAACATTTTATCCACACTTTCCTTGACGACACTGTTTCTATAAACATTTTATTGACACTTTCCTTGACGACGTGAATTGTAGAATGAAAATCATGGTGCTTTTAAATTAGGTTGCTAGCTATTGTTTCATAAAGAGATTTTATCCGCTCAAGGACATTAGCTCACGAGGCGCAGCCATATGTAATACATAAAACATATACACTTACCTCAGTTACGACTTCGCAATTGTGGAACTATCACACCTCTGAGAGTAAATTAAAAAGTGGCATTTTAATGTGTCAAATCTAGTTATCAAAGCAACATTTTAATGTGAAGGGTGGATAAAGTGTTGCTATAAACATTTTATCCACACTTTCCTTGACGACACTGTTTCTATAAACATTTTATTGACACTTTCCTTGACGACGTGAATTGTAGAATGAAAATCATGGTGCTTTTAAATTAGGTTGCTAGCTATTGTTTCATAAAGAGATTTTATCCGCTCAAGGACATTAGCTCACGAGGCGCAGCCATATGTAATACATAAAACATATACACTTACCTCAGTTACGACTTCGCAATTGTGGAACTATCACACCTCTGAGAGTAAATTAAAAAGTGGCATTTTAATGTGTCAAATCTAGTTATCAAAGCAACATTTTAATGTGAAGGGTGGATAAAGTGTTGCTATAAACATTTTATCCACACTTTCCTTGACGACACTGTTTCTATAAACATTTTATTCACACTTTCCTTGACGACGTGAATTGTAGAATGAAAATCATGGTGCTTTTAAATGAGGTTGCTAGCTATTGTTTCATAAAGAGATTTTATCCGCTCAAGGACATTAGCTCACTCGGCTGCGCCTCGTGAGCTAAACTTTTCCTTTCCTGGATAACATTTTTCTTTATTCACTCACGGAAAGCCGAGTGAGCTATATTCTTAAATAGTGGCGGTGTGGCCTCTTTAATTCCTGTAGAAAGAAATATTACACTTTTATGACCTGAAATATCCTAAGGCGCCTTCAAGACATATTGCTCCCTCCGCCTCCCAAAGATAGGTACGCCACTGGTACCATAAATAGCTATTAAACTAAATAAATAAAAGATAATACATATTCACTCAGTTTGTACCTGTTTGTAATACGAATACGACTATGCGTATTTCCTTACACTTGTAGCAGTTGTCTATTCTTCTTACGCAGTTTTATTAGTTTATTACGAATGTTTTGTGATCTCATACCAAACATTTGCATTATTCGTATTCAAGTAAAGTAGTATCACATTAAGCGCATTCTTTTTGTCTTTCGATTGATACTACCATCAATCCTATCAACTCAAGCAGGGAGCAGGACTGTGCATATATACGATTTCCCATGCTATTTCCCTATGTTCGCCCCTTCAGTCAAACACACGGTATAACTCAGAATGAAAAGTACATCTTTTCAAATTTGGCACTTAAACATTCAAACTTAAACAATGGCGCAAGGTCACAGAAAATAGACCCCTAAAGATCAAAGGCACCGCCGTAGCTTTCCTCTCTGTAAGGATGAGTGCTCTGTGACACAGTGGCCGAGTAGGGTAGGCGATTGTTGAAGGCGTTGTGTTAACCGCATCACTGGGCCACTTAATGACAATTAATATTATACATACAGTCTGTCTGAAACTAAAACACTAAAACTGCTAGCCACATAGGTACTGATCCTGTTCCATATATCCAAGACAACTAAAAAATTTCTACTTACAAAATATACAACAAACAAACAATATATTATTTCTTAACGAACTTATCACAACGAAAAAGGAATGCATAACTTTGCTTAACTTCTATTGCACAGATAGTAAAATATTGTCGACATATCAATTGACATTCGACATAATAAAGTTAAATCTGTTAAACCTGGAGCAGCCTTGACCGTCTTCGCAGTGATGATGCAAGTGAATTCTGTCATCAACGCGGTGCGTATGTAGACTCAACAAAACGTGCTTTTCTTAGAAACTCAATTGTTACATATTTGGTTATTCAAAACACATTAAGACCGCTTAATGTTTGTTATTCTGAGATCATCGGGTTGTACCGCCCGCTTTGATATGCCGATGTCGCAAAATCTACTGAAATTCTTGTAACTCTGTTCAATATGCGAGCGCATAAACATTTCCAATGTTAAAAAATTAATTCGAATAGTTAGTTCTTCAATTTAAAAAGGAAAATCTGCTGTGGTGCTTTTTAAGATTTTTCTAAATTACCCTGGATATGAATAATCACCATCATCCTTAGCTTCTTGCTATACAGAAGCCTCCTCGGGCGTTTTCCAGTTTTCTCTGTCATTAGCTATAGTTATCTAGTTTCAATTTGGCGACTTTCCTCTTCTTCTTTTGCCCCAGATCTAAATTTTCATTAAATTATCATTTTTTTGCACCTAATATCATGTGGTGTTGCTATATGACTTGCCTACTTTATTTAGGGTTTATTTCTTTTAGATCTATTTTTAAAAACAACAAAATACTAACTTTTACATCATTAATGATTTACAAATGTTGTATATTATATGGGTGAAAGATGACAACTTACTTTATAAATTAAATGCTGATGTACATGAACAGAGCACTCGATTGCATAAGAATATACACATCTACCAGCATAAATACTTATTGTTTGAATAATCTCTGGGTGTAACATGTGTAAAGATATACAGTTTGTCTGACGGTACTAGGTACAAACGGTAAATAGATACAGAGACGGTTTAAAATTTTAAGTGGTTGTTAAGTAACACACCCTTGTGATTAATGTATTATTGTAAATGCCTTTTTGAAGTTTAACGGAAGTTTTGAAAATTGGTAGTCTTATAGATTTTGAGGTGCTCTAACTCAATTTCGACTTTTCCACCTTGTACCGGTATGGGAAATGGTGCCATTTTGGGTAAAATGGCACCAAAAACCGGTTTTTCGAAAATATCTCCTTACCGGTTGATTTTTCGACAAAAATAGTAACATACAAAATTGTTCTACAAAAACTTTCCAATAATAATTCATGTCTTATTAATTTTTTTATTAGACGAATAGTTTCGGCGTACGAGCGCAGCGAATTCAACCGCAACACGTGCATTGGTAGAAAACATTCCACTACGCGTTATGTGTTCCATGACTCGAGGTCCATAGCTTAAGGGGATGTTATTGAAGTCATTTAGAGTTAAAATTGCTTAATAAACATATGTCCGAAAGTGCTTCCTTTTCGAAATACAGGGTGTCCAAGAAAGAAATAAGTTTTTTTTTAAAATATCTCGTAAACCATTTAATATATTAAATTGAGCTTTGGTATGCACTATACTGGCATGAAGAGACTCTTTTTCGATCCAACTAGTTTTGACAATTCCAACAGGGGCGTGCGTGACAGCAAAAAATAAATAATTCCGACAAAAAAACTAGTACGCCACTGCTTTTTTCAAAATAGGTATTTGTTTCTTAATCGGCGACCAATTATAAAAAGAAAAGGCCTCTGAGTTTTTCTGGTAGGACAAACCGTTTTTGTAAAAAAAAATAATTTGAACTAGCTATTTCAGAGCTCATATGTTGACTCATTTTGCGATTGCAAAAATTATCATGCAGTCAATTGATTTCACACCTACTGAGCGTTGAGAACTAGAAGACATTCTATACAATTTAGACAGAACGGTGGTAGGTACTCGAGGCAGATCAGGAAGAATGCTACAAGCAACTTGCTAAAAAATTCGAAGAGCAGCTGGTAAAATTCGAACAACGCGGCGGCGCCACAGCAAAGTTATGGGTAATATACTTCCGGATGGTTACGCTGCTGAAACAATTCATCGAGGCAGAAAGGATGGGTAATGGCAAATTTTATAAATAACATTTTGTTCACTCACGAAAGTACTTTTCCCATTCATGGCCCTCATAACAATCTGTAGTACGAAAAGCTAAATGTGTGGGCTGGAGTTATAGGAAACACAGTAATTGGTCCCTTTTTTATTGATGGCAAATTAAATATTTAAATCTATTGGAGAGAACCACATAATTGCTGCCCTTCAGGAGCAGAATATTAGAATAGAAGATGTTTGGCTGCAACTAGATTGCTGCCCAGCTCGCGGAAGTGTAGTTGTGCAAGAATTTTTACACAACGCATTTATGGGACGTTTAATTAGTCGCAGGGGAGATATTCCAAGGGCCCCAAGATCTCCCGACCTATCTATGAACGATTATTTTATTTGGGGTTATATTCAAAGTTATATCTATCGGCAAAAAGATGTACGGCCTCACACTTTAGACGAGCTAAGAAATAAAATTATAGCCGCTTTTGCCACAATTAGGTACTCCACAAATGTTAGCTAATGCGAGGCAGAGCTTTTATGATCGACGGTTAATGTTTAGCTCAAGAAGGCGGACTGTTCGAGCACTTATTATAATATCCCGACTCGGGATCCACGTTCAGTCCCAAATAACGTCATCGAATAACGTCACAAATAGCGTGTCGGGACTTTGGTTCAGTCCCGACTCGGGAGTTAACTCCGGTCCCGAATTATGAACATTTTTCGCTAACATTTTTACCTTTTTTTCGTTACATTTATTTTAAATGAAGCAAATAAAAATCGGTACATAAACAACTTAAAAATACATTGGTAAACGTAATTCCATAAACAATAAACTAATACATAAAAATCTTTTCTTTATAATAACTCCTTGCAATAACAGGTAACAAAAGTAATACTGAAAGACAACCTCGCTAATTATTCTTGTAACTGACGCGAGCATTTTAAACAATACCACTGCCTTTTAGGCAGCTTTTTAAGATTTACGCATTTAATATGACAAAATTGTAAGTAGGATTAACATTTTTTAATTGATGCGCGGGAATCAGAAGTTATTTCACACACTGCACAACACACGTCGCACAGCCACTTATTATTGTCTTTTTTGGATATCACATTTTGTAGAATATCCCAGGATTTTTCAGTGAAGAGTGGTTGAACTAAGGAGAAATCAACATCGGCATCAAATACTGCGTTTGACACTTTTTCTGGATCATTTTCTACATGGCATTCTGCGATTTTTCGCCACTTTCGAAAGCGAAATGATCTTGCTCCCTTGTTAAAATCCGCGATAATATTTTTATTCACAATCATTATAGTAATATGTCGATTCCTAACCTTTTAGAGGTTGGGAAATACGTCATTCCTAACTGTAATGACAATCCCTTGGGTGGGAAATAACAGAAAACACTTCCCACCCACGCCCACGGGCGGGAAATGTTTATGTCCGGTTGCCTAGCGACACTGTCATAGATCTATATGTTAACGTAGGCTAAAATAAATTATAATAGAGCTGTCAAAAAATATTAATAAATAGTTATTTGTACAACTAGTAATGAAAGCAATACTTTTTTTCATGAGTTTGAAGTTTGATGCACGACGGCGAAGCCGGAGTGCATCAATCAAACGAGTGAAAAAAAGATGCTTTCATACGAGTTGTGCACAATATTTTTTTGCATTTTGACATCTTAAATCCCTCAAAATAGGATAAAAAGGATTTGAGAATTTACAGTTGTCAAACTGACAATTTACAATATTGTATTTAAAGCTTACTTACTTAATGCAAAATGTAAAATTAAATAGTTAAAAAAGTGTTGCTGTCTTTATGATTTTTTAATAAAAAAAAGTCCACTTTTTTTGTCAAAATGCAAAAAATTAATTTAAAATTCAACGATTAATAATTGTGAATAAAATAGTACCTATACATACCTCGGTGGGAGTTTCATCACAGCCTCGCGCTATGTCTGACCACGAGGCTTGGCCTCTCGGTCATACATGAGCCCTCGGCTGTAATGAAACATTTTCCACCTTGGATGTAATGTACTATTTCTTGCTTCTTTTTAAACCCTAAGTTCGAAAAAGCGAAAATTTCGTTTTTCTTCCTTTTTTTCAAACCGATTTCGGTAAGATCTGAACCCTGTGGTCTACCCCTTTCTTTTTACAATTTTGGGCATTTTGATAATGTCTACAGCGCGCCGAAGCAAACATCAGAGACGGAAAATATGCGAATTACAAGAATTTTATTTAAAATATTTTAAGCGGCAAGATATTCAACCAATCACGCAAAAATATTTAGTTCGGTACATCCACAATCAAAATTCATTTGTCAAATTTGTATCGTACTTGACAGCTGTATTTCTATTTCATAATAATTCGTTTTACAATCATAATTAGTCGTTTTACAATACATCATTCCATATTTTATCAAATTATCAATCATTTATTTTAACTCCACGATCTTATTTTCTTATATAGGTACAACTGCCGCCGAAATCCTTTTTAACCTGAATGTACGCTGAAAACGACTTCAGCGCTCGCCACGCCTCCTCAGCTCTCTTGTTTGCTTCGGTCAGCTGTATATCGACATCATTTGATACATTTGGGATATTTTCAGAGTCTAAAATGTTTTCGGTTTCCTCAGTTTATCAGTCGGTATTTAATATTTCGTTGGTCATAATAATTATTTTTGGACTACTATTACTATTGAAATCCAAAATATGAGTTTTTTCAATTTCATCCTCGGTAATTTCATAGGAGATAGTATTTGAGTCTATTAGGTTGCCCGTGATGTTTTCAGTAATAGATCCACATACGTTAGTCGTACTGAAGTAGGTATGTAATAATTACAAAATTACTCTCCTTTTGAAGTAATCTCTCAGATATTTCAGCTGTACCGTCAGTCTGATCGTGAACATTCTGAGGTTCGTCATAATTATGGTAACTAATTGGATGAACATCATAAGTGATGTTGTAATTTGTGTCATAATTTTCAACCATTTCCATATCAATATTATTTTCACCTTCCAATGTATCAATGTTTTCACTATCTGCTTCATTTATAGGGACAATCCGAACTGCAATATTATTTTTCCAATACGATTGCAACTTTTTTATTGCAGAAAGACGTTGCAAATAAGTGGTATTACAACCTAATGCCACCAAGTCGGTCAAAACATTTGTTTCTTGCAAGACCTTTTTTATTTTTTCTGCATATGACAGTCACATTTTTATTTGAATCGTGAATGGAAATATCGTCGTTGGTTGAATCCAAGTGTTGATTGACAGTGTTTCCAAGGCACCTTTCTTTATCTTTGTAATAGGTTTTTGTTCAACGAGTATGTATGATATTTATATCGAACATTGACAAATTAAGTTCTTCACGAAGAGAAAATATATGTCTACACGGTAGTAACATACCTCGGTAGAAATTACATGTGCAAGATTCCATTCTTATCTTAACTAGTCCCTCACTGGTACTTCTTTCCGCAGAATAATTTATTACATTGAGATTTTTGATATTTTCACTGTTGTTTAGTTGTTTAATAACCATCTTTGCTGACTCATTTGTTGAAACATCTATAAATTTCTTTTCGTCACTTGCAGGTTCATACATAGTCACGTCTCGGGCTTCGCCTAATCTGTGGCTAACTTTAGCGTTTATATCTCCTTTGACTTGATTAAACTGACACTTCTGCGATTTCACTGTGTAAGTGATGTTCTTCGAACATTTCAACTTCGCCATCCTCGTGATTTATTGTGGGAGCTTGGACGATCTTCATGCTGTATCTTTCATTTATCTTATGTTTGTTTGTTAATTAACTGGACGCAAACTAGGCTTGCGTGTACCAGAGATTTTAACCCGTATCAGCTGCTAAGGCTATTAACATTAACCGTCTAGAATTCTATCGCACTCAACAGACTTCCATCTCGGGGAGGGATTTTTGTTGTAGCAACCTGGTATTAGCATGCAACCTACGGTCTTACCTCGTTTGCGAAAGAAGGCATACTTTCAGATTTTTTCCGCATAAAAAATCTCATCGACTTCGAAGGGAAATTGAAATTTCCGATTTTTAAGACGTTCTGCCTTAAGACTACGGTTTGTAACAGCTAGAAGCTTGCAGTCTCAGCTTCGAAGAATAGATGGTTTTGAATAAACACTAAAATTGTAAGCTGTAGGAAACATAAAATAGTATAAGCATCAGCATCAATAGAATTACATTTTCATATAAAGAGTGTTGCTCATTGGAGCACACCTCTACATGTCATTTGTACAATACAATTCAGAAAATATGTTTATTGTTTGTAAAAACAGATTATACATAGTAAACTTACCTCCAAGAGAAAAAAATTGTAAGCTCATTTGGAGTCCATATTTTCTCGGCATAACTGCGGTAGGCATGTATGTACCTGTACATCGAAGACCAAAAGAGCGATACATCCAGTATAATATTATGAATAGGTACCACTTTATTCGCTAGAGAACAAATTCTGGTCTGGGGAAGAATCTCTTTAACAGTCCGTACGGACTTGGTGATATTGGATAAAATCAATCTTAATGCTAACCATTATACCGGATGTCTTAAAATTACATCTAGTTACCTTTGAAATTTGTTTGTATGTAAACTTTTACGCGCCGGGTGCAGAGGTTAAAATCTACACCACGGATGGCATGACCAGTACGCAGCAGGGACTTTAGTCCAATGGAATATGTGGGATATCCTTGCTAGGCGTTTAAGCAATTATTCAAATCATCTAACAACCTAGAGGAAATGGGATATCGAGGTGTGTAAATAAGAGACGGACTGGACCATAATGATATAAAAATTGTTTATCTTAAGTATTGGTCGTCATTGTCAGGCTGTAACCCACAATAGAGGTGAAAATGACCGATATTATAATTCTTTTGACAATTCTAACAGGTATTAACATTCTTTTAAGTGTTTTTAGCGTGTTCTTAGTGGTGCGTTAATTTCTTAAAGCAGTTGCAGTGTATATTAAGTGTAGAAATCTTTGATTTCAGTCTATATGTATGTCAACTCCTTGTCCCCCTTGTATCAATGTGACTGAATGGGATATTGTCAATATAAGGTTACATTTAGTTTAACTCACATCTGGGGTAGTGCCATTTTGAAACTTTAAAAATGTAGAACTATTAGACGTATTGGAGAATTTTGTTAGGATATAGCTGAAACAATGTGTATAACAATAATGTGTAGGACACAGGAGAAATGAGAAGCTCATGTGGACAGTTACTTTTTCAAAAGTAACTCTTTAAAGGAAAGAGAGAGGTAAGAGGGAAAGAGTTAAAACGACAGATAAATTAAACAATATATTCATTATAAAAACATTTCTAGTAAATTATTTATGAACAATTAAATTTACAAATTTCATTACAAGTTTCATACGGATTCGATTGTTTCAATATGTCGATATTTAAAAATCTAAAATAAGCCTATGATTTGATTCAATAGAATACCGAATAACTCTTATATTCACAATTATTGGTGTGTTTTTGTGTCATTACTAGTTGTACAGGGTGGTTAAAAAGCCTGCGAATTTCCTATATATAGAATGAAAAACGCCGTTTCTGTGAAACGGCCCGTCTCTGCGGGTTACGAAGTTGGTGATCCATTTATATTCATTAATTAAAGTTATTATTCCAAATATGTACTCTTCTGCCAAAAAAGACCAAAAACGAAATTATTTTATTTATATTCAAAATTTTCTATAAAGTGGAAAGTTGTGAATAAAGCATTAATGCTTTATTCTTGTCATCTTTTTCTGTCGGATTTTGTATAAGACAGTCTGAAGTAGCTTTGTAATGCAAGAGACGCATATTTAAGAAAATTTACTTGTAGCTTAGCCTGTAAAAAAAATAAAAATTTTGCGAGATAAAGGTTTTAAATTCCGAGTAAAAAGAACGCGGCAATCTTTTACTCACAATCTTTCATGTTTTTCAGAAAATTAAGGTTTTATTAACATTAACGTGCATAAATATTTAATACTCCTATTAAATATAATGCAAATGCACAAATTTTATTATACTAAAGTACAATAAGATCCCTCCGTCAGCACCCGGCACTTAGCTGCAACATTAAATATTCCCAGCAGTAAGACCGTTAATTTGGTTTTAAAAGAAAACCTTCTTCATCCTTATCATGTCTCAAAAGTTCAGCCCCTTTATGAAAATGATAACATAGCCCGATTGAATTTCTGCAACACGATTTTAAATGCAATTCGTTACAATGACGGCTTCTTGAGACATATTCTTTGGAGCGACGAGTGCATGTTTACTACAGATGGCGTGTTTAATACACATAATATTCACCATTGGGTTGACGAAAACCCGCACGAATATCGAAAATATTGTCACCAGAGAAGATTTTTCATTAACGTTTGGCTTGGCATAATAATTAGTAATATTACTAACTAATAAATAATAAAATTATTAAATAATAATAAAAAATATTACTAACTAAGTACATATTATTATTATTATTATTATTATAAACCATAGGGTTGTTGGACCAATTTATTTGCCGAATCGTCTTAATATCGATGAATACCTCAATGTTTTAGAACAAGTAATTGACGAGATGCCGTTGCAGATAAGACACGAAATGTTATACATGCATGATGGAGCTCCTACTCACTTTGCTCGTAATGTAAAAGAGAGTGGTTGGATGAACACTTGCCAGACATATGGATTGGTTGCGGCGGCCCTATGTTACGTCCCGCGAGATCCCCCGATCTCAATCCATTAAACTTTTTTGTTTGGTGTTTCATTAAAGGAAAAGTTTATGCTACGCCTCCATCAAATTCTGATGAAGTTAGGAATAGAATTGATGCGGCTGTATTAGAAATCACCCCTCAAAAACTTGAACGAGTGATGCAAACTATACCGCAAAGGTTACAACTGTGTTTGCAAACAGACGGTTTTCAGTTCGAACAATTAACTTAACTTTGTTCCTGCATTCACGGAGTATTGCGATGTAACGGGCATCCTTAGTTACCGTGCTATAACAAAACACCTGTGGTGTGTGGATCAAATGTTGTCAAATGTACGTTTCTTTAAAATGGTTCCTGAGGACAGAGGAAGCATTGCCCAACATTTTGGTACTAAGGTGTTCGACTCAGAATTTTATGACCAACATCGCCACGTGTAGTTCTTTCGCCAATTTATACACACCCTGTATTTGGTATTTGAAATTATGTTTTAACTTTAAATTAACTAAGATACTCTTATCTCAAGGTGGTTCTCAGGGTTCGCCAAATTAAATTGAATTTCAAAAAGACAAAATAAAAATTACTGAGAAACTTTCAAGATTCAGATTTATTACCAAAATGATGCGCTATATAGCCCTAACTTATACTAATTTTAAAAATAAATTTAATTTAAACACTCACACTGAATTTTTGATTTTAAATAGCTACAGTTTTCGTTAATTTGACCTTCCGTTCACTTTGCGTCCAATCCAAGTCCACTTGCAGCTGATTTGCAGTTCACCCTGACTACCCCAACTTCAATTCCAATTGCAGTTCACGCTGCTTTCAGTTTAATTCAAGCCACTTGTAGTTTAATCTGATTTCGATTTTGTTCAACCCTGATTCCAATTATAATCCAATTCCACTTGTAGTTTACTTGTAGTTTACTTGTAGTTCAATATTATTTTATATTTAATCTACTTTTATCGCAATATTTGAGTAAATAATAATATTTAAGGTTGGTTCTGATGATTTCAATTCAAATTTGAATTAAATTTAAATTAATTATCAGGAGCAACTATTTGTGCGTCCTTCCACTATCAATTCAAAACCACTTCTTGTTTATAATAATTTTGTTCTTCTTCTTTTTCTCGTTTCCCAGGTGCTTTCCAGTCCATTTACCCATGATAAACATTCATATCAAAACACATTCAAGCATTCATTCATCACCATAACAACAATATTCCAGCTAAATACAATATAATAATATACAACAATAATATTATAACACAATAACATTAAAACAATAATTAATTTCTACAAACAACACTTAAAATCTAATCTAGCTATTGTAACAATTTTTTTATATAATTAAATCTGCGTCCTTTTGGAGTAGTCTTTATTTTTTAAATTATTTAATAAATAATTCTTATCTAAATTATTATTTAAAGTTAATATCATATCAATACATACCCAATTTACAAGCAAGTATTGGTAACCTCAGGTAGAAATATCAACAGGGTACCCATTTTAAAACTTCGAGCCTGAAATTCTGTAAATAAGCAACACATAATACAATGTACAGGTGCTGCAAATTTTATTTTGTTCTTAATTATAGGAATTGTATTTTAAAATTAGAGTCGTCGTGTATCTGCACCGGGTGTTGTCTATTTACAGAATTTCAGCTTGAAACTTTAATATAAGTATCCTGTAGATCTGGAGACATTTGTCATGAAGTCTGTATTAATAACAATAATGGCTCTAAGCAATTTTGCAGAACCACGTGGGACAGAATTTTGAAACTACACATTTTAGAAATGTACCCTCGATGTGTATTAAAGTCGTCTATCGACTTCAAAATTTGAAATTGGGATTTTTTTTTCAGGAAAATAATGGGCTAAACAACATATGCCCTGAAAATTTTACTAGTCAATTTTCATTATAGCTTCGTATGAAAGAACCTGTTTCAAAACATAGTTTTCTGAGTGTTACTTGTATAAAACATTAAGCTTTTAAGATGTTGGTAGCTGAACCAAAAAAAATACTAAACAATATCTGAAAATACTAAAGTTATTTGAAGCCGTAGGTGATCACCTCAACTTTATTATTTTTTGTTTGACGTAAATTTCTGGCGGTTTCATTATAAAAAATTAAATAATTTTTAAACATATTTACACAATATGAAGTTGTGTTAATTAGACTTTGGTTATGTTATAATATATCTCCCAAAAAATTATTCTGTTCACATTACCAAATATGATAAAGTTTGAAGATGTTAAAATGCTTATCAAATATGCACTAAACTTAAAAATACCAATTAGACTATTTTTTAGTCGCATAATAGATCCAAATGTATTTTATTCTAACTTAGTACTTACGAATAATTTAAATAAAGTATTTAGCATTATTTTGTGGTTGTATGGTAACCACCGGATATATTCACAAAGAGTACTACCCATATATAACTGGTAGTAATATCACTGTAAACCGCTTTTCAAAGATATCGCCTACCCAGCTTGATTTATACTTCGCTGATGTTGCACTTGTCCTTACTACTATTGTTACAGTTCGTTACGTGGTACATTACAGAATGCCGCGGCCTTTTATCCGCCGAATGCGCTGCTCCTTCTGCGCTGCCACCATGGATGATGCTGTATCTGATGAATTATGGGAAAATGCTAATTACGAATTTGAATAACGCTTCTCTATGCACTATATAAATATGTATATATAGAAACTGGCTAGCTTTAGTCAAATTGATTTTCATGGCGAGAATCCACAAATTTACCAATTGTACCAATCATAATGCTTTACGTAAAGGAGTTTCTGTTTTTTCTTGTTAGTTTTCAGTTCCTAAATTTTAAAATTTATGTTCGTATCTAAAGCACCTTTTTAACTGTATGTAAACTACGCACGTATTATAAGTGAAAATAAACAAAATCTAGTTCCATCCATACATTTAACCTGAAACCTGCGAAGGGTAAGAAGCCACACGGTGCGAAGCCTTATTACTTAAAATGATTCGGCAAATTCCCTGTAGGTAGCGAGAGGTCATGGCGACCTTTTTACCACAAGCCGACTCTTTTTAACTTTTAATATAATGATGACCAACTGTTGTGATTGCAGTATTCTATTCAAGAGTACATTGCCTCCTAGATTATATTAATATAGCAGTTAGATGAGGATCGTAATAATTACCGTCCTGTTTGGCGCGTATGCAGATGCAGGTTTTACCAAGTTACACTTCCGTATTCATTTTGAAACTAAATGTTTTTAGTATGCATTTACTAAAGGGTAGAAAATGTATTGATTAAATAGTGATAAATCAAGGTGTATACAGTGTGTCCCAAATTCAATCCCCACCATTAGGATCTCGGAAACTATAAAAGCTACAAACTTGGTTAAATAGGGAAAGTTTTAGGAATTTTAATGCTCATTTCATATCCGTTGAGAAATCTTGAGATATCTTGGAAAAACCGAAATTTGGATTTACTGTTTTCCGAAATATCTCGGAAAGTATTAAATTATTAGTTTCAAGACTTGTACATTGTGAAGGCACTTTTTAGCGGAGAATCAGGTGGTACTATATGTTTATATTTATGACGCTTTGTTTCTATTCTATGAACAACTACTTTTGATTTTCATTTGGACGCAATATTGAATTTTGTCGTAACTAAACTCAGCTCTTTTTTCTGTTTTCAACGATGTGTCACACGTACGGAGTTTTTGAAGAAGAGCGGGAATAAAATACATTTTTTTTATCATAGCCTACTACACGAATAAAGAAAAAATGTATTTAGTCCCGCTCTTCTTCAAAAATTCCGTACGTGTGACACACCGTTGAAAAGAGAAAAAAGAGCTGAGTTTAGTTACGACAAAATTCAATATGACGCCCATATGAAAATCAAAAGTAGTTGTTCATAAAATAGAAACAAAGCGTCATAAATATAAACAAATGGTACCACCCGATTCTCCGTAAAAAAGTGCCTTCACAATGTACAAGTCTTGAAACTAATAACTTAATACTTTCCGAGATATTTTGGAAAACAAAAAACTCCAAGTTTCAGTTTTTCCAAGATATCTCGAAAACGGTCAAAGTTGGCTGTGATTTCTCAACGAATATGAAATGAGCATTAAAATTCCTAAAACTTTTCCTATTTAATCTTTGGGTGAAAATAAACCCGTTCTATCAAGGCCCTTGCCAGGTTTCGCAACTTCAGTTCCATGCGCGTTCTTCAAAAAACTGCAAAACAATGTATGTTTAAATGTTACTACTGACTATAATTGTCGAAATGACTCCTTGCAGAACTCTGTTCAAGCATTTTAGCAAATTGAAAGTCTATATTTAAACTCCATTCAATTCTAATATTGTAAGATTTAGGCGATTTTAAATTACAGGCTACTATGATGTTCTTACACTTACAGAACAATTTGTTAAGAAGCCCAAGTTTGCTGTCAGAGTACTTACAATTTAGTCAAGTTCTCTAACAACAAAGCTTCGCGTAGTTGATTCCAATGTTTCCACCAACGATACGCAAATAGCAGGACCTATATTCCAGGATGACCTGGTTTCTATCTTCTTACCCTTTCGGCAGAATAGGATTGCCCTATCAGGTGACATTGGAGAAATGTACCTCCAGATTTTGATAAACCTGTTACAAGGAAAATTTCAGCTCGTTTGGCGTGATAGTCTTGAATCACAGTCAGGTATTTACGAATTACAAACTGTTACTTACGGTACTGCAAGTTCTAGAAATCTAGCTACAAAGTGTTCTCAATATTTGACATAATTCAACCCTCATAAATTTCCTAAAGTTTCTTCTGAATTTTATATGGATGCCCTCGGCTGTTGTACTTACATTGGATGTATACATGCCTCTAATACTACTTCCACCCTGTTATGCTCTAAATTTCGAGTGGTTCCTATACACACCACAACTATATTGCACAGATTTTTAGCATTTTCTAAACTCAAACGGGTAATTGAGTGGATGCTTCATGTGATAAATAATTCGCAACTTTCAATACAGCATCGAAGAAGGGTTATTATATCCAAAACGCACTTGAAACATATTTTCTTAAATAACGAGGATTTTTATACTTCATTAATTCAAATAGAGGTAATATTGAATTCGCGGTTCCTGCCCACTTTATCCTCAAATCATTTAGCTATTTCAACTCTTGCTCACCTGTTTATTTTCAAATCATTGCTTTCCATACCTGAAGTAAACTTAGACCAGGTTAGTGAGAAAAAACTGGCGGTGTAGTACCAAATCCAACGTCTAGTTCAATCTTTTTTCGATCGCTAGAGCCTGGAGCTAGCTCCCGATCAAAGAAGACAATCTGCTGCCTTTACAATGGGCACTAGGACGTGCAACGAAGATTCTCATGAACAGTGATGTGTTGTGCGGTCTGTGACACTATTCAAATGGTCATGCCAGTAAAGGATGTGTGCATAAACTATGTGTGCGCCCAAATTCTAGAACTTATATGTGACAGAAATTTGAATTTTACAGAGAATTTATTTTTTCTATTTTGCGTTTAGAATAACTCCATTCTAGCACCCAAATGACGTCATTTGAGTGTTAAAATAAGTCGTTGGTGTGCTAGAATAGACTAGTAAAATTTACTGTATTGATGTTGGTAGCGTTGAACTGTCAACTGAGACATACCTCAAAAATTCTTTTTGATACTGGGATTGGGTATTTTTACCATAGTAAGTTGGCTACCCTTACGTTACCAAGGTTGGCTACGCCACCCTGAAGATCCGCTTGGCGAAACCCGTCTTGTACCAACCACCGCAGAAGCAACACGCAAGCAGTAAGTCAGTCAAGTTTGTGCCGGTCCACGTGTTTTATATTTCTATTCGTTTTTAAGTTATTGTAATCCATACAAACAGTTTAATATACGTTTATTCAATTCAACTACGTGAATTTATTTATGTTCCCGATGTCTCATGTGAAGAGCCAGTCCTGCAAATAAGTTACAACGAACCGGCGTTCAAACTACACAGTCTTCAACATTTGGTCTTACAAACCAGATAATCTTTTCCAGTGACTTTAAAATAGCACCAATTGGATTAATTGAAACAAATGTACAAGTAGGAACTGTAGAAACAAGTGTCACTTTCCTAATGATTTAAAAAATAGTACACCAATATTAGGACTTGGTACATATGTTGAGTTAGTATTACTGCAACGCATAGACACTGTTGTTAATGAAAATGATGAAAGAACAAAGTTTATTAATGAAAATATAGATGTTTTTACAGGATTAGCCTCATTTTCTGATATGTGCAAAATAAATGTAAAGGAAATGGCCATTTCAAAATCTGTTCCTCCGCGAAGAATACCCTTTAAAATTAAGGATACGGTAATTAAAACATTAAAAATGTTAGTTGATAAGGAAATTATAGCCCCTATAGAAGAACCAGCAGATTGGGTTAATAACATGGTAATTGTTGAAAACCCAGATAAATCCCTTAGGATTTGTATCGACCCAGTAGAATTGAATAAGCACATAGTTAGAGAATTTTATCCAATTTCAACATTAGAAGAAATTAGTACCTACTAAACTAGCACATAAAAAACTTTTATCTAATTCCGTTTTGAAAAGTTGAATTTTACCTAACTTTTGACGTTATGAAACGTCACTTTTTCCTAATCGAGTGTTGTAATAGTAATTTTTCTACTCCTACTATTGAAAGTTGATCTTTCCACATGATTTTTAATGCTGAAAGCAATTGTTTGTCGAAACTGTGCGACAAAATCCAAAAGTGTGTTGCAAAGTACTTTGCAACACACTTTCAAAATGGCGCCGGTTAACTGTATGGTTTGTTTATATTTGTGATATGTTTATTTTCATAGCAACGGACTTATTTCCATAGTGACCATAGTTTTCATGAGCATACTTAATATTCCACAAAAATTATAAAATTTGTTTTAAAATATTAAATAGTGAATTAAATGTCTTTCTTCTGTAGGAGTAGAAAAAATAGTGTGTAATAACACTTGTTGAAAGTGTTTTGCAAAACTCAAATGAATGCAGCCTTCGACTTCGTCTCAGGCTGCAACCTTCATTTTCCCACGACCATATAAGAAAGTCGCTCCTAACGCACAACAAACTAGGCGCGAAAGTTGACAATATCACCCGTGCGATTGACTTTCGCAAAACAAATGAACAACCCGTGCGATATGAACACGTATAGGGATATATCGCACAGTTTGCGCAATAATAGGAAGCTGCGGCCGCTTCAAAACAAAAAATGACGGTCGTTTTACCTGAACTGTCAGTGTTACTTTTTGACATGTACATTTTTGGTCGTGGGAAAAATAGTGTTCGTAACTCGTTCGAAAGGCAAATATCTCCGCTCGTGTTTATAAATATTTCTACTCGTGCTCCGCTTCGCTCCGCACTCGTATATCTATTTATAAACACTCGCTTGATATTTGCTACTTTCGACACTTGATACGAAAATAACTATTTCGTTCTGCAAAACTGTACTTTCAACACTTGTTATACAAATTACTATTGTAATACAAGTGTTGAAAGCTTGCGTTTGCCACACGAATGTGAAGTTTGCAGCACGAACGATAGTGAGTGCTGCAGTCACATGAGAGTGGCAAATACAAGCTTTTAACACATGTATTACACACTATTTTTTCTACAACCACATTTCCATAAAAAAGTTTAAATATTTCTGCAAAATCAAATCTGACATTCAAATCTGACATTCATCAAATGTCAGATTTGACATTTTGATTTCGGTGCGGCAAAATTATACTTTTCTCACTACCACCTTGGTAAATTGACATTTCATTGTCAAAAAGTCGACAATAATGGAAACTAAAACATTTAGTTGAACAAAAACAGACTGTATCTAAGGGCAAAAAAGACGATTTACCGCGCCAGGTCACTTTCCGCGCATGGTACCCCATAACGCTACACCATAACGGATATAAAAAAAATAAATAGTTATAATGGAGAATACGTGCTTATTTATTAATATTAAAACTAATTTTACAATTGGAACAACGTTGAATGTTAAATGAAGGTGTATTTACAAAATGTTTGATTTCATTCTTTTCGTTACTGAAAACAGAAATTGCGTTTATGTGTTTGTTTGTACCATAGCAACAGCGCCGTTAAACTGTCATAAATATAAACGTCACAATTTTTGTTAAATTATTAATGAATTTTATTTTGTGGTAGTGAGAAAAACGTAATGCGCAACGCGTAGGTAAGTTTCTTTTTTATCCTCGGTGGCTTTATGGACCTCAGCTGCGCTTCGGTCCACAAATTACCACCTCGGATAAAAAAGTTCACTTACCATAACTTGGAGCGAAAATAACTATTGTCGCACCGAAAATCATGCATGTGCGTGCGGAAAGTAAATTTTCCGCACGCTAATTTCACTTGTTCGGCAAACACTCATTTTCAATACTCGTATCTATGGAGACGAAGTCTGAAAATCCCACTTTCCATGGTGGGAGTAGAAAAAGATTTTTACGTAACTGAGTTACGTAAAGAATATTACACAACCCAATTTTAAACCAAATGCCGCTCAGATGCCTACTATAATAATAAATAAAATAATTTATTGCTTGTCAAATATTGACAACGAATTATTATTTAGAACGTGGAAGAGTGAAATTACGAAATTAGATAAAATTTTGTACGTAACACGTTATGAAAAGCGATATTGTTTGGCAAACTTACGACTCGTCAAACAATATCGCTCTTTTCATAACTGATTACGTAAATAACTATTGTCCACGACTAGTCAATAATCTGTCAATTATCCATGTGTTTGGTCAAACATAATGCTATCCATTATACACTGCCAGCAGTGAATAATCATTATTCACGGTGTCATGGTAACATCATTGTCTATGGCGCATAATAAAGGAAATAGGTTATGTTTCTAATCCTACCACTTCGTTTAACATAGTCCTACCACAAGGTTTTAGTAGCGTTGTTATTTAAATTTTAATTAAAAATTCTTCGTATTTGTGTTCGTGGACAAAGTATAGTATACGACTCGCTATAATAGCTACTATTACCTTGGATAATTGCAAAACTCGCTCACTCGTGTTTCAAAGATTATCCTCGGTAATAATAGCATTCATTATAGCGTCGTGTATAGTATATTATTTTGTGTGTTAGATTTAAAAGACGGTTTTCATCAAATAAAATTAGATCATGAATCAAGCAAGCTTTGTGCTTTTGGCACACCCATAGGAATTTATAAATTCTTAAGAGCACCGTTTGGGTTAAGTTCTATCCCGGAAATTTTTTAAAGATTCACACAAAAATATTTTGGGGATATTCCGGGTGTCACAGTATACTTTGGCGATATTTTATGTTGCGCAAGTAGTGAAACCGAACTAAAAGCAATTCTGGATAAAGTACTACAAAGATCACGACAGTATAGTATCAAATTCAATGCAAATAAATTGCAGTGCTTGGTAAAAGAAGTCAAGTATTTTGGCTTAATCTTTAATGAGCAAGGTATGAAACCCAATCAAGAAAGAATTGAGGCTATTAAAAAGTTAAAACAACCATCAAATAAGAAACAATTACAACAAATTCTAGGTATGATAAATTTTTTAAGAAATTTTCTACCAAATCTATCTGAATTTATATCGCCATTAAGACAGTTATTGAAAGATAATACTGAGTGGGTTTGGACAACTATTCATGAAAAGGCTCTGCAAAGACTTAAACTACTTAAAGACATGGCATGTGAGATTTCAATCTTAACTCCATTTGACACATCCAAACAAGTAGAAATACAATGTGACGCATCTAAAGACGCAGTCGGATGCTGTTTCTTACAGGAAGGAAAAACTATATGTTAGAATGTCACCATTAATATATGATTTTGACCTTCACTACTTACCAGGAACAAAAAATGTACATAGCAGATTCATTAAGTCGAAATATAATACATAAAGAGGAAAAAGAAGAGGAGATAATGCAAGATGTAGTACATGCACTTACACTAGGTATGTTTGGAATGAGTGAAACTAAAGTAAAACATTTTCGAGAAGCCGTAGAAAATGATGAAGCACTAAAACAAATAGTTAAGTGGTACAGCGAGGGTTGGCCTAACAAATACCATAAAGAAGGAGAGACTAAACATTATTTGAAATTGCGAAATGATATTGTTGTTGAAAATGGACTGGTTTATTATTTGGATAAACTTGTGCCAAAATCATTTAAAGCATATATGTTAAATTTATTGCATGAAACGCATTTAGGTATAGTGAAAACTAAAGGAGTTGGAAAAATAATTTGTACTTACCTGCCATGCTGTCGGACATAGAAAGTTACATATTTAACTGTAATATTTGTTTAAAATATGCTAGATCGAAAACAAAGGAACCTTTGCAAAGTAATGAAATACCAGAAATACCATTTTACAAAATAGGTGTAGATATAGCAGAAAATGCTGGTACTAGTTATTTATTATGATTACTATTCAAGGTGGTTGGAGATAGCAAAAATAACAAGTAAAAACACAAGAGCAATAATCGATAAATTCAAAGATATTTTCAGCAGATTTGGTATACCCGGTATAGTAGTAGCCGACAATATGCCGTTCGGGAGCTATGAAATGATTAAATTTGCTGAACAGTGGAGCTTTACAATACAGACTTCAAGCCCACATTATCCTAAAAGTAACGGTTTGGCCGGAAAATGTGTGGGCATTGCGAAAAAGATGTTAAGAAAAGCAGCTGAAAGTAATCAAGACATAGAGCTATATTTATTAAATTATAGAAATGCTCCAGTTGCGGGTCTTGGTTGCTCCCCAGCTTAGTTATTAATTAGTAGAACTTCAAGATCAAAAATACCTGTAACCAACAAAAAATTAGTGCCTAAATTAGTTGATAGCAATGTAAAAAATAAGATGTTAAATAATCAAACGAAACAAAAAATGTGGTATGACAGAAATGCATCTAAAAGTGAACAGAATTTTACAAGTGGTTTTAAAAGTGTTTTTGCAAAACATTAAAACTTTATTATGGGAACCAGCCATTATTGTAAAACCACTAAGTCAACCTCGATCATATTTAGTTAAAATACTTAATAAGCAATATTATAGACGAAACACAATACACATTAAAGAAAGATTAAATGATTCTATTCGCTTAGATATGCATTTAAATGGTAATGTCGATACTGCAAATAATAATGTATTGGGTACGTCTTCTGAACCTGTGTCAGTTACTCGCATATCACAACGACTAAAACGCCCTGTAAATCGTTTAAGTTTGTAGCTCAAAGGGGGCATGTTGTATATTTAAAAGGCCTACTTTTAGTAATAGATTAAGTTATAGCAATCTGCATTATTGGCAGACTAAGGTAATGACATAAAAAAGTACGTTTGTAATTCAGAGTTTAATAAATACTTTAATAATAATTAGCTTGTGTAGCAATTACACCTACGCAAAATAGCTATTAAGACAACAAGTGTTTTATAGAAGGTTTAAAAATCAAGGTCGTAGTTCAAATCCGAGCGAACGAAGTGAGCCGAGGATTTGATAGACCGAGATTTTTAAACTATAAAACACGAGTTATCTTCAAGATTTTTTCTAACACTAATATCAGACATTTTCTTTCACTAATATATTATTAGAAATTTTAATAAATTATTATTTGAGACGTGTCATAATACACAAAATGCGAAGATTGCTAGGCAACGACGTATTTAAAGGCCTATAAAATACGTTGTCATTGACGGCGTATTTTATAGAGAAAGCGTATTTTAAAGGAAACATAACAAGTGAGCTCTTATGCACCATAGAAACAGTATAAGATATTATTGTTAGAAAAAGTAATAAAGCAGCCTTGAGCCAAATTTTCGAAACAAACTTATTATTTCGGAGTTTTTAAAAATATATGGTTTAATATTATTATTATTATTATATTTCACTTTCATAGGTCGAAAGACCTAGTTTATGATTAGAGTGCCGACTATGTCAAGCAACTCTAATTTTATTGTATGTTGAGAAAACGTCTGACTATTGTGCAAGTACCATGAGATCGAAAAAAAGATGATTCTGAGCAGGCCTTGACTAGTACAACACGATTGGCAAGACTGATTTCAAAATGTGGCAGTAGGTTAGAGGTTAATAAATGTCAAATAAATTAAAACACAAAACAGTATTTATTTAGGGAACAAACTGAAAACTAAGATGAATACATGCTAGAGTAGGTGTTCAAAATGTGATCCTTCACTAGTATTACAACGATAAACTTAAATAATTCTGGAAACAAGATTGCAAAACTGACTTACATTTGAAGTGTCACTGTCACATTATAATTCATACGCATTCTAGAACCAGTGTAACCAATCGTGTTGTACTAGTCAAGGCCTGCTCAGAATCATTTTTTTTTCGATCTCATGGTATTAATGATAACTGTCTTTTGCAGTATTGCATAAGTGTCTGGATTAAGATCTAGCAGTTTTATTGCGTTGTGGATTTGTTTCGGTATAACTCCTGTAGCTGATAGAATGATAGGTATTATTACTACTTTATCTTGTTTCCACATTCCTTTGATTTCTTCTATGAGAGGAGTGTATTTGTGAATTTTCTCATTATGGTTTTGTTGCAGGTTATGTGTATTAGGTATGGAGATGTCTATGCAGTATGTGGTTTTAGTTATTTTGTTTATTAATGTGATATCTGGTCTAGTGTGTGTGACTGTTCGGTCTGTGATGATATTTCTATTCCAGTATAATTTCACTACAGTGTTTTCAAGCACTGCTTCCGGTTGGTATTTATACCATGGTTCTATGTTTTCTTGTAGCTTATATTTGTCTACTAGTGCTTGATGTATGATTTTGCATATGCTATCGTGTCTGTTGGTGTATTCCACCTTAGCTAGTTCAGTACAAGCACTGGTAATGTGTTCTATTGTTTCTGATGTTTTGTGGCATTTTCTACATTTGTCATCTGGTAATTCTTGTTTCAAGATGTATTTGCTATAGTTTTTGGTTTTTATAGTTCTGTCTTGAATGGCTATCATAAATCCCTCTGTTTCGGCATAAATAGTGCCTGATTTTAGCTATTTGTTAGATGCTTCTTTGTCAATGTGTTCCATTGCTACACGATATGGATATGTGCCATGAAGTGTTTTATTTTTCCAAGTTTCTATTTTTTTACTGTTTATTACGAGTTTTTGTTCTGGGTCGTATTCTTCATTTTTTAAGTTTAATGGGGTAATGGAATTGTCGGCTTTAATTATTATTTTATGTAGAGGGTTGTCTTTCTTTGAGTGAAAGTATTTTCGTAGGTTACTGATCTGTTGGTAATGCATGTTTTTTATATCTATAAAAGCCCTTCCTCCCTCGTTTCGAGTGAATCTCTCCACTGCGGAGTGCTAGTGATGAATACGGTATTTAGTAGCAGTCGTTCTTGTTAATCTATTTAATTCTTCTAGTTCTGTGTCGCACCATCTTATTAGTCCAAAAGTGTATGTTATAAGAGGGATTGCGTATGTATTTATTATTATTTCATCTATCTTATTTCTCGACTATACATTTCTCGGTTTAATTTGCGGGACTCAACCAGAGTCCTAAGAATTTCCTCTGCTAAAGGACTTTACGCAAGATGTGTGCTGATCCTAGTAAAGCGATCTTTTGTGCCTCAAGGACTGTTGGTTTTCCTTGGATCAAATCAAGCTGGTTCCGAATTCCCTTTCTGACAATGCCTAGAGTACCTATAACCACTGCAACCGTTCTAGCCTATGTGGAACATCCGTTTAATCTCAATTTCTAGGTCTTTGTATTTTGAGATCTTTTCGGTTTCCTTGATCATGATTATTATTATTATTATTATTATTAAAACGCCGAAAAAAAAAGTGTCACAGTCAACTACCGTTACTATTTGAAAAAAACACAAGTTTATGTTATAAAGGAAAACTTAAGCAAATTAATATTCAATTTCATCCTTAACTTGTTGTTTCTAAATATAAATAAGCAAGTTATAATTCCGAAAAAGATTTCAAAAAGATTCAATTTTCGCTTGTGGCCCTAAAACAAAAAGTGATTATAAGTTTCGATTTGCACTATTAAATTACGCCCAAAAAATTTTGCCCGAAACACCTTTATTTCTTTTTGCGTATGTGTAATAACTAGTTACGAAGATAGCTTGGAATTTCTTCGAAAATAGTCCACCCTGTATGTATTGAGATGATACTTAATTGGATGTATATAATTAAGGTTAAGTTGTTTGTTTAATTTATAAAAGAAAAATGTTATTTGCCAAATATAAGTAATGCAGATTTTAAATTATTAAAAATTGTAATATAATTTTAAGATAGCTAGATTAGATTTAAGTTATGTGAAAATGTAAATAAGTTATTGTTATAATGTTTGTTAGTAATAATTAGCTAAATTGGTAGTTATAGAAATGTAAAATAAGTTACTATTAGAAACCTTGTAAATAGTTGTTATAGTGAAAAACAATTTAGATAAAAATATCTTGGATACAGAAGAAAACAATTTAATAAATAAGTGATATTTTTTTGCATTAAAAGGAGCAACAACCAAATAGGTTTGCTCAATTGCACGTTCCAAAATAATAAATATCAACCGATTATTTAACTTTAAATAGAGTTAATAATCATAAGAATCATTTATTGAATCGAAAGGAAGCGAAATAGAAGCAGAAGCAATTGAAAATTTGAATTTCAAGCAGAAGCAATTGAAAGTCGAAATTGGAGCAGAGGAAATTGAGCATTAAATTTGAAACAGAGGCAATTTGGATTTTTGGGAGTGAAATAGAAATTTCGAACAAAACCCAGGAACCGGTGTAAATAGTGAGTGTAAATACCGTAATTATAAGATAGGTTTAAGGCAGGGTTGATAGGGATAAACGATAAATAAAATCTGCATTACAATTATATGAGTAAATTATTTTAATACTTAACGATCTGAGATAATTTACAATAATTTGTCGAACCCAACGTGGGGCGTAACAGTAGAGATACTTATTAATAATTTGGTGCAGCAACGTGAGACGAACAATAAATGTTGATAGCAAAGTGGGGTGATTTATAAGATTTATAAAGTAAAAGGGGCGAAGTATACAAAAATAATATTAAAAGGTTTGTGGGGCAAGGTAAAACGAGAAAAATAATTTATAATTGTCATTTGGAGAAAAGTCAAAACTAATGTCAATGTCATTTGTCAAATTTTTCGATTTTTTGATAATATTTATTTTCAATTAAATACGATTAAAAGGAAAAATAATTAATAAAAATTGAATACTGAATACCTGAGAAATCCAGAACTGAAAAATAATTATAATAATAAAAAAATAACATTAATTTTTTTAAAATTTTGTACTTAATTTGATAAAAATAAAAGATGGCAGATAGGAGGATGTTACGAAGTAGTTCAAGAAGGGATGAAGAAGAAACTGAAGAGGAACAAGATGAATTAGGGGAGGAGCGAGATGTAATTGAACTGGATATAGGTGATCAATTACAAGTTCAAACTTCACCAATTATTACAACTCCAACTCAATTTGACGGGAATTTCATGCAAATAATGATGCAACAGTTAAGTAAAATAGATGAAATCAAAGAAGATGCTAAGAAACGGGATGATAAACTAGATAAACAATTTGAAGAACTGAAAGAAAATTCAAAGAAACAAGATGAGAAATTAAATGAAATCAAAGAAGATACTAAGAAGAGAGAGGAAGAATCAAAGAAGCGACATGAAGAGTTAAAAGAAGAAATCCAACAAAATCATAGACAATTCGAAGAACTGAAGGAAGAATTGAAGAAAAATAAACAAGAAATTCGGGACGAAATCAGAAAAGAAGTGGTAGGAATTGAGAAGAAGATGACCGAAGAAATTACAGAAGAATGTGCAGAGGCACAGAAGGAAATTCAAGATCAGGAAGATGTTTATAATGTTAACAATCCTGATTATGAAGAATTAAATAATCAAACAGAAAAGGTAATCGACGAAACGACCGAATTGAATAAAACTATAAAACAGGTAAGAAATGAAGACACAGAGGGCGAAAGTATTAAATTGCAAAACGTGGAAAACGTGCAGGATCACAGAGAAGAACTGAAAGAGACGAATGCAGGGATCGAAAACGATTGGGGGTTGTCAAGGGGCGAAAAGGAAAAATTGAACAGCCAAAATAGGGAATTTGTAAGTGACAATGTGAAATTAGAAGAAGACGAAATGGCAACGAAAGAATACGACCAATTAAAACGAGCAAACGAAAATATGAATTCTAAACCGTTTAAAATGCCAAAATCAATACGCGATGATAATAAAATTGAGTTCAAATTAATAGGGATTATTTTAAAATTGAAACTGAATTTAGTACAAATTAAAAATTGTAATTATTGAATTTTGATAAATAAGAATTTTAAATACAGAAAGAAAAATTAAGTTTTAAAAATGTTTATTAGTGTTAAATTTGTTAATTTGTTAAATGTGTTACATTGTTATTTGTTAAAAATTAATTACAAGCGTAAAAAGAAAAATTTTAATTGAAATCCATTTAAAATAAATAAAATAATTTTTGATAATTCCTACGAAGTAAAAGAAATAAATTCTGATAAAATCAGAGGGATTTTTCATGTATCAATGATATATCCGTATATTGAACAATAAAGTGAAAATGAATATTATTATAAAATAAAATGCAAATTAGTAAAAATTTTGAAATGAACAGGGTTGAAAATAAATATAATAAAAAAAATCGAGGGGCTTTTGAGATGATACTTAATTGGATGTATATAATTAAGGTTAAGTTGTTTGTTTAATTTATAAAAGAAAAATGTTATTTGCCAAATATAAGTAATGCAGATTTTAAATTATTAAAAATTGTAATATAATTTTAAGATAGCTAGATTAGATTTAAGTTATGTGAAAATGTAAATAAGTTATTGTTATAATGTTTGTTAGTAATAATTAGCTAAATTGGTAGTTATAGAAATGTAAAATAAGTTACTATTAGAAACCTTGTAAATAGTTGTTATAGTGAAAAACAATTTAGATAAAAATATCTTGGATACAGAAGAAAACAATTTAATAAATAAGTGATATTTTTGCATTAAAAGGAGCAACAACCAAATAGGTTTGCTCAATTGCACGTTCCAAAATAATAAATATCAACCGATTATTTAACTTTAAATAGAGTTAATAATCATAAGAATCATTTATTGAATCGAAAGGAAGCGAAATAGAAGCAGAAGCAATTGAAAATTTGAATTTCAAGCAGAAGCAATTGAAAGTCGAAATTGGAGCAGAGGAAATTGAGCATTAAATTTGAAACAGAGGCAATTTGGATTTTTGGGAGTGAAATAGAAATTTCAAACAAAACCCAGGAACCGGTGTAAATAGTGAGTGTAAATACCGTAATTATAAGATAGGTTTAAGGCAGGGTTGATAGGAAAAAACGATAATAAAAAAAAAAAAATCTGCATTATAAGTATTTGAGTAACTTTATTTTATTTGGGTAAAAATATACTTAGAAAGATAACAAACAAGGAACCTAATTAACGACCTGAGATAAGAGCAATGCAAACAATTAAGTAAAATTAAAGAGCAAAGCAAGGGTTAATTGTAAATATTGAATGTGGGCTTAATAATAAATAAATTAAATTTAAATAAAATCTTTTAAAAGAGCAAGACCATTTCAGTATATTACAATATTTTACTGTGACGATTTTACTAGTCTTTCATGGGTTCTGTGAATTATTTTATTTATTTCAACTTCAAAAGTAGCAAAACAACAACGCTTCTTCGCTATCTTATAGAAGTAACTTATAGCACTGGAATTAACAGAACTAAGTTAGATTAATTTATTTTTTATTTACACTCGTTCCTCTGGACGATGTGCCTTGCTACAATACTATTTTAGTTTTTTCGTGGTTATAAGAATTAACAGAATAGTTATTTTTGTATTAAGTGTGCGAAATCAGTGTTTCTTTTTAATGGTGCGTGAGATGTCAAACGTTGCTATGGAAATTTTTTTTTCACGGTGAAAAAAAGACAAACTTCGCGTATCGATAGTAATGCATAAATGTTGTTGCGTTTTTTTGACAGTTACACAATAGTTATTTGTATGCTAAGGCCGCGAAATTCCATTTTAGCGTACCGAGAGAAAAATTGTCGCCGAGGCCGCTTGCGGCCGAGGCAAGACAATCTCGAGGGCGCTAAAGAATTTCGCGGCCGAAGTATACACAACATTTTTTGTGCAGCCGTAAAAAATACATAATAAAACTGACATTTTCATATGTCAACTCTCATGTGCCAAATAAGTGACGTTTAGTTTAACGGCCCTTACCCTTAGTAACGGCCGTTAAAATATTTCGCGGCCGTTACTAAGGGTAAGGCCGCGAAATCGGATTTCGCGTCCTGTATTGCGTACGCGAAATGACCACTTCGCGTCCGGCTGCACAAAAAAAATATTAATAGAGATTTAGGTATAACTTGAACTTATTTTAGAATTTAGAATTGTTAATGCTTCGAGTGTTAATTTGTATGATTAGAAAACTAAATTTTTATTACGCAATGAAGGCGGCCTAGAAGACGACTCATTGTTCGAGTATTATTTTAGAATATTATTTTCCTACCATATTTAATGATAATGATAAATCGGCTGATTCCAAATTTATTTACGTTTTTAATTGAAAATGGTGTCATTCTTCTTTTGCTCTTTACTTTTGGAACTCTCTGTATTCATACCAATCTCAACATTGAATTTAACTATATATTTAATTAATTTTAAAACTAAATATTAATATTATTACCTCTATGTTTTCAATCACTTTGAGTTTTTGTTTTGTATAAATACCATAATATTTAAAGGTTTCAATACTCTTGCTTCAGTAAATTGTTGAAATTTTTAATGTATAATTTGATTTACTTATCTTAATTAGTCAATACAACGTTTTTCCTTTTCCATTTCTGTTAGTAGTTTCTTTTTATAAACATAAGTTTCTCTCTATTCTAAAATTGGCTTGGCGCAAAAGCAAATATAAACTGAAATTTCTCACATATACGCGAACGGCATAATTGACACGGCATGTATAGTTCTCATATAACTTTTCTGTTGAACGATAATTATTCAAATACACAAAAACACAAAAGGAATAGCAGCATTTAATGCCGGGGGCAAATGGGGCAGAGGTCGGTCAGGTTAAAGCATCAGGTTCAGTATATGCAGTGCTGTTCCTTGAACCGTAACCTTAGACCCAACCCTGACCGGAGTCTGACTCGGGTATACTCTAAGATAGAAGCAAACATAATCTTTTTTAAGATACCGCTCTGTTTTTATTTTTAAATTATTTTTATTTAACTTTAATATTACAATTATATTTTTTAAATAATGAAATTTTTACGTCTCGTTAAAATTCCCATACCGGGTAATCTTACGCGACGATCCACGTTGTAGTATTTTACAAATAAATAAACGGCAGCCACGTCTCTTTCAGTAGGTATATTAAGGCAATTTACATTTGAATATGACTGTTCACCATTAAAATTTTATTATGTGGTAATGGTCACCGCTACAGGGTCATTAGAACTCATTTATTTTCTTTTTAATGGAATTAAAAGACAATAATAATCCAGCAACGGTAAGCTACCAACTAATTAGTATAAGTGCTGAAATCTTATCAAAAAGAGACTGACAATTAATTAAAAAATTGCGTGCCTGAGTAAATATTAAATGATGAACAAATTTCGCTGTATATTTGTATGTTATTCAAATAACGGATTTTAGAAAACAAACCTAATGAGTAAGGTTAATTATGTAGTTGCTTAAGTACATATGCAATGGCATAATTAGACTATTTTAACAAAAAATGCATATGTTGTGTTTGGAGGTGCGCGAGGTTGGAAATAAATAATAACACACTAGTAATATTGAAATATCACACTTTATTATTATACTGCCGTCACTAAGTGTTGGCTTTGATGGTCAGTGCCAGACTGCTTTCCTACAACCCTCTTACATTTTACCACCCTTAGAGTTGTAGCTTCTCTAAAATACAGTACAGCATATGTTCAATGTTTGGTCCATAAATGAATATTCCATTTCGTCTAAGTTTTAATTTCCGAAAAAGTATTTGTCATTTCGGTTTCTTTAAATAACTCAAAGTGGGCTTTCCTACGTTTTGTAGGATTAGTGTCATTTTGCCTCATTTTTATTCATTAGGTCATTATTGTGATCGCAGTAATAGTTTTTATCATAACTCCTACCATATTGTCAATGACCACTTGGGTTGTGTAATTGAAACACGAATGGATTTATTATGCCTACAGGTTTTGGGTACATAGTAGAATGCTGTTTTTTGTGTCAGTTGCTCAGTTGTATTAGCAAAATATTTCTAACAATTGCAAGATCTATAAATAGAAAAGATATGTGAGAGTTGTTTTAAATCAATTTATGAAAGACGAGAGGGATTTCATAATAGATGTAGATATTGCGAGGTTTTTGTAGAAGCAAGAAAAAGTTTCAACTGACTCAATATATACAAATGGGAAAACCCGGACTAAAGCTTTTATTTTTTTGGACATTTTCCTAGCGAAACTAGAAGATGAGGTGCTAAGATCGTTTCTATAAAAATACACGAAACAAAATATATCCGACGAATTAATGCTAAGATCCATTCAGTGTAGAAGAATTGATGGTTGTAACCAAAAGATTAAAGCTAGCAAAAGTTCAAGTCTTCGACGGAATGCACCACGAATTTATTGCCAACTTTGGTCAACATACTCTAAAATGGCCTTTTTCATTTCTATCGGATATACTGAAAACTGGTATACTCCGACCTGAATTTAAACGCATCAAAGTAATTTCTCTCAAACCAAACAAACGATCGGCCCGAAATCTTCCGCCCTATAGCTCTTCTTAGTGCGGCCTATGAATTACTACAAAGCCTAATATATCAGACAATCGAAACCCTAATTCAAGGTAAACTACCTATTGAGCAAGCTGGATTTAGACCAGAGAGAGGCAAGTAGTTGCTCTCACCATACACATTGAAGCTGAATATGAAAAACGACTGAAAACAGGGGTTGTATGTGTGAACCGAACAGCGACATAGGACACTGTTTGGCGAGAAGAAATCAAATGTAAACTCATGAAACTTACTAAATGCCGAGAAATTGTGAAACTCATAAATAAGATGCTAAGCAACATAATTCTTCAGATCGTGATAAACGATCAAGTAAGCACTCCTAAAATATTGAACAACGGACTTTCTCAAGAATCCGTTCTTGCTCCACTATTATTTAATCTTTAGATCTCAGATATGCCTTTTACACAAAGCAGAAAATTTGCCTATGCTGATGACTTAGCATTGGCCACACAGAGCACTAGTTTTAATAGCCTAGAAGAGGTCTTGTCGAGGGACTTAGAGATTCTCGACTCATATTTTACTAGGTGGAGGCTAACGCCAAGTTTAGCAAAAACGGAAACATCCTTCTTTCGTATTAACACTCGGCAGGCACGTAGAACCACCAATGTCCCAGGTAGAGTCCAGAATCTGAAGTTTAACCCACATCTCAAGTATTTAGGCACTACTCTCGACAAAACTCTTTCTTTCAAAACTCACCTGAATAATCTAGCCGAAAAACTAAAAATCCGCAATAATATATTGTACACACTAGCTGGGCCATCCTGGGGTACATCGATAACTACGCTTCGCAACACTGCCTTAAGCCTTCTATATTCTGCTGCTGGTTAAATAATCCACATACAATAAAGTTAGGCAGTGTTTTAACTGAGACTATGAGAATTATATCCGGTACAATTAGGCCAGCTTCAACGTACTGGTTACCAGTCCTATGCTATATCGAACCACCTTATGTATGCCGACTAAAAGCATTGTTACGTACTCAAAAACACATTAATAGAAACCAAGAGTTGCCAATACATGTCGATATGTATTAAAAATACACCGTTTGGTAGGAATCGTAGGCTAAAATCACGAAACCCCTCAACAGTGACAGTTCGTATTAAACTATCCGAAAGATTTGATGCCACAACGACTTGGCAGAATGAGTGGTTAGAAAAAGTCCCAAGAGAATATCATTGTCTTCTTAATGGAAACAATCCGCCAGCAGGTTTCTATTTCAAACGAAATATTTGGGCCAGACAAATGGGGTATACGACAAACAGCAAACTGTGATTGCTGTGAAGAAAACATTAAACATTAAACCATATTGCCTTTGATTGTCACCGAAGAGCTTTTGATGGATTCATTGAAGACCTTATCCAGGATCCAGGCCGCACCTAGAGCTACTGATTGGAAAATCTAGATATCGACATATGTACAGTTAAGATTATTTTACTTTCATATGTTTGTCAGCGCTCTTTATTATATTCGTTTGTTGTACATATTTTATATCTTTATATTTTATATTTTTATATTTTATGTTTTATACAATATATTTATATTCTTTCACTAAACGTATGCCGCCAAACGATAAATAACTAAACATTAAGAAAAAAATATGTTCATAAATTATATACCAAAACCACACCACGTTGAGAGAAAAGGCAAGGGATAAAAAAATGGGCGTTTCTGAAGTAGACCACCGCAATTTTATATATGGGAAGGGTGAAGCTTACAGTTATTCATCTTAAGCATATATCCCCATATGTTCGTTACATCACTTTCTTTATTAATAAAAAATGTATTTAACTGAAATTATTAGTATTATTTTTTATCAGTTTAATTATCATTTAGACACATAAATAGTAATTTTGATCAGAATACAGAATGATTCTGTACAGGGTGAGTTTTTTTTCGATTTTTACCATGGGGATCTCGGAAACTACATCAGATAGAAAAACGGTCAAATAGGGAAAGTAGTGCAGAATTATTAGCCGAACTAAATGACGTTTTCATAGTTTGGAAAAAAGTCAAGGCCTACTAGATATTTTGAAAAATGTAGTTTTGGTCATTTTTTTCAAACAGATTTTTCTTAGTTTTTATAAATGATAGGAAAAATCTTTAAATAGGAAAGTTTTAGATAATTTCAAGCTGAATAAGCAGAATTAAGCAGATTTTATCTAGCGACTTTCGTTTCTGAGATATAACACAAACCTTTTTTTTTTTAAATAGGAATCGTAGTTGGTTTTGACTTAATTAAATAGCCTATTCTTTTCTCTTTTCAATGATATACGGATCGATATAGTTATTTTCATAAACAACCAAGTTACACGAGTTTAACTTTTAATAGAAGTAAAAACTTACCAGAGTTGGCCATGAATTAAAGAGAGCATATGCTTACAATTGAATAATAACGCAACAGACTACTAAGACAGGTACTTATCAAAAACTGTTATTCAAAAAACAATTGAAATAGTAATACATATTAATTTTATCTTAGATATTCAAAATGCCCCCCATCACTTTGAACACACATTTCGCATCGCTTTAGAACGTCATTAATTGATCTTCTCAGTGAGCGTCGGTCGATGATATTGCATTAATTTAAAACCGCATATCGCAATTCTTCGATTGAATCATAAGTTTTTGAATACACTGTATTCCTAAGCGTTCCCCACAAGAATAAATCCAGAGGTGTAATATTTGTAGAGTGAGGCGGCCATGCAATCGCTATCCACTTGTCCGGATAAACTTGCTGTAAGTAATTTCTGACGTCTAAAAGATTATGTGGTGGCCCACCATCGTGTTGAAAGCCTAATAAATTTCTTCTCGTCGCCAGATCCAACTCATCTAGCATACTTTCGAGTTCATTCTGCAAAAAGTTTAAATATCGAATGCCGGTTAGTGATTCGTTAAAAAGATACGGGCTGATGAGCTTGGTCCCCAAAATTCCACACCATACGTTGAAGCCAAACCTAATTTGAGGTCTTCTTTCTTCCAAACGATGTGGATTTTCTTGATTCCAACAATGTTTATTATGTCTATTAAACATGCCACAGTTTGTGAAACGACTCTCATCAGTCCATAAAATTTTAAAAGGAAAAGAATTGTCTAAATTATTTTGTCCTCTGAACCAATTACAAAAAGTAATCATTTTCTGGTGTTCTCCAACATGCAACGTTTGTCCAACAAAATTTGTAAGGATGGAATTTGTATTTTTTGAGCACACGAAGAACACTTCTCTGAGAAACACCAATTTGTGAAGAAATTTGTCTTGTGGAAGTCTCCGGATCTTGATTAACACAAGCCAAGACATTTATTTCTGTAGATTCAGCTATAATACCACCCTCATTTTTTTGGTGCGACAAAAGAACCAAACTCTTGAAGATTTCGATACAGATTTCCAAAAGTTGGTAAGGACGGTTGACGTCGATCAATATAAAGATTAAAATATTCCTCAGCAGCCCTTGCGCTGTTTTTGTTACATCTAATGTAACGGGATAGCATACCACGTTTTTCGTTGTTTGTTAAACCATAATACTTGTTAACAACAATAAAAACACAAACTTATGAACGTAGGGCTATTTAAGCAAGTGAAAAACGAAAACAGCAATAAAGTAATGCATGTAATTTAAACTGTCATATTATATCGATGACATTTCTCGATTGTAAGATTCATGGCCTACTCTAATATGCCTTTTCTTTAATAAAATAAAAGTTAAACTCGTGTGACTTAGTTGTTGATAAAAATAACTATATCGACCCGTATATGATGATTGAAAATAGAAAAAAATAAGCTATTTAATTAAGTCAAAGCCAACCACGGTTCCTATTTAAAAAAAAGGACGTTTGTGTTATATCTCAGAAACAAAAGTCGCTAGATAAAATCTGATTAATTGTGATTATTCAGCTTGAAATTATCTAAAACTTTCCTGTTTAAAGATTTTTTCTATCATTTATAACAACTAAGAAAAATCGGTTTGAAGAAAATGACGAAAACTACATTTTTCAAAATATCTAGTAGGCCTTGACTTTTTTCCAAATTTTGAAAACGGCATTTAGTTCGGCTAATAATTCTGCACTACTTTCCCTGTTTGACCGTTTTGCTATCTGCCATAGTTTCCGAGATCCCCATAATAAAAATCGAAAAAAACTCACCCTGTATACTTCAAAAATTATTTTTATTTAAATTATAAAAAAGTGAGTAAAACAGTTACGAAAAATTAAACAAAATGAATTAACAGGTTGAGAGCCCTATTATTTAAATATTTAAATTGTTCATTGAAGTTCATTTGGCTACAATTAACGATTCTACCACTCCGCAGGTCGATTACAGACAGTTGAAAGGCACATACACTATTATTCACTGTTACAAGCTCTGCAGAAGGCAACAGGAAATTATTGCAGAGAGCACACACTGCAGAGAACATGTTTCCCTACTATAAGGGGGATATAATAAAGTTCACAACCCTAAGTCGTTTAAAAATGTGGCTTTCATCACCTTCGCCAATGTCCTGAAAATGATATGGAACTAAGAAGAATTGCATTTATTATTTTTATTTTTTGTAAGAGTTTCATCCTTTTTCTTTCGCCGTTTTTGTTTTTAGTTTTTAGTTCTTTAATTGCTTTTTTTCATTTCCTTTCTCAGGATTTTTAAATTCTGAGAAATAATTAACGAGAAAGCTTGTTAATGCAGTAGTAAGAGACTTAGGGCGGGTTGCACAAACATGATTTAACAGCCTGGTCAAATTAATCATTCGTTAAAGTGAACAAAATCGAATCAAAATTCGAATGCATATGGCAAGTAATACATTCGTAAACAAAAAATGAAGCTCTTTTGTCAACTTTGATCATTCGTTAATTTAACAAAAGCTTTGTGCAACCGGCCCTTACCTATCTAAGAATCTCTGGTTTGAATCTCATGCAGTGGAGACAGGTTTTTCATAAAAAGTTCTAATTCTTCGAGGCCGGTGTTTGACCAAGTGAAGCCATTTAATCGTTTGGTTACAATTAATGATTCTACCTGCTGAGTGGTCAACTTCAGATAGCAGCAACAGACATAGCATACTATATGTATACTTAATACCCAGTCACAAACTCTAAAGGCAATGGAACCTACTGCAAGGAACATATATTATTTTCCTGGTATAAGAGAGTTATAACAAAGTTTAGGATAGTAAATAGTTTAAAAAAATGTGGCTTTGGTCATCTTGCCTCGTAAGGGCATCACCATCAAGAAGAAGAAGGGAAGTAATGACAAACCGCATATTTTCTGTTGTTTTTTGCGCATCTGGTTTTCATTGTTTTCGACTAATAGACAACATCACTCAAAAAAACTTTCTCATGACTGCGATTCTTATTTTTCAATTGCAGGTGTTGAATGAATGGCGTGGCCGTCCACAAATAAAATAAATTATAGACAAAAATATGTTTCTTTTTTTAAATGTATGTAGAGAACTGATGAAAATATTCATAAAATAGTTCGGCATTGTCACTTATTACATAGGCCCAATCATTTATTTGGCACTTCTTTAAACATCTCCAAGGTTCTCCTTTTATTAGGATAAATGATCAATGGAAGAGATAACATGCTGCCTATTTAAACATGATTCGCTTGCATTTTAACTCTCTTCTCTTAGCTCCTCTCGACTAGTAGCACTAGATATGGCATTTTAACTAGTGGCAGTGAATCTGTAGCTAAACACGTGGCTTTCATTAATTGTGTTCAATATTTTGGGCACTTTAGAATGCTTCTGTAAAGTTAAGACATCAAGTCGCTAACGAACAGTTACTCTGGAAATTTTTGATAAGGTATTACCTATTGTTATCAAAAAATTTGCATCGGCAGCATTTAGATTGTTCTTTTCTAAACGTGCATGTTTTTTTTTTCATAAAAAGCCTGATTGGACGTTTTAATAGAATTGAATAGGCCCTGCTTAATGCTTACATTTACCGCAGAGCACCCAGTCGTTTTAACAAATTTAGAGAAATTACTGAAAAATAGCCACTTCAATTGTTTATTACAAGATGGGGAACTTGGATTGATGCTATTAAATATTTATTATGCCAAGCTACTAGCATTTTTTTGATTCTAAAATAGTATAGAGCATAAGACGTTTTTAGGAAAAAAGTCGACTACAAAAAAACTATCGCTGCAAAATAGTGTCGAAATAATGGAAGACTAAATTAAAAAAAAAAATTAAAAATTCTTAAAAAAATGTTGGCTATCAACAGTTTAAGAACAACTTAAAATTTGACAAAATCTAGCAGTTATTATCTCAAGTAATGAACACATAATTCTGACATAGTAGCACTAGAAGTTGCAACTTGGGTGTAGAAAGAATGTTTTCACAATATATGTATGTAAATTTCAGCCAACAATAGATGTAAATTTACTTTTGAAAATTTAGCACAGCACTTGACATTTTATAGGTAAATAATGTAAAATTAATAATTAATTACGAAAATTTCTAATAAAATAATTGTAACAATAAGAGATTCATATTTAAGGGAATATTTTTATAATAATTGTTAGTGCATATCTGTATGCACATGTCAAAGTTATTCAGCGTCTAATTATCGTAAGCCTACTACTAATGACTATTACGTATGAATACTTTTTAACTTGGTGCTTTATTTAGTAAACATTGTAAAAAGGTTACAAGATTCGATTCCAATAATGTTATTTTATATAAAAAACAATGAAGTTGACCTAATAGTAAAACGTAAATTCCAGGTAAATTGTTATTCATCCGAAATTATATTACGCTTAAGAGTGACGGGTTACTGAGACAACAAAATATATCAAGACCGAAAATAACAAGTAATGTTGGTGGAATTCCTAAAAGGTAATGACGGGGACGGACGTGCCACGACGATCCTTCTATGTATTAGAACAAATAATACCTGGGTATAAAGTTCAAAGTTGAGAACAAAGTTGGAGGTTGACAGTTGAGAATTTTAGTAAGTGGGCGACTTCGATTCCACAATCTGACCTTGCCAAGAGTCGCATTTTGATTCATCACCTTTGTACTTTCCTATGACTTTTACATTTATTAGTCATTATACATACATAAGATATTAGTTGTTTTATTTAAAAGTTATGACCAAAAATTAGATTTTTATAAAAGCCTACTTACGACACATTTATTTGTGCGTTGAGAAGATGAAATGTAAACTTTGCTATTTATTCTGATGCAACCAAGATGGTATCGTGCAAATCAAAACTATTAGGTAACTGAAACATAGAGATTTTCACCGGTGCTCGACGTCTTGTCTAACGCAAATTACATTTAATATGGCATAAATAAGTAAATAATATCGAATTACCTTGTGCGGTCAGTGAAAAGCAGCAGGTAGTGTGGATAACCGTTCACTTCCGATGACCAGTGGTTCGATGGGAACAACGGGCCCCCGTGGCCCTTAGTGGCCTCAACTGCCCCAGAACAGTCGTTCTTTAAGACACCAGCAGAAGGATATGGTTTGTCTTGTAAGATGCGGGCTTCCTGTACAAATATTTATGCTAATGAACACGACGAGGTTACCTTTCGGAAAATTGCACAAATTACATGTTTTCTTACTTCAGCTGCAAATGTTTATCTGCGAAAGAATTGTTTTATCGTTGTCACTTAATGTACTTTGAAATCGTCGTTTTGCTAACCCTTACAGGAAATCCTGTACTGGTTGTACCTCTTTAGATGTAAAAGTGATTAAAAGTTTACAGGTTGTTCTTGCGAAGATTGTACGATTCATAATACATACTAAAGTATGTACATTAATTGTTAATTACGGTTTGTTACCAAGAATTACAAGATATTGTTAATCGTTGCGGTAGCTCTGATTTGCATCCAATTTCTTAGATGTTAATAACAAAAAAACACGTATTATTTAAGCATTTTACTGAAGATCAAATTAGAACTTTTCATGCATTAATTCATAAGTAGTTCATATTGATTACACACCGATAGTTTTACTAAAGCTCGAATAAATAAATATCCGTTCTGTGACCAAATGAACTTTTTTTCTTATAAGATTTTATTTAGTTTTTTAGTATACAGATTACAGATAGGTAGTATTATTAGCGAATTTATTAATCGTTTGTGTGTTTTGTGTAAAATATGTTATTTATAATGAAGTACCTTCAACAATAACAAAACAACATCACTTATTCATTCACTCATAACGTTAGAATTAACAGAACTAACTTAGTCTATTTATGTACAGTAAATAATGTTTATTTATATACCGGATGGGGAGTTTCAAAACGGAATATAATAAAATTGGTTTCGAAACTACGTTAGTGTACACTGTTGCTCCCTATTTATTGAATCTAGAAAAATAGTGCCCATAAGTTGCAGCTAAAATCAACTTGTAAATATTATTTTGAACTAAAATAAATTTCTGTTAAATTTGAAAGTAGCCCGTTACCATCAATATCAACAATACAGAAACTCGTTGCAAGATTTTAGAAACTGGAAATATTGCTGAAAAACCTAGAGGAGGTAAAATAGCAATATTATTACTGTCATTTGTATTATTTTGCAACAATAATCAGATAATCGAAAAAATGCCCATGATAACATGTAACTTGAAGAAATTGTATTGTAGACGGTAAATATGGATCTTACCTTAAGCTCAAGATACATTGCTAAAGAATGCAATGTTACACACAGATCAGCAGGGAAAATTAAAAAATAAACATAAATACCATTCGTCTAAGATAAATTGCTATCAAGAGGCTTTTGAAATAGATTAAGAAAGCGTGGGCGTGCATTTTATGATAATATACAAGAACGCCCAAATCTGGATTGAAACTTTCTATCATCAATTTGCTTTACTGATCAATGCACGTTCACTTTAAACAACGAACCTAATTTGCAAAATACCCTATACTGGGCGCAAACAAGTCCACATGTCAATTTATCCACTAGAACGCAATATCCTCAAAACATTAATGTTTGAGCTGGGATATACAAAAGTAAAATAATTAGGCCTTCCAAAATCGTTGGTAATCTGAATTCAGAAACATATCTTGATCTATTGATAAATGATATTGACCCCGCATTGGCAGAAATCGAAAATGAAAGCCAAGAGATCGGGTTTTAGCATGATGGTTGCCCAGCACATTTTGGAATAGACATTAGAAACTATTTCAACGAAGCTTTTCTCAATAATTGGATTGGTCGCGGAGGCATTATAAATTGGCCAGCTAGATCGTCTGATTTAGCACCTTGCGATTATTTTCTTGTGAGATTACATTAAGTATAAAATTTATAAAAAACGTCACCCGAATCTTTATTGTCTGTGGGAAGCCATCGTTAGAGAATGCCAAGTTGGGCAGTAAATTGGCAAATGTTAGAAATACGTTTTATAATACATTCGGTTATTATTTACATCAGATTGGTGGTCTGTTTGAATATGTGCCATAACTAATGAATATGTAATTTAAGTGTTTTTAAAGTAGTTTATTGTTTACAATTAAGATAATGCAATCCATTTTTTTTCTAAAAAATTATGTTAATAAAAAGTAGTAGTCTCTACTGCAATTTTGCCGCGTTGAGTTTTTAAACTCCCCACCTATTGCTACTTTTTTATTGACAATTACGAACTATTTAAAACAAGCAGCAATTGACAAGCGAAAAATCTGAGAAGTCAGAGCTATACCTATGTATTTTTCTAAATTGTGACTTTTATAATAACTTATACAGGGTGTCCCGAAACTTCCACTAACATCAGGTAGCAGGCTTCGATAAAGCATGAGAACTCTAAAACTATTAACACAAACTCTGTACAGTGTCTAGTTTCCTCATACGAAGGATTAAAAGAAACGTAAATTTGACAACACTGTTAGGTTTGTTTAACGAATGTACTTAACAAGAAGACCGTTTCGAAGTGACAAATTTAAATAAATTAGTAGGCTAAGGGCTGAGAAATCAATCTAATAATTTTTTTTCACTACTAGCATTAGAAGATATCATTATTGACCTTGTTTTCGAGCCAAGAAGATGAATTTTCTCCTAATTTTTCATTATTGACCACTGGTTAATGATGGAAACAACTGCTATGCACTCAAGTGCCTATTATAGTAAATATATTTTACACAAATGTCAATTGAAATTAACTCCTCCCCTTGTTTTCAAGCAAGGCTATTTGATTTTTGTGGATATTTAGAAATAAGTAGAAGCATCTGTCATTTCATTTGTTATTGATGTAAAAATGATTAATTAAAAGGAATAAAGGTGCTAGTAGTGAAAAAAATAGTACCTATATAAACCGCGGTGGAGAAGACTCTTCTCAGCTTCGCAATAATAATAATAATAAATAGGATGAGAAAAATATCTTCTCTACCTTAATATACTATATTTGCCTTACGTATTATTAAATCCAGACAGAACAATAATGGATAAATAGTTTTTAAGTTAGAACAAAATTAAGTAATAAGCAAAAATAATTTTCAATCAATTCTTTCGCCCAAAAAAACATTACATTATTGTAAAACTTTTTCAAAGTGCCCCCATTAGCTTCGCAGCACTTGCGTGCACTCACAAAAATTGCATTTTGAACACGCTGCAACATCCTGGGGTTAATGGTTGTGACTGCTTCACGAATTCGAGAGATAAGGTCTTCTCGAGTTTCGACAGGAGTAACATACACCAAATTCTTCAATTGCCCTCACAGGAAAAAGTCCAAAGGTGTTAAATCCGGACTTCTCTCGCTGGCCAATCTCTCCACGACCGATCTATTTGTCTGGGTAAAGATGGCTAAACCATTGCCGAACCACACCTGTATAATGTGATGGTGCACCATCGAGCTACACCCACATATCGCCCCTATCATTTAAAAATTCTAAATCATTTTCTGCATTTAGCCTTTCAGGAAGTATAAAAGGACCAATCAGCCTGTCTCCTAGTATTCCTGTCTATACATTTACTGAAAAACGTACCGAGTAGGATTTTTCATGAACTGCATGAAGATTTTCATGGGCCCAAACGTGTTCGTTATGACAGTCAAAGATACCGTTTCTTGTAAATGTAGCTTTGTCGGTCCATAACACATTGCTTATAAACAAAGGATTTCTTCTGTCGGCTTCTAACAACCACTCGCAAAAAGTAAATCGATGTGGATGGTCTTCCTGCAATAAATTCTGAACTCTTGTTTTGTGGTAGGGATACAGTCCATCATCTTTTAAAATCCTATGCACACGTGTTTTAGAAACACCCAAAATTTCTAGAAATACTTCGTATACTAGTTTCTGGATTTTCAGCTACTATTTGTAAAACGTTTTCCTCTAAGTTGGGTTTCCTTATTCTTGGTCGACCTCCGTTCATATCACGAGCTGGAATAATGGTTCCAGTTTCTCTTAGTATTCGATCTGCAGCTCTTATCAGAGTATGAGAGGAATTTCTTCTGTTAGAAAAACGTATGGTGTACACTGTACACCCTTGCAGCTTCATTAACACCATTTCACATCGAAATACGAATAGTTAAAACAAATTATAGGTAGTCAATACTTTTTATTTTAAATAATGTATTTTCTATTAATAAAATATGCGTTTTCTTTCAGTTTTCTTCATAGTTCCTTATAATTTGCTGTTGGAGATAACAACTTTAACCGCACCGTAGAAGAAAACTAAGCTGCGCAGGGCAATTTTTTGCAGTTTTGTGTTGATCTTTCATAATAGAAAAATGTTAACTGAAGCTTTAGTGGGAGTTTCGGGACACCATGTATAGTTAAAAACAATATTTCAAAGTTAAATTTAGCTGTTTCTTACTCACGTCTCCAGCAGTAAATGGTACATAAGGACCGTTTTCCAATGAAGTTAAATATCTGGAAGCTACCCTTGAACAGAAACTCACATCTTGAAAGAACTACTCAAAGGGCAATAATGGCATTTTGGAATTGCCGTAGGCTCTTTGGTAAAACGTGGGGATTAAAACCAAAAATGATTTTGTGGTCATACTTAACGGTGGTAAGATCCATTGTCACCTATGCATCTGTAGTGTGATGGACAAAAACCAAAGGAAGTGCAGCGCAAAACAAGTTGCTAAAAGTGCAGTGGTTGGCTGCCCAACAGCAACAATAGAGGCAATGCTAAACCTCCTCCCCTTACATTTACAAGTAAATAAGATTGCGATGCAAAGTGCCTTTAGGTTGCAATGAAACAAACAATTTAAATCAGGAGATCTAATTGGACACATAGAAACTTCGAAGGAATTTCAGCACCAGTTGATATCCAAACCACCTAATATATTAATGTCAGTTAGGCTCAACTACAAGCGACTGGTTATTTCGGATCGCCAAATGTGGAGTTTGGGTGAGCCTAAATTCCAAAAAGGACCAATCATCTGGTATATGAATGGATCCAAACAGTAACCGGTGTGGGTATAGGTACCGGGTGATCAACGGAATTCATAATTGCTGTGATTGGTGTTATTTTATGTTGTGTCGTTGGACACACTGAGAAATGAATAATAAATTGACAATTGTTATATTTGAGGTTAAGCTCGTGCTTTGTACGATCTTTGATGATATAATAAACATTATTTTGCTGAAACGCAGAAATAAAATAACAAAATAAGTTTGAAGAAAAAATTGGAAATTTTTATCGAAATGATAATAGGTAGGTAGGTACTTAAATGTTCAATGTGTTGTTCGTCAGCTTCAATGCACCGGGTAACCTCAATTCTGACACTTAAAATTTTTAATTTCAAGCTGCAAGCCTGTGTTATCAACTTTATGGTAAATATCACAGCCTGATCTAATTATGAATTCCGTTGATCACCCGGTACTTATGTCACGGGAGTAAGGCTAAAAGGCTATAGTAGAACCAGATTCTATATTCTGTCACTTGGGAATTTCTAACCTTGGTGTGGGTACTAGGCCACAAAAGCATTGCCGGAAACGAGGCAGTTGATCAACTTGCTAAAGCAGGGTCAGGGTCTCCCTTCAATGGTCCTGAATCATATTTTTGGCGTAGGAAAAAGCCGCATAATGACAAAGATCAATAACTAGGAAAAATCCCAAAAGACCTATTATTAGTACAACTTTACAGGCTTAAGGCAGACGAAGAAATTTACATGTTCTTCGCTAACAAAAGGGAATCAAATTGATCGAACTCAGCAAACCTTATAACTGGGCACTGCCTCCTGAGATACCATCTCAGTAAAAAGGGCAAAGCTGAGAGTAACCAATGTTCTGCGAAGATTCGACTGAAACATATTCTTTGCAAGTGCGAAGTCATAATCCAGCAAAAGTTTCAATATCTCGAAAAGGTGAGAAAGAAGTGAGCAAAATAGCTCCCGAAAAGGTCCTAAGGTTCATAAGTAGCCTAGGACTTAAAGGGTTCCACAAAACATCTAAGTAGGTCGCAGTGATGAGAGGCACTCATTATGCCTAATCTACCCCATTCACAATCAAATCTAATCTAGTCATCTCTCAATTATATGCGCTCAATACAACGTTCAGAAAGTAACTTTATTCGTTAGAAAAAAAGGTCTCTACAATTAATACCCAATACCATCTCGTTCGACGCAAAATTTCGTTTCTAAAAACCTTTTTCGGGTTGTGGGAATAGGTAATAGGGGCTAAGTCAGAACAATAGGATGAATGATCGACGATTTGAAAGCTAATTTCGTTGAAATTTTGCATGACAACAAATAAATTGTGAGCAAGAGCGTTATGCTGCTAAAACAGTACATACCTACACCTTTTAAGAGTTTTCCACATCGTGTTTCTACAATTTTGATTTGTAATTTTATTAACAACGAACAGCAGTATCCTCCGGGGTCCGATTTTCCTTGCTGGCGATAATCAGTGAAAAATATTTCATAATTGTCCCAGAAAACGGATGCAATAACTTTTGTGGCAGACTTCTGAAAATGAATTATGTAAGCAGATGAGAACACTTTTATTAAAATTTTGGTCAATGGCGTGAATTATTCGTTTAAAATAGTTGACGAAACACAACAACTTAATCACCAATAAACAAAATCACAGAACTAACAGTAACACGAAATATTAAACTAATTTATTTACAGCGTCTATTTATTTTAACGCTAGTTAGAGGTTGTTCCATTCTAAGTGGCGAAGGAACGGTCAGAAAAGGTGGTCACGTTCACCGATAACTCCACCCTTCACTGCCACCCGTGCCACTGTGCTTCGGTACAGCGTCTTTTTAAGAAGATTATGTTGCTTTTAAGTATATTAAGACGGCCCACTTGGTCTACTGCGTAACCAAAGGTTTCGCCATTCAGAATGGAATAGCCTCTGCTTTATGTTAACACTCATTTTCTTGCGGTCGCCACCAGTAGACTGTCCCTCTGTGCTCTCGAACGGGCTTATATATACCACCGCAGACTTCGATTAATTCTGGAAAGCACTAGGGTATTCTATGACGATCGTATTCGAGAAGGTTCTGATAGGTTTCGAATGACCGAGAGTTTCTGCTGATAATGACAAGCAAACAATAGGGATCTATATGAACCTCAGACGTAAAGTATGAATTACTTAGTTCAAAATTTAAGTTAAAAATGTCTGGATCATGAAATATAACGAGCGAAGTACTTTTAGTCGTTGTCCATTTTTAATGAAAATCAGTAGTGTACTTTCTTGGTGGCTATAGAATATGAATCTAACGTTTTGTTCGCTTATTTCAATATTTATTATACCGTGCGTCTACGGTAAGACGCAACATAGGGAAACACCAATGTATTTTTCTAGAAAAGATCTGGGCGACCTTTTAAAAATGTATGGATTCAGCGTTCAACGTCGGCGATTGAACTTGCTTAATGCTAGAAAGAGATTATTTCTTTGTTTACTTTTTAAATTTGTCAATTTTCACAGCACTTACAACTTTCATTTACAATAACAATATACAAAATGGGTATTTTATAAATCGCTGTTTTTGCATTCTGCATATTTTAAATTGAATTCGTCTAATTACAACAGCACACGTAATGAAAACGTAAGTAATTTCTATGAAAATGTGAGGTTATGTTTGTAATATTTCAGATTACTGGCAATCAAGTTTATATTACATATTAAAAACAGATAACAGTGTTGAATTCTATCAAAAAAGAGCAAATGGCCATCGGTCGAATAAATATAAAAACTAAACAATAAAATTATTGCGTGCCACGATAGCAGATACCAGCGCTATTTCTATCTCATTCTAGCACCAAACAAGCTCAATTACGCATGTTCAGTACTAAATCCGTACATATTCCGCAGGTAACCCGGGTCTTTTCTAACAAAATACATTGCTGTTTCCCTATGTTGCGCCTTGCCGTGGACGCACGGTATAAAAATAATGTATAGAAGGGCTTTGTGATTCACTTAGGGCCGGTTGCACAAAGCTTTAGTTAAATTAACGAATGATCAAAGTTGACAAAAGAGCATCATTTTTTGTTTACTGATGTTTTATTTGTCATATGAATTCGAATTTTGATTCGATTTTGTTCAATTTGACGAATGATTAATTTAACCAAGCTGTTAAATCATGTTTGTGCAACCCGCCCTTAGGATTGCTGCTGATTTTCCAGTTTTGGCAATTTTTTCGAAACTTTCTGACATACAACACGAAAATATAATGGGCTTAGAAATATCTCAATGTATTTTTTATTTACAACGATATTATTGAGTAATCTAGTGAAGTCATGTGGGGTTTTTAAGGATTTTATTATACATTCTTTAAATGTTGTTAACAACACAAACATATAATTTTTCTGAAAATTAAAAAAAAATGCTTAAATGAACAACTTAACACCTAAAATTAATTAAATTAAAATAAATTAAATTTCTTAAATAGAAGTTCTTTTAATAATGTTATTGAGAATGGTACAATAAATTAAAAATGGCAGTTGTTCATTTTTTAAATGTCTCTTTTTCGGTACCAAATTGTCAGTATGTGACCCAAAAACTAATCTCATTTTAAAGGGTGTTCAAATGAAAACTCTTTGGCAGTAGACTTCGGCTTGTGGTGTCATACCACCTTTAATTTTATTTGCAAAAACATGTCATTTGCTACTGTCAAGGTCAAACTATTGGTTATGTTTGATATACTTGAACTTGAGGTTAAATGAGGTATAACCATTAGAAATCAAAACATATTGCAAATGTTTTTTTTTTATTGAACGCTTGTTATATACTTGAGTTTATTTATCTTTGATATCTGCTATATAAATATTTAAAGTTAAATGTATGGCCATGTGCAAAGGGAAAATTGTCCTACCTAACAAAATGCTAATGCTTCCAAATACACATCTGTTCATTTTAATGATAACATTTCTAATAAATTATTATAACATTAATAACTAAAACTAACACACGTCAAATTTTATAGTGTAAACATAGTGGCCTATCTGATTTATTAGATCGTTTTCCGGGCATGATTGTTTGTGATTACGGTCCTGTATAAAACTATGCTACGCGTTGCATTTAACAAATTCAGGGCATAGTAAATGTTTTTTTCAGTACCTATCTCCGCTTAAGAGAATGTTTTTAATAAACTAGTACTTCTAGTATTTATTATTTAAGTTTACTAGTGATACTAAAATGGAGCTTTCGAAATTGGTAGGTACGTGTGTGAAGTTTTTATTTCCTTGACCCCGGCTCTCAGCATGTCAAAAGGTAGGAGTACATTTTTCAAGTTAGGCGCGTAGGTTCGGTTTCAATATATAAATATTATAATGTTATAAATGAATGGTCGCGAATGTACAAGGGGGAAGGTCGCAGGTCCTGGCTCGTCCGTGACCCCTGACCTGCTGTGCCGCCTGCCTTTGTGTTTATTCTGTGCTTACTCACACTCGTTGTACCGCGTGCCCAGAAACCATCTAATCCTTTCGGTGTTACTTCGTTAATTTTAGTTGAAATGTGGATAATTTGTTTACTAATTAAAATTGCGTTTCGGGGCAGCATTTGTAAAAAGCGACGATAAGTGAGTAATATTGTGAATAATAAAAGCTAACCCGTATACAAATAATACTAATAATAGAAATTAAAAGGAAGTGTACATCTAATCGTCCAAGAAACTTTTTTACACCTTGAAGATTACGATGATTGAAATGAGAGCCAGTTTTCAAGACCACAGTTTAGAATTTTGTAAGTTCAATTTCGGATATTCATTTATAAGCCACAGGAAGGAAATAATTGGTTAGGACTTAACTTTTAAACTAGTCAATTAAATCAGCCTACTAAATTTATTTGGTTCTCGCATCTTTATATAAATTTAGTAAATTTTGAACATTTTGCATTTGTTTTTTTATTTTTCAGACAGAACCTCCTCTTGTACAGAAGATATATTATATAATTTTGGTAAGTAATTTTAAACCACTAGCAATTAGGTATAAAAATCAAAAACCTATTGTAACAAACATCTTAAAATTTAATTAATAATGTCGTCCTGATTGTTGAAGGTACCTCTGTGAATTGAATTTATTTGTATTTAAACCACAGCTTGTTTTTGTCATCACTTGCGATTATATTTTAATGTCATTTTTTTATGCTTTTTAAACGTTCTTAGCTGTACATTTCCTTCAAAGGGTGTAGCACCAATATTCGAGTTAGTTACGTCTTTTTCCTCGACTACTCTAAAGATGCATCTCCAATGAGATTTTCTATAACGCAATATGGGGAAGTAATTTGAAATAAGACATACATATTATATGTTCCTTACGGAATTTATGGCAAATAAATTGCAGAACAAGCAATCTACAGAACATATTAATAATACACTTTAAAATAAATGAATGAAAAATAAATATAGAAATAAAATAATGTTGCATTTATTACAAGAAGAGGTGCAAATAATGTAAGCCATTATTTAACAGAAAACGTATACATAATAAACAAATAAACAAATTATTCAATAAAGAAAAAAATATCTGATAGTATGATGGTCTTCTGAAAACCATTACGAAGGAAGAATAGGGGGTAAAAGTGCCAGAGGTATAGACCACAGCTCGAATACATCAAGCAAGTAATGAAGACACGAGCAGTAACACATATTTGAACCGTATTATTATTGTGAAAGAAGGATTCAACCTTTCGCCTGCTTTCTTAAGTGTAACATCAGGAGAAAAAAGAGCACGGTAGCTCAACATATCAACCACGCCAAAAGAGGAAGAAGCACCCGTCTGAAGAAAACAGAAGAAAGCAACGACTTTATACCAATTGTAACCAGAGGGGGTTTGAAGATGATTTTGAGTTGATAGGATTGATAGTGGTATCAATCGAAAAAAAAAATGCGCTTAATTTGATACTACTTTACTTGAATTTGTTGCTTGCTTAAGAATGAAATAGATTAAAAACTGCAATAAATAATTAGCATTTTATTCACAAAAAGCAGACCAGCCATGATCAAATTTAAAGCTTCTTTATGCCAAAATAATTTTTATTTTCTGTCAGTTATCAATTTACGTATCCACCTAATTACTATGAATAGTAATGTTGAATATTTTTGTGAGGAGTGGGTATTTATTGTCAAAACGTTTTATTATGGCGTCAGTTTTCGCACAGTTAGTGTTCATTGATAGTTAGTATCAAATTAAGCGCATTTTTATTGTCTTTCGATTGATACCACTATCAATCGTATCAACTCAAACGGCGAGCAGGAATCTGCATATGCAGGGTGTAAGATTAGTGCGATATTCTTATGTAGCTCCGTGAATGTTTTAGATAGTGAAAAACTTTAAACATAAGAGTTGCTTATTAGATTCTTCTTTGTAACCATAAAATATCTACAATTCTACAGGGTGTTTCCTTTTCGGCTGCCAGTATGCAACTTAAATATTTTAAATAGAACACCCTATATATTTTTAAATATTCTTATTCTACTGTCAATTACCTATCCCGTAGTGTTTCGCTTTTGTAATTAAGATCAGTGGTTGCAGAGCTATTCAACTTTTTAGGAAAAATATGATGTATGCAGATCCAACGAATAAAATCTGCACCGTCCACATTTTGACAGATTAATTACAAAATTTTTGTCAAACGTTTGTCGTCATTTATATTTATATATTAAAAGAATTTTTCCAAGATGAACGTTAAATTCTAATCTGGTAGTGTTAGTGATCATAGCAGTCGAAGTACGTTATGATTATTGGTGGCCAAAATAAATTAATAAAAACAGTTTCAAAATTAAAATCAGAACATCTTTGACAGTGTTTGACTAATGTGTTATTAGTGGGCCTCGATGCCTTAAGCTTCTTCTTCTTCTTCTTCTTCTTCTCCAATCCTCTTTTATCGTGTTTTCGGTGTTGAGATTTCAATTACACTTCATTATCACTTCTGCTTTATGTCACTTTCACTCTGTATTCTTTAACTAATTAAGTTTTTCTTTAGTTTGTTCTCGTTGTTCATTCTGAGCAAATGTCCGAGCCATCGTAATTGGTTTACTTCAATTTTCTCTTCCAGAGGTGTGATTTTTAATTTTTGTCTGATGTCTGTGTTTCTTTTCCGATCTCTCTTCGTTACTCCCTCAAATCTCATCAGGAATTTCATTTCACAGGCTTGTAGACGCTGTTTTAACCTTGTATTAAGTACCCATGACTCGCTGCTGTATGTGAGGCGTGGAATAAATATTGTATTGTACACTCTAATTTATTTTTGCCTTTTTTGATAGCTCTTTCTTAGCAATTATTGTTTTGTTTATAGGGTAGTAAAGTTTCATTGCTGTTTGTATTTTGCTGTTCACTTCTTGTTCATGTTTTCCGTCACTACTCACTGTTGACCCTAGGTATTTGAAGGATTCCACTTATTTCAGTTTCTCATTATTTATATTAATGTGTATACTTCTCGGTTTTCTCGCTACAATCATTACTACTGTTTTCTCTGTGTTTATTTCCATATTTTTTCTAGCAAATCCTTTCTTCCAGGCGTCCACTGTTCTCTGTAGCTGTTTTTCTGAGTTTGCTAATATGGCGATATCATCAGTAAACATAAATTCAGCTACTCTTACCACTTCCATGTTTCTATATCCGATCTGGCAGCTTTTTATTTTTCCTTCTAATTCTTTAGATATTTCGTCTACCAGGGCGATGAATTTTATTTTTAACAGCAACTTTTATGTGTTATGGCGCAGCCTAATTTCCATATAAACGTGTTATTCACGGATGAGGCGTGTTTCACTCGGAATGGTTTCTTTAACAGCCGCAACAGCCACATATGGGACGAAGAAAATCCTCATATTACGGCCCGCAGAAGAGGCCAACACCAGTTTGCAATCAACATTTGGGCGGGAATTATGGGGGATAATGTGATTGGTCCGTACGTGCTACCACCTGATTTGAATGGTGCCATTTATCTCCAGTTCCTGCAACATGTTCTACCAGAACTGTTAGACGATGTCCCTTTGAATATCAGATGAGTCATGTGGTTTCAACATGACGGGGCGCCAGCACACTTCAGTGTGGACATGCGCGAGTATCTGGATCAGAATTTTCCGAACCGGTGGATTGGAAGAGGCGGTCGTGTAGCTTGGCCTGCGCGCTCTGCTGATCTTAGCGCCCTTGACTTTTTTCTTTGGGGTTCTGTGAAATCTCTGGTGTACGTGACTCCTGTACTTGGAGAGAAAGATTTGTTGGCAAGACTAAAGGCCGCTTGCGCGCATTTGAAATCTATTCCGAGAATATTCCGTAGAGTTCGTGAATCCATGAACCAACGATGTAATTTCTGCATTCAAAAAAATGGCCAACACTTCGAGCAACTGCTATAAATTGTGTAAATAATGATGTAATAGTTGTCTTTGATTCACTCTAGTGCCAAAACGGCTCATTTGCGGACATGGGCTTACCAACAAAAATTGCTTGTTTTGGTGTCCTTTATAACCACCCAAAGTTTATCGGGCTAATTTTGGGACACCCTGTATAGTTTATTTGATTCTTGACTTCTTCTCCATTTGGAAATATCCATATCATCCATGTCCATTTTCTTTCGTCTCCTTTTTCAAAGATATTGGTCATATTCCATGTTGAAATTTGAAAATCTTTTTTGAAAGTAACATTGTGCCATAAAAGACTTATGATTATGACTACATCCTAGAACAAAATAACCAATTGTTGAACTTGCAATGATTAAACATTCAATTAAATATTCCTTGTACTAAATTTTACTAGCTCGAATTTCTGTTAGATATTTTTTAAATCAAGAAATAATTACATATCTTTTTATGTGAAAATTATAATTAATTAATAAACTCGTAAATTGAGAATTAGTTGTTAACGGACAACCTAACCTCAATAAAATTTGTATTATAAACTAGGGTTTGATATGTTTAGATGTTTGTCTCTTTTTTTTCAACGGCCAACCTTGAGGTAAACTTTTTTGGAATACACTTTATGAAACCCATTGAAAATAGTTTTCATTTATACAGGGTGATTCAGAAATAAGTGCCGTAACTTTAAGGAGAGGTAAATATCGACGAAATATTAAAAAAAGCTAAACATTTTTTTTTTAGATGCGATGGTTTTCATTTTACAGGGTGATAAAGAAGGTTCAAAAACTGTATATTTGGTCGGATATCTTATCTCGGCACACAGATATGAATTTCAAAAAGGGAACATGTTAATTATTCATAGTGTCCTATAAATTGCACATAGTCTTGATAACTTAGAATATTTCAGTGGCGTAGAAATAGGGGCCACGGAATACATTTTGATGCAAAACTTTGTTTAGGCCCTGTATATCGTTAGAATAATGTATGCCCGTGATTCTCCATTCGATATTACGCAAAAACGGTACTCTTTGTTGGACTCTGTAAAACGTTTCGTTAACGAGATTTTTTAATTTTTGTTCAGACCTTCACATGAATTAAGTTTAATTAGGTAATATTAAAAAAAAAATAAAGAACACAATGCAGTTGAAGATGGAACTGATCAAGTTGCATATATCTTTCAAAATTCTCCAAGTTGTAGCTTGAGATAAACTAGTTTGTACTGAAAGTCTCCTAGTACTGATTCTTGGATTTTCTTCTTTATCACCCTGTAAAATGAAAACCACCGCATCTAGAAAAAAAAAGATATTTAACTTTTTTTAATATTTCGTCAATATTTACCTCTCCTTAAAGTTACGGCACTTATTTCTGAATCACCCTGTATATCTGTTGAAATTATAGAATGAACTTTTTAACAAATGGAACATTTTTGGTTTTTTTTATAATTTTTGTTTTTATGTTAAATCTATAAAATAACTAAATTTACTTTTCGATATTATAAAACCCATTGTTTTGTTATTATTAATACAATTTGACAACTGAATTTGTTTAAATGAAGATATTTAAATAAATGGTGTAATAAAAAATACGAATACAACTCGTTACTGGCGGAATCTTCCTTTGGTTATCCAGTGATATCAACCCACGCTTGCATGCACCTGCTGCTTGCTTGCTTACTTGCACGCCGCTTTCATCCACTTTATTATCTTATAGACTCACCTCTTGAGTTATCTAGAGCGAAGTTCATGCATAATATTAATGGTACCCTCCGGTGATTTTGTTTATATTGTTATTTTTATGGCTTGCTATTTGTACTGCGGATTATAATTTTCAACAATACAAATTTCTATCGCCTTTTATCTGTTGATACAATTTTGATTTACCTTAGGTTTTATCAAAAGATTGCGTTGTTTATTGAATATTCGATGATTTCTTTGGTTAATTGAAAATTTTCCTTGAATAAATTGGAATTTAAGTAAACTTAGCTGTGATTCATAAGTACTAAAAAATTTGCCTTAAATTATGATAATAAAATTAGTGTGATTTTAACTTGTCTCTGCTAAGAATCTTTTAATTAGCTTTAATAATAAATCTTTAGTTTTGTGTTGAACAAAATTCCTAGAAATGAATATTTGAATGCCTACATCTTCAAACACATTTTGCTAAAAGGAAAGGTAGAAATCTAAAATTTAACACTTGTAAATATATAGGAGGTCAAAAGCTAATTAAATTTACATGTATTAAACAGTTTAACAGTTTCTGACGTTTCGAATGAACAAAATTAACTTGGGTAATGTAATTCTGAGCCACGATTTTATATTTTCAACTCTACATTCTCGAAAGATAATAGCAATTGATGTAAACGTTTTTATATTTGATCGGCAGTGCTTTCTTTTTTATTTCAATACAAGAGGCGAAGGAAAGGACAGTGTCCGGAGCCGCAAATCCTGTGGCCAGTGGCCGTGCATCTGCGCCGCCAGTGGGCAGCGTGACCGAGGCAGATAATTCTTCGCTTCCGCTGACCTGTGTGCCACCGGCGAGCGGACCAGTTTTTGTCGCTCACTTCTCTCGCGTAGTATTCTTATTATCCCCTCGCCGATTCTTTGCAGATATATTGAATGTGTTCAAAATTATTTGCTACTCTAACATTATTTAATATTTATTCAGGTTCAGAACTGTGATATGCTACGAACCCAAAACCAAATTATTTAATGTGTACGTGTGTACTTGTTAGGCGAAATAATTATAATATCAACCCAAATATTTTGAAATTGTGGTGCTGCATTGCTTCAATAAAAGCCTAGAATTTCTTTTAATCTCTTTTCGTATTTTATAATATACGTAACATTTAAGATGTAACAGTGCATTTCTTAAAAATTCAATAGCATTTTATTTGCTATACATGGTGGCACACCAATCAGTGCTTGCTCAATAGCATTTCATAACGTAGAGTCGTAGAGGAAAGAATTATAAAGAAAAGTTATATGCATTATTCAGAGTGTTGAATTTTTGGGGTCTAAAATCAATTTTGTATAGATTACTTCATAGCTATTTACATGTTCATAGAAACTGAAGAAAAAAAAGCTTGAAATTTGGCATGCTAATCTTACAGATCTTAAGTTTATGCTACAGAAACTTTATTAGGGTACTTTATTCATATGTGTTTTTGAAATAAGTTTATACTGAGTGTTTTGTTCGTTAGGTGTTAAGTTACTTTATGTAAACTGTACATGATCATAACTTAGTTATTTTAAATGACTACCGCACTTAATATGTTTTGGCATTGGGTTGTGCAAAATTAAATTCTATTTGCAATAAGTACAAGCATTGTCCAAGCTAAGATTACTGTTTAATCCAATTTCGTATAAAAACGAACATTCGAACTCTATATAAATAAATAATCCAACAAATATTCCCAAAGAAAAGTGAAAATTAGCATTGAAAGACTATTTTTGCACTTAAAATATTTTCATAACGGAAATTGGATGCATCTTCAGGCAAACATACTTAGTGCCTTTCCCTATTAACGAGATTTTCTTTAAAAAAATAGTATTCTATCCATTACTTCGATAGTTATCTTTATTAGATTTTTATAAGAGATACTTAACCGGCAGTACGGCACAGTGGGAGTGCATGTAAAACTGACATATTTAAAGTTAAGCAGTGGCCTGCGTGGTCTGACCGAAAATGGGTGTACCACTCTGCGGCTCAGTGTGCCCGGCCCCCTCGACACTATAAAGGTATAAGAGGGTAAAAAGAGAAAGAAAGGTAAGAGATACTGCTAGCATAATTTAAAAAAAATAATAACATTAGGTACTATTTTTTCTTAGTCTAGTTTTCGCCTAGAACGTTACTCAGCTTGAAAGAAGATTTGACATTTTTCAAGTCTTCAACAGAAGATATAGTTTGCTAGTGACGATAAAACTGTATAACTTAAAAAAAAATGTTTGCTGTTGTTCACTACTAGTCAATTTCTTTTTCTGCAGTATCATTAAGAATTTTACTTCTATAAAATTGTTTCTAGTACGTTTTTGAATGAAATATGTTGAGGTATCCATGGCAAACTTTGTTAGCTAAATTATGTTTTTTTTTTTTTTATTAACAATGTGACCTAACGAGCAAAATACTTAATACAAATTGATTTAGAAAGCATATAGTCACTTGGCGGGCAAAACCTTCTATGTGTCAAAAACAAAATTTTGAAGGAGGAACAAAAAACGTTTTGTAATGCTCATAACTTTAATGTAATATTATTTTAAAAATTATTTCTAATAATTTTTCTCTGTTTCGGCATTAGAATGACATTATTCTAGCACGCATTTTGATGTTTTAATGAGCTTCATTATTAAACGATTTTTGGTGATATTTTGTTTTCGGAAATTGGTGATATTGTATCAAATAATACGCAAAAAACCTAGGCAACCATTCATAGCTAGGTAACAAAAATGTAAAATGTCAAACCTCTGTCAACTGTCAAGCAAAAATCGCTATTACCAACCCACTATTTTACCAAAATTTCCCCAACTGGAAATTGTCAAGTACAGGGTGGCCCATTTTCGATGTTTTTAAATGGGAAGTACCCTTAATATCGGAGATAGACAAAAACTGATGTCGGAGTCCAGGGCTCTTTTTTGATGCAGGTTCAGTTCCCGAAAACAAAATTTCGCTATCTTTTGTTATTTTTTAGTTATAGCCCAAAATTCAAAATTTGGCCATATCGAAAACTTCAAATAACTCTCTTGGTTTTGAAGATATCCAAAAACGGTAAAAACATTCTACAGGCACTTTTTCAAGTAGAATGCGATAGTCAATTCAGATATCTTCTAATTTTCATGATTTAAGAATTATGACATAAAGTTGGTATTTTTTAAATATAAGTCGTAGTTGGCCATGATACCATTAAATTGCATATTTTCTCTGCTTTCCGAAAATATATAGTTTATAGGGTTTAAATGTAGTAACAATGCCTTTTTTGAACAAAATCGGATTATTTGATGTTGTTAGCAATTAGTGGGCCATGGTTCATGATAGCAATAAACAAAGGCTAATAGAGCGGGTGCATATGATGTTACCAGGCACACAATAACGCGCCCGATTGAAAATGAACGACAGTTTTGTAAGTTAACAAAACTAAATAATTACTTTAATATTTTGTAGAAAATCTCGCGTTATCTTTAACAGCTTTTAATTATCTTGACATATGGAGATTTTACAAGTTTCTACGTATAACCTGGCAAAATTTTTAGTTTCTTGTTTTCCAGAGCTTTTCTCTAACTGCTTTCTCTGGGAAATATCACGTTCCCTAATACTCTTTTTAATTCACAATAAAATTTTCAATTACGTTCGTATCAACTGACCGTGGGGAAAATTTTAAGTAACTGAAAATTTCAAAATTATGTGGGTTAGACCATCCCTCATCTGGTTAAACACATCTTTATTCGGTTTGATATTGTAATATGTAATATCTCCTTTTTGGTAAAATTAGTATACCGATGCATACAAATCTACCCTTTGTTTACCCTACAAGAGTTCAGCTGATGACCTAGTGACGTCACATGCAACCACTCTACTACTTTTTGTTTTGCTATCATGAACCATGGCCTACTAATTGCTAACAACATCATAATATAATCTGATTTTGTTCAAAAAAGGTATTGTTACTGCATTTAACCCCTATAAACTATATATTTTCGGAAAGCAGAGAAAATATGCAATTTAATGGTATCATGGCCAACTACGACTTATATTTAAAAAATACCAACTTTATGTCATAATTCTTAAATCATGAAAATTAGAAGATATCTGAATTGACTATCGCATTCTACTTGAAAAAGTGCCTGTAGAATGTTTTTACCGTTTTTGGATATCTTCAAAACCAAGAGAGTTATTTGAAGTTTTCGATATGGCCAAATTTTGAATTTTGGGCTATAACTAAAAAATAACAAAAGATAGCGAAATTTTGTTTTCGGGAACTGAACCTGCATCAAAAAAGAGCCCTGGACTCCGACATCAGTTTTTGTCTATCTCCGATATTAAGGGTACTTCCCATTTAAAAACATCGAAAATGGGCCACCCTGTACATATTTTTATAAAAATATACATAAATAAATAATGTAAATGGAAGCTGAAATAGAGAAAATAGTATAAAAAACTCGTTACAGAAGGCAATTCGAGCACTCGTCCGTTCGGATACTCGCCGCTACTTGCCTCGTGTCCAAATTTCGGACTCGTGCGCAAAAAGGTTGCCTTCTGTAACTTGTGTTTTAATATACTATTATACGGCATTTAGTACGTAGGAGGTTTTACCAATCACTGCATAAATGCCAAAATAATGTAAATAGAGAAAAACCCTGTTTCAGAACAAAATGACACAGAGAAGGTTTTGCCCGCTAAGCGACGATATTGTATAAATGAAAATTCTGTGGCATAAAATTCCAAATTTCAAGCTTATATCTTTTTTAGTTAACAAATAACTTCGCTTTCTACGAATACCTTCTGAAAAACTTTTACAAAATTTGCTGGCCATAGGATATTTCTAATAATAATTAAACGCATTGAAGCATTTAGACACAACAATGGTTGTGCATTTTGCAGAAAGGAATTTGCAATGAATAGTCAAGGAGTATGTCTAACAAAAAATAGAAAAACTGTTAATTATTATTATTATAAACAAGAATTTGACGAATATTTCTAAAGGTAAGGAGTCAAGTCCTCCAATCAAGAACCTAAGTATGAAAACAACAGATTAGGTACTTAATATGTTATGCAAAAGCTACAAATCGACTCCATTTGAGAATAAAGTAAAAACCCAAGAGCTTTCTTGTATCACAACGTACAACACAATATTTCCCACAATAGTTAAAATTATAATATTAAACTTTTAAAATACCTACACAATGCTAGATGCTATGAAGAGAATCCTTATGGGCAAACCAACGGCAGAGCTCCCATGTAATGGGCGTTTTTATGTAATACAGATGGGTGATCTAAAAGTAAAAAACCAAAACATTTTCCCAATAACTGCCTAATATGTTGATGATAATAATGGCGTATCAAATAGGATAATAAATGCTTTAGAAAATTCAAAGGAACCAACATTTGATGCGTCCCAAACTACACATATCGACGTAAGCCTTTAGAAATTGAAATTGTCATATAATAACAACAATGCTTTAATTGCAGACAAGTATAGTGCACGTTTTAGTGCAAACTATTGTTCGTTTACAGAATTAAAATAATTAAAAAGTCTGGTGCAATAAAAGCTAATCGCAACGCATATGTGTAGCATACTACCAGGCATATAATTGGAGAAATACCGATTTAAGAACTATAAAATGTCAAACTCGCTACAACAAACCTTTAGAAAGTAATTAGAGAACTTGAATATAATACTCAAGGATAATCAAAATGAGATTAAAACCGAAGGGAGTTATAGACAGAATTCTGATATACGCATCCACTGAAGACAGTGCAGAAAATAAATAGTGTAATTTTACAATAAACTACAAGATATACGTGAAATATTATGAAATAAAGTGATTCATGCAATCATTATGGGAGTCTGGAATACGAGAACTGACAATAATCACAGAACCTGCTCTGTGCAATAATGAAGAACAAGGATTTGGTGCGATTCGACACTATGGGGGCGAACAAATACTAAACAAAAAAAATGATACCGGTCATAAAGGGCATCAAAGTATATATACAAAGTAATTTCTAGAAACCTCAACATGCTTCAAAGGCCTATCTTTACAGTCGATTTCTGAACATAGGCCTCCCTCATGGCACTCCGTCGACCTCTATCTTGTACTTCTCGTATCCGTTCATGCCTGCAGTCAATTTCAAGTCATCGGTCCAACGTATATTGGTGGACGCCTTCCTTTTCTCTTACCAGGAATACCAGGATACGGTATCCATTATAGGATCTAGTAACTTACTATGTGCCCAGCGAAATTCCATTTTAAGGGGGTAATGATGGAGTAGAAGTGCAAATAAGCATTTCCGTTGTTCGGAGCTCTCCTAAAACTGAAGGTTCCCTATGTCGGTAAGCTAATTGACACATACTATAGAAAACATATAGAGAGAAGACTGTCAACGCTTTTTATATGGCACACCACCCCAAAAAGAATGACTTCAGTGGCGTCTCTCACCCCAGTAGTTCCTATTTTGGTCTTACGAATCTACTGTTGGTTTGTGTCCCTTTACTTATGGGCCACCCTATATAGTATATATTGTAATGTTACATATTTTATGAATTTATTTTAACTAGGATGAAATTTTAAAAATGATATGAGATGAGTTATAAAATAATTAAGTTGTATACAGATTTTAAAATTTAATATAAAAAATGTAAATAAATAAATAAGTTGGATAGGTAGAAATATTTAAAATTGAATTATGTACATTATTTATAAAATGTTAATTAAAGCAAGATTATTTAAATGAAATTAATTATGGAAGATATTAAAGCCTGCTAATGGTAAAATACAATATAATTATCATTTAAAAATATTTTAATTGATTAAAATATTTGAATATTGAAAAATATAAAAGAAGGTTAGAAGTTTAATTGGAAGAATTTGGAATGTGATACATATTTCACCCAATTGGAAGAAGTCCGAAAGTGATGCTTGAATTGAAAAGTGAGAATATTCAATGAGAAGTTTAAAAACGTGAGAGATTTTTAGTAACATTAAATTAGATTATAATTAGTTAGGGAATAGTAGGAAATTTATGTGTGAAAAATTTACATTTAACAAACTGTTAATAAATCTGTATTACACTTTATAATTTGACTTTATTGATAAAAATTAACTGAATTTAATAAAGAACTAAGAGATAAGTACTGAGTTAGCCGGAGTTTAAATTAAAAGGCAAAAGTAATAAAGATTCTGTCAGGGTAAGTAATTTTTTTAAAAATTGTAATTAACTTGAAAGCTAAACGAAGAAACCCTTCAAAGCATTTATTAGCGCAACAAAGTACTACGTCGTCATAGCAATATCTATAAAATGTTGCTGTTATTTCGATTATTTCTTGTCGGTCTCTTGCCACTGTTCCATATTTATCCTTTCGATTTATAATTTGTTTTCTTTCTTCTCCCTTTCTTAAGCATTTAAGTTCTTGTTCCGTTTTAACATTTTTTATATTTCAACTTCGTGGTATTTTTTCAAATGGTTTCTAATTTGCTTTCTTGCTTCTGTGGAAAGTCTTCTAAATTAAATTCTTCGATTTTATTCTCTGTGGAGAATTTGTTCCGTTGTTTCATTATCTCTGTTGTTCTTTGGCTATGTTTGTTAGTTTTGCCTTGACTTTTTGTAGTTAGCTTCTGTACAACTTCTTTTATCGACTTGCCTGCCAGAGTTTCTTATAAACTTCATTTTGTTTTCACATTGTTCCAGTTTTTGCCTCAGTTCTGTTCGATATCTTTATCATTATTTTTCAACTTTCTTTGATAGATGGGTATTTGCACTGGATTCTGGTTTATTTTTGCTCTTATTAATCGGTGAGCGCTTGATATTTTACATGAATGGAGTACGCTCACGTCCTATGCTATCTGTTTTGTGGTGGTAATTCAAACATTCGTTGTCGCTTGGGCTAATAGAGGTCAATTTTTTTAGTTCCTTATTTTTAAAGAACGAGTTCATTGTATGCAGATGATTTAAAAGAATAGGTTGTAAATTGCAGATAATAAGTATCAATCAATTTTCCCATTTAACATTTTTGATGAGGTGACTCTGGAAGGTAGGGGGATGAAACAAATAACTTACCTTTCATGCCGAAATATGTCTTCCTCCGCAATACTGTCCACACGCCTTGGGGTTCTCTTTAGAGATGTTTTTACACCAAAGTATTCGATGTGGAACATTAAACACTCGGTGTAATACAGTATACTTACCGACGCTCATTTTCACTTATGCAGCAAAGTGTTGAGTATTTGCATATAAGCTAAGATTTAGAATAACAGTATATGAAGTATCTAAGGAGAATAGTAGGGTACACTAGAAGATGTAGAATTAATCAGTACAATAAGAAATATGTTGAATTACTTAGTAGCAAAGAGGATAAAGAACAAACAGTTGACATGAATATATTTGTTGAACGGAAGCAAATCACGATCAACATTATTATCACCTAGCTTCTCTCATCGACTGCTGGACATAGGCATCCTCTAAATATTTCCATTGGTTAGGGTTTTATGCGGTTTGTATCCAGTTCCTGGTGGTCTTCTTCTGTGTCGTTTGTCAATGCTTTACAATTCTCTTCGTTCACCTGTCATCGATGAATCTAGCTGAGCTTCTTTCTGAAGTTTTGTGGCTCTTACTTTCTTCTATTGTTTGCTTAATGTGTTCACTATTGTAATTTTTTACGACTCTCCTGGTACTCTTACCGATGTTTGTGTATCTATCTACCTGAACCCTTGTGAATTTATGTTTAGATCTTTTGTCATCTCTTTCCTTTCCTATAGTAGACTTTTAGTATGCGTGCTTAGTTTATCTTCTTTCCTTCGTTTCAGACAGTGTTCTTCTGTTGCTTTTATAACTACCGATGTAATGGTCTTATTAAGATCATCTATGTTATTGTATGGTGGGGCATTTGTTATTATATTGTTAATCGTTGACTTGTATTTTTCTATATTTTCCGGGGTTTCCCAGTGGTTTTCACCTTTATTTTTTACCATTTCATATCACTCTTTTCTGATGTTTAAGTTTACTGTAACTCGTATCATCCTATGGTCGCTACCTATCGATACTTGATTTAGTGGGAACAAATAGAATTCGAAAAATAATGGTCGAGAAAAAGTAGAAGGAAGAAGGAAGAGGTAAGCTAAGAATAACTTGGTAAAAACAATTAAAAGACATAGCAGACTGAAGGTTTTAAACCCCTTTTGGCTATTTTTGTATCTTAACGGTGAATGCTGCCGAATGGGCACGAAGCCTTAAGATGTGTCTATTTAAGCAAGATTCACTTGCTTTTTAACCCTCTTGATTGTTTGTGCTCTTACCTTAAGTATTCTCGACTAGTTAACTACATGTTACCATTATATTGGTGGTGAACCTGTAGCAAACAAGCAAATACGTGATTATTTATTTAAATTCCTGTTCATTGTTGTTATACGTTATTGCTTTAGTTGAAAGTAAATGATTTAAAATTAACAGTGAATTTATTTATTAAACTTTACCAGCACAGTTACAATTACAATTTCGTACAGTCGACTCTATCGAAGATCAAATCAAGACAGCAGACCTTACCAGAAACAAGAAGACTAATGAGAGGCACAGAAAACTATATAAGAAATAGGTAGAAAAGAGAAATAATAGTAACATGATCTGATACCCTACGTACATAATTGATTAGATATAGAAGAAAAAGGAGATTATGTTACAGAAAATTTAATTCTGAGATTAATATGCTCACTTTCATTTATCTGTAAAAAGACGAAAAACGTTTAAGAGTTTTGAGATTATACAGAAGGTGAATATATTGCACTAACCAGATACGAAGATTGTCTTTAAACAAATGCGTTGCGAAAGTTTTAAGATTATGGAAATTATTACTTTAGTATTTTCGAAAAATCAGTTGTACAATACAGGCACAAAGTTACTGTTCATGAAGGATAATGTACATCAAAACTCAAGCGATAAAATAATCCAGAAAAAAATTTTTTTTATTTTTTAAAGACACTATTCTACCTTTCAAAAAATAAGTTCTTTATGTTACTCAATAAAATTAAAAAGATCGAATATTTTATCCACGTATGGTACTCATCAATGTAAACCAAAAAGTCTTAATAAACATTGGTTACTAAATTAAGTGTTTCAGAGATAGAGTTGATTTTGTATCGTCGTCAACAAATTACATTATATGAATAAACGAACGGTAAACGTGTTATTATCTTCTTCTTTTTCCTCTTATGGCGGAAGCCTAGGCCGATGGCCTGTTAGATACTCGTAAGAACGAGTTCTGTGAGCCCTCTTAGCACATATGCTGGGCAGGAGGCTACCCTAACCCATTGAGAGAGGTGAAGGAAGACCGACCCGCAGTGTTGCGAGGTTAACGGTTATCAAAGGTGTTGTTAGTATGATAACCGGGACCGCCGGCTTAACGGGCCCTCCGAAGCACGGAGAAGCGTACGACCTTCTAAATTAAATTCCAGCGAGGATATCGCCGGTCTCAGGAATCGAACCCAAGATGCCTACGTGAGAAACCGAGGCCTTTTATACACGGCTATCCGCTCATCGTATTATTATCTAAAACATACAATTAAAAATATTTAAAGAAGATGTTCTACATGAATTCGAAGACTTCCACGGTCAGTGTCAGTATTAACAAAACGTCTTCCGGATTGGGACCGTGTCATTTTGAGACAGAAAGACTCAACGTTTCGCCAACTTTTTTAAGCGGCTTCTTAAGGAGGAAATGGAGCACTAAAAGCGCACGGTAACTCAACGTGTCAACCACGCCAGAGGCGAAACTCTTTTAGCAAGAGGCAGAAGGGTAACGGTAACTCAACTTGTTAACCAAGCCGGAGGCGTGGTTGACACGTTGAGTTACCGTGCTCTTTTAGTGCTCCCTTTCCTCCTGTAGAAGCCCCTTAAAAAGTGGGCGAAACGTTGAGTGTTTCTGCCTCAAAATGACCCGGTCCCAATCCGGAAGACGTTTTGTTAAGATGTTCTATATGTCCAATGTCCACCTTCCACTTGTATTCAGGCTGCACATCTTCGTCGAAAAGAAGCTCTTATTCTTTCGAATATTGCTGGATTTTGGTGAATAGTTTGGCACTCATGTCCTACTCGCTGCTGCAGCTCATCTGCTACATTATTAAGGGGCCTTGAATATATCAGCGATTTTAAATATAACCAAATGCAGAAGTCAAGTGGATTTAAATCAGTGGATCGAGGTGGCCATGCCACTGGATCTCCTCGTTTTATCTAGTTATTGTTGTATGCTGCATTTAAAAAATTTCTTACGACGATAGCGAAATGCGGAGGAGCCCCATCGTGTAAAAACCAAAGATTAACTCTATCAATTAGGGGAACACCATTCAATAGTGGGGGTAAATTGTTATTTACAAAATTTAAGATAAACTTCGCCATTTAAACGATTTGGTAAAAACACTGGTCCAATCAAACGGTCTCCCAAAATACCCAGCCAAATTTTCAAGGAAAACCGATGTCGATGTCTTGTCTCCATAATAGGATGATAATCGGGGGCTAAAAGAGCTTTCACCCGTTGAGTAAGAAGATGATACAGTTGCTGTTCTCGTAAAATCCTCCAGACTAAAGAAGGATTCATATTTAGTTCCCTGGCTATTGTTCTGTTGCTAATATTCGGATTTTCTTCTCCTCTTCTTAAAACTTCCTCTGTTTCAGGAGTAGCTCCTGGCCATCCGGCATCATGTTTATTAACATTAAATGAGCCACCTTCACTATTAATTGTTGATGTAGTTCCGAAAACAATTTATCACGTGGAAGTGTACGATTAGGAAACGCGTCGGCGTATGTGACACCTGCTGCATAAGCGCTGCCATTAGCACGGCCGTACATAAAGTGGATATCTGCCATCTCTGTATTTGTATAAAACGGCATTTTCTTTTATTACAAAAAGATACTGGCCCGTATTCTAATCTCATATTTAAATTTAGCGTCATGTTTAATTACCATGGCAACATCGTGTATCTCTCTTATACACATATAAAATTATATAAAGCTATATCGTTTTATGTTTACGCTAAACACGACTTTAGTTAGAGACAACTTTAAACATAAGATCAGCATACGGCCCACTGTTATTAATAAAAAATAATCGAAAACTAATAGCACTACAACTAGATTAATGACACTTACTTACAGCAAATAAAGGAAAACGAAAAACACGATAGAAGTCCAGGTATGCTGTTTATTGATTAAAATACAAAATCAACTCTATCTTTGAATAAAGTGTCCATACGTCCGTCAGTTCGACGTACAGTCCATCATTTAGAAGCCTTGTCCGCCATTAAAATTTGTCCGTAAAAAAGTCCGTCATTGACATCTGTCCGGCAATTTGTCCGTCATTTTTAAATTTTTAAATTTTCGATGAAAAGGATTTATAAAAATACGGACACGATACTGTTATTCACCAAAAAGGCCAACTAAATCAATAGGGACAAGTCCACAAATTCCTATTAGGTTGTCCATTTATCTTTTCTCTCTTTCTAACTGTTGGACGGTAAGTGCCACAATCTAGCGTTAAATTATTTAACTGTAGCCTAAATGACCAAGACCAGGTAAATTAAATATAAATATTAAGGCCTTCCCAGTTTATTTAGCCAAGACGCAATTAGAAGTAACGATGGCGCCGCGCCATCTGTGATGGATTTTGTTAATTTTAATATAATTTGGCTATCTAGGAATTTGTCGTACATTTATTTAGACATTATATGACTAAATACATTGATAAAACAAAAGACTATTTTCTAACTATGCTTGCAAAATTTATCTTTTTCGCTTCAGCTCTTATAGTAAATCTTGTAAGTCCACCATAGATGGCGCCATCGTTGTTTCTAATTGCGTCTTGGCTAAATAAACTAGGAAGGCCTTAACATTTATATTTAATTTAGCTGACCTTGTAAATCATTCCTACATCAAATTAATAACGTTTGCGTTTTTTGTTATAATTTTTAAAAACAGATAGCGCTACTTACCGTACATCAGAGCGACGAAGAAAACGCAACTGAAATGGCCTTATGGGCACTTGTCCTCATAGATTTAGATGTCCGTCATTAAGCCTTTTAAAATATGGTCGCTTTATCTTTGAAACACTTGATATACGGACCTATGTTCATTAAGGTTTTTTTGTTTCTATTGATGAGTACCTACTAGACGTGGGTAAAATATCCGACCATTTATTAAGCACCTTGTATAATGTTTAAATTAAAATTAGATCAGGAAATTCATTTTAGTGAATTGGGGAGTTTGTGCAGATAAAATATCAAAACAAAATGACGAATTCAATTAACATTAATGTCATTTTTGACGAACTTTCAGTTTTCCATATAATGTATTAGGTAGGTACTCGTGTGAAAAAACGAACTCTCCTTTAGAAAGTGACAAGTGGAAGCATATTTTGCAAAAAACTAACGCTTCGGTAAATATATATTTCAAACTGTATTAGTTTTATCTTGGGTGCCCCTTGTACTAGGTACAGCATAATATGTAAAGTTGGTTCAAAAGAATGGAACTAGAACGTAAACAATCGGATTGACAGGTCAGTGATGCTCCTTTAAGCTTTGGTTTCCTAGGAACCGGTGCCGTCATTTAGCGGCCGTAAAAGTACGGTGGGTGACGTCACGAAAAACGGTGTCGTGTTTTTAAGCGAAGTGTTTTCCAAAAGAGCGGTAGCGCACACCCAACGTAATAGAGCGGTGCCGTCTCATCTGAAGCGGTGGGCCAGTACGGTACGAATCAGTTCAGCAACGTTTTTTTGGCGGTGTGTCTTGTGTATATAGTCCAGTTAAAATAGACATAACAGTTCGGAATAATTCGCGACGGCCGTATTTTTTCACCGTTTTTCTGACGTCACCCACCGTATTTTTACCGCCGTTAAATGACGGCACCGCTTCCTAGGAAACCAAAGCTTTACACGTTGCATAATATATTACGTTGTACGTCGGAGGAAAAACTTTGACGAGCTGACGAGCAACGCAGGTTACGTCTTTACATGCTACTAAAACCCACCCTTAAGTCAGAATACGGCCTGCTGCAATTGAGTTTTTAAAAAATCACATTGTACCTTAAATTGCACTAAATTTTGTAAGTGCGTTAACTTAATTAAATTATTGCCTGAAGGCCAAAGTAGGTTAAAGTATGAAACCCAAAGGGACACAGATTAGTTAATATTGTATTTACTTGTTCATTAGTCTCTTTTATTATTACACTATTTAATTGCTTAGGTAGTGTTTTGTGATACATAAGTAACACTCTAACTACTCTAACAGCTATATTAAACTGCGTGTTAAATAGTTTATAGATTAACATTATTTGCAAAATAGTTTTAGCATCACACATTACACATTATTATTTCTACACAGACTTCCTTATTTTAAAAGAAAATTAAATCTGGCAACTATAAATGTTTGGAAATTTTATTATACATATAACGAATGAAAAACCTGTCTTTGACAAACTAATTAACATTTGCTGAATATGTTTAATTCTGGGCGTTGAAACTGTTAATGAATATACGAATAAATAAAAAAAGCAATGTTTAATCGCAAAGATATAAATTATTTGTAATTGTCGGTATGCTCTACTTTTATCATTTCTGAAATGAAAGTTCTGGTGGGTTCAGCTGACCTGTTCCACCTGCTCGCCTTTACGTCAACGCGAGCAGAGAAAGACTTTAAAGGTTAAACTGGATAGTCTCTTCATGCCAGAAACTTTTAAAACTCGTTACAATATTAATTTAAAGTAGTCTGCTCTAGATTTCTTAAGTTGTAAACTTTTGCGGGATAATTGATTATATTAACATATTCCCAACGAAATATTTTCAGATAACTTATGGGCAAAGAGTAAATAAGAAGTTTTCGTTTTTGAAAATTCCAAAAATTACTTATAATAAGTGGTATATTAAAAAAAGGACAATACTATCACCCGAAATTTGAACTAATCTTCGTACGGAATCATCACATAACACTTAATCTTAGTCGATCTACATGCCGAGAATTAAGAGATATGCAACGCAAGGTAAAAGAGGATCAGAGGAGAGCGAAGAGAGTACGAGGAGCAGGCTGTGACCTGGGGACATCTCCTAATTGGCGGCCCAACCTGTTATATTATCAGGAATCTGGTCCGGAGTTCAATCAGGCGCGATGCACTGCTAAATAACCTCATGAACTGCACCAACAGCAGCCTTCATACACCAAACCCTTTCTCACATCGCACAGTTCATAAAATTACCTTAAAAAGTAGCGAAAGTGACATTTTCCTTTTATCCTCACCGTTGCAACTGTTGACTCATTAAATGATAAATAAATCGTAAATATCTAGTAAAGCGAAGTATTTCCTTTTCTTTCCTTCTTTCTTTTTAGAGGGTGTAAACGAAAACAGGTTCACCCGCCTCTTTATTATTATTTTTTGGCGTTGGAAACGTTACAGGGTTGAATACAGAGGAAAAATGAAACATAAAGCAATTCTTTCGGTTTCGCCGGAAATCTTTTCAACTTTCGATTTTTAAAAGGAACACCCCCGCACATATTTTTGGGATCCGGAGGAAATTCTTTCCCGGTTTTTCGAAAAACTCGGAAAAATTATTTTCCAGATAAGGGTGCCACGACCCATGACCCACAGAACTTCTTCTTATTCTTATCTCTGTAATTACAGACAAATTAAGTTGTTGCTCTATAGCTTGTACATAGTATACAATAATTAAGCTTTGGGCTGTTTTTTTCCAAAAGCGACAATAGTGGCTCACCGAGTTATTTGAATAAATTAATATTGCTGCGAAACTTTAAAACGTCACAAATTCAGTTCATTTTGCAGGGAAAATGGAGTGTTACCAAATTGCTTTCTGGTTAAAAAACCACATATTTCATCTGTTTCATTTTTCAACTCCAAAAATATTAAGAATAAAGGGAACGAGTTTTCGTTCACGCTCTGAATATTTTCACATAATTAAGAGACTAAGTTGAATTACTTTACCATTAACAAATAAATGAACAAGTTTTAAAGTGATTTTTAAGAAGAACGTTGATTTGTAAGAATTGAATGTGATTTTAATTAAAGCACTTGATATTTTCATACTTAAAACATTATTACTACCTACTTATTAGCAATTGCTTAGCAGTGAAAAGAATTGTACAAATCTCAGTTACGATTTGTAAGTACTTCTTATTTAACTTACAACCCATTTCAACATTTTTTGGATAAGGGGAGGCCATGTCTTCGTTTTGTTAGGTAGGTAACATTTTTTAAAAATTGCTACAACTGACTAAGCTTCAAAGAAAATGTGTGGTTTTGTGGTTAATACTCCGTAATTAACAGAAACCATAACCTTAGAGTATAGAAAATCATACAGTCATATTAGAAAAATTCAATTTACAAAATTTTCAGCATGATCTACAATACCTAGGATGGACTGCAGAAACTTAACAGCTTTGTCAAATTACTTATTCGTCAAAACCAACAAAATTGATTCAAAATTCACTTTCATATCGCAAATAGTGCATTAGTAAGCAAAAAACATTTTTTATTTCATCAACGTTACAATAAACTGATTAATTGATATAACAGTTCGTTATTTTTATAAAATATTTAGTTTCAATATACGTGTATGTGGTATTTCCTTTGAAAAGTTTATGCTGATTTTTCTTTGAAGCCATCTAATAATCAAATTCAGAAACATCTACACTCTACACCAAACAAAACAAATCTAGATGACCAAATCGAGTTCAAAATGTCACAAGGTGGGTGGGAAAGGCCAAATGTTTGTCTCTAATAAGAGAACACCTACTGGTGCTATTAAGTAAATTTTTAACTTCGGTAACTCGTAATGTCAAGACCAGCAAGAAGTTGTGAATTCACCAGTAACCTTTTACCTATTCTCTACGAACCCGACCTCTTACTTGATAAGAACTTTAATTTCGTGACTTTTCCGTGTTAACTTCCTTGCATTCAAATTCTCTGTAACCCAAACTTGTTGGGATTGAAAACGTGTTCGTCATATCAATTTTCTTTGTAAGTAAGTAACCTCTTACACTTTGCGTTTTGAAATTATAATTTTTTAAATTACTACGCGATAAACGTACGTACAACTTATCTGTTAAATAAAATAAGTTAGTATAGGCAGGTGGACAAAGAAATGTTGCCTTTTACGATTTTTTGTTCTAAAACTTTGTGCTTAAATTATCAGAATAATATTAGTTCATAAATCGAATCTGTTTATAGTTAATGTGTAGGGTGACTGTACGCACAGACGCACACATAAAACAAGTATGTTATAATTATAATTATGTAAGTTCACTCTAAATCTAAGCACCTTTGTAAAAACAAAATTTAACAAACTTGAACAAAGCTATGAATTACATCATGGCACATTTTTTCCCTGATTTTCTTTTGATTTCTCATAAAGTGGTATGTATAGTGATTAGACGAGAGAAGAAAACTTTCTAATGATGCACCTATAATAGGGTCTCGGCCTGTTGGTGAACCAGTATATGTTCAAATAAATAAATAAATAATTTACTTCCATTCACGATGGGGGTCGTGCAAAAAAAAAACTAAAACCTAAATTAGAATAATTTTATTGCATTTTTTGTGTAAAGTTACTTTAAGTATATTGTGTGGGATAAAATTAAACGCTTGACGTGTATTTTAGGCAATTAAAAAATTAAATCAATGTAACTACGAAACAGCACCATATTTACTATTTACAAATAGCGTACAAATGTTCCTACAAAATATACCTGTTACATACTTTATTGCTTGACGGTGCGACATGCCTGTTAGTCATCGTCCTTTTCTAATAATTTAAAATGACCGCTACCTTAGTCGGTTCTTGTAGCACCTAAAAACCTCCCGTGGTCTCCTATCGTCACCTCTCCCCTTAATCTTTATTTTCTCCTTTCAACTCGTTTAGTTGTATGGTTTTTTCCTACTTTAACTACCTGTTGCCTTCTTTGTTGACCAATGAGCTACCGTCGCGTTTCTGTCTTACACCTTGCGGTCGCTCTCGTTTGTCGTCCTTCTTTTTCTGTTGCATGTTAATTTTGAACGTTTCCGATCTCGGTCTCTCATGAGGACCTTTAGATGGTTGTCTCGCTTTATAATAGGAATTATCGTATCTGTAGTCTTTTTTCACGTTCAAAGGTCGTTCTTCCGTCCTCGTTAGGTTTGCTTAGCCAATAATTTTGTACCTACCTGTGTTTAATAGATCTGGAGGTCGAAAAGTCTGATCGTTCGCATGAATCGGAAAGAGACAGATAGAAATTTGTGAATTACTTTTGAATCTTGCGATGCACATCACAGGTATCTCAATAGAGACTAGTGTTTCCATAGTTTATAGTTTAAATTGTTTCATTCATGGTTTTGTTAGCTTCTTGACTGGAAGGGGAAAATCTAGTACAAATTATAAACAGCATACTTAACATTATAGCTATTTTAAAGTTTCGTTTTGTTCCCATACTGTCTGATTTTATTATTTTAATTAAACTGAAAATTTCTTCCTTTTCCTTGTAATACGTCTATTTTAACTTTATCTTAATTGTACAATGCCGGACACAATAGAAGCCTAAAATAGGAGACAAAAGTAAGGTGTTCAAGGCGAATGGCATTTCGTTGCCCTTAGTTAAGAACGCATGATTACCATTTTTAGGCTTCCTGAAAAGCTTTGTAAGGTGCGCTATTCAAGAAAGTTGATAGGTATGCTTTTAAATTATAATTAACAATTTACTTTAACCTATGACGAAAATTTTTAGGATTATTCAGAAAGCCGGATTGGCGGATATTGCGATAACTTTGCCAGTAGGATACTCTGATAACAAATGAACATTTATAAGTACCTAATTTATAGTGGTTTTTTTACTTGTAGAATAATCTACTATTAAAACAAGTCTAGGGAGAATATCATATATAAGATTAGCAAATAAACCGAGAAACCTAGTAGTAATAAACGCGTATGCACCAACATAAAATGCTAATGAAGAACGAAAAGCAAACTTTTTGTGAGTTAGAAATAATTAATGAAATGGCACCGAAAGAGGATATTATGATGACAAACAACTATGTAGAAAAGGTATGTAATTTCGCAGCAGCAGCATAAGTTTTTAACAAGTACCAAGTTCATACACAAAGGGATTAATAAAATTTCAAGGATGATACCCGGAACAGCAACCAAATAGATCATGTGTTAGTAAAGAGAAGAGACATTACGGTGATGAAAGATACGAGATCATACAGAGGAGCTAACAGCGACTCAGATCACCTACTGCTAATAGTTAAATGTAAAATAAATTTACAGGGATTAATACACACAAAAACAGTAAAAGGAAAATGGGACTTAGGGAACTTAGAACAAGAGAAAAAGAAAACTAAATATACGTTAGAAATAACGAAATTATTGCAAGATAAGGAAGGTAATAATATAGAAGATAAATGGAAAATTATCAAAAGCAGTATAAACGAAGCAGGACATAGGAAAACGCAACAAAATAATCAGTGGTTTCATCACTGGCTTGAGAGCAATAGAAATAAAAAAACGAAACGAGAAGTAAATGGCTTAAAACACAGAAGGAAGAAGATATAATATTATTTATAGAGGAAATAGAAGCCAAGCTACAAAATTATGTAGGTACAAAGAAAAAACAATAAAATATAAAAAGGTCGCAAAAAACAATACTAGAATATTATACAGATATATGAAGAAAGAAAAAGACAACGATTAGTATTAAAGAGGAAAGTTGGAAGACACACTTCGAAGAATTATATAAAGATGAAGCAGAAGAAAGAAATGTGAATATAAAAGAAGAAAAAAGGTGCTGAATGTGACAAAATAACTGCAGAATTAATAAAAGGAGTAGAAGAATTAAACAAGAAAATTTTTAGACTGATGCTAAAAACTTGGAGAGAAGAGGAGATTCCAGACGAATGAAAGACGGGATTAATAATTCCAGTACCACAAAAAGGAGTCATGACAAACTGTAAAAATTATAGAGGTATTTCACTTCTTAATGTAACATATAACGTACTACTGATATTAAAAGAAAGACTACAAAAATATACTGAAAAGGTACTGGAAGAGATTATAACGGTTCTAGAAAGGGAAGGTCAGCGGTCGACGCAATCCACATATTTAACACAAATAATGGACTAAAAGCTATGAGTATAATATAGAATAGACATAAACGTATTAGCTTAATAATAATAATAATAAAATCATGAGAATTGAGTTGGTAAAATGCCATTTAAGTACATCTAAAACTATCCACGATTTTCAGATTCACATCGCCCAATTTAATTTCCAATAACCAAGCTAAAGGCATTCTCAACTTATGAAAAGTCGATTTTTTTTTATTTTGTAATTTGATTGAGTAAACTGAGTATTGCACCTTTGCAAAATTTTTTGGCCGAATTTTAATTCGTTATCGTGTTATGGGAGCTAAAAGTTTAAGCTATGACGTCAACTACGTCGGTCGCCGGAAAGAGCTCTAGCATAGCTACAAGTACAACGCTAAATTGAGGTTATGTTGTCGACACTCGTGACGTCATGTACGTAGGATCTGAATTTTATTTTGGTTTTATTGTGGTTATTATCAAAGATATTGAAATTCTACCAATGCGGGTACTTTTACGAGTATTTTAAATAACGTATTTTGATATTTACTAAATATGTTGCATAAGTTGATAATGCCCTTAAAATTCTTGGCTTTGCGATCACCCAAACTGACAACATTGGTCCTGTACCGCAATTTGATAGAAAATCACCCCGGCTTCACTCAAATTGACACTTTCTGTTGCTACACTTTCGTAATATAACCGACAATTTTAGAATTTTTATGGCAGGGGTGGGTGAACTTTTTCTTATAAAAGACTGCCACTAACTTTTTACAAATGGTATACCATTTTGCAGAAAATATAATTTTTTATTTATTTGTATTTATATCATAGTGGGTGGACTGCGATCACCTGTTTGCCCAGCCCTATTTTATAACACTACTATAGATAACACCATACCATAAACTAGTAGTTATTGTAATACGGAATGGTTAAAGGTAACGGCACTCACCCTCCGCGAGTGGGCATGGCTGTCAACATAGAGGGTTAAGGCCTATTACTAAGTCGCTTTCATACTCGGTTGTCTCGCACGCTTGCACGTACGGGCTGCTGTGTTTCGGTTCCCAATTATTTTCAGTGACTGGGTAGGCCACCCGCCGAGCATCCCACTCGGGTTTGACCCCGAGATAGCCCTCAGTAATTCTTAGTGAGTACTTAATTTTTAAATTTACAGTAAAAATTACTTTTTTTACATAGGTAGTGTGCTTTCCTATCTATCGTGAAGTTTTTTCGGTTAAAAATTCGGAATAATTAGGTTATTCCGCTTCAAAATATTCCCTAGATTACAAAACCATAAAAATATACAGGGTGTTTTATTTAAAAATCAAAAGTTGAATTGTTTTGTGGTTCAAAAACCCAAATTTGTAAGTTTCATTTTTCAGCTCCAAAAATTTTAAGAAAAAATTAGGTTACGCTCTTTTCGTTTACACCCCATAAATGACATATTATTACCCTGTTAGTTAAAATTTTAAGTATGTATGTATGTAAATTTCTGTACTGGTTACTAAAGTTCAGTATTCACAATTCATATTTGGTTTTTAATTCCATAGAAATCTAATTAATTTGAACGATACTTAAATCAAGAAGGTCAAGATTCATAAAAAATGTTTCTTATTGATTCTTATAATTAAGAATTTGGTGCGATAAATGCGGTGTTCAGATTCAGAATTCCACCGGATTCCAAAAAAATTTAAAAATATACAGGGTGTTCCATTTTAAAATCAAAAATTGAGCTCATTTCCGGTGAAACTAGACGTCTTAATAAATTGCTTTGTAGTTCAAAAAGTCACATTTTCCCTCTCTAATTAACTCTCCAAATTTCATTTTCCAACTTCAAAAAACAATAAGAAAAAAGGGGGTGAGCTGGTTTTCGTTTACACTCCGCATATATTTTTTGATTTACCATGCATGGCACTTACTTAGATCAATCACTTCTTAAAGCTGTTGTTGTCAATTTCAACTTACTAGTCTCTATACAGAATGACAGCAGTGAGTGGTGGCGACCGATTTCAAAGCAGAGCACCTCTTGATCAGTGCGCGCCGTGCTGAGGCCGTCCATGGCCACCTATTTTACCTGCACCTGCCGCAGTCACGGGTTCGTAAGCGCTGTTTTATTGCCGGAGTTGTTAAGTACCGATTTATCTGTACTTCTTGCTGTTCAATTACTGTCGAATATTAAGTTATGTCCTACGTCCTTGAACTAATTAATCTGCGAAGGAGTTGACTTTTCTTCGAAAGTCGATTTAACTTTTGTTGTGTGACGCTTCCTTGTGCTCTGATGGTCAAATAGTTTTGGAAAGTACTTCCAGATTTTAGTTTGTTGTCATCTGTGTACGTTTAAAATTTCGTTATGTTTTTAAGTGCGAATGGTGCTTACGAAAACTCGACGATTTGTAAAATGTTTAAAGAGCATTCGAAGAAAAACCCAAGAACTTTGTGAAAATTCCTCGTAGAAATGCGTGGAATTATTGATATCGACGATCTTTACAACGGAAGGTGCCAAATAATTAGAGTGAATTATTAAAACTTCGATAATGGTAGATTAGTGATTTTCGATATTCACTTTAAACAACGAAACTTGGTTGATTGATTAACTAATAAGAAGGATTGTAATTTAAACATGCTAATGTTAGTAAATCATTTAGCAGTTAACAGATAGCTTAAAATAAGTGAAACCATTTCGTTGTTCTGATATTAATATTTAAATGTAAAAAAATGTGGAAATGGGAAAACGATTAACAGTTTAAAAACAAATGACATCGTTAATACTGCGCGAGATACAAAGATAATCAATTAACGAACGAAACCAATTTTAACTATTGTTTCCAAGTAACTGCAAGTGAAGTGGCATCGTTAAGGGTTAATTTAAAACTTAATATAATAGTCATGAGAGAAATGGATACTGAAAGTCCGGTGGTTTGGCCTGCTTGGTGTTATTCAGGTTAGAAATCCTACCTTTTCGTTATTTTTTCTTTAGAACTTAAATATTATTTTTTTAAGAAACTCTAGTCAACGTTGAAGTCTAAACAGGGGCTTAAGATTAGTGTCATTTTTTGTATTTAAGAAAGGCATGTTACGATGTTTCCAAAAATATTAAACAAAGACATTTCTGAGTACATAAGTCTTTAGGCATATCAGTTTAATAGTTAAATAATTAAAAGTCACTATGTATTTGTAACATTCCAAATAATTTCCAATTTGCGGAAATTAAAATTTTGGCCAATGTTCCTTAATTATCATAGGAAGACTGATTATTATAGAAGGATCTGTAACAAGTTTTAATTCGTATTAATTTTTTCTATTAATTTAATTAAGTTATTTTTAATACCGGGTTTTTGTATAAGGTAGGATATCATAAACGGATGCTTTTATATTTCTCCTGCCAATTTAATAGGCAATACAGGAAATAAGATGATAAAAAACACCTTAATAAATCTAAATTCTAGAAGTTGGTTGTAAACTAATTCCTTTAGTTTTTTTAATGCTTAATTTGCTATGAGAATCACTAAATTATAGAAAAATCAGGGTTGGTTTCAGTGGACAAATGGAAAAAACATTTATATCGGCGTGTCTTTCACTAATTTAATTTCTTAGGCAGTCAATTTTTTTAAATTCATATAAGGAGTAGCTACTCTATACTTTTTAATATTCTCCATTTTTCATGTCGATAGAAAATAATTTAGGCAAACAATCATATCTACCAATTTAATTAGTGTGTTACGAAAACTTTCTACCTGGAAATTCGAAAAATGAGGGTTATTTAAGAATCTATCGGCGAAATATCGGTTGGTGTTCTTTTAAGGGAGGTTTTGCCCGCTTAAAAGGGGCAGTTCTTCGCTTTTTTAAATCTAAAAAAACAGTAATTGTTTGTAATGTGTTAGTTGATGCTATAATTATTATTAGTATGCAGGGTGGTGAATTACTTCACGCATAATAAGAATTTCAACGATAAATTTTTAACATGTAAGTAGGCACCTGCTTCCCTAGTTAGTTTAGACCAAAAGTGTAAATAAATTTTTTATAGATAAAAAAATCTGGGCCCATTCATGCAATTTTGCATGATTTTCAATTATTGGATTTTCGATTTTTTTTTTAATAAAATTGATATTAAATTCTTGCATCCTAAAATATCTAAATTTGTAAAACTAAAAACATGTTTTCAGATTTATGAAATACATGCATGAAGCAGTATACAATTTAAATACAGGTGTTTCAATAATAACTTTGTAATAATTGTATTATTAGTATTGTTGAGTTTGATCACAGTTTTTATGCGAAGCCTGCAAAAAATATTGGTTCGAAATTTCAGTGCGCTTTCTAAAGCAATAGAATCAGTTTCAGTTATGGCGGATATTATAAAAAAACATATATAGAATATATTGCTATGCTATGTTATCACAGCAAAATTTTCTGATTAATATTTTAAATAATATAATTTGGGGTATTAATATAAATCACGGTCATCATGAAGGTTCGTTAAATTATATTTATTCTAAATTAATATAAATCCTTTATATTTTGAATTAATAAGTATTCATTAATACAATATAAATTCACATGCAGATTTATTGCAATTTTATTATCTTCTATCCTCCCTAGTTCTCTTAAATCTAGTTTTAACTCACAGTTACACCTCCCACACAATCGTCAAAACAATCAACCTCAATCCAACGAATCATCATCCAATTTCAATAGCCATATTACCTATATCAAATTTCAATATTTTATATTTTCCACCATGTAACTCATCTATCCAAAACACGTACAATAAATAGCTAGATCCTTCTTCTACAGCAACACTTGTATCAAGAATTTTTCCTTCTTATTTGAAAGAACTCTCAGAACTATTAATTATATTCGTTTTCTTCAAAGAAACGAACTTATTTAACAATTAATAATATTATTATATTAACACAGATAAATTATTGGAATTTCTATTTATTCTGTATTTTTCTTCAAATAACCCCCTTATTATTTTATTATCTTCCAACTTATTTACTTGTTATTCACATTTTCTCTTGTTTCTTGTCACCCCGGTTTTTCAATAATTCTCTTCCCATCAGAAAATTTCTTCCTGTTACCAGACAACTGCAAACACTGGATTTTTCCCAATTGCACAATCCTGCATCTAGTTACATTCATCTTCCTTAACAATAAATTATTTACATATTTTTTTAAATTATAAAGTTAAATCTGCATTAACATGTCCTACAATGAACAATTATATTTTCTAAAGATTTATATTAACAATTAAAGAAAAATGTGTTTAACTCAACATTAAAATCAACACCACCAATATCATCTCAATATATTAACAAATACATATGTGTTGTAACTCATAAAATCTTCAAAATCAATTTGGTACTTTTTGCAGACAAAGGGCGGGTTGCACAAACGTGATTTAACAGCTTGGTCAAATTAATCATTCGTCAAAGTGAACAAAATCGAATCTAAATTCGAATGCATATGACAAACAATACATTAGTAAACAAAAAATGATGCTCTTTTGTCAACTTTGATTATTCGTTAATTTAACAAAAGCTTTGTGCAACCGGCCCTAAGCTTGCAAACGTAAATAATAAGGTATAACTAAAGAACATTGTTTAAGGTTTTGACAAAAACATCGAAAAATAATGACTGAAACACTAGACTGCTTTTAAATTTTCGAGGCAAATTTGATGGTGTAAACTGAAATTTAATACCGTATTTTGTTTTCAAGCTACACGCAAAAATTGAATTTTTCAGAAATCCTTTTGGAGTTGTAACTCATTTGTTTGTAGAAATAGAACAAAAAATACAAACATCTTTAAGACACTTCACGTGGAGAATTTAATGACAAATGAAATTTTGATTTACTTACTAAATTTTGTGTTATAACATAAACTGGCAACCAATGTTGAGGCTATCTCCACTGAAACTGTAATTAACTGTTGGTTATAAAAATAGCACATTTTCCTCTAAAGAATGATTAATAAAACTGTGGCTGTGATTTTCTCGTGTGAAATAAAACAGCCAGCTCACGTGATGCGATTCCCTATTTCTAAATTGTTCTAATTGGAAATATTTAAGTTTACATTTTGCTGTTTGTATTAATTATTTAAAATTAGTTATGTATTATGCGAAGTGGGTAGTCTACATGTAAGAAATTGAGGTTCGTTTTGTGACAGCTTGGCTAATTCAACAAATAATAACAAGAAAGCCCGGCAATCCTGATTTTATTTATTATGCGTTATTCATAAAATCTTCATATATTTCCAATATTTGAAATTGCTGAAAAGATTTATCCGATAATACTAATAATACTTTCCCCGACTGCTTCAATGATTTGCAATTTTGTGGTTTTACACGACCGACGTTCTGTTTGGAATTGCGAGGCGATTACGTGTAATAATGAAGGAATTCGTTAGGCGTTTGATATTTTCAATTTTACTGTATCTGTTAATAGATTCGTTTTGATGATAACAACAAGAGATTAATTAACATTTGTATGTTAATCGCGAGTCTGATTAATAGTGAAATATTCAGTTTAGTTTATTTCTATGAAGTTGTGTAATAGTATTATTATAGCTACGAGCGTACTATGGCGAATTACGATATTCCCTTGCAAAATTCACTCTCGCTGATTTGAGTAATAGCCATTAAACACTAGTAGAATACCAGTCTGTTTATGACTGTTAATTTTTGGTGCTAGTTAAAAACGTATGACAGTTGTCGTCATTTTTGGTTAGAACATGCCCGTACATGGCTGCTAGATACTAATGCAAATGTGAAATAAAAAGAATTACAGCTTCGCGATTGGTAGAAAGCCGTGAGTAATGAATTATGTTGTTATGCAAGTTCAGCCTGTGAGTCATACATCATAATTCAATAGTTTGAATAATGTAGGCTGTTATTTAACAAGAAAACCTCCATAATTAGCAACGCTGAATTATGATATAACTACATATAACATATAGTCTGTGACCAATCATAAAACTGCAAATTATTCACCATTTTTTGTTAATCACGTTATTTCACAGTTGCAGTATTATCTACCAGCCATGCACAGCTATGCCGTGTACCGTTTTTATTTGTAAAAAGATACTAACAGCTGTTATAAACTATGTAATTCGTTATTTTATAAATTTTGACTGGCATCAAAAGGTAATGGAAAAAGTATGTTATTCAAGTCGCGTGTAATGAATATTACTCACTCGGGCGACACTCGCCTTCGTTCGTGTCGCAAACTTGGCCCTTCTTCACTTAGTATCATTATAACATCCTCGTAGAATACTATTTTTCACATTTGTAAAATATATAGCCGCAGTAAATGATGGGTTTTTTAATGTTTTTTTTTTACATATAAAGAAGGTACTTGATGTTATCGTTAGTATTACAATTGGATTTTCTAATATAAAGTTTATTAAAGATCTTTATAATGTTATATTATCAGCAAACATGTGTTGATTGTTTTGCTGAACAATAAAAGGGCACTCATAACTGCACTGTAATGCAATAAAATTAGTAGTACATGTAAATCTTACTTATATTTACTAATAGTTTTAGGATAACTATATAACATATATTAATAATTATATTAATAATTAATTATTCTATAAGCATATAGATCGACAAATTGACAGACGGAGTTACCAGCGTTACAATCGCATTCTATTCCAGACATATCGTAGTGAGTCTCAGAAACTTTCTTAATCAACCACTTCCTCCGAAGAATCCTATAAACAATTTTTCTTATACAATCAATCAACTATCTTTGTCTTTTGTAAGCTTCTTTGTAGACAGTAGGAAATACGTAAATGCGGTGCTGGTAATCGGTAGCGAACTATGCTACTAAGATATTCTTTGAGCGCAAGAAGTAGACACAGGAATTTATTTCGATGTATATAAATGCTTGCAAGCGGCGTTGAAAACCGGAGTCTAAACAACATATTCAGTACAAATTTAAAAAAAAGTTGTTAAAATGTAACCATAAAATAAATTTTCGGTTATGTTTATAAATACAAATGATATGCATTAAATGCAAGTCGATGCAAACTGCCGATATTTTATTTAATGAACTTTCAAGTGATATATTTCTGTAAATTACATATATGGCTTTTATACGAGGGCTGTTCTGTAAATTGTTAGTTAGAAGAAAACTACGGAATTTGTAAAGAAAATAATTTTATTGTTTTTCAAAGTATTCCCCCTTAGACATAATACGCTTCTTCATTCTTTGAAACCACTTCTCGAAACACGCTGAAAACTCGTTTTTTGGAAGGTCGTCAAGAATTCGCTGAAATTCAGCAACAGCCGCATTGGCGTCAGGAAATCTCTTACCACGCATGAGTTTTTTAATCAGCGGAAGCAAAAATAAATCGTTAGGGGCAAGATCTGGACTGTATGGTGGATGAGTGACCAGTTGGACTCCGGATTCGTGTAAAAAATTTAAAGTTTTTGCGGCCGTATGCGGAGTTGCGTTATCGTGGTGTAACAAAATTCCACGCAAACCAGATCTTGGGCGATCACTACACAATTTCTCGAAGACTTGAGGAAGGAAAACTTCTGTATACCAATCAGCAGTTACAGTTTTACGATCTTCAAGAGGAATTACTGCAACTGGACCACTGTATCTGAAGAAAACGGCAATCATTTTTTTGTTTGCACGTTTACCGCGAATAACTTTTGTTGGCATTTCCTCCTTTTCAAACACCCAAACAGTTGATTGTTGTTTTGTCTCGGGATCATAATTATATATCCACGATTCTTCCCCCGTAACGATACTAAATACCTGCTTTGAAGATCCTTCATCGAACTTTTCTAACATAAACCTGCAGCAGTCTACCCGTGCTTGTTTTTGTTCGTCGGTTAACAAATGTGGAATCCACCGACTTGCCAGCTTTCTTACACCCAGATGTTTATGTAAAATGATATCTACTACAGATGATCCAATGCCTAGTTCGTCTTGAATCTCTCTATGAGTGATATTCCGTTTTTCCTTAATCAGCTTTTCGGTTGCAATAATGTTTTCAGCACAAACAGCTACTGCAGGTCGTCCAGGTCTTGGTTCATCTTCTAACGTACTCCTTCCACGTTTAAATTCACGGAACCAGTAACTAATTGTAGATAATGATGGACTATTGTCGCCAAAAGCTGCCATTAAATTTTGGTGACTTTGGTCGTTTGTTAAGCCTCGTTTATAATCGTAGAAAATCATAGCCCGAAAAGCATTCCGCGGCACTTCCATAATGCTTAGTAATAATCAAACGAATTATAACAATCAAAAATTAGGATCTCTACATGCTTTAACTTCAACCTTGCAAAATTGCAACTGGAAACTGCCAAAAGAATAAGCTTTCGATTGATGCAAATGTTTTTGTTTTTCTTCGCATTCATGGCCTGCTACTAACAATATACAGAACAGCCCTCGTATTTTATGTAGGTCTGATAAAGCTACAACATGGAGGGGTCGGCCTAGGTCGTTTTTATACCGGTTATCTCGCATGATATGCGTACGGGATGATATGGTAAGCACCACGCCTTAGACAACCGCCTACCTTCTCTACTATAGTACTGTGTTTCGGTATAAGTAAATATAAACATACATGGCAAAAGAAGTTTAAAGAGCTGTCGTAGTAAAACGGTTAGAATATAGATTTGGACTTTTACTTCGTGTAAAATGTTATTCGCATCGCCGCCATTTTGAATTTTCTTAAATGGAAATTAGGGGTGTATTATGTATCATCAGAGAGCTCATTTTTGTTTCTAAAACTTGTTTAAAAACAATAGGAAGGATCCTCTCTGCGTTAAGTATGCCACGATATAATTTTTGTAGTTTTGTATAAGTTTGCTTGTTCTTGACGAGCTCTGAACATTTTTGAAATTCTTGAAATTTTTTATTAGATTTTAAAATTCTTAAAACTTTTTGTGCTCTAAAATATCTACAAACTTTTTAAGCTCTGAATCTTCGTTAAACTTCTTCGCTCTGAATATTTTCTAAACTTTCTCTGTTCTTCAAATTCTTGCAACTTCTTGGGCTTTGAAAATTCTACAAAACTTTCTGAAGTTTGAGAATTATTAGAACTTCCTGAGCCTTGAATGGTCTTCAAACTTTTTAATCTCTGAAAATTCTATAAATCTTTTCGTCTCTGAAGATCCGCAAACTTTTTCTGCTCTGCAAATTGGTGCATCCTTTTGGGCTCTAAAAAACCTTCAAAACTTTCTGCAGACAATTTGTGAAACTTTTTAAACTCTAAGAATTCCTGGTACTTCTTGAGCTCTAGCATTGTTATCATTTTCTGATATTTAGAATTTGTTGCAACTGTTTGGCAGCTGAAAATTATTTAACCTTTTTAGCCTATCAAAATTCTTTAAACTTTTTGAGTTCTCAAACCTTTTCTGCTCTGGAAATTCTTGGAACCTTTTTAACTCTGAAAATTCTTCAAAATATTTTGAAATTTCACAATTCGTGAATGTTTTTAGCACTGGGAATTCTTGGAACTTTCTGAACTTTGGAAATTCCTGTTGTTTTCGGAGTTTTACCAATTCTTCCAACTGTTTCAGTTCTGGAAATTCTTTAAACTTTCTTAAGTTTGAGAATGCTTCTAATTTTTTGAGCTCCAAACGAATTCTTGAACATTTTTGAGCTCTGAAAATTCTGTAAACCTTCAAATTTGAAAATTCTTGGCACTTTCTGAGCTTAAAAAATTATTCCTAATTACTGACAAATTTTTAATGGCTGAAATTGAAAAATTAGACTTGTTAAGTTTAATACACTTCATAAAACAGCCTTTGCATTTAGATTTTTATTGCTTTTCAGAACCGACTTTGTCAGTTTATTATATTTTTGATATAATAGCAGAGTTTGCTTAAACATTATACAGTTGGTAGATGAATTTTAATGTATAAAGATAATAATACCGATAGTATTTCAGTCCTGCTTTGCAAATTCTTCTAAACGTTCTGATGTTTGAGAAGTTGTGAAATTTGTTGAGCTCTTCTTCTTTTTCTTCGAACCTTTTAAGCTCCGAAAGTTCTTGAAACTTTCTGAGCTCTGAAAATAACTTAAACTTTCTGAGTCTTGAAAATTGTTCAAAACTTTCTGAAGTTTTCGACAATTCGTGAAACTTTTTGAGCTCGAAAATTTTTGGAACTTTCTGAGCTCTTCAAATTTTTGATGTTTTCTGAGCTTCCCAAATTGTTACAACTTTTTAAGCTCTAGAAATTCTTGAAACTTTCTGAGCTTTGAAAATTCTTGAAACTCTTCAAGCACTGACAAATTGGAAAATTAGTATTGTTAAGTTTTCTACATTTCATAAAACTGTTCCTACTTTGGTGTTCGATTTTTGTGACTTTTCAGAATCTTCTGCATGTGTGACATAGCAACTTTATGAGTTTGTTATATTTTTAATATAACAGCAGAGTTATTTAGAATTTAGAATTATTTATTTGAAATTAATGTGGAACAATATGCAGGGTGGTGACTTGCTTCACGCACCATAGGAATTTCAATTCTAAATTTTCAACATGTTGCTTCTTTAGTTATTTTATATAAAAAGTGCAACAAAATATTCGTACCATTCAAGTAAGTTTGCATAACTTTTTATTTTGGTATAACCGAAAAACCATGAAAATTAAACCAAACACTTTAATAAACAGCACTGATGCCATGGAATTGATAATAAAAGATGGTAGCTATAACAGATTGAAATTATTTTTTATTAAATATTAGAGATTATTTGTTTTACAGACAAACTAGGCAGTAAAACGGTGTAATGTATTTTTTTCGCTGAGCTTTGCAGTAAATTAAATTTGTCGTAAGTAAATATTTCTATACAAAAGATGTCAGTTTTTGGTTTGGTACTTTTTATTTATTATTTAACAACTTCAACTGGAAAGACAATCATTTTATTCAACAAGAAGGAAACTGTTGTATGAAGCAAACTCCACATAAAATAAATAGCTATTTATGCAACGAGTTGCAAAATGATGGACTTTTTATCACCAGGCGTGAAATTGTTCGTCGAGGCGAAGCCGAGATGAACAACACGCCATGTGATAAAAAGACATGTTTTGCAACGTGTTTCATACAAGATTTTATCCAATTCAGATAACAAAATGTAAATGCCACATCTTCTTAAAAAAGGAGTTGGGTCATCGTGATAAAATGGGAGTGATAAAATGGGAGCATATTTTGTAACTAGTTACAAAATGAAACACTTTTCGCAACTCAAATCATCTTTTTGTAACTAGTTACAAAATGGGAGCATATTTTGTAACTAGTTACAAAATGAACCACTTTTCACAACTAAAATCAATGTCGAAATGTTGACATTTCGTAACTGAATTGGATAAAAGAATAAAACACCCTCTAAATGATCTAATATTTTAATATATGGTAATAACGTAGTAGAGAATTTTGCTCTGTCATAAGTCATAAGAAAACGAAAAAGTATTACGTAATACTTATTTTGACCGTTCGTCCTCGTAAGTTTTATTTGAGATAATGTCATAGTAAACAAACCTCGAACTATTTTGTTTAACTTATTCATTCGTCAGTAATTATTACCAAAAAATATTTCATTTAACATACTTTTATTGAAAGTAATTTACAAAAAATCTTTTTAATAGATTTTGTTAAGTTTTGGCTCGTTATTAATTATAGCTACCTTTGATTCAATTATTGCCCTTTTTTTGAAAACAAATAGGTAAAATAAACGTTACAATATAATAATTGCAGTGCAACTCCGTTAGTTCATTACGTTAAGGTTCTTTAGGATTCGAATATATTTCTAACCCTAACTTTGATCTCTAAAGAATTTAATTTTTATGTACGCTTTCTAGATATTTTCTGTAGCAGATATAGAACTTTCTACAAAAGTTTGTTGAATTAGGTGTAATTATTGTTGTAAAATAACAATTATAAATTATAAGTAGGTTTAGGATAATTATGGACTAGGTAAAACAAATCAACATACGCATACGAATATGCACTAACAATTGCAACAATATACCCTTATCTTTTATTATAAGAATTATTATATTGGCATTTTTCGTAATTGATTATTAATTTTATATTGTTTAGCAACAAAATTACAAGTAAGTATTATTATTATTTATTGCATTTTATAACTATAGCCTGTGTTAAATTGTCAAAGGTAATTTTTCGACACAATTGGTGCAAATTCTTGTGCTATATTTTGTAAAACGTCACATTTGTTCTTACACTGTTCACAGCCAACATTGTTTTTACAACAGTTTTTAAAGAATTCTTTAATTTCCCACTATTTTGCAGCGCTAGTCATTTTTCTTTTGTAGCGGTAATCAATGAAAATTGAGCCCTCCGAATATCTTCTTTTCTGAAAACTCTCTGCGCTTCTTTGATGGTCAGAACTACTTTAAGATAAAATTCATAGACAAGAATTTTAATAGTTTAGCATAACATTTAGCAACATCAATCTAAGCTCCCCATCTTGTAATAAACAATCTAAGCTGCATATTTTCTGCAAGTTTTCTAGACTTGTCTAAACGACTTGGTGCTTAATGTTTTTTAATAACTGATATCAATTGATTGACATTTGAATATTGGGTACGAACTAATTTTGCAACTCTGTTACACACAAGTTACATGAATTATAATCTTTAGGTGGCTTTGCACATGTGGACTGCAGTAGAAATTATCAAGAGTTTTTTTTAAATTCTTGCAGGCCAGATGAGATTTTCACAATCATTTAAAAAAGCAGTAACTTTTAAATCGTTAACTGGTACTTTTAAGGAAAGCAGATATTATTTACCGTTTTCTACTAGGATTCCTAATATCCCAAATACAAACTGTGCTGTATATCTTTCAGTTACGTCTAAAGACAAAAGACACCTAAATATTCATCTATTATTTGCCTTTTCTCTCAACGTTATCAAAGTTCAGGAACATAATTTTTTCTTCAAGCGTTTTTTTCAGGTATTTTTTGTGTATTTGTCTAAAAAAATCTTAGCATCACATCTTTTAATTTCGCTAGAATGCCAGAAATATGACCAACGAGATTACTAAATTTTGTACGTTTTCGTCCAGGCATACCACTTAGTTACTTGTTTATTACTGTTTTTCTTCCGTTTGTTCCTAACATGTTTCCCGTGGGTAAATATTGAGATATTTGAAATCTTTTTGTTGCTGCTACAAAAACTAGCAATATTTACAATTTCTTGTAAAGTATCAGCACGAGAGGCCATATTTTTACAATCTTTCAATTTTAAAGTTTGTAAGTCCTTTTCCACAGAGCGCAGCCATTCTCTTCTGGGCCTACATTTTCGGTTTGCTGTAATTCTACCAGTTCTGTGTTAGTTCTTCTTCTCCACACATCTTCATCCTGCAATTTTGCTCCTCCATATATCCTTCTTAGGACCTTCCGTTTCCAGATCTCCAGCTTTCGAATATCTTGGTTTTATAGCACTCACAACACTTTCGTAAATCACAAGCGCCCTCATTGTCTTACATAGTCTGATTCTGACTCTGTTTTATTTGAGTTCTTCTTTTTTGCGATATATTATTGGGAGGTCGTCTGCACATGGTAGACGTTGAAATGAGTCTTATAAAATGTTGACTGATTTTCTTAGGCCGCTGTTTTTCATTATTAGTTCTAAGACGGTATTAAATAGGGTGGTAGACATAGAGTATCTTTGCTTTAAACCGATACTGATTTTTGAAAGTTTCTGTCAGTTTTCTATATATCCTCACTTGCGCAAATGTATTGTGAAATATCACTTGCACTAGTTACCTAAGTTTAAAGGGCATTTCAGGATTTTTTAAATTTTAATTATTTCTTTTAATACTATCTCACGCTTCTTTAAAGTGTGATAGACATACGATTGAAATAGTTCGTTGAGAAGAAATTAGGAGAATATCAATGTGGATTCAGGACTAATCGTTCAACAACGAACCAAATTTTTAGTATAAGAAATATAAATAATATTTAATAATATAGAAAAATGTAAAAACGTACACGTACTATTGATACTTTTGCAAGTATTTTCCAGGTTACATTTAATATATAATAATAGGCACTGTAATGCGATTATACCATCCTTTTGGCAGTTCAGACCTTTCCCACTAACTTGAAGATTTCTCCTAGTAGTCTTTCTCCTCCATATTTAATTAGTTTTAGAGGTACTTTTCATATTCTTAATAATCTCGTTGATCTGTGATTCTGTGTTGGTGGGTCTACTTCATGTATTTCTGCTAGTGTTTCTTGTTCTTCATTTAATTATATATGTTGTTCCTTAAGTTCATTTCTGTAATATTCTGCCCATATCCTCCTACTTTCTTCTTCATCTCCAATAATCTGACCATTTTTATTTTGGTACATCAGTGTACTTCTTCTGTATCCTTTTTGTATCTCCTCTGTTTTTTTTTATATAAAATTGTTTTATATCCTGCTTGTTGTAAGTTTCTTCTACTTCTTGGACTACCTTTTCTAGTGGCATACTTTTCTTCCTTATACAGATGTAATTGGCCCTTTATCTTTTATCTTTGTATTTCTGTTCCTTTTCTTCCATATTTCTTGCTAGTAAATCCAACCCGGCTTTCCTTCTGTTTCCAAGTCACTACAGCCATTGATTTAAAACAACAATCAAGCTTTTTCTCTTTTCGCACATCTTGAAATTGTTAACGCAAAAAACAGCGTACATTACCTAAATAGTTTTAAGTAAGCAGAAGAAATTGGTGGATATTTATATGATATAACTCATATGGTCATTGACAATGATAGGGGAAGGATTAAAATAAGAACTATTGCTGTCACTATAATAATGACCTAGTTAATGAATAAAAATACGACAAATCCTTCAAAAATTAAAACTTAAAGGGGATGAAATAGTTTAGATTACTCATGCGTTGATGCTCAAAATATTGAAATATTTATTATGCATTTATTGTAAAAAATATCCAACATTTACATGCCCTTACATGTAAATCCATATTATCCTAAGCCTAATCTAATGGTAATTTATCATTCTTAAATGTAGTTGTATTTGAAGGTGGTGTTTTTGGTTTAAAATAAATTTATCGAAAGTTATGATAGTGTACTTATATAAACAAATAAAATCTGCGTAGTTCTGATAGGTCGGCGGTAACCAAATTAAATAACGAAATTGAAAATCAGATTATGGCTTGGGAGGGTGTACTGTGGTTTCATTATTAACTCTACCAATAACTGCTAAGTAAGTTAAGCTGTTATTAAGTAGGCAACTTCTGCAAGTTTCACGACTCTTCTGCTTTTTTTTAAATTTTACCAGCTGAAATGAAAGGACAGAAAACCTTATTAATAAATCCATATGTTTGAACTTAAGTTGTGCCATCCTGCGTTTCATCAGCAGAGATACAGTAATATCCTCAGCTGTAGATGTACTACTTGTTGGTTAAATGAGACTTCGTGGTTTGCTAATATCACGTTACTTAGCATTTAAGCTACTGTTTACTACCAGGAGCAGGTTATACATATGCAGTCATTTTGAATATGATTTGACTTTGACGTAACATTGACTGATGTTGATTAATTCAAACCATAATTGACTTAATAGGGCGTTGGTGAGGGGTAAATCGCAGTGGAATTATACGACTGATCTGAATTCCCGTAGGATATTGTTAAGTTCCATTGGAATTCTTTGGAAGTCGGTGTCTACTAAAAGGATAGTCAAATGGAATTCTTCGTCGTATTTTCATTCCTGTGTACAAAATTTTGCAAGTGGCTTTTGTGTTCAACCAATTTTGTCACATATTAATATCATTTTGATAATTTATGGTTGTTTTTTGCGTTTGTTTTTGAATACATAACTGTTTTAGCTGTACGTATCCCTATTACCTATTGTATTGTCACTAAAAGAAAAATTCATTGTTCGACAAACAAATGCTTCTAAGAAGCAGTATCGGTTTTCTAAATGGCGCTTAACTCATGCTCGTAGTGTATAAACCGTTGTAATGTATCGATAACTACCCATTGTACTTACAAAGTGCCAACTACCCGTTGCTTGTTTTTGCATCGTTGCAGTTCTTTTTTGTACATATTATTATAAATATGACTTTAACAGATCTACGATATATATTACTGGTTTTAAGGTTTCTTGATTTTAAACGCAATAATTATATTATATGGCATTATATCGAAAAGGTACAGTTTATCTTATAAGGTGATACTCAATTATATTTGTTGTAGATTGTAGATACAATTTTTGGAGACAAACGTCCTTTTAAAGACTAACAAATAATGTGTATGGAATTGCTTACCTAATAATTTTTATATACTTATGTTTATACATATAGGGTGTACACGAAAACAGGTTGACCCCCTTTTTTCCTTTTACAATTGTTTGAAGCTAAAGGCGAAATTTGTAGGGCTGTGGTTTCTTGAACCGCAAACGTATTTAGCAACAATTCTTTCGGCTTCGCCGGAAATGACGTTGGATTTTTAAATCGAACACCGTGTATATTTTCACATTTTTAGAATCCGAAAGAAATTTTGAAAGTAATTTTTTGACAAACGAAAATGTCCAAATCAGTTCAAAAATTTACTTTCTAATGTTATGGTTTATGACCCATAAAAATATTTCTTGTTGGTAGAGTGGACCACTCGATCATTTCAATTGATTATGCTTTCACAAATTGAACAGTGCCTTGGAAATCTGATTAGTACTGTTTGTACATTGACCATCTATCTATAAGGTAAAACTGAAGACAATATTTTTAACTTTGAGAGAAACAAACTGTTTTTGGCAAATATGTCATTTTCCGTTGTTTTGTTCAAAGCCTTATAAGTTAAACAAAATTTCCTTCCGTTGTTTGATAAAGTGCATTTTCGTTTCGTTCTCAGGTTTAATTCGGAAAATGTACTGAACAGATTTTCAAGATTTTAGTATCGTTTGATTGATTGGTTAAAACATTGTTTATTAAAATAACTCAGTGCAGTTCGAATTATGACAATATTTGGTTTCAATTGCAAAAATTCAGTTATTGCTAACACGCTGATTTCAAAAACTTCAAATGCCGGTAGTTCATATTGTAGATAAGCCACAACTACTTAATTACATGGATGGGCAAGAAACACTTTTTGTTGAACTCTTGATTGAAAAATAAAATTTAGAAAATATTTTCAAGTCTTTTAAAAAATCAGGAAGGCAAGCGGTTGAGATTCACATTTTCCTCCAAATTTCAGAAGTGAAAAAATTACTGAACATTCTGCTTTAAAATCGAAAAAATAATCTCTGGCGAACAGTGGCGTAGCTACCATATAGCAAGAATAAGCAAAGCTTACGGGCCGGCAAGGCTTAGGGGCCCCGTGGTTCTTAAGGGACGGTTTACATATATTACGTTGGATTCTTATTAAACTTATTAAAATGTCAGATGTAGATATTTTAATTAATTGTGAACATCTCGTAAGCAAATATTCAGAAGTACTGTCTTCCCAGTTTTCTCTTCAGTTTATTAATTTCATCTCCTTAATTAAAAAAGACTTAAAGGAAAAAATGTCTATAATACAATTGTTTTCGTTACTAATAACAAAGTACAGCGTGTTAGAGGGCGAACTTTCTAAAATTTTGACTAAATTTCTTTTATTCCTAACGCTTCCTGGGAGTTAGTGTGAAGAGGACCTTTAATAAGCTCAAAGATTACAATAGTTATTTATGTTACAAGTACAAAATGTAGGACTTTTTTGGGCGAGCCGCGTTTTATGGCCGAGCGACCGAGGCAAATAAATAAGGCGGGTCTAAAAGTCTATTTTTGTACGAGTTACATACATAATTTTATGTTCGACTGCCCTGAAATGACCGGGACCGCCGGCTTAAGGTGTCCTCCGAAGCACGGAGAAGCGTATGACCTTATAAATTCCAGCGAAGATAGCACCGGTCTCAGGAATCGAACCCAAAAAGCCTACGTGATAGACCGAGGCCTTTTACACGCGGCTATCTAAAATGCTTATTATTCTGTTTCACTTTATTAAGTGCAGTGCAGTACCAACAATATTTTACGGAAACAGTAACTTACGTTTACGTCGCTAATGAGCTTATTTTCGTATACAATATAATGTATTATTTTTAAATCCATACCATACCTTTAGAGTTTTCAATTGATTCAATTATTATTCAGCTGTTTATAAATATAAAAGATGCGTGCCGAGTAATGCGATATATCACTGAAAATGGCGGAGCTGTTTAGGTTTTGTAAAGGGCGGTTTATCTAAGTGTTGCTGTTTTTATTTTTATCAATCTAACATAAAATGCTCATCTTATACGGGTCTATAAAACGAATTGATTTCTTTTTGTATAGGGTTGTAGTAATTTCCTCAGTCTGAGGGTTAATTTTAGCTTTGAAAATATAATAACCTGTATAGGGCATACATTTATGCACACACTTCAAATAATAAATAAAATCAATATATTTAAATACTTCGACAAAGCTACGTACAATTGTTCCTTCGTCATTTTTTAATTTCCGCTCTTCGTAAGACCTGCAGTAAGTTTACATCCTGTATGTTTTTTATAAATTAAATTTTTGTAGGATTTACACCTTAGGGGATATACTTTAATTTATTTTGAACGAATTATGAAAATACTATATAGGTAGGTACATATAGAAAAATATCATTGGCGCGTAAAGCCGAAGGTCAGTGGTTCAAATTTATTTTGATATTGCAGTAGAAAAACCATTAACATGAGGTAAAGTTTACACCATGTAAATCTCCTTTTAGGATAGCGTTAAGTAAGAAAAAATAAGCACCCTGTTTTACGTATGTACCTACTTTGGTTTCCTACAAAAGTGTAGGTATTGCCTGTAGCTAACAATTTTTTTTTATTGAGAGGAGTTTGCCCGGTATTTTAATTCTTTTCTGTATTAAAATAAAGTTCTGCCGCGAGACCTTTAGCCCGTTATAAATTTTACTTAGACGGAATTAAAAGAAGACTTAAGTGCTTCTAAAGTAGAATTCGAAGACTTGAAATAAATATTGAATAATAGCTAACACAGTTAAACAAACACAAACAATTAGCTCGGATGACAGATGGATAGCGTGCTGTAAAAGATGACTTAGTGAGTGGCATTGAGTTAGTCGAATTCGTAGAAGACGGTAACAGGTAACAGCTCTTCAATAATTTGTACCAGAAAATATTTGTTTGTCTGCAGTAAGTAAAGTTAATTTTTGAGATTTAATTTTAATGTAATTTAGTTTTTTCCCCAAATTTACTAAAATAATTGCTTAAACCGCATGCAAATAATTCGATGGCTTCGAAATATGAAAGTGTTCAATAGTGTTTCTAAGGAGTATGTCCAGAAGTACGATTTTACTTTTCTAGGAATTTTGACCTAAGGTGGATGGTTAGGTAGTATCATAAAGCCTCTAACAAAACGAAGGCCAAAAGTTCGTATTTGTATGGCACTTAGTTTAGCATAATTTATATTGAGGCATGCAACAAGTTGGTGAAGTTGACTAGCAGGTAAACGAAATGATGGTCGCCTTTAAGAGAACAGTTTTCTTTGCCCTTCTAGGATTTACGATCCTCCAAAAAGTCGAAATATTTTAAGAAAGTGAATTACTTTATTGCTTTATTGTATTGTGCATTGCATCTCAAATAAAATTTTGAAAATACAAACGTTTTCTGTCCAATAAAAGATATTTTATTGGTTCACTCGTTTATTCTACGGGGGTGGTCTTCAAGTAATGAGAAACAGAGCAATAGTATGATTTTAATTTAGCTTCTAAAAGAGCATTAATTGCTCTACATTTGATATTTTAAAAAAGCTTCCACTTTTTTATATTTAAAGTTACGGTAGATAATTTGCAACATTTTTAATAATAAGCATAAGTATCAATATAAATTCAATTTTGATCCATTGACTTTATATTGTTACAATACCCCTTACATTTTATAAACTGATAAAAACATAGAAGTAGATACATAGGTTTAGCACCACTCGTCACAAATAGTTCTCTCTTACCGTCTCATAAAATTACGGTGAAATATTAAACGAAAAACGTTGGGACGTGTACTGTTAATATTTATTACTGAGGAATTCGTAGTCTTAAGATAAACCTGCTGCTAATAACATCAAACGTTTGCTTTAGCGGTTTTGGGAATAAAAAAGTTGACATCGATAAACTCTGGTCTTTCTTGTATTGCGTTCGTTGAAGAAGACTACATTTTTGCTAGATTTACACAAAATTATACTACCAGTTTTACGGTTATATTTAATGAAACTAATTTTTCTAATTTTAATGCATATTTTTGTTGGTAACATTTGATGTGTTCTGTTGCAGTTGTTTTATTTAATAAAGTTAAATTGTGAACATAATTTTGAGTTGAATTGTTTAGTTATATTTACCCATCGAAAATATTAAGATATTTAAACGGTAATAATAGCCTAAGAATGTTACAAACTGAAAATGTATACATAGTGTCGAAGTGATCTGCAATTTTTCGACGGTGATCTTATAATCGGAATTATCTCAAAATGTTACTTAAATGTTATTACAAGTGGTTATCCATGGAGTGCATCAACTGCAGCAAATCAAAATTATTTATTTCTGATTAAACTATCAGCGATAACAAAGTCGAACAACAGAAAAAATGTTTGTAATGAGAATGTCTGTTTACCTATAAACAACTTATTAATGGTATTGGTCAAACCGTTAAAACAATATAAGCCTATGTGCATGCTCACATTGCTCACGTACGTAATATCCACGAGCAAAATATGTCAAAAACACCTTTTTCCAGTACAGCTTCGGATCCCAAATTCTTTTTCCAACTCTAAAAGCAATTTTTGTAATAAAAACATTTAAATTTTTGAAAATCTTTGACGTTCGATAATGACTTAACTAAACATACTGGATAGAGCTAAGTTCGTTCCATTTTGGTTTCAGAACCTTTTACCAACACTCTGTATATAAAGGGCGTTCTATTTTTTAGGCGTTAGGTGGATAACTTTCTTGTTTATAAAGTAATCTTCTTCTTGGAGTGGCATGCCCTTTACAGAGCGTTGCCGATCCTCTCTCCATATGCCTGTGGTGTGCGTGTCAAGTAGCCTACAGACATAGGGGACCTACAGCTTTACGTGGGCTCCGAACCACTGAAGTGCTTACACTTCTACTCTAGAGAGGACTTACTAGGCAGAATACACCTCGGTGTTTTGCCATTGCCTTCCGAGGAAAGTATAAAGTATAATGTAATAGAAACGGCTAAATAGGCAAAGTAGGGCAGTTTCTTTTATGAGAAATTCAATAGTTTGAACAAATTTGATATACGAGATGCGATTAAAAAAGTTTTGGTAAAAACCAAAACTCGTTTTTTGTTTTCTCGCGTAGTTCGTTTATTTTTATAATCAGAAAAACTAACTAACATTTTTGTAACGGAAACGTCATCCGTCAGAATTATGACACCCAACTTCACTCGTGTCGTTATCTTTGTCCTCGTTGAGGAATACCTATCATAATACGCTCATTCAGTAATATACCAGTAGTAATTACAACTAAACCTAAAATTTTCTAAATAAACTTCAGAATTATAATAATTTCTATTTATTTATCTGTCATAGTAGGTTGTGTAAGATAGGAAGGAATGATGATAAACGTGTCGAGTAATCGTGTTTATCTCTGCACTAGAATAAATCGTTTAGAAAATATGTAAAATTACAATTTTTCTAGAAAAGTAGTTCAAATAAAACCCAATGGTAAATTTTTAATATAATTATTTTACATCAAAAGTGCAATTAAGTTTTTGTAGAGAAAAAAATAGCGCACCCATAACGGAGAAACCGTAGAAATTGATTCTAGCACTTTAACAAAAATTAGTGATGCCTTGGAATTTCTAAAACAGTCTGGTTTGCCAATTAATTACAGTTTTAAAATTATTACATAAAATAGCTACAATCTTCTTGTTTCAAAAATTTTAGGCAGTACTGACTTTTGTTAAAGTGTAGAAATTAATTTCCATAGTTTTTGGTTACAGGAAAATCTAAAAATAGCACCAATGGATGCGGTATTTTTTTCCCTACAAAAAATTTCTTTGCACTTTTGATCTGATGTAATTAGAAAAGCAAATATTTAGATATTAAAAATTTACCGTTGGAATCCATATGGTGCGTGAAGCTATCCATCGCCCTGTGTAATAAGACATTCCAAATTTGATTCCATTAACAGATTTTTCTTTTAATGAATAACGTTGCTAATTTAATCTTTAAGGGGACTGTTTAAATGAAAAAGTCATTTATAAAGCATAGAGAGACAAAATGAACTTAAACTATATTTTATTGTGTTACAACATAAAACTCTTAAACTAATATTTTAAGTAGTTAGGCTAACATTCCCTCTTATTAGTTATGACACACATGGCCCCCTGAACTCATTTGTATCCGATTTCCTCAGCAATGTCTTGGGCTATTTTCTTCCAAACAATTTTAAAAGATCTAAGATTTTTGGGTGTCCTGGATCGCTTTGAATACCTTTGTTTACACAATGCCCAAAATATTTCAATCCCTGTTGCCTGAGGAACATTGGGTGGGTTTCCTGTTTTAGGAAAAATTTAATGTCTTCACTGGTTAAGTAGTCTGTAGCAATTTTTGAGTAATGGCATGTTGCCAAATCCGGCCAGAATAAAATTTCACCGTAATTGTGATGTTTAAGGATAAAATGGACCAACCCCTTCTTTATACATTCTTCAATATAAATTTTTCCTGTGAGAGTTCCAGTAGAAATGTACGGTTCGGAAATGTGGCCATTTTCATCAATAGCCTGCCAAGTCAAGTATTTTTTCGGAAATGTGGGTACTTTTTTAAATTTATGTTCGTTTGTGGTTTGCTGCATGTGCATATGTACAAACGTACGTCCACGTTGTTCAGAAGGGTTTACGGCTACATAGGTTTCGTTGTCGATGATTAAAATTTTCTGACGCGTTTTTTTTATAAAATATCATTAAACCGGACTCTGCACAAATTTCCTGATCCTTCAGATATTTAGGAGTATTTTTTTTGAGTACGTACCGTTATACCCAGCATCTTAACTTTAATATCTGACACGGTGCTTTTCGGTATATTTGTTTTTTTGCTGCAGTACGGATTGAAAGTGTTTAATCCCTTAAAAATATGCATACAATTTTTTTGCCCAGTTTTTAACGCAGAATCGCGTGGTATGAATATTCTGCACCATTTTTAATACACCCTGTATATGTGTATATGTATACCGCACGCTTATGGGAGGTTTTATTACGAATACTTTTCATTCTACGGACGTAGAAGCAAGTACTATGTATTAAAAAGAATTGCAGAATTAGTTGCGGGTAAACAAACAAATTATTTTAAACTCAAAGACGCTCGATGGTTATGGGAAATCTCTCAGCAGCAAAAAATAATTTATTAGGCAATTAAAATATTAAATACAATTTATTAAAGCAATATCAAAAACAAGTATGTCATTTTTCTACGCAGTCCCCATCGCGTTCTATACACGTTATCCGTATGTGGCCGTGCGTTCGCCTGCTGTAGAAGAATACCAGTAATCAGAAATCCACGCCTTTTGGTTCTAATAGCAGACTTAAGACGGTTTTTTAAAGTTTTGAGTATGTGACACTAGTAGCAGTAGCCACACGGTTTACTTGATCAGGCCGGGGAGCATCAGCAACGGAAATCACCCCGTTTTTGAACTTAGTGTTCCATTCATACACTTGCTGGAGTGACAAAAACACGAATTCCCATATTGCAGTTTCATTCTACGATAGATTTATATGGGTTTCGCCCGTTTACTGGGCAAGAAACGAATAACAGAACGATGTTCTTCTCTGGTGCACTGCTCTAGTGGTGCTGTCATTTTTAAACTGTCGCTGTAAGATCATTTTCAATCATTACTAGAATACGTTCATTAAGAAGGCTTTCTACTTGTCAAAAATAATATATCTGCCAACTTATGAGACAGGTTCATTTTTTAAGGCACTTTAAGGTTTTCATTTGACTCTGCCTCCTATAAGCCGATATCCAAATTAAAGAAATGATCACATGAATATTTCTGGATTTACGCCTTCCCAATCTTTCTCCGCTCTTTGTGGTCATTTCTTACTCCCATCCACTCTGTTTCGGCTGTCGTCGCAATATCATCTCTCCATCTGGTCCCAGGGCGACCGCGATCTCTTCCCATTCTTGGTCTCCACTGTGTTACCAGTTTAGATGTCTTGCCTATTTCCACTTTAAAGTTACGATGAAGGTGCCTACATCTTCTACTGTGGTTTTAGTTCTAATTCAATCGATAAACTTTCTGTCCTGTAACAATCTCCATTGCCCTTTGCGTTACCTCACCTTCTTTATAATAGTCTCCGTAAGAGACCAATCTCCGAAGCGTATGTAAGCACGGTGAGGACCCATTGGTTGAACATTTTAGTTTTGAAGCGTGAGTGGACGTTTTTGATTTAAACATATTTCTCAATTTTTCGTAAGCAGCCTATCCAAGTCTAATTCTTCTCCTCATTTCCGCCTTTTGGGTGCCTGTTCGAAAGGTTAATTTTTGCCGTAAGTATAGATATTTCTTTACTACTTCTATTATTAAAAATAAGGTGTTGCCTTGTCTGTGTTGGTCATTATTTGTGCATTTGGAGACCCACCGTTTGTGGATACCCTTTCAACGTGTTTTATCATCATTTCTAAATCTTCTTTATTGACCGATGTCATCGATATAGTGGCGGTTGTTGAGATATTCTCCACTGATATTAATGCCCTTTTCGGTCTATTCTAAAGCTTTAAACGTCTTTTCCAGCAGGTTTGTGAACAATTTCGGCAAAATCGGATCGCCTTGTCTTATGCCTCGTCTTAGATTCACCGTCTTCGTCTTGTCAAAAGTTTATATGGTTATAGTCGCATTTTCATATAATTTATGTTTTGCATTAATTGTATGTACCTATAATCTATTTTGCACCTCTTTATTGCGTTAATGAGGGCCCATTTCTCTACGGTATTAAACGCCTTTTCGAAGTCAATAAAGGCTAGGTGTAGGGGCTGATTCTATTTGTGTGACTTTTCTATCACTTTTGGCATGGTGTGTACATATACCTATGGTCTATTGTGATACCCTTGTCGAAATTGTGACTGCTCAGGCGTTTGAAATTTCGAAGCGGTTTGTGATTCGGTTTGTTATTATTTTTGTCAATAATTTGTATACATTTTGTATATACGATACTAGCGAAATTGGACGGTAATTTTTAATTTGTACCGCATTGTATTTTTCAGGATTCAGGTGTTGTTTCTCGATTTAGGCATTTATTGAATATTTTTAAGTGGTAATAACGTTTTCCCTCTCTACCACTACTCCATCTAAAGCTGCTCTCTTCTTGTTCTTCATTTGTTTTAGGACTATTTTTATTTCATACTTGCTTACAGCGGGTATATCCCCGGTATAATGTTTGGTTAATTTTGCTCTTTATCATTAGGGCTGCGAGGTGGTTCTTTCGCCTTTGCAGAATATAAGTCTTCATTTAACTTTTAAATATATTTAAGGATATTTTCGTGATTATGTATTTTTATTCCTTGTTCATTAGTAACCCTGGCGATTCTCTTTTTCCTTCTGCAATCTTTTTCCTGACTACTTTAGGTCCTGTGTTTTGTCCAATAACTTCTTCTAGACTATTTTCGTTATATTCTGCTATTTTTATACAATTGTTTAAATAGAAATTACTATTCATGGTGCCTTCACTTATATACGACTCATTGTTTTCATCAAGTCCTTGTGAGATTAAACATTTTTTAAACAGTTTCGCTTTAGGTTTGACTTTATCCTCGAATTTAACTTCTTTAGGGTCAGAACTATGATAAAATTTACGCCCTGGAACTTCTGCAAGGTTCCCAGGTTCATATCTTTGGTCATCAATAATTGAAATTTTTCGTCTCGCCTTATCACACACGATTCCGTGTACCAGATTTTAATCTGGTCTTTTGTTTTTTAATATATCGTAGAATATTTTGTTTTATTTTTGTTCTAAGGTGTAATTGCTTAATTTTTATATGCGATAAAGTATAGGACGTTATTTTACATTTACTAGCCTATTCCTAGATATTCCTGGCTGATTATATGCAGTTTTGATTATTTGAACCATTTGGGGCATTGCTACAAACTTTGGACGACAAGAAAGGCGTTTATAGCCGATCATGGAATTATTTTCAAAACATTTGATAACGGTATACAAAATGCTTTTAAGGACTACTTCAATTGAAAATAAAAAATGTTTACGTATTATTTTCTTACTTGATGAATATAAAAGTGGACAATTATTTTAGAATTTTAGCACATACTTCTTTTCACTACGTTTTATTTTAATCAGTAACTTTCAAAGCGTTATTAGAAGCGATAATAATTTGAAAGCTAACAAGCCGCTGTAGCAAATGACGTATACTTTCTTTGCTTTAAATTACTGATGGTTTTGACAAATGTCTACCAAACTTAGCCCGGTTACATATTGTACATCATTTATTTAAAAATCCATATTGACGTGCTTCAACTGTCACAAAGTTTCAAATTTTCACATACAAAAAATCTGACTGAAACCGATTGAAATCAAGCTCGCGCGTTTTAGCTTACAAGCCAACTTCTACACACCGAAGCCGGAAAATAACTTTAGTATTGATAGTTTGCATTCTTGTAAATTTGGGAATGATAATTTAATATTTTGAGTTCCTTCTAAGTGTGGCATCTTCAATTTAGGGGTCATTTCTAAATATAAAAGTGTTAAACTATTTTGCTTAGTAACAATATTGTAACAAACAATATAAAAGCTGGCAGTTGTTAAAATTTAATCGCATTAACCGCTGTTTCTTCTTAGTGAACAGATCAGTAGATGTATTTGTGGGAATTATTTAATTAATTTATATCAGTAAGAATTTAGTAACGGTACTTTTTTATGCATAAGATCATATTAAAAGGTGTGACGTTATACGAAAAGACCAAGGACGCTCGCGTTTCCTCATTTATTTTTGTCTACAAAAAAGGAAGAGTGAACTTTCGCCGTTTAAACCATTATATTTGCTAATAATACTCTGACACATATTTTAAAATCAGAAAATTCAAACGTTATGAATAAATTAAGTATTGCACCGTTTACCAACGTATTCTTCCAAAAAGCTCTTCGCACGATTACGGAACATCTGTTCTACCTTAATTTGAATAAAGATGTAGTTAGGCTTTTATAGTTTATTATGCAAATATTTAGGTAAATATGGAACTTAGATAATAATTTGTAAGTTTAACACCTAATTTGTCAGATTTGCTTGAAGTTTGCATTAATGAAATATATCCGAAATTTTTTATATTTATTTTACTTATTGAAAAATTCATTCGAATATTTAAGTAATATTTGAATTACTTCGTTAATGTGAGGTAATTTTTAGAACTACACTTTGAATAGGATAATGTTTATGAGCATTATAAAACAAGTGCATGTAAATTAAACCGTGAATACTTTACTTGAACGGTTTGACCATTTACGTTAAGTTCTGAAGGTGAGCTATTTCCGAAAAATTGTTCGATAAACAGTTTTCATTTAAAAAAAAACTTAGAAGAAACTGCAGATAGCACGATACAAGAATATATACAGGGCGTTTCTAATTTATACGGACAACCATTTATATGGCATCAATCAAAATTAGAGCATTGTGATATAATTTACTTGTATCGCAAAATTCATCTCTGCGGAGTCCCGTCTATCAAAGCTTTTTTTTGAGCAATTATTGTTAAATTACAGGTATTGTTTAAGCTAAGACTTGACGTTTTACATAAACTTATCAAAAAGATAATAAAAGCCATAAATACCTTGTACACTTTATTTTTACGGTAGTCAACTAGACGGCGCAAAGCCCAAGGTTCAAAATAATTATAAATAACAAAATTAATTAAAGACAGAGAATTAATTATCGACTTAATAAGCTTTACAATATAAACACTAAAATTGGAATATCAATTTAAATACGGTAAAATACAAAAGAATAAATCCTGAGTATAAATAAGTAACTTACATAGCTGAAGGCCAACATCAGGGAACGCAATTAAAATGGAATGAATGTGCATCCACTTACTTTTAAACGTTTACGAACTAAAGTAGATTATGATTGTCAAAATAATACCAACTGAAGCAAATATTTGCGTCACCTTTTCAAAATTATAACCAATAAGCAGTAAATAGAAAGTTAAATAATAAATGATAATAAAGCAATTGAACCAGAAATCAATGAATGAATAATTAATTAAATAATTGATGAAGAATTAATAAATATATAAACCTGAAGGGCCCAAAATCATTAAAAATCAAATAAATAAAACAAAATCAAAGATACGACCAAACTTATCTCAAGTCCATCCTTGTAGGTTGGAAAAAAATTCCACGCAGAACAAAATGGAGGAGCAAAGTTGGAGTGGCCTCGTGTTGGATCTCAAAACATCTGGATTACTACCACGCCAAGAATAATTTCCAATCAACGGCAGCAATGAAATAAACTCCAGATAGATTTAATTACATTCCAATTAATTGCTTCCAATTAATTGCTTCAAATTTCTTGCTTCAAATTATTTGCTAGAAATTCCACACAATAAGAATATGAATTTAAAACAAGAAAAAAAAACTCACCACATGTAATCCACACGTGCAATTTAAAACAGAATAATTAATCGACAAATTCGCCAACAAAGCACCCAAAAACGGATCGCTTTACAAAGCTCCCAAAAACGGATCGCTTTACAAACCAAATAATTTGCGTGATAAATTTAAACGCATTAAAAATTTAACAAAAATTCACACGAGGTGTGAAAATCACAACCTCGCGCGGCCACACAGACCTCTAGAAGGAATTGAATTGCCCGAAGTCTCGGTGCATAACACCTGTGACAGAAATCATACTGCGCAGCTAAAATAAATGCATAAAAATACAGTGTGTCCCGCAATAGGATATACATAGCTTCAGTACGTGTTCCTGGCCTCTTTTTAAGTCGAAAACTTCCAATAAACATATGGCCTAAAATTAGGCCATATATTTTTAGGTATAGGTAAATCAGGTCAAAATGAGGAGCGGATAGCCACGTGTAAAAGGCCTTAGTTTCTCACGTAGGCATTTCGAGTTCGATTCCCGAGACCGGCGATATCCCTGTCTGACTTTTATAGGCGATACGCTTCCCCGTGTTTCAAAGGGCACGATAAGCCGGCAGTCCCGGTTATGAACTAACATCTTTCATAATCGTACAAAACACTCCGAACAAATATTCCTTTCAGATACAGATATGAATAGAAGTTCTTAGTACAAAGCTCTTAAAGCGACGTAAATTATATTTTCTTGTTAACGAATAATTTGGTTTTGGGGGGGGGGGGTTGTGGCTCTGAGGATATTTTTATCAAAACTTCCAATAACTCAAAAACATTTGATTTTCCAATACTGATACCAACTATGTTATACTTTATTGATTTATGTATACTTTTACGCTTTATTTCGCAAGAAAAATTAAAATAACAAGGTTACGTATTAGCCCGTGAAAACTGAGCACTCTATATGGGTTTTGTATGTTGTATGGGTAATTTTTTATTTGTAAAGATAAAAAAATGATTAAATAGGTAAAGTACAGCCAAATTGGTTATGAAGAATTCACTGGTTCAATTGTGTAAAAAGATGTGATATAAGGGGTGCAGTTAAAAAGTTATTGGCAAAGAACGAAAATTATCCCACGATCTTTCGAATTACAAAAATATCCTCCACATACTTTTGGAATAATTTTGTTGCATAGTTGCAAGTAGGATATTTGCTTTTTTGGTAGCTGTTATTATTTTCGAATAAAATTGGACAAAGTAAAAGTTTTTTAAGTAGAAACTATGGTTCGCTTAGTGCTTAGTTGAAATGAAATATTTTTATCTTTTCAACTATGTAAAATAAGCCACATATTTAATTTAAAAAACTGAAAAATGACAATTTTTACATTTTTTGTATTAAATCTAGCTAGACATAAAACAAAACAAACCATAATATATCACGTATATCATATAGAAACGTATGTTGTAATAGGTTGGAATAAAAAGTTTTAATATTCTTCCTATAATAATGTTGCTTATTAATAATTCTAAGTTGTCAATATTAATAATAATTCTACATTTCATCGTTATTTATTGTCCTGAAGAGGATAAATAGATATTACCGAAACATCGACGATGTTTCATTTAATCTCTGGTATAACGAAATCACCAGTTTACATTTAGGATTAATAATATCGGGTGATCAAATGAATTTCAGATTAGGGTAGGCGCTGTAAGTGCAGAGCATGTCTTAGAGTACTGCAGCGCACTATAATTTGAATTGGTTTGTTGTGTTGACCATTCATAAAACAAAATATTTAAGATTAAACTAAGACATGCCTAAAAAATAAATAGCCTACTAGATGTGAAATACATTTGATCACCCGTTATAATTGCACAAATCGGCGCTATAACTCCCATAACATAATTACATAATTTATTATTATTTTTGTAATTACTCTGTGCCATCTGTTAATACTTGGCTTTTACCTTTTTTCACTGCTAAATGAATGTATTCATTAAAATAGATGCTTCTCAGTTAGATCCAAGCTCAATCTTACGTTCTGTTTCTTTAATATTTTGCCTAATACTTTAGTCTAAAGAACGATATCGAAGCCTTGTTAGTCATTCGTCGTTGGTCACCAAAAGTCTGAGAATCACCATTGTAGAATTTGAATTTTAGATAGAGGTTGTATTTATTTTACTTTTTGCCTTATTAGATGCATGAATTAATTTTAATCTTTTAATTTTTATAGTAATGCCTCATACGTTTTACTAATTAGTATATTTTGCAGGAGACACTCCCTCCACAGAATCACTGGAAGGTAGTCCTCAATCAGCAATAAAGTCGTCGAGAAGAAGACGTAACGATCGGATTACCACCACCAGCAACGGTGTTACTCCTTCTGCAACACCTTTGTCGTCAGAGTACCTTTTGCATAATAATAATAATAACAATAACAATAACCACGTTAAAAATGAAAGACTGAGTCCTGGTACTCCAGATACTTTATCGCGATCTCGATCCGTAACACCCTCTTCTGCATCACATCCAGATACGCCTCCTGCACCCGAACAATCTATTCTTCCACCTTCTGGAAGAAATTATAGCGATTTTATGAGAAGTCTGGCTGCCAAGTACAACAATGCTAATCCTAATGAGTAAGTTAATTTCTATAAAGTTGTATGTACGTATCATTAATTTAAGTTTTAGTTACTTTAGTGCCGCAAGAAATGGTTTTCCTCCACCGTTAGATGCACGATTTAAACCAACAACCTTCCCAGGAGTATTACCAAATCTATCGGCTTCCAGTAATAAAGATGATATTAATAAGAAACCCGATTTTTCTTCGATTATAAATCCTTTCGCGTCACCGTCAATGTTTCCTCCCCTTATTGACATGTCGACTACTCAAGCGCTGCTTGCAATGGTACGAACAGCTAAAGAAGCTGAACTTCAAGGACTGTTAAAAAACGTTAAAAGGCAAGAACCGTCGTCCCCGTTGGATCTCTCCGCAGCCGCGCCACCCACAAAAAGACCACGGACGAAAACACCTTCGTTGGGAAGTCTTAGCGGTGGCAATGTAGTGGTTAAAAGAGACCAGTCGGAAAGTCCTAGATTACAAGAGGATGTCTCTAGTTGGACTGTCGATGATGTGTGTAATTTTGTGTCTGGAATTGATATCTGCGCTGAATATGCAAGAGTAAGTTTTATAATCGCCTTTCTAGGATAAATGTTTGTAAAAAGGAAAATCGAGGTATTTACGTGCGAAGTACTTAAACGCTAGCAACTTATATAATTATTCTAACAACTATTTTCGAAACGTAATAAGCATTTAATAAAGCGTGTCTTAAATAAGGAAACATGTAATACATTAACATATTATACAGGGTGGTCCATTATTCCGTGCTGGCTCTGCCTCTTATTATTCAATTAGAGGAAAAAGTTACTTGCTCTATAATCTAAAATTATTTTCCACTATACAGGATGTTCCATTTTCAAGGGACAATATGTAACTCCGTTATTTAAACGTAACATACTATTTTTCTTACACTATTAAGAGAATTTTAAATTGAAAACATACAACATAGGTATTGGTTTCACAAAAGACAATATGCCAAAGTTTTAGAAAATTGATCCTTAGAATATATGTAATACTCGGCAAATAACTCATTCTGAGCTGAAGAGCAGTAGAAAGAAGTCGCAGGCAAATAAAAGAAGGAAGTGCTGTTTTTTAAAAAGGTTTTTCTAGTAGTCCCACGAGACTTCACTGACGTTCGCCAACACGTAATTACATTCATTTTGCATCTATGTATACAGATTATTCTGTTTGAAATGAAAGGTAATACTTTTATTATTAGAAATAATGAACCAAAGAGAGTTGCTGCACGAAACATGAAAAAATCCCTTTTTTTGGTTTTTTTTTTTTTGTAAATTTCCCCTACTCGTTACATTGGTCATAAAAAAAATTGATACATGGATTTTATAGATAATTAAATTCTCTGCAAGATTGAGTATAAGGGCTTTTACGCTAAAATTAAGTGTTACGGAGTTATTGCGATGTAAAGTGGAAACAAACACAAAACTTTGCTAAGTACTCAATTTTAGCCTTTTTTGGAAGCTTCATAGCTCCGTTGATATTAATCGTACAAAAAAACTTTAAATAACAAATTTGAAGAAAATTTTGTCCCCTACAAGTCGGCAAATAACTTCTTTTGTGCTAAAATTCACCAGAAAGAAGTTATAGGCAAGAAACTGAAAGAAGTGCCGATTTTCGGTGGTTTCCACACGATGGCGGAGGGAGAGGTGAGGGGGGGGGGAATTTGGATTTTTCACTAACCAACCATCCTATACAACATATCAAAAATTCAGAACTACCCGACCTTTTGTAGGGTAAAATCCCTTCGTTCACTGGACTATAGGATTTCTTGTCATTGGAGTGAAAAGGAAATTTCGTTGGCAGGGATAACAAACCCTTTCTTAATTCAATCAGTCTTTTTTGTTGTTGCTGAAGTTGTTTTCCCCTATGTCTGTAGGATACTTGACACGCACACCACAGGCATATGGAGAGAGGATCGGCAAAGGGTAGCCACTCTAAGAAATAATACTGTTGTAAACATTTATTTTTTTAAACTACCTATGTATCTCTTATAAGAGCTTCATAAAGATAACTAACAAAGTAAGAGGTAGAGTACTATCAAGAAAACATTAACAATGAAAACTTCAGGTGTTACTAGTGTTTGTCTGAAGATTTATCGAGTTCGCTTTAAAAAATATTTTAAGCATAGAAATTGCTTTTCATTGTTAATTGTTGTTTTCTTTTAGGACTAGCACTAGATCAACTACTATTTTAGGCCAGGTAATGCTTATATCACTGAAAAGAGAATTTTATTCTACATGACCCAGTGTCAAAACATACACGATGGTCTATTTAAAATAACAAAGTCATGTTCTTTTCAAGTTTTCATAATGTGACCTAACGAACAAGACACTCAGTATACAATATATACATTTACTTTAAAATTAAAACATAGGAGCAAAGGTTTTCTAGTATAAGCTCTTACAGCGTATCATATTTCAGGCTTCTATCTTGTTTGGTTAATGAATACCCTCAGTTTTTGCGAACACCTGAATCTAAAGAAATTGTTACAGAATTCCGCATAATTCAAAAATACCTAGTTGGTTTTAGACAATAACCCCCAAGTATATTGTAGGTTTTCGATTTAGAATTTTATGCCCTATTACTTAAAAAAATGTAAGAAAAATAGAGTATTCTATTTAAAATAACAAAGTTGCATATTGTTGCTTGAAAGTGGGACACCCTGTATAATAGAATATATTTTTAGGTTGTAGAGAGTAACTATAGGCAGCTTTTCAATGAAACTTTTTTCTTAATTTCTAAAATAAAGACGCTACCAAGAAACATCGAATGGTGGACCACCTTGTATAACAAAAACCCTGCATAGCTGAGGTATAAGATAGGAAGAACAGAGCCGGATACGGCCTACTGAACTGAACTGGACGTTCCAACAATTGAATGTAACCACAATGTTCCGGTCATGGATTACCATCTCGGTCAACTAACTTATTCTAACCTTTCGCATTTTAAACCTTTAGGTCCGGTTATACAATCATTTATTTAAGTATTAAACTACAGTAGTTCTACTACCGTGGAGATATTAGATTAATTTTTTTAAATCTCAATTTATTGACATTTGCTAGAATTTTGAGCGTAAAATAGTAAACTTATGTTGTGGAGGAGGTATTTGACTTCTTCAAAGAACTATTAATTAGTCTAGACCTGTGGTTGTCAAGAATCTCATCAGATGTATTTTTCCACGCAAAGCCGCTGTAAGAAGTTATTGCCCACCCTGCATATGCGTTGGAACGCCAGTGAAATGTTGATTTATCATTAATAAATTATGACGAATAAATATTATAAGAAAGTATGATCGTAGACAAACTAAATGCAACGCGTGAAGCAAAGCTTATTTTACACACTAGTACGATTGTACAGCATCCACACTCTTGAAAATGTACGCTTTTTTGCACTTGCTAAATGGTATTTATTTTATGAATTCCTCAACATACGTATTTATAAATAACGAAGGATGAATATGCTTGGATTTAGATATAATTATAAATATACCGTGTGTCCCGGGATCGGACATGAATAGGTGAAAAGTCTGAAAATTTTTGAGTTGAACTTTCATCTTCGGGGGTTCACCCCTGTTTGAATAGAAACTAATTTGTGTCAATTTTAGTTTCGAAAAATCAAGTATGCCTGAGAAATTTACAGAAAACTTATTTTTCCAACTAGTAAAGTGCATTTTCTGTACTAGATACGACAAAAAGTTATTAAGAAAAGTTGTTCAGAATATTACATTATGCTAGTGTACAAAATTCCAACAAGATTTATTGTTTCGATATGTGCATTAGACATTCATTATAAGTGATAGGAATACTACAATAATATGAATGTCTAATGCAGATATTGAAAAAATAAATCTTGTTGAAATTTTGTACACTAGCATAATGTAATATTCTGAACAACTTTTCTTAATAACTATTTGTCGTATCTAGTACTGAAAATGCACTTTACTAGTGAGAAAAATAACTTTTCTGTAAATTTCCAAGCATACTTGAGTTTTCGAAACTAAAATTATAAAACAAATAAGTTTCTATTCAAGCAAGGCTGAACCCCCGAAGATGAAATTTCAACTCAAAAATTTTTAGAGTTTTTCACCTATTCATGCGTCGATCCGGGGACACATGGCATATAAAGTATGTTCATTAAAAAAAAAAAACTCTAGAGTGCTTCGAAAATTTGTTTTAAGTATGTCTTAGGCTGTATGTTACATATGAAAATCATTTCCAGGGATTGCTGCGAGTTTTTTTTTTAATGAACATACGTTATATATTTATAAATTACTTATACGGTGTACCCATTTTAAATCGTGACCCCTTACTGGCTGTGAATATGCAACCCATATTACATGTATAGTCTATACCTGTAATGTAATATGGGTTGCATATTCAGAGCCAATAGGGGGCCACGATTTAAAATGGACACACGGTATATTTATAAATTACACACTAATGAAGTAATTGTCTTATATTTGCTAATCATACCACGTGTACGTTTTATAAAAGTTTTATGTTAGGGCAACCATAATGTTGTAAACCAAATGTTTTGGATTCATTCTTGGTCCAAATCAATGAGGTCCATAATCTGCAAGACATTTGAAGTATGCATCTTCTCTCGAGTTTGAGCTAAAACAGAACTCCCATTGGCGACGGTAATGATCCCTACCAGGGATGGAAGCCCTCTGGTTCCGGCAAAAGTAAGATAGTAGATGATCTTTCCAGTTGAGATACTTGGCATCTAATGCGTCTGTTTTTAAGTCGAATAATGTTAAGACTAAAATTACGTACATATTCTTTTATAATGGATAATTTCCCCAAAGAAATGAATTTTTAAAAATTGAATCTCGAAGATTAGGTACCTATGTATTTTATTACAAAACCACACTCAGAAAACTGTTTATTGTCTAACTTGAACTAATTTGGCCCAGGTTTATTTGTTACATTTAATCTAGTTTTTGAATTTTTTTTTCATGTATTTCTATAGAAGTAAGTAAGTAAGTAAGTAAATATTTATTTTACGGGTACACATACTACATATTTATATGTATTGTTTTTACACAGTTTAATTTCGAATATTCTCATAATCTACTGGTAAATATCGTATCAAATATTCAGCGAGATATTTGTTACAAATTAATACACTTAACGGAATGGATTGACATTTGACATTCATTAAGTAAACGAGAAAAAGGTAACCGATTTAAGCTTTCTAAAGATCGAAACCTTTTACTTACGTATTTGTATAAAAAAAGTAAATATTCGTCTTACATTTGATGCCTCTTCAAGATCATAAAATTAAAATCCGTTTCGTTAATTAATTACGAATATCGAAGTAGATAACTTAACTGAATTTACCGCATACCATGCATTTTAAACGGTTAAATATTCGCAATTAATTTTATAATTATGGACGTGAACGAACGAGTAAAAGCTGTTGAATTATTTCAAAATTTTTAATTTATTCGCTGTGATGGTTATCTAGCAGACCTCGAAATCTCCGTAGAGGTGAGAGGACACAAGTGGGCTACCAACTACGCCGTAAGTAGTGCAACTACTTGTCAATCGACCTGTTACATTTCGAATATTAGACGGTTATAAATTTCGGCATTTCTTTTTTTTTCCCGTTTAAACGGTTACAGCCTTTCTCTTTTCTGTTGGTTAGTTTTAAGTATCAAGTAGGCGGAAAATTGTCACTTTCAGTTCGGAGTGCTGGAATCGTCAAAGAGAATTTGAACTTTTCGGAATTTTTGTATTACAAAAATCCTGTTCTAGAGTTAGCAGTATTTAAAAGCTAACTTACAAAGTGACCTCATTAATATCGTCGAATTAACGAGTTGTTTTTGAAAAAGACCTCAAACAGGTTTCGACGATTTGAACTCTGCTATAGATCAGTTCTCACATAGAAGATAAAATCTATCGTCTACATCAAGTATATAAATTTCAGCTTTGGTATTTTAGTTGGGATATAAGAAGTAAAATCAATCACATGTTCGGGAATGAAAAAGGCACCTAACAAATCGCAAACTTTACGCGGCTATAAAAATGCTAAATTCGGAAATTTAATTTATTCAACGACACTTTAAGCACTTTAATTTATCTAAAATTAATGAACTTCGACATTCGACCCTTTGATATTGATATAAAATGTAAAAGATTCGTGTTATGTTTTTTTATTTATACATGCATGGGAAAATTTTTGGTTTTAGAAAAAACAACACACCAATAATTGGAGTCATTCTATTGTACTCTCTGTACACTTGTACAGGTCATGACAGACTCGTACGGTTTTAGAGAAAACAAAACATTTAGGTGGTTAAATAGCATAGGTACTTGTGCAGTTGTAACCCTTTTGTAAATGCCAAATTTTTCGTGTGAAGCCAAAATCCTGAATCCAAAACATCGCAAGATTAATAACTGCGAAAGTCAATTTGTACATCTAGTTAGGCCATTTTTGTAAAAACTCACTTAAGTGTTATTAGTATGTACTTGGAGTCATTACCTAAGTAATCCTATGCGTGTAAAAGTTTTACGTATACAGGGTGCGCCATTTCTTGAATGTTATGCGGGCAACCTCTTGTGAACAAATTTAATACACGGAGCGCGCTTAAAAAGTTATTGGCGAAAATTGAAACAAAGTATCTATCATCTCACGTAGTGAAATTATTTTTAGAATATACTTTCAATACTTTTTAACGACCTTGTTACGTACGAATGTTGACTAAGTAATTTTTTGACAACTGCTATTATTGTCCTTTTTCCATTTAGATACAGATATGACTAAAGACTTTTAGTATAAGCTTTTAGAGTGAACTAAATTTTTTGGTTAACGAATAATTTTGTTTTTTTTTTGACATGTGAATCCGCGGACATGTGTATCTAAATTCCTAATAACTCAAAAACAGTTGATTTTCAATATCAAGTATGTTATACGTTATCGATTTATACTTTTAAGCTTTGTTTCAAAATGCAATAAAAATTAAAATAAAAAAGTTACGTATTAGCCCGTGAAAACTAAACCCCCTATAATATGAGCTGCCCTATTTCGGGAACGCTATATCGGTAATGTTTGATTTATAAAGAAAAACCAAGGTTAAATATGTAAAGTAGTACAGTTTTTTATTATGAAGAATTCGATGGTTCAATGCCGTAAACAAATGTGATATACAGGGTGCAGTTAAAAAGTTATTGGCAAAAAATGAAAATATAGTAATTTCTTTATATTATCACCTAATTGATTTTTAAATTAGAAAAATTTCCTCCAATCGCTTTTGGATCAATTTTTTTTTTGTAGAATAATGTAGAATTCAGGATAGCTGCTATGATTTTCGGGTAATTGGCCAAAGTTGTATTTTTTTATTGACACCATAGTTGGCTGTGACGTAGTTGAAATATAAATTTCCTCCTTCTACCATGTAATATAAGTATTAAAAAAAAATGAGAAGTAGAAACATTCAGATTTTTTTTTTTTTTTTATAAATCAAGGTAGTCATGAAGCAAAACAGAAGCTATGTGCTATAAACAAATACGTTAACGTATTTGGCTATACGATGGTATGAACTTATAAAGAAAACAATAATAAACAATATTAACTAAAATAGCTATTATAAAAAAAATAGAACGAAAACTTTACGCAAATTTTACAATAAATGTTGAAAGCGCTTCTCGCTTGATTTTTGCCTTATTTCATGACTAAATTGATTACTTAAATTGATTAAATAAATGCTTTTCAACTAGGTTTTGGGTAACTAGCTCTTCCATTTAAAAAATACAGGGGTCTCCCTGGTTTGTAGATTATATATTAAGATATCAAAACAAAATTGTAAAATTGCATTATTTGGACACAAGCTTCTATCACTTCCGATTTCGCCGGAATTAGACTTAACTTTGTTATTTTAAATGAAACACCTTACACATTTATACATTTTTGGAATCTCCATTTAGTTTTACGTATTTTCAGTAATTTAATTGATAATCAATAACGTAGCATTAATTTGTAAATCTAATTTGGAATAATGCTCCCATGGGTTTCAAAACAATTGAAACCAATGAAAAGCAGAAAATAAGCTGCATACTTGCTACAGTTGAAGATCTAAAACAATTTTTTTGGGTGTTGGGGAATCCTGACTTTCATTTTACGTAGGCCATGGCACTCCAAATTAATCAATTAATTTTTCTGCAAAAATTTAGTTTGTTTCAAACTTGATGCTAATTACATTGAGATTCCAAAAATGTATAAATATACAGGGAGTTTCATTAAAAATAACACAGTTTATGTTAATTGCGGTGAAACCTGAAGCGACACTTGTGTTGTACGACAAATAATGTAGTTTTAAGAATATATTACCCACACCAAATTTAATTTCGATATCGTTTTGCGGCAGGGTACAACCTGTGAGTTAAGCATTATTCACCGGTCCGAATTATGGAGGTCATCAATAACATGAAACGCGTATACATATAACGGACGTATTATTTAATAGTTATAGAAAAATAATTTATTTTTATCGCTGCTGCAAAACATACGATATAGCTTTAAAAGAGTAAAACGAGTGAAATAAAAATGAAATGAAGGAATGTGAAAAAATTCTGGATGACGGTCAGTCACAACAGTACATAAAATGTTACAGCTTACGTAGTTTTTCTTTGTTTCGTAAAATCTTTATCGAGTTATTAGTACGGGCGTGTTTTATACTGCGGTCAACACAATAGCGTCACGAACAGCGGTAATGTAATAATTCAAAGAGCTTTTCATTGAAATAAAGTGGCCTTATTGATGTTTCACGATGGTACAATAGTACAGATGTGTTCGCGCGTAAACTCTTGTACGTGATGTAAAAAGAGTTCGAAACGTGACGAACCTCCCTTTCGAATGCTCCGCTTCTATCGCGAGTTATGTGTTATAGCTACATGTATTTCCGTTTTCCTTATTTTCCTTTAAAGATTAAATTATTTTACTTTTTACGATTGTCGAGGATTTTCAAAACTATTCAGTTAAGGTATAACTGCTAATAACTAATGAGATAAATGAGATAAAAAAATAAAAAATCACTTGCAGTAGGTTTTGGTTTGCAATGGTGTATATTCTTTAAGCTCCAGTTCAAACATGTCAAATATAACCAATAATTTGACTTTGACAGTAACAAATGACATGCATGTGAAAATAAAATTAAATGTTACATGACAGTACAAGTCAAAGCCTACTGCAAATGAATTGCCACTTGAACACCTTTTATTTTAATCTGAATAAACTTACAGTATCCTCTACCTTATTTCATCAGATGTATATTAGATAAAAAACATGCATTTTTATAAAAACAACCTTTGCAAAAAGAATGCAGAGTATTTTTAATTGAGCGCGAGACTAATTATTCAAGTATGAGAGGCAGAAGGAGCGAGACAGCTGTAAGTTCATGCAGACCGCGATTAGTAGAAGCCAGGGGCCTGTTCTTGTACCGTGTTATTACGGAAGCCTCCGGCCACGTGCCAGCTACCGGCCCCTTCACGGTTCCACGGGCCGACCCCGATTGTCTTCAACCTCTGACATGACTGTTTTAAAGTAAAGAAATTTATTTATAACAGCTTATACACGGACAAGAGAAATAATTAAACTAAACATATTCCTCTGGGTGATATTTTTACATTTTTTATCAACTTATGCTGTGAAATACAAAATCATTGTCTTAGATTAGTACATGGACTTATTTATAGTTAATTGTCACACTGATATCTACATTTTAAAATAGTTTATTGCATTTTCATAATTGAATCTTATTTATGCAATGGGATAAAAGAAGATGTTGATATTCAGGGGCTGCAGAAGATGTTCAGAACTTAAGTAGGTGTAAATGTAAATGTTAAAAAAGTTGTGGGCAGCCGCCCAAAACAAAATAATTGTTGAAAATGTAAAACAGCGCTGTATTTAAACGTTATATCTGAAAAATCAATATGTTAATATTTTCAGAAAGTTGAATTACCTTATAGGATTTGCCAAAAAATATTGAAGAAAGGCGTGCATCTGAATCCCTATAAAATGTAAGCTTTTCATGAATTATTGCCCACTCATTGGCATAAAAGGTTTTTCATATTTTTAATGATTTCTTTAGCATTTGAAGAATAATGACAAACCACGAGATGAACATTGTATTGATTCAGACGAAGCTTAATTCATCTTTTTGATTAAACAAATTCATAGAAAGTAGAGTATAGACAATCATCACGTTTTCACCGAAACTTCTTTACACCCAATACAAGTTGAGTATGAATTGCTGTTACTGCTTAAACATGCACAAATAACATTTTGAGTTTCTTTGTAAACCAATTAATGGAAGTTGACTTATATTACAGATATTTACAGGATGTTAAACCTCATTCGATACAGGAAACTTTGGAGCATTTGTATGAATTTTATTATGATTATATAGAATATCCACCATCATTTCTACTTCCAACACAGTTTGATTATTGATTATAGAAACAGAATAGGTAGTGATTTGAAACTAGTTTAGAAATCTTACTAAATGTATAATCATTATTGATAAAATAGCAATAATTGTTATAATAAAACTTTGCTTTGAGAAGTGATACAACAGACAAGTCAGAATCCAGATAACAAAATTTAACGAAACAAATATGCCGTAAAAAATACAAATTACATTCTGGGCCCTGTTACGCAGTAACATGCAATGAATTTACAAGTTACAAATTACAATTTACTAGTACTTAAATACAGAGAGCGTTCCACTTTTCTTGTAAAATGTGGTAGCGCGTAGCGCGATGCTGGAATATACGCTATTTCAGCCAGCTGAAGCTAAATAAATCCATCGGACCGGCATCAGGGGACTTGACAGGAATCTCACTATTACTTATAAGCTCTTGACTACCACTTTCGTTGATCTTTGCAGCGTATTCGTGGGTTAATCTTATAGTATGGGCCTTAGCTGCATCATGATGAATAAATACCTTTTCCTTCTCCCCAAGATAAAGCTCTGCAATTCTTTCTTCCACCAAAGGATTTAACGTTTCTTTGACATAGTGCTTTGCATTCATTTTTATCTTTGACGGCACTTGGCTAAGTCTTAAGGATCTTCTTCCCAAAATGATTTCGACCACCATGAGTTGGAAACCGAATCTCTCCTTTGTTTCACAAATTCAAGCTTCGGACACGGTTTCATCATCTTTGACGTAACAAATCTTGCGTTTCCCATTGCAATAGTCCACTCCAAACCAAGCTTTATCCAGTGACACCACATACTCTGATTTTTGGCCCACAAGACGCTTCTCGCACTCAGCTTTCTTGCATCTGTCTTGCGGTTTGAGATTTGCGATGCTTTTAGCACATAAACTTTACCTTTCTTTTTCTCCAAATCGCCGTATATGACCTTCCAAATGACATTTAGTTGGACTCCGACTACTTTGGCCATTTGACGTTGACTCGGGCGGTTTTCTTGCTGCACATTTTCTTTTTGACTTCGCGAATTACCTTTATTAGTTTTCATTTCAAAGGCGGATGATGAAGGTTTTGGGACTGGAATTCGCGCCGTACACCTTTACAGTGCATCACCTTTTGTATTGCACCCAAATTGATATCAATTCCATCGGATATTAATTGAGTTTGGATGATCTTCTGGAATAACCTTGTTCGAAAAGAATTTTCACAGCAGTCTCTGTTTCCGGTGATAACAACTTTGGCATTTTTGGCTGATAACTTAGAAAATCGACAGACACAAAGTCGAAAGCATAAATAACGATTAATTAGGTGCGTTAGCTGTATAAATCATTTTATATATGTATAATTCTAGGTCTTCTTCTTCCTTCTATGATAGGCCTATTGTCTATTCTTTCTTCGGTTTTTTCTCATCTTGGGTCTAGATGGTTACTTTTCTTAAGCACCATAACCTTCACCTTTCATTAGGGGAATTTATCCCTACCTATTCAATCAGTCTGTCAATTGTCATTCGGCTTATGTGTTCATTTCATGTTTTTTTCGTTGTAGAACCCCCTCATTTATATTGACTATATTACTTTTCACTACGTTCCCTAGCCAACAGTGTTTTTCCTGAAATCTGTCGTAATATTTTCATTTTTGAAGTCTCTAGAAATTGTTTTGTCTTCGACGTTTCTAGTCTTGTTTCTGATGTGTACGTCATGATTGGTCTTATCGCCGCTTTTTAGATTCGTGCTTTCGTTTCTTTGTCTAACGTATTTGTTGCGCAGATTACATCATCGAGACAGTCTACTACTTTATTTGCTTTGGCTACTTCTTCTTCAATATTTCCATAGCTAGTTATGTCGATTTCTAGATATTTAAATTTTAATTTTTGTTGAATTATTTCTCCGCCCACTTCTAATTTGCATCTTAAAGGATCTTTAAATGTTGTTATATATTTTGTTTTTTTCGGCTGAGATAACCATATTCTATTGTTTCCCCATTTGGTTAAAAGTGTGTAATAATCTTTGGGTTGTCCTAGTTTTCTGCAAATAGCACCGCGCCATCGGCATAATAGAGAATTGTCGCTTTCTTGTTGCCCAATCTGTATCCCCTATTAAATCGCACTTTTTTATTACTTCATCCATGTACTACATTAAATAATAGCGAACTTAATGAGTCATTCTGTCTAATTCCACTGTTAACAGGAATGACATTGTTTAATTTACTTTTAATGCGAGGCTGAACCTTATTAGCGGAATATACCCTAGGTAAATCGTAATATTTACCACAAATCTTAACTTAATGACCACCCTGTATATGTATAGTAAGCATTTTCTGCTTAGTGTAAAATCGAATGGGCCAAGATAGATATATTTAAAGAGCTCGACGGAATATGGCAAATACGCTTAGGGGAAAAGAATCCGCACAACCGTAATAAAAGTGTTAAATCATAGAAGACTAGAAAATTAAATTTCCGAAATGTGCCATAATATGTAAAAACGAAATAGAAACGAAACATCGTTCAGCACATTAGGAGTATATCGAAATATAAAAATTAAATGAAAATCTGAAAAATTGCAAGTAAAATTATAGAGCATATTTTTTGCGAATATTTAGTAAGCGATGGTTTATACATTTATACCAAGAAAATAAAAGCTATATTAAACGCCAACTCCTTATCAGTAAATTCTTTCTTTCTTTATTTTTGTTGGTTTCCGTGGTTCTATTGATGCGATTTCAGAAGTGTAAATGATGACAATTCTCGTGTTTAAAAAGTTGTTGTAGCTGTAAAACCAAGGATAGTGTCAATAGTTTCTTGAAATTGCACTTTGTTTATGTGATTTAGCTGCAATAGATATCAAGACTAAATATAGTTGACACAATTAAGATTTGGCTTCTGATTGACAGATCTAGGCTAAGGAAAAGCTTCAGAAAGATTCATGGCATTTTAAGATGAGATACAACTTTACTGCTAATTAATGAGTTTGCTGATTACTTTTTGCGTTGTTGCTTTTATTGCCGATCAATAATCATTAACTTTATGTTGGCTTGTTTATAAAGGCAGAACATTTATCATAAGCAACTTACTACCGCGTGCTTCTACTTTTGAGGAATTAATCAAGGTTGTACGAATATGATTATGGAAATAATTGCATATAGTATATGGCATATCTATAAATTAGTGAAGCTGTCCACTATAAAGGAAAATTGGGTGAAGTATAACAGCCGGGGAGGAGAATACTTCGGAGGTGACAATGACCAATAGTCCAGAGGCAAGTTAAAAAGTTTAGAAAAATAAAGTTCGATTTCTTTTTGAATAGACCTCGTATATATATGGACAGAAATGTTGCCAACGAGATTTGTTAAACCAGAAAATTTCTTACTTTCAAAACTAATATAGGATTTTTTTAAACCCTTCTTAAAATAAATGAAAAATCTAAACTATTTATATAAATAAATTTAAATATTTAATCAATAATAATTAACAAGATTTTTGGCAGCCATCTAAATTTAAAGTCTGTTTTAATAAACTTCTAATAAAATTATGTTGAGATATCTAAGATCTATTAGTACCTAAAGTGGGAACATCTTTTTCGCATAGTTTAAGTTTTTTTTTAAGGAATGTTTGAGACATTCATATAAATCTGTCCACCTTGCTAGCAAATATAAATCAATTTAAAATTTAATTGAGAATCGAGTAAAAATTGATAAATTGACTATCGACATACTTATAGTTGCCTGGTTAATGTAACAAAATCCAGTTAATTTAAAATTGGTTGCAGAAAAAACTTACTACGGAATCATTATAACAGTTATTAGTTTATTTTTTCTAAACTTTCGAAACGTTTCATCCTCCTTTCTTCTTAAATAACGGCCGAAAAACTGAATTTCAACTGGATACTACAAGGCTGCATTCTTTCCTTCGATATATTAACATAAATAAACGGCGAGTTGCTACTTATTTATAAATGTCACAATTATCTCGGCGTGAATTTTTTAGAACACGGAATGGATAGCTGACCAGTTTTAACTAACCGGAGAGCGTCTTAGTTTCCGTCTTTGGTAAAAAATTAAACTCATTTGCACAGTGGGAGTTCTTTGCGCGCTCCCTGCACTACTCTAGCTCTAGATTGCATTCCAGACTTTTATTAAGAGAGGACTCGCGAGGACTATGAACCTTAGTATTTGTTATTGAGTAACATGTCTTTGCTTTTATTGTCATTTTTCTTTTCTAATTTTAATTTATATACCTATAAAATAAATACATTAGCAACTGGGCAAATTAAGGCTTTTTATTTTATTTTTAAATTAGTTGGTGTAGATTACCAGTTAATTCGGTCGGATCTTCGAATTTTAATATTTGAAGAGTTATGACGTACGTTGATACCATTAAATCCCATATACCGGGTGTCAACGAAACCTGGGGCACCCCCATAAATTTTTTATTTTTTAAGATATCTAAATGAAATTTGGTATATGTAATATACTCTTTAAATGGCATTTGTTGACATAGGTAACAAGTTTTTGCCACTTCCGGTTTCGCCGGAATTGACATAAACTGTGTTATTTTAAATGGAACACCCTATATATTTATACATTTTTGGAATCTCCATTCAATTTTACGTATGATAGTGTCAAGTTTGAAACATTTTGATGACAAAGTAAATATTTGCAGAAGAGTTTATTTATTAATCTAGGATGCCATGACCTGCGTAAAATGGAAGTCATGGTGCTACGACACTCAAAACAAATTATTTTAGCACTTCAACTGTAGCAAGTCTGTCTTTTTTTGTGCATTTCATTTGTATCACTTGTTTTGAAACCCAGTATCTAGATTTAAATGTCCAAAATACGGTTTTTTTGAACGGAGAGTGTTATTCCGAATTAAATTTTCATCTTAATCCCGCGTTATTGGTATCAATAAAATCCTTGAAAAACGCTCGTTTTTAATATCCTAGTGTCCCACCCTAGTGCCATTTGAAAAAATAGAGTTATTCTTGAAAAAGCATTTTTGCCAACTTTAGGCCATTCTAATACAGCAACTAAAATAGTTTGACCTTGACTTTCATTTTGCGTAAGTCATGGCACTCTAGATTAATTTCTGCAAAAATTTACTTTGTCATCAAAATGTTCCGAACTTGATACTACCATACGTAGAATTAAATGGAGATTCCAAAAATGTATAAATATACAGGGTGTTCCATTTAAAATAACAAAGTTGACGTCAATTCCGGTATAACCGGAAGTGACAGAAACTTGTTTTCTATGTCAAAAAATGCCAATTAAAGAGTATATTACATATACCAAATTTCATTTAGATATGTTAAAAAATAAAAAAATTATGGGGGTGCCCCAGGTTTCGTTGACACCCTGTATTTCCCATTTCCAAAAATACAGGGTGTTAGGTAATGCTTCTGCCAAACTTTAGGGGTGGGTTTGTAACGATAAAAGGAATAAAAAATTCCTACATCATTTTTTTCTCAGTTGCATTTTTTTCTCAGTTGCATTTTTTTCTCGGTCGCATTCTTTTCCTTTAATTATTTTGTGGTTGTCAATAAAGTTTTATTGTTACTTGATGTATAAGACTCTTATTTATTCGTAAAAATTTTTTTCCTGTCTCTTTAACCCTTTGTTTTTGTGTTTCCCGAGAATAAAAAGTAAAATCAAAGCATGCTTTTTCTCAGAAACTACGCATATTAGAAAAAAATTTATAATACTTTTTGGCAGAAGCATTACCTAACACCCCGTATATGTATACTTTGTAGGGGTTAAATACAGTAACAATACATTTTTTAAATTAAAATCATGATAGCAGTAAACAAAAACTGATCATTTTTGCCGTCACGATCACTTTTGCTTATTGCTTTAGAAAATCGCAACCAGCAGTCGTGTTCATGACGGCAAAAAAATTGCCGGTAAAATTCTAGCCACTTGTGGTATTACTTCTGAATATACAGGGTGTCTGCTAACATGTGTCTCAAAATTTGCAGTCTGATTCTACCCTTCAAAACAAGTAAGAAATGCTTAATAAACTATGTCCGCAAACCAACGCCACCCGAGATGTAGCACTTTTTTTTAAAGATAAGTTCAATTATTACAATTCACTTAAATTTAATATGTGCCTCTCAGTCATATGTGTCGCATTAAATTAGGTTTGCTATTGTTCAAATGGCTGAAGATTACACGTATGCCGAGATGGCTGACATGCATTTGTGTTACAGTCGTGCTTATGATAGTGCGCGACGGACACGTCGTATCTATCATGAAATGTTTCCTAATCGTCGAATTCCTTGTGATAAAACGTTCACTCGTCTCGATCAACCCGCAAGGGACCACGGGACATTTTCAAAAAGTACTGTTGATTCTAGTAGGCGTGAGTCGATTCGTACTCCGCAGTTAGAGGAGAGAATCTTAGATATCATCACTAGGAATCCTGGGACGAGCACTCGGAGAATTGCTGCAATGGAGGGAACCAGTAAATGCACTGTTTGGAACGTATTACATGATCAAATGCTTCATCCGTATCATGTACAACGTGTGCAAGGTCTGCAACGGACAGATTACCAACCAAGAAGAATTTTTTTTAATGGTTTTTGAGGATGGATGCTGAAAATCAACAATTTCTCTCTCGTGTACTATTCACAGACGAAGCGGGATTCACCAAAGATGGTATATTTAATTTTCACAATACTCGTCTGGGCCAACGAGAATCCCCATTCCATAATGGAATCTAGACATCAGCACAGGTTCTCCATAAATTTTTGGGCGGGCATCATCGGTGATTTTCTGATAGGTCCTTTCTTTTTGCCTAACACACTGACGGGACCTTTATACCGAGATTTTTTGGAAAACTCTCTTCCAGAATTACTAGAAGATGTTCCCTTAGAGACAAGAATGCACATGTGGTTCATGCATGACGGCGCTACACCGCATTTCAGCATTACAGCTCGCCAGTTTATTAACGAGCAATTCCCTGCAAGATGGATAGGTCGAGGTGGACCGATCCCATGGCCTGCCCGCTCTCCTGATGCCAACCCCTTGGATTTCTTTTTATGGGGATATCTAAAACAATTAGTTTATGCCTCTCCTGTAAATGATGTTCAAGAATTGCGAGAAAAAGTTCAAAATGCTTGCTAAACAATACGAAACAATGCAGGTATCTTTGAACGGGTAAGACAATCAATGATGCGTCGTGCTAATGCTTGCATAGCAGCCAATGGAGAACACTTCGAACATAATTATTTTGTAGAGTGAATTATTATTTAATATTAAAAGCAGCCTATTTTATTTAGCTCAAATAAATTGTACTTAATTACACTATTTATTTTCTTTAAGAAAAAGTGCTACATCTCGGGCGGCGTTGGTTTCCGGACATAGTTTATTAAGCGTTTTTTACTTGTTTTGAAGGGTAGAACCAGACTCCAAATTTTGAGACACATGTTAGCAGACACCCTGTATGTAGACAGCAGCTAATTATTCCGAAAACGAAGTATATGATTAATTTGATAATAGTATATTGTGTTATTAGGAGTAAAAGTGTCATTTTGTGTGCCGAGCATGACGTTTGAACGACGAGTGCTAGCGAGTCGTACAATTTCATGCGAGGCACACAAAATCCCTTTTACTCCGAATAACACATGTTACGTTTTCTTCAAACGCATAAATTAAAAGCAATTCAGCAAAAAATTCAAAAAAAGTCAAAAATGAACGTCATACCAGCTGTCATTGCTACGGGTTGCTTTGTTATAAAAAATAAAAGTTACGAGTTGCTATTGGCTCATTTTATGTCACTTTTAGTCCTAGGAGTAAAAGTGCCCACTTTTACTCCTAGGAGTAAAAGTGAATGTTTAACTGTGTGTATCCAAGGACACAAAGTCGTGTTTTTATGACGTTTGAAGAAAAAAGCTTTTATTTTATTACAAGACAAGTCAGCCATGCAATTTTGAGGCTTTACCAAAGCAATTTTTATAAGAAATGCAAGGGAATGTTCGAAATGCATTAAAGATGTAGGTGTGAACTATGTATTGATAAGGGGATAGTTTGAAAATCCTGATATTTATTATTTTAGTTTTAAGATAATCTGATTTCTAATGTCAAATGTGAAATTTGTATTTTTACATAGCCTACTATTTCGTAATACCTTCAGAAAATCTGATTTTGTTAAAAAAATGTATTGTTATTCTTTATAACGTGCCGTCTTCATTACTGAATTACAATTCTGGTATCCTGAAAAGAGGGCGTGTTTCGAAGCCAATCCATTTCCTGGCATGTTTGAGCCGGGAACATTTTCTTTTTCCGGAACCTCTTCGTCTCTCGATTTTTATTTCCATAATCAACCTGAGAAAGGCATACCTTGGTCCTCTGTAAATATGTCCGAGATAGCTGGCTTTGCTCTCTTGATGATACCTAGAAGCTATCTATCCATTACCTCTACGTACATTCTCTGGACGTTTTCGTTAGTTATACGTTCAGTCCATAATATTTTTAAAAGTTTTTGGAAAATTCACATTTCAAATGCTTCAAAATGTCTCATGGAACGTACTCCCATTGGCCAGGCTTCTACTCCATATAATAATGTTGAATAAATATATATTTTTACAAAATGGTATCTAATATCTGGCTATATGGTAGAGTTCGTCAGCAAGGTCTTCAACTAAAGAAAGTTTGCTCTGGCTATCTCTATAAGGGAACGAATTTCGACTTCGGCTTCAAGATCATTTGTTATCCAAGTGCCTGAATTTTCTCACTCCCTCTATTTGTTTATTATTCATTTTAAGGTTAACTTGAATGTGTGGCGTTCTGGTAACAGCCATCACTTTTATTTTGGACGTGTTTATCTCGAGTTCTAGAACTTTCTCTGGTGATTTCATTTAACAGCTGTTGCCAACTTTCTATATTGTCTGCTATTATAACAGTGTCTTAGGCGTGGCTTATATTATTAAATTATTAAACAGTGTGGGGCCTAGTACGCATCCTTAACGCACACCTCTTCTTATGAGATGTCTTCTATCAGGTTTGTCCCAACTCTGATCGATGAAATTTGATTCCAGTAGAGGTTTTTAATTATTTTAATTCGCTGAATGTCTTGATAGGGTTAGGTTAGCCTCCTGCCCAGCATACGTGCTAAGAGGGCTCACAGAACTCGTTCTTACGAGTTTCTAACAAGCCATCGGCCTAGGCTTCGGCCATAAGAGGAAGAAGAAGAAGAATGCCTTATTGATCGAGACATTAATGTTGCAGAAGATTGATTTGTTGAGAATGTCTCATACGATCAAGCAAAGATCATTGTGTTGATCTCTATATTTCTGAAGCAATGCTGTAAGGCTAAACAGTGCTTCTGTAGTACCAAGTCCCTGCCGGAACCCACATTTAAGGTGGATACGGTGGTGAACTATTGTTAGCGTGACTTTCAGAGCCTGGCTCAACAGGCTGATAAGCCTAAATTTCTAGCATTTATTTGCGCCACTTTCCTTGGGTATTGGACAAATATGGACTTTAGGCAGTAGCTGGGTATAGTTCCTGATAAATATATTTCGTTCGAAAGTCGCGTAAGTTATTCAACACTATTGTCATCCACAAGTTTTAGCATCTCGACGTATGAGTATATGGCGTCCTGATCTGCGGCGTTTCTGGTGTTTGCTGATCTGATTGCTCGTTTTACTTCTGATTTTAGTATATTCATTGCTTCTTCTGAGTTTATTCCGATTTCTAGTTCTTCCGTCTCGTCGTTAAACAGGTTTTTAACATATTTCTGCTATTCTGCTTCTGTATCTTTTTAATCACTTACAAGTTGATTGGATTCCACCTTAAGGTTGCTAAACAGCACTTTATTGTCATTTTCTTTCTAGTTCATTCACTTTTTTATAAATATTAAGGAAATCATGTTGTTTCTGTAGTTCTTCCACTTCTCGACATTCTTCCTTCATTCAGTTTTCCTTTTTCATTAGATGTAGTATGGTTCTCGGCATTTCTTTATACTTTTCTTGGTTTCTATTGTTATATATTCTTATTTGTTTCACGTGGTCTAGAATTGCTCCTCTCATCCAACCTTTGCTCTTGTTTTACTTTCCTGCAGTTTTTCGGTTTCAACATCTACTATTGCAGCTTTAAGGGATATCCATGCTTCCTCTGTTTGTGTAGTCGTTTTATCTTTGAACTGTATTGCTGTTTCTTCGCGCACGTCTGCTACTTATAGCTTTTCAAAATTAGGTTTATTATTTAAGTATGTATGTATTATCTGTAACCTCTTATACCTTTCGGTGTCGAGGCTGGTGCGTTAACGTATGAGGCTCTACGCGTGCAATGCGGATTACGAAATTGGTACGCCGTTTATACTTACATACATACTGCACCATGTGTAGAGTGTAATGTGTATGTATGTGTAAGACCTTGTTACTCTACCTCCTGGGCCTCTATTCGGAGGAGAGCGTCGGTAATTAGCTGCCCAACGACGAATGGTTACCATTAATTAGGTTTATTACTGATGTTTAATGTTCTCTAATCTTACTCTAAATTTTCAAATAATTGGGTTGTGGTCTAATTCGATATCAGCACCAAGGTATGTTTCAATACCATGTATTCCGTTTCTATAACGTTTGTCTATGAATATAAAATCAATTTGAGTTCCAATGACGTGATTGATTCTGTATATTGACGGTTTACGTGTATACAATCATCTATTAGGTAATTGAAACCAGGTATCTGTAATTGCTAGATTTTCCTCTTTAACTTCTGCAAAGTACGTACAGGGTGTCCCAAAATTAGACCGACAAACTTTGGGTGGTCATAAAGGACACCAGAACAAGCAATTTTTGTTGATAAGCCCATGTCCGCAAATGAGCCGTTTTGGCACTAGAGTGAATAAAAGACAGCTATTACATCATTATTTACACAATTTACAGCAGTTGTTCGAAGTGTTGGCCATTTTTGTCAATGCAGGAATTACATCGTTAGTTCATGGATTCACAGACTCTATGGAATATTCCCGGAATAGCTTGCACATGCGTGCAACCGGTTATTACTCTTGCCAACAAATCCTCCTCTCCGAGTACAGGAGTCACGTGCACCAGAGATTTCACAGAACCCCAAAGGAAAAAGTCAAGGGCGGAAAGATCAGCAGATCGCGCACACCAACCTACAGGACAGCCTCTTCCAATCCACCGGTTCGGAAAATTCTGATCCAGATAAGACTTTTTGGAAAGCAGAGAAAATATACAATTTCGTGGAACCATGGCTAACCAGGCTTATATTTAAAAAATGCCAACGTTAATTTTTAAAATACGAAAATCTGCTTCATGTCAATTGATGATGATGATGATGATGACGAAAATTAGAAGGTATCCGAATTAACAGTCGTATTGTACTCGTAGAATGTTTTTACCGTTTTTGGATATCATCAAAAACAAAGGAGCTACGAAGTTTCAAAAATTTTGAATTTTGACTTAGGTATAACTAAAAAATAACAGAAGAGCCCTGTACACTGATATTAGATTTTGTATATCTCCGATAGATAAAACCATGGAAAATGACCCACCCTATACAGTGTATCTCACAATTATTCTAAATTGGCCATATTCCACGTTAAAATTTGAAAATCTATTTCTGAAATAACTGTGTATTATGATATATTTATGCTCTTGATGAAATTGCAACCTACAACAAAATAATCAATTTGTTGAACTTACGCTGATTAAACATTTAATAAAAACTCCATTGTACTACATTTTATTTACTTAATTTTTTAAATCAAGAAATAGTTGTGCTTTTATGTGAAATTTATAACTATATAATAAACTTGTAGATTGACAATTAGTTGTTGATAGACAACTTAACCTTAATAAAAATTGTATTTGAACTAGGGTTCGATGTGCTTAGTTCTCTCTCCCTTTCTCTCGTCCATGGCCAATCTTAAATTAAATTTTAAAGGGTCGCACCTTATAATATTTACGTATCACTATAATGCAATAAGATCATTATTTATTTCTTATGAACTTTGGTAGAATTATATAAAACACAGCGACATAAAAACCAAAGAAAGAACGATCTCCATGCATTCTGACACGTTTACTCTGAAAACCTTTCTGGTAATCAGTGTTGCTCGATACGCACGGGTAGTGGATTTACCACCTGTACGTGATTTATAACAAAGCTAAATACTTGGTATACGATCTGAGATGATTTTGATGCACGAAATGTTCCGTTCAAAATTAGGCATCACTTTTTTCAAATGTCGTAACGGTTAATTTAATTAAAATGTTTGTGCTACGTAAGAGACGTTCCTTTTTTATATACAACCTAAGACAAGTTATGTTTTTTTGCAGTTGCTCATGCAAGCAGGCATACATTTTTTAAGTTTTAAAATTCGGAACTCTATCCTCATATAAAAAATATACTCGTTTAACCTAACCCCGAGGATTATTCTGGCTTTTAAAAGAGTCGACTTCGGCGAAATGATCTCCATTTAAAATATGCTTAAAAAAATTGGCACACAACATTGACTAGTTCAAATTATAAATAAAAAATGCCCCTTGGTTAATTTTTCAGAAAATTTCAATCTTCTGAAAGATTGGAAACAATCTTAATGTAAAGTTGTGGTAACATATTTACCAATTACAACCCTTAATAATGTTGTTTACATTTGCAACACTGAAATAACGATAGTTTAAATATTTGCACGTATTTAGATTCATGAGGATTTCTTGGCGGATTGTAAGGCTCTAAATTTGTATCTTAGGACTACATGCAGGGTTTTCAAAAGCTAGATTGTTTTATCATGCGTAGAAAAAGAAAGATAATAAAAGCCTTTGACTCACCTTTGTGTCTTCTGGTTTGGGCTGGAATTTATTCTTTTAAATTTTAAATTCTAAATTGTTGTTCTTTTGAAGTTCTTTTTTTCCAAATAGTCTTTGAACTAAAAACATACTTATATAGTAGAAAAATAACTGTATCAATATAACATATCTATTGTGGAAACATCTGAAACCCTCTGAAGAGGGAGAGGACACTTCTAACATTTACTTGTGATAGTATTCTTTTATCTGACAAAGGCAATGAAAGCTGAAACGGAGTAGCATTCATAGTATCTGCTGATTTGAGGAAATTCCTGCTGGCACGAAACACCGTAAATGAACAGATACTAACCAAAAAATTACAAACACCCATTAACATCATTCAGACCTATGCCCTTACATCTGAGTCCAGCGAGGAAGAAATAGAGAAATTTTACGGAATACTAGAAGAAGCACTACATCCTAATAAGAACATGCTGGAGAGCATCTATAACGAACTCCAAAATCCTATCAGGGACAGATGGTGATCGCGATTGCAAATTTTTGGCCGGACAACTGAGAGTTAAATTAAAAACTTCGTGTATCAAAAAAGCACCTAAATGTCTTCAAATTACCAACGAAGATCAGTTTAGACATAACCTGAATGACAAACTCTCACGTGACCCTAATATACAGTCGCCAAATCAAATACCGAACGAAATATGGGAAAAGACAATAACTCTTGTTAAAACACGAAATACCTAAGAATACTATGACAAACACACAGCACTGGATGTCAGATACGATATTGTTGGCAAAGAAGAAAGACGCTAACTAAAAATGCGACTTGTAGACTCAGAAACAGACTTTCCAGACTTTCCAAGCAGATGCAACGACCTTCTGGGACGGGCAAAAACAATTGCATACAAAAGATGTGCGAGGAAGCACAGGAAAATGCCAAAAACAACAATGCCGAAGATATGTACAGACTCATTAGAAAAACTAACAAACAGCTTTCTCCACGCACATGGGCTATCAGGAGGAAAAGATATTCAGGAAATATTGACCGTCTGGCGAAGATACTGTGAATACTTGTTTAGTAACTCTAATAACACAAATACATACTTTAGAACTGGGAGACCATGAGCCTTCAGTTTTGAAAGACGAAGTTAGAAATGCCATTAAAAAACTGAAATCTGATAAATCTCCTGGAGTAGGTGGCATATCTTCAGAAATTCTGAAAGCCAAGGGGGAATCGGGTGTATTAGATATTATCGATCGAATATGCCAAGAAATATGGAGAACGGGACATTGGCCAAATGACTGGACTATATCTGCACTTATACTGCTAAGAACGGTTATAAAGAAAAGTGGACTAAGTATAGACTCATAGTCCTGCTCTCAGATGCTAGCAAAGTCCTCCGGATAAGTATCAATGGAAAACTTGTAAATCATATCTACAATGGCAAATCCCCTCTGAGCAGGCTGAATTTATAAAGGGAAGAGGCACATACTGAATATCGGACAACTTGTCGAAAAAGGACTGAATTCAACATATCCATATTATCTATCTAGCTCTAAAATGTGTGAACATAGCTTAACCACAGATTCCCGGTCGCAGAATATGACGATTTAACCCAACTTACCTATAACTAAATTCGTTTCGTTAGGCCAGTAATCTATTTCAAAGTTCTTTGAAAAAAAAATTTTTTTCTTATACGAACAAAACGCTCGGATCGATTTGGATGAAATTTGGTATGACACTCCATACGGGCATAAGACATCTTTTGAGATGTTAATTGCTATTATAAAAGGAATACTAGTGTATGAAATATGGAATATGGGTGTCACGGCCCATATCAAACAGTAACTCTTTAATGGCAAGACCGATAACTAAAATCTTTTTGTTTCACAAAGAGGCACCCAATAGTAAATGTTGTTGTCTTTCTAACTGGTGATAACACATCTGAGTGACTGCGCTAAACATTTCTTAAAACAAATGTAATCTAGTAACTTGGTATTCTAAGAAACAAATGATGAAACCGCAATTTGATAAAGTTTATTAGTTATAAGTAGAAACCTACTGTAAACCTACCTTGTAAATCTATTAATAAACATTACTAGATTTACAATAAATGTTCAAAGTGATCACCATTTTCCTGGATGCAAAGTCCGATTCTACGCAAAAAAATTAATTGCACTCTCTGCAACATTTCTACATTATTTCCAGTTGATCATGCAACGTTTTGTATCCTAGACTAAAGTTTTCCTTTTTAAGGAGTATTAAAAAGTACCACATCCATTGATTCTACGTTGCAGTTTTTTCAATTGTCGTGTAATAGTTATTTATTATACAGGCGGATTAAATTAATGTTTAATGAGCGGTACGTTTAACAGCGCGAGCGGCGGTAGCCGCAAGCGCGTTGATACCGCGAGTTAATAAATTAATTTTAATCCGCAAGTGTAATACATCTGTTTATTCAATTTTGACATTTATTTGACATTTTTAAAGCGATTTGACATTTTTAAAGCGCTAGCGGAATAAAAATTTTAAATCGCTAGCGGAATAAAAATTTTAAACGATTTTTTTTAAAACATCAACTTTTATGGGCAGGCCAGAAACAAATAAACGTAAGTTTATACGGCAAAATTGAATAATAGTAAATTAATTCGTGCACTTTGACAAAAATCAGTGATGTCTTGGAATTACTGAAACCAAAAGCAATTATTCTTTAACTGTCAGTCTAGATTAGCAATTAGTTACACTGGTTCTTTTTTTCTTTTTGTGTGGGTCTTGTATATGTGTAAATGTGTATAGCCAATCTGCTCGGAACCGCGTTCAGTCATTACTTCAAGTCAGACGTCTGTGCCATGTGTGTGTTACTGCGTGTGTAGTGGTTTTGTTACCCTATCTCATAGACCAGACTTCCGACTAGAGCATAGTTAATTAAGCCCAACTGTGAATGGTCTCACCAGGTCTGGTACCGATTCCAGAGCCCTGAGAAAAAATCTCCACCAACATAGGGATTCGAACCCAGCAAGCCTATCCCTCTTACAACTGAGCTACCTGGCTTCGTTAGTTACACTGGTTAAAATGGTTACATAAAACAATAACAACTTAATGTTGAGCTTGTTTCACAAAACAATTTTCCTTCCTGTTGAATGTTTTGAATAAGATTATTTTTCCCTGTTGAATTTGTTGAATCATAGTCATTTTTTGTGTACTTAATGGAAAACGACCATTTTAATATGTAGAAGATAGTAGATTAAAGTGGCATTTTACTCGTTAGCAACACTGTAATCATTAACAACCAGCACTTTAACAAATCACTTTACTCCTTAGCAATACAGTAACGCACACTCATTTTTCTTGGCAATTATTTTGTTTGTTTACTTGTTACTATGCACGTGTTGCAATTGTTTTAAAGCGTTGCTATGTTGTCGTACAAACATAACCTTGACAAACTTAACAAATTTGTCTAGAAAATTAGTTTCATTCGAACTTTTCCATTAAGTACACAAAAAATAACGTATTCAACGCGTAAGAAAAGTAGTTTTCTAGCTCTTGGACATTTTCTCACTCGCTAGAAAACTACCACTTTTCTTTACTTGTAGAATAATCTACTATTGTGCATCAAGGCCAAAAAGTGACATTTTTCGTATGGAGATAATGGTTATTTATGTGTCAAGGGCGTAAGGAAAGCGATTTTAGCCCGCAGCGTGAATATTATAACCAGAGGTTTTAGCTGAGGGTTATAACACGCCAAGGGCTAAAGTCGCTTATTACGCCTGTGGTACATACAATATTTTTGCACGGACGGAGATTTTATTTAAATTTTTTGATTTATAATAAAATTTTTCTAATAGCATTTTTAGAAACGTTAAATTAACGCACTCAAGCAAGAGTGATTTTATAAAAATTGTTTTGTAACTAAGGTAATCTACTTATTTTTGTGATATTTTAAATTAATTTGTCGCGGGCGTAAAGTACGCCCGAGGTCTGCAATAATTACCTTTACGCCCGTCTTCGCGGGCGTAAAGTAGTCACTTTCCGCCCGGGAGTGCGAAATAGAAATTTGTAATACAAGTGTTGAAAGCTTGCGTTTGCCACACGAATGTGAAGTTTGCAGCACGAACGATAGTGAGTGCTGCAGTCACATGAGAGTGGCAAATACAAGCTTTTAACACATGTATTACACACTATTTTTTCTACAACCACATTTCCATAAAAAAATTTAAATATTTCTGCAAAATCAAATCTGACATTCATCAAATGTCATTATGACATTTTGATTTCGGTGCGGCAAAATTATACTTTGCCGCACCGAAAATCATGCATGTGCTTGCGGAAAGTAAATTTTCCGCACGCTAATTTCACTTGTTCGGCAAACACTCATTTTCAATACTCGTATCTATGGAGACGAAGTCTGAAAATCCCACTTTCCATGGTGGGAGTAGAAAAAAATTTTTGCTTCACAAATTTCATGGCAACAGTGATTTTTGTTACAATGTAAAATTTAGTTTCCAAGGTTTTTCAGTTACACGAAAATCGGAAATTATGCAAAATTGCATGAATAAATTCAGAATTTTCTTCTCTACAGGAAACTTACTTACACCTTTTGTCTAAAGCAATTAAGAAAGGAAATATTCACACGTTAAAACTTTACCATTGAAATTCCTATGGTTAGAAGTAATTCACCACCCTGTATAGGGTGTTAAGTCATATCGAAATTACGGAAATTTGCTTTTACACAATTCCTTTTTCTCGTTATAATACAAAATCCAACCGATAATACCGTTGGGTATGAAAATTTTTTACGTAATTTGATAAAAATCAACGTACTTTTGCTGGATTTTAATTATCAGTTTTTTGCCACGTTTTCGTTGAATAAGGACTTATCGTTACTTAGTGATCGGTTCACGTACTTGCAATCGCTATTTCTTCAAAAACTGTTCTTGGATTTTCTGTTATTAACCAAATCATCTCCTTATATCTATATACACAGAGTTTATATAAATTAAACAAAACGTATAAAATAAATTTACAACTGAACGTATTATTTATAACTCGTTTCCGGCAGTTGCAATGTGGCCTACAACTTCTTAATTACCGTGCTTTGACAACCTGGGTTTCACATAACTTTTACACTATGACATTTTCAATGGACGCAACTAGATTAGAAAAACTATCAGAGCAAAGGTTGCTGAGACAACCGGACGCAATTTATTTTATATATAGTATATATGGCTGCCGATAGGCATGACTTTTTTACTTATTGGGACGGTGTTTGCGCGAAGGATTTTCCTGCGCTGTAATTTATTCTTATATTCGCGTAGATTGCAGATTTACACGATCATTTCAGCTTTTCTAGTACTGTTATGAAAAAATTTCAAGAAATTTCAGCGAACATTACGACTATAACGGATATATTGTATTTGGTTTTGTTTTCTTCCGTAAAATTTCACAAAAATTAATGTAGATTGTGTATTTAGTAATTTAGTCTTGTAAATGTCTTAGGAGAGTTTATTATTGCTTACCTAATGGTTTTATTCCGGGCAATGCGTTATCGTGTTCTTCTGTATCGTTGAAGTCTCCAAGTATCTCTGTATCGTTGAAGTCTCCAAGTATCTTGGTACAGAATTACGTAATTAGCTCCGTAGTAATTAATAACGTATGGTGCTTGGACCATTTGGCCAATTTAACCTAAACTTAAGGAACAAGATACACATCTCGGCCCTTCATTAACTGAGATTGGAAACTTATGTGAAGTGGTCGCAAAGAATAGTGATTGCACCACCAAACCCTCAATTATTCTGTTACATTGGAAGTTTACTTTTTAAAAATAATTACAAAAATCTTTAAGTACAACTGATTAAAAAATTTTTAACAAACGTTAGCAAGGTCGATTGCCTGCTGTGGCATTGAAATTTCCGAATACTTATTCAAAAATCATTTATTTTAATGTTTTTTTGTGGAGTAGAATTGACATCAACGGCCACTAATTATTTATATGGTCATGTTAGCACTGACCTGTCTTTAGATTTTTAAGCTTTTCTCTGCGACGATTACTTTAGCTGTGGCAATGGCTACCGCAAACACGGTAGCACCGGTATGAAATAGGAATTCTATCTGTAGTGAATAATTCCGTCCACCGGTGGTCAATACAAGACAGGACAGGTTATTTAGCCGATCTGATCTGGTTCAACCGGCGACTGACCTCGCGAGTGTGTGGGGCGCGGCCGCGTGGCTGCGGGTCACAGCCGCGCCCTGGCCCCCCGTGCCCTCTGAGGCGCAGCCCTGCTGCTGCTGTCAGCCGCTCCCTTAGAAGTGCGTGCACTCGATCTTGAACCCCGCGGGTTTTTCTCTGATGGGTCAAGATGTGACCTAGCAAGGGCACGGAAGTGTACTTTTATCATTTTGTTAATGATTTATAAAGCATAATGTTGTTAATTTCTTTGAAAGTTTGGAAATTACCATGTTACCCGGTGTTCTCAAAATATTTTCAATAATTCTTAATTTACTGATTTTTTACCAACTATGATAATAGAAAGTAATTTTTACTAATGTTAAATGAATGATTCGGTATTATAGTCAAAGGGTTAGCTTAAATTGTTTTTTAAATTAAACAGGAAATATCCAAAAACACATGACGAGGCTACTTCAGAAAGTAACCTTTAATATACTGCATGTTTTAATTTTAAAGGTTTGTTAAGTGTGTTTTGTCTAAAGATCGTTACTATATAGCCTGTCTCAGACTTAGAAAGAATTGCGGGCTCTTCGCTCCATTTGAAAGGCTTTTCAATCACACCACCCCTTTATACAAAAAAAAAGGTATAAATTGGGCATGTGCGCAATTATATGTCGTATTTTTGGTGGCCAACATGGCCTTTATGGACTACTGGGCACAAGAGTGTAACGTTCTTCAGCAAAAACCTTGTACTGCTTTGTAAGGTTGAGACGAACTATACATGGATCACCATTTTCTGAACATTATATCGGCATCTTTTCTATTAGTTTCGTGGCTAGCTTGATTTAGTCACAAAAAACTTAATTTTGTTCCAAATTAAACAAATTACTATGTTACATTTTTGAATGACAAAAATACGTACCAAATAGGTCGTGGCTTTCATTAAAAAAAAAAAAAAATACAACTTTGGCTAATTCTTCAAAAATGGTAACATTTATCAAAAAACATTTTTTTTGTTTTAGCTGCACCTGGGTATATCAAATTTATTGATTTCGTTGAGTTCCTCATACACACTCTACGACTTTCCTTATTTAACCGTTTTTCTGTGTTTGTAAATAAAACACTCAAATAATGTTGAAGAAATTGGGCATCTTGGTAGGTTCATTTACTTTAACAATCTATAGAGATTACTAACCTACCACATTTCTATAAATCTGAAAAATACATGTAGCTGCTGTTTGTTGCACATTTGCAGGGGACAGGGGACATCGAGTTTTTAAATTTAGCAGTTAATCGAAATTGTAATTAATGGTGCCTAATTGTCAGCTGTTCTCTTTGTAAATGATAAAGTTTGCGATTTTTAGAATAAAACTGTTCGGGTGATTTATGAATAAATCGACGGCAATTCGAAAAATCTTATGATAAAAGATATCTACATACATAACTATCTCTTATTCGGATTTTTTTTGTATTTGTTATTCGTTCCTTATGAGAATATGAACTTTCGGTAACAAAATATAATATTTAAATTTTATTTCAAATTACAACTTACGGACATCCCCCGGAAATATAAATGAATAATAAGGAGGTTAACAAATTTGAAAAAGAAGAAATAAAAGAATTCATGTTTCAAATAAAATGTACGGATTTTCCTCCTACGTTTTACATTTATAGTACCAGATCTCTTTCCTTTTCTTCTGAGTAATAAATGATTTTCTGATCGTATATCAACCGTGTGGTCGGCCCGTCACGGAGTCGATGACAGGATCTGCTGGCGACCACAGGTAGGAATTTTAGGGAGCGTTTTCTTGTTTGTCATGCAACATTTGTTATCCATACTTATTACCCTTGGTAGTAAATGTCATGTTCTTCGGGCCACTTTTTAATCTCTTTGTAACTTTGTCTCTGCTGATGTTGCTGTTCTGCCAGCTGACCTCTATTTCAATTACAAAAACGTTGCTCGAAGGTAAATACTGCAAAAAAAGTCACCTCCATTCGACTTTGCAATATAAACAGATGCTTACATCACCTTCCACCTGTGACATATTTAGATCGAGATTGGAATAAAGTTATCTGTTTAAATAGTGACCCGAAACCTTGTTAGGTTTGAATCTAAAGACCGTTTCGAAAAATAATCTGTTCGGCTAGTTGTAGTCTTCATTCAGTATTCCACTTAAAGTATCATTAGTACCTTAATCAAGATCGGATATCAAGCAGCGATATATTATTATAAATTTTTTGATTAGTCGCTATCGTTGGATATAAAGTAGCAACACAGTTTCATCGTACTAATGCGCTCTAGCCTTTCCCTTTCTAAGTAGTTGCACTAGGATTACTAAAAACTTACTTCCAAATAATGTTAAAAAATACCACCTTCGAAGATTTAAATCATATATACAGGATGTGCCACAATAAGGGTCCCAAAATGCGCTTATTGATACAGCACTCAAAAATAAGCACGAAGTTTTAGATTAACATGGGTCGGCAGACGCTTAGTTCTCGAAGTATAGGGTTTTAAACATTTAAGATAGAAATTGTCTTTTCGAGTATTTCTAGACAGGCGAATTATGACACTCGCTCTCGGTAGGGTCACAAATTTCATCCTCGTTGAGTAATTACTATCATAAAATGTTCATAGAATAATACACTATTATTTACATCTTGCGCTTAGAGTGGTCCACCACTTATTAATTTAGACGGTAAAATTTTTGTTACACAGTTCTATAATATAAAATTACTTTTCACTAGGCAGTGTTCTGTTTTCAAGCGATAATAAGCAACTTTGTTGTTAAATATAATTTGTGTTATATGTATGTATTTTAACGAATTATGAAAATTCTAAATTTATTTCAAAAATTATTATTTTGTTTTACATTTTGTCTTAACTTTAAATTATAAGTCGAAACTATGCTGCGTGTCTAGAAAAAAGTAGTTTTATAGTTCATATCTGTAATAAAGATGCAACCTACCGACACGGAAATGTGAACCACTTTGTAGATGTCTTCAGATTATGACACCGAAGCATCTGTCAAATTGAATGGAGCTTGTGCAATGATTTTCTGTATTGATTTGCTATTTATAAATGCACGTATATGCGACGAGTGAGTAAAGTGCTACTTTTGTAAACCAGCAGGAAGTTTACGTCTCAAGCGTTAGCGGGTGATGTAAATCTGTCTGTAAATCTTGTCTTTAAGACAACTCTCATCATTTTTTACAAATAAAACAACCGCGATGGATGGCGAATCCGTGCATGGCTGATCGATAATAATGCAACTGCGAAATAAAGGATTTGTAGCTTCGCGATTGGCAGAAAACCATGAGCAATGCTTTCTATAGTTTTGTGATTGGGCATAGCCTGTGGGTTATAGGTCATAATTTAGCGTTTTGAATTCTACATGCCATTATTGAGTAAGAAACGCATGTACACTCAGGTGCAAAAAAACGGGGCATTTTTTTTTCTTTTAATTTTTATGTTGTTGTAGTACTTAGAATAAAACTTTTAGTGTTTTACAATAAAAGAGACCACCAGGGTGTAGAAAAAAACAACATATGGTACTTATCAGTTTATTGAATGAACATTAATAAGCGAAAATGAAATTTAAAGATACGAGTTCTTCACTGCCCATTGCCCATTCGACATTATGCATAGAGCATCAAGGTGCCTACTGATTTCATTTGTTTATTTTCGATTTACTGTTATTCCCAATAGAGATTGGTGTGTTCATTATGGTTCTAAGTGCTGAAGACTGTGCAAAAGCTGTAGCTCTTGTGGAAGACTGAGGAAGCCAGCGGTATGTGGCCAGATTACTTCATGTCAGTCTTTCTACCATCCAAAGAGTACTTAAACAGTTTAGAGAGACCGGCAGAAATACGCGGAGGCCGGGATCTGGCAGGAAACCAAAAACGACTGCTAACGATGACCGATTTCTCGTCCTTAATACTCTACGGAATCGTCATTTGACTTCAGTGGAGACAAAAAACCAGCCCCGTGAGGTTCGTGGTACAGATGTGAGTGTATGGATAGTTCGTCGAATGTTACAAGAAGTTGGCTTAAAACTTGCAGACCAGCAGCTGGACCAAAACTACTCCCACGTCACCGAGTAGCCAGATTCCAATTTGCTCGCGAACATTAGAATTGGACATTGGCACAATGGAGTACTGTACTGTTTACTGGGGACTCTAGGTTCTGCCTACATTCACCAGATGGAAGAGAACGAGTACGGATACGAACGGGAGAACGATTTGCGGAGTGCACCTATAACCCCCGGGTTAGCCATGGTGGAGGTTCAGTGATGGTGTGGGCAGGATATCAATGGATGCCTGCACCGAATTGATTGTTATTGATGGCGGGTCGCTGACTACAGCGGTATAATGAGGAGGTTTTGGCAAATTACGTAGTTCCATTTGCTCCAATTATCGGCGATGACTTTGTTCTGATGCAGGATAACGCGAGAGCGCATTCAGCAAGGTGCGTCACTGAATACTTGGATGAAGTTGGAATAGGAAAACTAAACTGGCCAGCATGTACCCCAGATGGAAATCCTGTAGAACATGTTTGGGACATACTGGGCAGGCGTGTTAGAGGACGTGCAGTTGTAGCAACCACAATATCTTCGTGTGGCACTTCAGGAAGAATGGCAGAATATTCCGCAAAATGATATTCGTGAGCTTATTAGTGGCATGGGCCGCCGGCTGCAGGCAATGGTTAGGGCTAGAGGAGGCAATACAAAGTATTGAAATCTATTCAAATGAAATTTTCATTCTTAATCTCTGTTAAGTTTATTTTGCGGAAATGCATTTTCTTTATTGTACACGTACATTATCATTTTCCCTTATTAATGTTCATTAAATAAACTGATAAGTACCATATGTTGTTTTTTCTTCACCCTGATGGTCTCTTTCATTGTAAAATACTAAAAGTTTTATTCTAAGTACTACAACAACATAAAAATTAAAAGTTTTTTGTGCACCTGAGTGTATAATGAACGTATTATTTAATAGTCATAAAAAAAGTATTTATTCGAAAAGCTATTACATCGATTTATGCAAGGTTCGTTTGTCATTATTGCACTGAAAATTCAATTTTACTTATTAATAATTTTTGTGCTTATAAGATTGGTTTAATAAAATACCGTCATACAAAATTAATCAAAAATATATCAAAACATTTGTAAAATACCCGATTGTACGTACCAACCGCCGATAATTTTTTAACTTTAGTTTTTTGAACAAAATTGTATTCCAGTGTTTATGACGATTAATGTACCTATTAGTAAAGAAAATTCGATCCAACTGCTAAAATAAAATCAGCAGTTGACGCAATCGGCCATTAGTTATTCCAAAATATGACAAGGTGACAACTGACGATCTTAACAGTGTAAGGAAGTGTAAGCTTAAGGCTTTGGTTTCGAGTCTCACCGAGGCAGTTGAGATTTTTAACACGGAAAAATCTGAAATTCTGCCATCTTTCGAATACGAGATGAAATCATAGCCACGTGCTAATGCAATGTTTAGATAAAGATCCCTTCCAGGGGTGGAAGTCCCTTGAGATCGATAAAATTCTAGTGACGCAGTGTTAATAGCATAAGGCGTTGTAGATTTCGCATAATAAATAAATATATACAAAAAAAAAATTCACTCAACAAATTTAAAAGAATCTTCAGTGGATGATCATGAAAACTAAATTTAACAATTAAAAATCAGGTTAGGTTCTATGGTTTGAAAAGAGTTTATAATGTGAATTTTATACATATCTTTACGTGTTCTACAAATGATTTTTTACAATTGTGTTTCAAAAGATTTATTTTATTTTAATCACTTTCTTTTGTTGCCTGAGTTATTTTTTTAATGGTAATCCAATTCTAATAAAATTCTACGACCGAGAATGCCAAAAAATATGATATGTTTTCGAAAGAATCAATTTTAATGATAAAAAAAGGCATAGAAAAAAAAATCAAGTGGCCATGACACACAAATTTTGACAGATGGCTGTAATTTATTTGTTTTAGTGCTATCATCTTAAGTATTATAATGATTAATGAATATGATGAATGTGCAACAACAGAAATTTCTGAATAAATGTATTAAAGCACATGCATGCACTTGTGTGTATTAACAAGATAGTAATCAAAGCTACATAAAAACACGTCCTAATTATGGCGATAGTGATCTAGATAGTTACATCCTAGAGTATTAGAAGCGGCCAAGTAAAGTAATTCGTGTTTCTACGGAGGCACGAGCCGCTAATAAGCTCGCGTGTACACTGTACACTTCGTGGTTCTGAATCTCATTTTATGTTATAAATATCTTTTTCTTTTAACTACTCGTACATAAAAGTTTGATACACTCAAGAATGAAATTTAAAAATTAGATCTTTAGTATTAAATTCCACATAACATGCCCGTTTTGGGTTGTCAGTATTCTGAAAAACTAAGCCTAAAATTGTTAGGGTATTTGAAAGTACTCCCTGGAAGGTAAAAGTAGCGAAGCCGTATAACTTGTCTAGAAATATTTTTTATGGTTGTTTCATTCCGCTAAGACAATTGTGCTATACAGGCTAACTGTTTTATTTTAAATATCTTGGAGATCATACTGTAAGGTCGTTTTTGTTTTTCGAAGGAGGTTTATGACCTACTAAATTGAATGCCTCCATTTTCTTTATCTTCTTTTAACTCTGTTCTAAATCAATTTAGGAAAATATAGAGTTTTAGGCAATTTAGAGCTCTTTAAAACTGTGTTATTGAATTTTATATTTAGTTTCTCATTTGGAAGATCTGACATGAATTTATGTATTTTTTACGAAAACCAAAGGCGATTTATAACATCATAAAAAAGAAATTTTTCTGCCTTTTGCAAGGATGCAGTTCTTTTTAAAAATAAATGAATTAAAACCGCTCTTTCATTATTCAATAAACAAAAACATAGTTGGCCTTGCAAATAAACGAGAAATGAAAATATTCCGTGTAATTAATGTTATTATATTAACATAAGTTCCAACTAGTGTTGATAACCTGTTGCAATAAATCATCCGGAAAATTTGGAGAAGTTATTAATACTTATAGATATACAAACTAAAAATGAAAGGAGAATTATCCATAACTGTTTTAAAACGTTTTTACCTTATGCATTCACATTTTTATGTATGCACATTACATTTATAGTCTTGTTCCATTTTATTCTACCTTTGACCTCCTCTTTCCTTCACCTCCAATAGTCCAATTTATTGTAGCAGGTCCTCTTTCAGCACAGTCAACCATTTTCTTTTCGGTTTACTCCTTTGTTATTTTCCCGGTGCCCTGCTCTCAGTACCTACCTTCTTTGTGAGTCTGTTGTCACGCATCCTTGCGACACGTCGCAAGCATCTTAGGCTACGGTTACATTGGCTGCGTGGTCGTACGACCTAATAGTCGTACGTAGTCGTACAGACTTTGGTCGTATGCCTAATAATGTGGTTACATTAGCCGCGTGTTCGTCAGTTCCTCGGTAAAAGTCAAAATGGACGCCTTCGCTTGGAGTAAAAAACTTTCTATGTGCTAAAAACAAAATTTTCAAAGAGGAGCAAAAAAGGCTTTGTAATGTTCATAACTTTAAGGTAACATTATTTTAAATTTTTTTTAACAATTTTGATACACCATTTAGCACGTAAGGGGCTTTACCAAACACTGCAAAAAGGTCAAAATAGACAAAAACCCTATTTCAGAACAAAATGAGACAAAAGAGATTTTGCCCGCCAAGCGACGATATGCTATTAGAAAATCCATTATTACCCTTGTTGGCACTACAACAACAAAAAATGTGTCGGGTTAATGATATTTTTGCAACACGCGAAGAACCTGGAGAATTTTGACTTTTTCCGAGTTGCTAAACGATTCAGAAATATTTTGCGAATAGTTCAGAATGGAATCAGAAACATTCAACTATATTCTGGAAAGAATTAAGAACAAATTACAAAAGCGAGATCCATATTTTGCGGAATTACTCGTACGACTACGCACGATAAAAACAAAGTGCCATATTCATAAACAGTGTTTAAAGTTAGATGTTACTAATTGCTATAGCAACATATATTAATTATATTGGTTTAGTAGCTACTAAACCCCTACTAACTTTAAATACTGTTTATGAATATGGCCCAAAATGTTTTGTTTTTTTCGTGCGCAGTTTGGGGCAAATTTCTCTTGATGTTGGTTTATGTAAATCGAGGGTATGCAAGATATTAAAGAAATACAAATATCATCCATAAAAGCCACAATGCCATAAAGAGATTTTTGCTATAGACGAATCAAAGAGGAGCGTGTTTTGTAATGAAATGCAAGAGCGCGCGAACAATATCGCCGCTCTCTATCGTCGATATGCTTCACCGACGAATAATAATATTTCGACCAGAACTCAGAATCCTCAAAAAATTAATATCTGGGCTGCGATTTTTAATAATAATACGAGTATTATCGGCCCATTTGGAATTGAAGGAAACTTGAATTTAGAAATGTATTTAGATCTTTTAGTAACAAAGGTAGGACCTGCATTGGAAGAAGTTACCAGAGAAAATCAGGAGATCTGGTTCCAACAAGACGGCTGTCTCGCACATTTTGGTTTAGATGTTAATTTTTTTTTTAATGATTCATTTCCAAATCAGTGGATTTATAGACTATGCTATAAATTAGCCAGCAAGACCTCCTGATCTAGCACCTTGCGACTTCTTCTTGTGGGGACACCTTTAAAGCAAAATTTACAAAAGACACCATCCAGATATTAATTCTTTGAGAGAAGCAATAGTTGCTGAATGCGCGTTAAGTACTGGCAGGCAGTTTCTACAACTCACTAGGCCAGGGGTCGGCAAACTTTTGAGATGGAAGAGCCAAACCTGTCCCTCACAGCAATTTAAAAATTATTCGAGAGCCATAAGTGTATTGTTACAAATAAGGAAAATTTAAAGTTCTAGTAATGTTTTAACAAGTAATAATAAATTAATTATAGCTTTATTAAAATAAGAAAAATTTACAGCAAAAATTGCTCTCATCGGTTTTAATCAGTGTGAGCAGTGAGCTTGCATTTCCTGAGAGAGTTTCTGTATGTCCCGGTTTGTAACTAGTCGTTTTTAATTTAAGGGGCGATTCCAAGTTGTCATATTTTGATAATGTGTTCAGGGAACTAAAAGAAACAAAAAAAGTATAATAAAAATATGGTCAAATTTCAACCGTTACTGAGATATTGTGGAAATACTTAGTTTTTAATCAGGTGAATTTATTGTAATGCATTAAGAATGAAAAGTGTTTATTTCATAACATAAAATACAAATTAGTTAATTGATTTTTTCAAAAATATCACCATTCACCTTGATGCATGCGTCAGCTCGTTTGTGAATTGCAGGAGTAGCTCGTCGAAGCGCACGGTGGTTATCTCTGATGAGTGCTGCGCAGTTAGTTATTCTATCGAGTAGTGCCTCTCTTGTGTTCACTTTTATTTTATAAACTAATGATTTCAGCACTCCCCAAAGGCAATAATCTAGAAGAGTGAGTTCTGGTGACCTTGTTTTGTCTGCATGCAGGGCCACCTGATTAAAAACTATTTTGACAATATCTCAGTAACGGTTAAAATTTGACCATATGTTTATTATACTTTTTTTGTTTCTTTTAGTTCCCTGAACACATTATCCAAATATGGGGGGTTCCTCACAAATCACCCTGTAATACTGTCTTCTGTAGGTCTTTTATGGCAGTCTGTTTGTGCTGTGAAATCAGACAGCATTTTTCTCTCTGCAGTTCTTCTTATATTCTTTTTAAACGAAAACTTCTTCTAGCATTGAAAAATCAGTATTTCCCTTGCCTTGTAATCTTGTAATTTAAGATTGACGTGATTCAGTTGTGATATAACGTCTACCATGAAGTACAATTTTTGCAACCACTGATCTTCTGTTAATTAAGAAATAGTTTGATTTCATTTATGCAAGATGAAAAACGCTTTAACATGTTGTCTCTGGAAAGCCATCGAATCCTGTTGTACTGGAGGAGATCTGAATACTGGCTCCCCATTCCACTTAATAACTCTTTAAATTGTCGATGGTTAAGTCCCCTTGATATAATGGTGTTGGTCATCTTATGCCCGGTTTCTCGAACGTAAGATATCTACTCACCGTGAGATATCTTTTGGATAAACCCCCAAACCCGTTTCTCGAACGCTAGATGCGACTTGTCTTTAGCTAACTCGTTGGATAAGATATCTGCCCGAGTAGCACGAGATATCCAACCGTACACGTATACGAGCATGCGCATTGCACGTAAAACCAGAGAGGGAATATTTGAATATTTAAATTTCGCACGGAGTTTTTAAAGTTATGTACAATGCCATTTTTGTGCTTTTTTAATTACACTACAATATTACTAAATTTCTAATAATAGATTTATTTTTAATCGTAAATTTTTATATCACATGCATAAAAAATTAAACTAAATAAAAACCACAAGTAATTGTTTTAATTACTTTCATCAAAAACATTTTTGAAATTTTAGTTAAAGTGGACATTTTAAGAAGGATTTTACCTAATAATCTGCTTGACAGATTCTTTGATGTGCTGCAGTTGTCAAGATAAGAATTTTAAGAAGGTACCTATTTAATACTCTGCATATCACTGCTTTCTAGGAAAACTGCATTTAGCATGTCTGTCTGGATTAAATTTAACATAAAGGTTTTTGTAGAACATTTTAAAAAGTATTTACTTAAAATTCCTATGCTGTTTATCACTGCTTTTAAGGACTGCATTTAGCATGGGATTTGGTTTTCAAAGGTAAATTTAGCATTACTATTGCAAGAATAGTACAGTGTGAAGCAAGTGTAAAATCTGATAAAAAAAATTGTTTTTAAACTCAAACCCTAAATGCGCCATAAATGAGAGCGGAAATATTAAATTTTGCCGCCGAAGTTGTCACCTGAAGTTAGCTAAAGGTATAGTGTCCATCTAGGGGCAGATCTGGTAACTACGCATTCGCAAGATAGTTATCCAAAGACAAGTCACGTGAGGATAAGTTTCGAGAAACCGGTTGCCTACTTATCTATTTGCTAACTTTGTCTATTAGATAGCTATCTAAAAAGATATCTACGCGTTCGAGAAACCGGGCATTAATTCCCTATTCCATGATTTTACCAATTTCTTCTGAAAATGTTTGTGCACAAGGTGCTTCCTGGTGAAGCATACAATGGAATTTATTCTTTTAAAATTGAAACAAAACCCTTTCTCGCATCCGTCATACTTTTTGCACCATCGATTGCAATTGAAATAATTTTATTGAGTGGGAATGATTTTTTTTCAATGCATTCAAGGACGGTATTTCTATGTCCTCTCCATGTCGAGCCGACCTTTCAATTTTACTTCAGAGCCACATGTACGTATCGAAAGAGCCGCATATGGCTCGCGAGCCGCAGTTTGCCGACCCCCGGACTAGGTTATTGCTTAGCTCAAAACGGGAGACTATTTGAATATTTATTATAATTTATTTTTCCTTACTACTATTTTTCTGAGTTTTGAATAAACATTATTTCAAGCCTTTATTACTTGATATCTATTTACTGTTTTATTATAGAAATAATGCAAAAAAAATCTAAGAATTGAATATACATGTTAATTGCTTATATTCGACTTTGAGAGTAGACACCAGGTATAGGGCATAGTACAATTATTGTAGTTTAGGTGTTAGGCATTTCCTCTTGTTGTCATATTCTTTTTAAAAATTGGGCTATTCTTTTCTGGGGACTGTCTCCTGCTTTCAAAATTTCCTTTTACTATTTTTTATGTTTCTAATTATTTCCATTATTTCCTCTTCAGATAATTATTCTGCTGTTATTGTCTGTGTTTGGAGTCCTTCCACTTTATCTTCTTCTTTTTCTTCTTCATTTCTTTGGTCTCTTTCTATTTCTTGGATTTGTTCATTTAATAATAAAATACTGTCCCCACCTCTTTTTCTTCTGTATCTCTCCTACTAATAGGACCTCTTTAGTTTTGATATATTATATTGTTCCTGCATACGACTGCTTACAAGTTTTTACCTCTTGGTAGAAATTTATTAGTTCTTTACTAACATAATATTCTTCTGATTTCTGTAGCTTCTGCTCCATGTAGTATCTCTTTCTTTTCTAGCACGTTTGTTTTGATGTTATCTTCATCTTATCAAAATTATTCTTATTTTCTAAATTATTTCATTTAATAGCTTTATTCTTGCATCATTTCTATGTTTTAAAGCTGTTCTACAATGCTCATCAAACCATCCAACCTCATTTTTCTTTTTCTTTGTTTTCCCAGTTATTTTACAGCAACTTCTCCTAATGATATAATAATTTGTTCATATTCTATCCATTCCCCTTGAATATATAATTTTGAGATATTTGTTATATGAAATAAATTAGGAAAATTTTTCCATATGAACCATGTAGTTAATTGAAAACCTTTGACTTTCCTTTTTCCTAGAACCTAAAACATAATTACATTGTTAAACTTATTGCAGTTAGATAATTGTTCGTTACCATTGTGGCAGTAGTATGGTAATAAAGCTGTCGTTTAGTGGTTTTCAAATATAAGTAAATACGTACATAGGGGTTATCAAATACCTTGGGGGTGCCCAACAAAATATTGAAGCAGATTCATAATTAAGCAAGTTAAGACTTCAAGTAAATATGAACGTAAACCCAAAAAAGTGAGGTGCATTTTTTTGTTTTTGGCAGTGACACTTTAGTCGCAAAATATATTCGACGAACAAAATAAACACGGCCGGAAAATCTTCCTAAAAACCTGATACAGAAGTAAGTTTTCCTTTACTGTCACAGCTACCTTGAGATTTTAAGAAATTTCAAACATATTCAAAATCAGTTTCCAGCCAAGCAGGGTTTTATCAACGAGAACGTATGTTGAGATTCACAAATTTCCTCAAATCCTTTGGGAACTCAATCTGGTGACATTATGTACGAGAGTATGCAGCATATACGAACGTTAATCTTATTTCCTTTCCTTATTTTTAAGAAGTTATATTATTTGTAAAATCTACGGAAAATTAGACGGATGTTTACGTATCCAAATACACACGTCAGTATTCATTTTTAAAATGTTTGAATAAGATTTTATAATTTAATATTTGTTTACAGTAATAGCTTAATGTTTGTGATAATTGCAATTCAGATTATAAGTAACGATTGATAAAAATTGAAAAAAAAATTGCATTAAACATTAACTATAAGATCTTCGATTCTCTAGAGAAATGCCCCTAAAAGCTTCTACTTCCAAATTAAATTAGTTTTCGTAAAAGCATTAAACGCAAGGAAACGATGTTTTATTATTAATAACTTATTGATGCCTTTTAAGTTTTAAAGTGATTCTAAGAACGTCATTTATTCCTATTCTTAAATCGAATATTACAAAGCTTCAATTCTTTAATGAACAGACATTTTCAGAAGAATTTATATTGTCGATATCCTAATGACAACCGATAATGGCTAAAACGTTTTTCATTAATTTTTACATTTCACTTTGTATGCTTTCAATCTGGTGTAGTGTTTAAAGAAGAGTACCTGCATGTCCTTTTGTGTCATTTAAACGAATGATTTTTTACGAATATTGTAAGTTAATTTAAAGCACTAATTGAAAACTAAATTTAAATGTAAGCCATATGGTTGTCTAGCAGCTTTGATATAGTAATAATTATAAACTGCAATGCTATTGATAGATACATGAGCTGTAGTACACGTAATTACTCCCGATGTACATTTCACACCTGTATTTTCTGTACATTGAGTTAATGGAGCAATTTTAATAAATCTGGTAGTCCATAGGTAAAATATTGTTAGCACTCCGTATTTTGCTACAGAAATGGGTAGGAATGCATACATGAATAATTTCACCCCAAAAGCTCCTCATTGATAAATACTGCTATTTTTAGGTTCCATAAATATATTTTTTCTATTTCATACAGGACGTAAACTGTTTCCTCATTATTTGTTGGAGGAATGTAGGGGAATAGTGTGGTTTTTTGAATTATAAAGCAATTTAGTAACACTTCTGGTTTTGTTTGAAATGACCTCAACTCTCGATGTTTAAATGGATTCTCTGTATATTTTTACATTTTTGAATCAGGAAGAATTTCTGAATTTGGATACAAATTTTTCCTCTATATTAAGTCCTGTAAGTTTAATTTTGCAACTCAAAAAAATTATAAAAAAGGAGGTGGGTCTGCTTTAGTTTACACTCCGAATATCTTCTTCTTCTTAGGCCATTTGAACCTTAGACATAGGCCTCATCCAGTCGATGTCAAGTCCCTGTCTTGTGTTTGTTTAGAATTGTCCAGGTTTTCGTAATACTCTGTGACTATCTTAATTATTTTCTTTCTGTCTCTCTAGTCTTTACCGTTTTTGTCTTTCATGGAGATTATACTAGTTCTTCCCAATGCAGGACTCAGACATTTCATACCTTTTTTTTCAATTATATTATTGCTTCATTATGTTTTGTCAAGCCTTCGTTTAGTTTTTCCTTAGTGTTTTGTTCAGCTTTACACATTCAATTGATTTATTCTTTTATTTGGTGTGGAGTTCTCTTCTTTGGTCCATTAATTTTTTGTCTCATCGCTTAGATTGTCTTTCTTTTGTTTGCTTTTCTTCTGGATCTAACAGTTGCTTCTTTAGTCTGCTGTTAATTTTATTAATATCCAGTGTTGTTTCTTCTTATTTGACAGAGCTCTCTTCTAAAGCTTTTCTAAATTCATTACTCTTCATTATGATTTTATACTGGTCTATTTGTGCTAGATTTTTAAATAGATTTTTCTTAATTTTTTTTTTTTGTTGAGACAGATTTCGCTCGAAGTATTCGATGATCATCTGTGCTGAACCGATGTAGCGCTGTAACATTTTCGAAAATGTATCTTTCTGTAGATAAGAAATAGTCTATTTCATTTTCTTTGTTTCCCCATTAGATGATACCCAGGTCCACTTTCTACTGTTTTTTTTACGGAAGTAGTATTCGCGGCATAAAGATTTTACTGTTCTAAATATTGCAATAGTCTTCTTCCTCTGCCATTCCTTGTCATAGCCGTAACTGCCTAACTTAGTTTCGGATTGTTTTCGTTTCTTTCTTAGTTTGGCATTGAACTCCTCCGCAATGATGGTTGTTTTTGTTGGTTCGTCTTCTATGACTGTTGTCACTTCTTCATAAAAAGTCTCGACTTCCTCGCCTTCGTATTTTATTATCGGTGCGTAGACCTGAATAATTTTCGATTTATTTGGTTAGCTTCCAGCCCGGCATACGTGCAAAGAGGGCTCGCAGAACTCATAGTTATGACGTTTTAAATATGAGTTATTAACAAGCCAAGAAGAAGATATTCTAAAGTCATTTATTATTGTTATTCTAATCATACAATTAGCTGCTAATGATTTTAACTCGGTCAGTACCATTTATATAGGCTAAATTTAAAAATTCCAGTTTTCCATTACCTACATAATTAAATAAAATTTTACAATTCAGTAGACAAAAGTAAATTGCAATAGTACAATAATTTGTTATAACTATGTATAAGTTGCAAATATAAAAATTTGATTTGCAAAATACTTCGTAGTTTTCTTTTAAAGTAACTTACTAATGAAAACATGTTTTGTTGTAGAATTTTCGGGAGCAGCAGATTGATGGTTCGGGCCTGCCGTTGTTAACAGAAGAACATCTAACATCAACCATGAACATGAAGCTAGGCCCAGCATTAAAACTACGTTCACTTTTAGCTAAAAAATTAGGTTCATGTAACATATGCTTGCACTGTACACACTGTCACCGAAATTCTTCTGGATCGCCAGATCCAGGAAACACGACAGGAAATACATCGGATTCCGGCGGAGTATCATGAAACAAGAACAAATTTTTCGTACCAGCTGTTAATTTTTCATATTTATTTAATATTATTTATATGTTTTAGATGTCTTTCGTGTCAGATTTTGAAAGAAACGTCGAAAATGGTTTCTAAATCAAGTTAGAGTAACCAAAAATATCTTACTGGAATATTATTTGTAGTTTGTTGTTTGTTTTATCTTAAATAGAATACGCTGTTTTGCAGAAGTAAGGCCCTATTTTACTAATTTTATATTAATTTGATTTAAAATTTTACAAAAAATATATTTTAGCTCCGTGATTCTTAAATTCCTGAAATAATATGGTTTTAGAATGTCTCTCGCTGTATTTAAAAATCTTAATTATTTTTCAGTAGTTTTGTTATTTTATGTCATAAATAATTCAAATCTTCAATAAAAATCAGTTTCAGCTTTTTTCATTTAGTTGTCAAGATACATACATAGTCAGGATTCTTATTTAAAGAAAACGGTTGTAGTTTATTATTCTGAAATTACTTTCTACTCATAATAACTTTAGAAGTAAGTACTTCAAAATTCTACATCTGCAAATTCAGCGTTTTAAACAAACAACATGCAAATACCTAAAGATTATTTGTTAGTACCTATAATCATTTTCAGTTAATTTTTCGAAAATCGTTTAACCGGAACATATTATGGGCTTATAAAAAGTTCAGTAAATAGTAAAAGTTTAGTATTCTGTCAATAGTAAAGGGCTCAACTGCTTTAGGCAGGTGTTCATTTGTTCGTGAAAATATTTGTAAGTTGTTAGTGAAACCATGTTTTAACAACCTGTTGCTCGTCAGTGTTAAAATTAAAATGACCTCTGTTTTTGGGGATATAAAACCTGAAAATCACATGACTGCAAATCAGGGCAAAAAATAAGTAGAATGTTGCAATATTTCCCATCAAAAGAGCTTTTTAGTTACATCGTCCCCTGGTGTAATAACGTATGTTACCATTTTAATTTAAAAGTCTGGGAATTTACTTTGAGCAGCTGTATTAACGAGGCTTATATTTTTATTATGAACGGAGTGGCCGAGTGGTTAAGGTAGCGCGGACGGTCTCGGGGCCAAACCCGAGTAGGTTGCTCGGCGGGTGGTCTACCTAGTCACTGAAAATAATTGGAAACCGAAATACAGTGGTGGAGTAGGGAAGGTAGGCGGTTGTTGAGCGCGTGGTGCTTACCAACCGAGATATGAAAAGCGACTTAGGAGGCCTTAACCCTCTATTTTGTCAGTCATGCTCACTCGCGGAGCCTTAGTTCCGATACCTTTATATTTTTATTATTTGAAGTAAAGTCCAATTTGATTTCAAAATCACCAACCTATGTAATTAGTAAGATGCCAAGGTAGAACAGGCATTCAAAAATGGTTTTAGCAACAACCTACAATTATTTCCATGCTACTTATAGGTTAATCAATCAGTATCGATAGGATGTTTTGAAATAATTTGTTAACAATATTTTTATATGTCTTAAATAAGCCCCAGTTCAACTATTTTCTTAATTGACTTATTAACAATAATTTTCAGTTAAGAAAGTGCATACATAATTTGATTTAAAAATACCACTTTTGGGCAATATTAGTCGTATAGTTTTTTTTTTGTAAATGTTATCAGGCTTTTCAAAGGGACAAAACTTTCTGGTGACTTGTTATGTTTTGCAGTGGAATTAGTGTAGGTTATGTCAGGTTTATGTTTTCGACATTTTCCTACAACGACCAAGTAAATTCAATTTTCGTGTGAAAATTCAAACATAAATCTGTGTAAATTCTAATTATTGTTCTAACTGTATGCAAAAGATTCAAAATTGCCAATTATAGATGAATATCGTAAAACTGAAACAATTTTAAAAATGAAATTATCAAACATATTTTAACATTGAAATTTTTTATTAATTTAACTTGAATCTACCTCTGCCTCAAACGGAAGAGGCACAGTGTTGTTCATTTATGACGTTTACAAAGAATTAAGTGGCTACACTTTTAATCAAAGTTATTATTTTACAGTCGATAAAAATATCTATTTTTTAATAGATTTTGACTAGCCATTTTTCTGTGGGCTTAACCATCACAATTTTTTTTTTATTAATTCAAAGGGAAATTTTTTATTAAACAATTACGAGAGTTTAGATCAATATAGTGCAGTTTATTTTATCGATTCTGTTTTATTACTAAGTTAAGAAAGTTCATAAAAGATTAAAAATGTTAAATTGTCAAATTTGTAAGAACTTTGATTGGTATCTCAAAAACTTTAGTCATTGAACCTAATTTGTGTCACAAACATGCAGTAAGCATTTTTTGCTAAATTAAATTAAATATTAGGATTTTTGTTATTAACGATTGAATTCGATTTTATATTTAAACGATTGCTTTTAGTTATGATTTCTAGAAGTTATTCAACGAAATAGTTTTAAAATTTCTTGATTGTATTTAAAAATAACACTGCCATTTGCTTTAAAAAGTCAATAAACAAATAATTAATGTGCATTACTATGAGGAGCAATTTATTTTATAACACGTTTACAAGTACAAGGTTACTTTTATCCTGCATAGTTATAATTCTTATTTTTTTATATTTATCTAGTACAAAGTAGTGTGTATTATATGTAGTGTATGCTGATAAACTGTACATTTTTAACTTAAACACCTTCTTGCTCATTGTAAAGTGCCTTGACGTTCACGAATTTGATCGAGCTCTTTCTATGCCACGTTCATACTATGCGTAGCCATTATTTTTGTAAAATTCTAAGGTTTAGCTGTTTTTTGGTCAAATTTGTACTTATATATTTCTTAAGCGAAATGTAGTTTAAATAAGGCGTTCCTGACTTATGTGTATGAAAGTATTAATTTGTTTTTTTAGTAGTAATTTATATTGCATTTGGCGTTGTTTATGCTCGTATCGATTTCCTTTGAAATGAATACGAGTTAGTATAATAAAATGTTATACTTTTAATGGTGTATATGTAAATATTTCGACCACTTTAACTGTTTACTAATTACGAATTGCTCAAGTTGTTTGGTTGTGTTGTATCACACTTAAAATAAAGTATTTATGTGAATGGAGTAGGTATATTATTATTAATTTATTATTATTATTAATAGCCCACACATCCCTCCTGTATATATTATTCACGTAAAATTAAAAGACAGTCATTCTCTCTTGCTCTTGAATGATCATAAAGATGTGGCAGTTTGTTGTGTATAAGCATGACTGTATTCCATATCATTTGTTCTGAGCTGACATTGAAAGATATTTTTTTGTGGCTCGCACCATAATAATAAGTAGTAACAATAAAAGACACCTTTGGACAATTTTACTTTGAATTCAAACCATATGACTCGATTTCTTACCACCTTACACATCTTATACAGTTGACAATACATTGAAATATTTATATTTTTTTCATTATCCGTTCCTCTTCTAGCAATGGTGTAGTAGAAGATTAATCATTACAAAACTTCTTACGCTCTCTCGCCATATTTTTTGCTTCAATCCAATTACTTCCTTTCTTCTTCAGGATTTTCCTAATTTCTCCATTTTAGTCGTTTCTTGTCCGGCCTCTTGGATTTTCTGAATCTATACCCATTTCCCAGATAGCTTTTATAATTCGTTTTCCCTTTATCCTGCGTAGATGTCCTGGCCATCCAAATAGTCGTTTTTCAATGTACTTCTTCTACTTTGAGGGCATTTCGTATATCCTCATTTTGCACACGGTCCATTATCCTCGTCACCCCAGCCACTCTTCTTAGCCATCTCATTTCGCATGCTTGGAGTGTATACAGGGTGTTTTAAAAATGGCTGATAAACTGTCTGGCACGCTGTTTTGGGATACTTGCTCAGTACGAGAAAAATAATAAAAAAATTCTTTCTCTTACATTTTTGAAAATATGGAAGTTCAAAGTTTGGATCTTAATACGCTAATTATAACCGCGATGAATTAATCATTTCAAGTAAATTACACATAAAATTACATTTCTAACAATTTTTGTTGCATTAACTACAAAATATAAGAAATGTTGAAATCAATTTTTAAAATGTGTTGCAAAACACTAAAAATTTCGTTTGGCAACGCAGCATTTGATTTTTATTACTTCATGTAAAATTTAATTTGAGTAAAACATTATATCTATGGAAGCACATGGTACATCAGTTTACTACTTTTACTTATTAAACAACCTTGTCAGATTTCTTGATCTTTAAACCGCTATATATTCAAACATATTGCCTAGAGAATTTTATAATATTTTACGAGTACTCAGGGAGTATACCAGTGGCGGCTGGTCCATAAGCGTTGCGACACTGCAGCACCCCCAGAACAAAATACGGAAATTAATTACCTATTAAATTTGTACTTGAAAATATCAATAGTATAACAATCATTAAATATTTTGCATAATTATTACATAAATTTAATTAATTAAACCGCTTTTAAAAGGAATTACTTTAACCGAAGCTGTAGATTCCATTCAGAGACGCTGCGATATGTAAAGTGTCGAAAACGTATACATACGCGGAGGCTTGTTTGCTATTAATAGTACATGTAACAAGCTGCGTGAAAACTGCTTTCTAGACAGCGTCAGCTGATTCACTAGTAATTTATAAGAATAACCGGCGCGAAATCTACTGGTTCCAGCGTCAGGATTATTTTGTTAATTTGCGTAGGATAATATTTTTGTTGTTTTCGTTGAGGGTGAGCAATAAAATATTGTTTTCTTTTCTCGTACTTAATTAACATTTAAATATTTGTTACAGAAAAATACAATTAAATAATAAATATTATTTTAAATGTGTTATGATTTATGATGGATGTTACTGTTGAATATATTGTTATGGTCTTGCTCTTTTAAAAGATTTTATTTAAGTTTAATTTATTTATTTTTTAGCCCACATCCAATATTTGAAATTAACCCTTGCTTTGCTCTTTAATTTACTTAATTGTTTGCATTGCTCTTATCTCAGGTCGTTAAGTAGGTTCCTTGTTTGTTATTTTTCTAAGTTTATTTTTAACCAAATAAAAAAATGTACTCAAATAATTATAATGCAGATTTTTATTATTGTTTTTCCCTATCAACCCTGCCTTAAAATTAACTTAACATTATCCTTTAAACTCACTATGTATTCTTGGCTCCTTTTTCTTTTCCAAAAAATTTCAATCTTCCCCAAATTTCAAAATTCCAATCTTCCTTAATTACCAAAATTCCAATCTTCCCCTGTTCTTCTTGTCCCCGCTCTAAATTGTCCCCCTTTTTGACTTTCTCCCTCTCGAACTTCTTCTGTTGATCCTCTCCTACTAGAACTGCTTTCTCACTTAACTGCTTGAAGCTCAATCTTTATTTTTCGTTTCTTCAAAATTCACCCTCCTTTTACTGGACCCTGGTTCCTTTTGATTTAACGTTTTTGTAATTGATTATTTCTCGAATATTTACTCTTTTTATGGGAGCAAACCAAATTTGATGTTGCTTCGTCGATTATCAATTTTCAACTAACTATTCACTTTGTTTTTTCTGTTTCCTGGATATTTTTATCCCCATTTGTTTTCCACTTTTAAAATTATTTACAACGTTTCTAATAGTAACTTATTTTACATTTCTGTAACTACAAATTTAGCTAATTATTACTAACAAAAATCATAACAATAACTTATTTACATTTCCACATAACTTAAATCTAATCTAGCTATCTTAAAATTATATTACAATTTTTTTTAATAATTTAAAATCTGCATTACTTATATTTGGCAAAATAATATTTTTCTTTTATAAATTAAACAAACAACTTAACCTTAATTGTATACATCCAATTAAATATCATCTCAATATTTAAAAAATTACATTTTACCAATTGTCATTACGTGAAAAAATTGAAATTAAAAAATAAAGGTCGATGTACGCCAGATGTTTTTATTCATTAAACAGCAGTTAGTAAAAACAAAATAGTTATTTATGTATCAAGGGCGTAAGGATATCGATTTTAGCCCACGGTACATAACATACAATATTTTTTGCACTGACGAAGATTTTATTTAAATTTGTTGATTTCTAATTTCTAATAAAAATTTTCTAATGGCGTTTTTAAAAATGTCCAATTGACGCATTCATGGCAAGAGTCATTTTACAAGTTAGGTATAAAAATTGTTTTGTAACTAAGGTAATCTACTTCTTTATTAATTTGTTGCGGGCGTAAAGTTCGCTCGCGGTCTACAATAACCCTTCTTCGCGGGCGTAAAGTAATAACTTTCCGCCGGGGAGTGCAAAAAATATTTTACTAGATCTTTTAACAAGGACTGGCATGAAAAAATAAAATGGTTGCCTGGTTGCCAAATTAGAAATGCTCTATTTTGTTTTCCTTGCTTACTTTTTGACTACGATACTGTATTGGAATGAGTGTGGCTGAGAATGGATTTTATATTTAAATAAAAATTCTTTTTATTTCATTTTCCTGTAAGCTAATTTTTTTATGAATTGAGTACAATTTAGATTTGTTTTGTTTTACTTAAAAAGCACATTAAAAATATCAAGGATCGTTACTGGTATGTATATTTCGAAAGCTACAGCACCCCCATGATTTCCAGCCACGAGCCGCCACTGGAGTATACCGAAACAGCGTGCCAGAGAGTTTATCCGCCATTTTTGAAACACTTTGTATATTAGGTTGTTAGACAGCACCCAACTGTCTCATCCATATGTTAAAATTTGCAGGAACACTGTCTTATAAACTTTCATTTTTTGTATTGTCACTTCACTTTTATTTATGAAAGCTCTATTTAGCGAGTTAAACAAATTTATTAACATTCTAATTCTGTTGATCACTTCCTTTCCTGTCAATTGTTGCACCTAAATACTTAGTTTTGTCGATTTGTTTTGTATGACAATTTCCCAGTTATAATTCCAACTCTTCTTCATCTTTTGTTATAACCATTTCTTCAGTTTCATCAGTATAATTTTCATTTAAAATGTATTTAACTTTTCTTTAAATATTTTAACGTTATTCAACAAATCTTGTTGGGTATTAGCAACTAAGATTAAATCAGCTCAACTTAACTGGATCAGTTTTTCTAATAACTCCTCTTGCTTTCTTCACCCTTTCATCTGTAATTCTTGGAACGTCTTCCATTACGACCTTAAAAGACGAAGGGTTAAGAACGATCCTGTACCTGACCACTTTGTTGGTTTGAAACTGCCAAATAGGTACTTTATGTATCCTATACTGAGCATTGTGTCTTTTTCGCGACCACTAAGAAAGGAGCGTAGCAAAAGCTCTATAATATTTGAGTGACACTAATTATAACGAAAACATTTTTGGTGGATGTGACGGCACAATTTCATTTTGTGAGAATTTTAATGATGTGTCGACATTTTAAATGCGAAATCTAAATATCTATTATCTATATTTTGTTGTGATCCCTTCAGAAATTATTTTACCGGCGCTCATGCATAAAGTCCTACTAGACACCTGCGCATTAATAAGCCGTGACATAAGGGAGAGAGACAAAGATATATTTCTGCCTCCCTTAATCGTGGTCGCTATTTTCTGTTGTAAATGCGAGAATCAGCAGTATAGGATATACAATGGGTCCATGGATAGATGATACAAGAGGTATAAATGACCAAAAATTTTTAGATATTAATATGCTATTTGGCAGTCTATCCCTGCTTGTTCTTACTTTCGATTTTTTTTCAAGGCATCTGTATTAGCACTGTTAAAACGAAGGTGAAGTTTAGACAAAGTCTTAGTATTTTAACAAATATTGCAAAATTGTGTTAGGGTAAAGTTGTTCAGAATACAAAATTACGCTTGTATGCAAAATTTGAAGTTGTTCAGACAGAATTGTTTTTTGTTAGTTTAATGCTTGTGTTGTGCTCGTAGATGCTTCAAAAACACAAAATTAGGATATGTTATTTCAAAAACCTTATTTTAAACTGAAAGTTTCAAGAATAAAGGTAACACAAATGTCAAAAGTATTCAAAAGTATAACCTCCCACTTCTACACCGAATTTCAGAAATTTTTTCAAAGTCCAAAACTGAGGAAAATTGTGAATTTAAGTCTTAAATGATTACCTTCAGGAAAAGTAACATGAGAAATAAGGCTATTAAACACAGCAAAAATTATTATCAATAATAAAATTTTCTAAGAAATCAATAATAAAAAAGTTTTTCCTCTTGTATCACCTATCCGTGGACACATTGTATAAGGTATTTGGAAACTGCCATAGGCTCTAACCACGTTCAAAGTGTTGCCGTACAAACTGTGTATTGCCTGTATTATAGAATTGCTGACTATTCTTTTCTGTAATGCCTCGACTGCGCAAATTATAACCTTGTTTTTATAATTGAGAGTTTTTTCCAGAATTTGTCTGAAGCTGAAAATCCAACCTTGTGTATCTTTTTCTTTCCGAAACGCTGCCTGTGTCTCCAGTATACAAATATATAAAAGTTTAAAATGCCCTGTAAAAGGCAAAAAGGTAAAGTATTCACTTCATATATTTAAATATGTATAACGTCCGGTTTAGTTAGTACTATGGCAATATTGTGTATTTCTTTTCTAGTTATACATATCGTTTTCGAGCTAATGTCTTGAATTGGTGACCTTACTTTGTTTAGTTACAAATAAAATTTGCTTATATAGGACAAAATGCTATCATTATGTATTGTCTACAACAATTTCTGCACTTCTTCTTCTTCTTGCAGTAGCATGTCCTTTACGGGGTGTATCAAGTAACCTACAGATATAGGGGACCGGCAGCTTTACGTGGGCCCCGACCCATAGAAGTGCTTTGACTTATTCTCCAGAGAAAACTTTCTAGGCAGAATACCTCGGTGGTTTGCCATTGCCTTCTGAGGGAAGCGGTTGGGTGTTTTCACCTATAATCTCACAAGAGCATTAATTCTTTCCGGAAATTTTTAGGTGTGCATTTCAACAACGTAATAATCGGCACGAGCATGAAGGAACGATTAAAATTGAGAAAAGAACATCAATTTATGTTTATTAATGTGTTATTTGCTACATGAATTTGGGTTTTGATTCGTTTTTGATTACTTTTACGAATGATTAATCTGAAGAAGTCGTTAAGTCATAGTTGTGCAACCCGTCCTAAGACACGCGATAGCTTTCTGCCAGCTGTTATTTTATATTTGACTTAGAGCACTTAGAGGTTGTTATTCCCAGCTTTATTGAGGAGAAATTGTCGATATTTATATTGTTTTCAAGCTTTAATTGTTTGGTTGTCTTTTACATTTCATTTGAGATCAGTGGTTTCTGTTTCAACTCATAAATAGTCAATGTTGTGTACTTCTTGATATCGTATAAAAATATGATTCGCCAATATTTATTTCTGTTTTCTTACATTTCCTTTTCCACATTCACATAGCTATCGATATATGTATTTTAAAACGCTGGCCCACTAATGGGATTGATGCTCTACCAAGGAGTATGGATTTATTATGATTATTATTGTCTGTTAGGGACAGATGGTCTCTCTGGGAAGCCCTCCTCCGATCACTCCCGGGGTAGGACAGAATCTAGCACCCGATCACTCACGTCGGACGGTTCCCAGATCTCCTACAGGCTCTACCAACTTCAGGCCGGGTGACTTATCATTTATCATACTTGGCATCTCCTGTAGGGCCCTTCCACTTGCTCGCATCCCCTAACCCTGGTGATGGGCGAGCATGGATTACACCACCTCGTGCGTCCTCGCGATGTGGAGGGAGCCAAGAAGAACGGATTTTTGTATTCTGCAGGTCAGGGAGGCCGAAACTGAACTACATTCCGGGATGATCTCAAATTCCCGGACGAAGCATGCCTTTATTCCGCCTAGGACCCCAATAATCAAAACGACCAACTTGACTCTATGTCCTGGATACAATTTTCCAAGTTTGGACAGGAGATTCCTATACTTCTCCCCCTTCTCGATCTCCTTAGATGTGATGTTAGGTTCTGCTGGACAAGAAAGTTCAATGACATGTAATAAATAAAGAAATATCAAAATAAATAATTGGGTAAACTGAAAACGAAAGGACGCCAATGTACGAGAACAAGTGAAGATGTGACCTCCAATGAACCCCTACTATCAACGTGCTCGAGTAGATTCATTTTAATAGTTTTTTCAAGTATAAAATAAGCACGTTTAATTAATAAAACAGATATTTAATAGTTTATAAAAATGTAAGATAAGCACGTATAGGTAATAAAACAAATCGTAAAAGCTGGAGGTGGGACCAAAAAGTCCATATAAAAATAAGGCACGAAACAGCGTGAGGGCTTTTGTCGTACTCGCGACCCTCACGTAAAAACGGAGGTCCCCCGCGACCCCCTCTTCAACGAGGAATTTCTTCAAGAGGCCGCGTTTCACATAAGGGAGGACCAATAAATTAGATTCCCCAGACTGATCCCTGCCCCAGACGCCATGCCCGACCATGACCTTCTTTCCCCTATCACGGAAGCGGAGACTACAGACGCCATTTCTATAGGGAAAAATTCCGCGCCCGGTGAAGACGGCATCACCCGCAAAGTCCTCAGAAACCTTCCTGAGGCCACCATCAACCTTATAACACTCCTCTTTAATCTCTGCCTACGCTCCGGGCACTTCCCAACTGCATGGAAGACAGCCAACGTCATCATGCTGGCCAAACCAAACAAAGACCCACAAAACCCGAACTCCTACCGACCCATCTCCCTACTAAACAGTATAGGTAAAATCTATGAGCGCATCCTTGCCACACGCCTTCGCGGTCACCTATAACAAAACAACATCATTCCTCCATTCCAGCGCGGTTTCCAGCCCGGTAAGGGCACCCAAGACCTGCTCTGCCGCCTGCACTTGGACGCCTCCGTTGCCCTGAATTCCGGCTACTGCACAGTGGCCGTTATTCTGGACATCGAGAGGGCGTTCGATGGCATTTGGCACCACGGTCTCCTTGGCAAACTTCTACAACAAAACATTCCGCCACAATTTGTCAGAATCATCCGAGCGTACTTGGGTAGGCGCCAGCACTGAGTCCGGGTGGGGGGTAGCTTTTCGCGTCCCTTCACTCCGGCCGCGAGCGTCCCCCAAGCTTCAATTCTAGCTCCACTGCTTTTTGTCTTCTATTGCCACGACATCCCCAGACCCCGACATCCCACAGCGCACATCGCGCAATACGCGGATGACACGGTCCTATGGGCCTCAGGTACTTCTGCCCAACGCGCCTCCAGGGCCCTCTCCAACGCCATCACCGAGCTCGAGGGCTGGTGTCAACGTTGGAGAGTCAAACCCAACCCGGCGAAAACCCAAACGATCCTTTTCCGTCACCCCAGAAAAGGGCGCAACCGCAACTTCGATCCCCGCAATGTCTAACTCACCCTGTGGGGTAACCGACTCCGGCTCTCACCACTCGTCACATATCTCGGTGTGGCGTTCTCGTCCACCTTGACCTGGACGGAGGAGGTCCGGCGGGTGCTCGACAGGGTGCAGCGGCGTGCATCCATAATTTCAAAACTTCGAGGCAACCTCCGTGGCTGTCACACCAACACCCTCACACATACTTACAAGACGTACATCAGACCAATAATCGAATACCGATCATCCAACTTTTCCACGCTACCACAAAACCTCTCCAAAAAACTTGCCCAGAAGGAAAGGGCGATCTGCCGTCGCGCTCTTCGCCTGGACCGAGACCACCCATCAGAAGAGGTTTGCGGCCTCGCAAATATTCAGCCAATCGAGGCACGACTTTCCTCCCTCCGCGGTCGCGTCGTCGACCGTGCAGTAACACAAGACCGCGAAGACATTCTCACAATGCTCCGCACTAGACCACCACGCAACCGCAACCCCAGACTAAAACTCCAACACCCAACCGCCATTTTTCTACGGGACGCCGAGAATCTCCCAGCCGACCTGGAAGAGATCCTCGACAACACCCCGCTCATTTTCCTTCAAAACACTCACCACTAATCACTACCACAGAACAAACTTCTGAAAAGACCGTTCCACACAAACCACCCACACCCAGCACCCTCCAATCGAACCTTCCCTAAACTCTGATATGTTTTATGTTTATGTTTCAGATCTCTTGCCGTCGCTGACGTTGCCTGAGTAGTGCCAGCGGGTATCCTTGCCTTCCAACCGGCTTGCGGTCGTTTTCTTTGGTGCGTGCCATACTGCGTCAGTTCACCAACAAACAAACCCACTCCAGGCTGCAGAAAGCACAAGCTTTAGATCAGCCGTTGGTCGTGGCGGGAAACATTTCGGGCCCTTCGGGCCCGTAGTGCTCCCGATCACGATCAAATACTTCCTTGATTTCATTCATTCATTCATTCATTCAGCGTGAGGGCATGTTTTGTTTGCATCTCTGCCGTGTACGTATCCACTAGCCTCCAGATGTTACGAATTCTAGTTTTCATGTAAGTGTTTGAATTTTATTTAATTTCTATTTTACCCTTAGTTGGGACTTGTATTTGTTGGTGAAAATTATTCATTAGTTTGTGGACTTAGAAAAATATTCTCTATTTCGGTACTTGCGCAAAAGTGCTAAACTAATGTAATTTTGAGCTTAGTTGAAACTAAGAACATTTGTGTAAAAGTAATTTAAATTCAAACTTAGAATATTTTTGTAGAAGCTATTCAAACTTAGAATATTTTACAAAGAGATTTAAATCCTGATGCGGACTTAGATCCAAGCTAAACATTAAACTTTACTTCTTGAATACTTATTTGTAAAGGAAAGACTTGTATCAATCTCACTAAATGTTTTAAATAAATGTGTTATGTTAGTTGAATTCTGATCTAGTTATTTCTACCCTCTCGTAACTGCCAAGCTAACAAACTCAAACGTGACGTAGCACCTTCGTCTCTACCAAACAAAAAAATAACCTTATCTTCTAGATAATTATTTACTACTTAACAACCCCCAAAAAGGGCTACGCCATAAACATTTGACATCTAAGTCCAGCAGGACTATATCCGGCTTGGTTGCTTGGAGCTGTCTCGTGGTGGGAAATGAATAATTCCAGTATATACGACATCTGGTATTTTCCAGTATCCAGTACGGACTCGATCTCAACGGGGACATACGGTATTACAGGTGCATTGTCAATACCGTAAAAGTGCCTTAGATGATAATAGAGCACTCTCAGGGCTGCATTGTGTCTTCTGATGTATAAAGACACAGCATATGAGGGGCATGCTGACAATATATTGTTGTGCATTTTAGACATTAAACATTATAAACAATACTAATTTATTAACACAATTAACACAAATAAAAAATCCACAAATTTTGGCAGTTACGTTAAACAAATTTTACACTTACAGATTACATAATAAAGTTTTTTCACATGTAAGTATTTTTTAATTTGTAGTCAAGTTTTTTTTTATTTTATTAGGTTCTTTTGTTTGTATGTCTTAGAAGACATGTTCGTTAATTATTGCAAACAATCTTTTGATGAAGTTATTAGCCTTTGTTTAAATAAACTAGTTTTGTATCAAAATGAGGGTAGTTCCTAATATGGAATATATCCTGAATCCAAATAATAATAATGGACAAGTTTGGATTCATTGCATTTTGTGCATGGGCTGGGCGCATGAAGATTGTTCAGGTGCTTTGACTGAAAGTTTTGTGTGCAATTTCTGTAAATAAAAGAGTTGCCTACCTACGCAGTGAATTTATTTTTGCAACTGTGTTTTTGTTAGACAATATTTTATCTTTTGTTTGTGTTTTGAACATTAATTTGTGTTTTTTATATTTACATAAAATATAAATTTTTGAAACAATTTTGGTGAAACACAAAAATGCTCCTTTTTATGTTATTAACAAATATTTTCTTTCTTTAAACTGTTTTGTACTTGATATTGATATCTATTGTTTATTACAGCTTTTTGGAAATATATTATGCAAAATTTATATTTTTTCACTTAAAATAAAATATTTATAGCAAAAAACAAAAACGGTATTTCATATTTGGTCGCTTTACTCTAAAAAAAGCGGATTTAATTAAAGTGAGCCGATCTTTTTGAAATTTTGCACAGAGCCATAATTTTATATTCTGAACAACTTTTCTCAATAGTGCTTTGCCGTATTATTGACCGAAAAGGCACTTTACATGAATAGAAAATAGTTTTTTCAAATTTTTCATGGCCGTCTTAATTTTTAAAAACTAAAAATCTGCTTAAAATTCTTTTCAGACCAATCAGGGCCGAATCCCAAAACATGAAAATGAAATTCTCAAATTTTTTGTCGATTATACCTATATGAACTCAATCCGGGGACACACTGTATACATAAAAATGTTTTATTGCATTAATATATAAGGTAGGTAAAATACAAGAAGACAGTAAAATTAAAGAACATACTATTTTAAATCTCTAAAGGTTTAATGTATATGGTGATTTATTTTAAAAAACTCTGCGAGATTTGTCTTTAGCAAAATCATCGATTATATCATCCATATTCAAGTTTGGCGGTAGATTAGATTGAATGGACAATATTGCTAATTCTGTTAACCTCTCGTGTACCATTGCTGAACTTAAATAATGTTTTTAATTAATTTTAATTTAGAGAAAAATAAAAAACACAAAGTATAAGATTTGCTCTTTTATTAAACAACAAACAATATTATCTGCCAACAATACCGTAGAAGGGGCTATTTGGTATTATCGGGGCTATTTGGGAAATTTCAAATTTAAGTTTGGCGTATGTGCCCCTTTCACGGTTGCCCCATAAGCCATCCAATTATGTGCATCTCAAGTCGAGTGAAGTTAGACTGCGAATATCAGTGGCGGTTTACAGCGAATTATTAGCACGTGTTCTTATAATAAAATTATTAATGAATAATAAACTATTGAAATTTAGCTGAAATTGGTAACGTGCAAACTTTCATAGCCAGAACCCAACGGGTAAATACGAGTACAATGTATATGAAATCTTGGCAATAAATTGTCACATGCTAGTTGAGCTTTCGCACACAATTTTAGATTTTTGTGTAAAACCAATTTTTTTTAATGACTTGCAATGTAAAGTGGGGCTATTTGAGACCTAGAAACGGGGTAATTTGGGAAATTACAAAAACTGTGGTTTTTGGACACCAAAATGTGACAGGTACCTACTAGATATAGATCTTTGCTTAGAAACAAAAATATGATAGTTATTGCTATTTATAGGTATTATTACTTGATAAGAGCAGAGGCTCAAGGTCGTTTGAGGCCATCTGTTCTCCTTAAAAATATGAGATTATGCTAAATGGTAAGCATAACAAATCAAAAAATAATAAAAAAGAAAAATCAGACACAAGGATAGGTAGTACCTACCTAATTAAAAGATATTTTCCAGGTTCTTTATCATTGGGTATAGTTCGAAAATAGAGGTTACAAATATTTTTAAAAATTCCATTTGTTATACTAAGTAGCCCATTATAAGGTTTTATTCAATTTATGCATGTTTCTTAATGTAATCCCAAATACCCCAACCAAGAGGCTATTTGGGAAAATGATTTAAAAAATATATATTGAAGTGATATTAACCTTTTGGAAAACTTATATTTATTAATTAAAATACAAATTTGGAGTATTACTTTTAGGATGCAAGTTTTAAAAAAATTAATTATGTAAATAAATTAACATTAATTTAAGTATTCATTGTTATTTATTGTTATTTAGTGTTAATTATTGTAAATAGTAGTCATAGTTATATTTTGTGTGCATGTATAAAGTATGAATGTCAAAACAAAATCAAGGAATGGGAGATTTTGGGGAATAACTAGGGAAAATATAAAAATTGAATGGGATAAACAATAGTTATTTAAGCATCAAGGGAAGTAAGTAGCTTTTACCAGTCGAGAACGAGTTTGCCAGCCCGAGCGAGCGAGGGCTGGCAAAGTTCGAGACTGGTTGTAGGTAGTTACTTCCCGAGCATGCTTATAATATTTTTCTCCATGCCCAACAAAAATTTGAATAATTTTTCCTTAATAATTCCACGTTAATTGATAGAAAATTAATCTATTACAATCAAAGCAAATAGCCACCTAGTGTTGATTTGCTTAGTAGCAATTGTTTTTCAGTTGTTTCTGTCAATATAAAAAAACCACTTGTACTTGCGTTTATTGGTAGTTTTCAAAAGATAAAATGCAAATAGGCGATAAGGGCAATAGAGAATTTAGCGTAGATGAAGCGGCAAATATTGCGTGTTTGGAATTACTACCAGAAAAATCCAAAATCCCTTATGAAAATGCATACAAGTTGTTTAAAAAATGGTGCGCGGAGAAAAACATCTATTCAGTGGAAGAAAACGTGTTTTTGGCGTATTTTTTAGAAAGATCAGTCAAATTAAAATCTCCATCGAGCTTATGGTGTGACATTTACGACAATAAGGATATTTCTAAATATCCAAAGGTATTAGCATTTTTAAAACGAAAAAACTGATGGTTAACAACCTAGAAAGTCAAACGTATTTACTATACTCGAAATTAATCTTTTTTTGACTGAAGCTCCTGACGAAATTTATTTGTTAATGAAGGTCGGTTTTTAATATAATCTAATAAATTAGTTCTTTAACTCTTTTTATACCATTTTAGTTATACCCTAACCCTACTTATCTTAACAAGTTTTTACATTTCAAATAGGTTAGTATCAATTAAGTTCAAACCCGTTCAGATCACTTACAAAACTAAAATTACTGTAATAACACGTAATTCACTTACTTCCCTTGGGGAGTAAGTTTTACCTTACTTCCCTAATGCCATGACAACCAGTAAACAAACAGTAAAATCAACTTACCTGCAATGGATATGTCAAAGTAAGTGTAACTTACTAGATGGGCATGGAGAAAAAATTATTATTACAAAGCAAATTAAAGACCAAGACGTGTTTTTGGTTTTCCATAAAAATATTATAATAATATAATAGTGGATTATTACTGGAAAGCTGAAAATTAATAAATAAATATTGGTAATAAATATAATATTAAACTGGAAGTGCATTAAAATTCGATAGAGGGTTTGATTGGAAATTGGATTGGAAAATTGTAATAAATTGGACAGGGCGACAAGGAATATTTGGTGGGACTTCTAAAAATTAAAAGAATAGTTGTGAGTGAGTGTTTTTTTTTAGTTATTAGCTTTGTGTTAGTTTTAAATTAGAAATAAGTTTGTTTGTAATAAAGCTTGCATTTTAAAAGTTTAATAGAAATTTATTACATTACTGACTTTTCAAAATTCAAAATCGAATCCTTCAACGACCCTGAGATTTCAAAATTTTATTATTAATTCAAAATTTCAAAAATAATAATTAGAGAGTCTGAAAAATTGTATGGAGCTTCTTTTATTGATAAAAAGAAATTAATTAAAAGACTGCTACCATAACAATATGTATACCCCCTCCTATTTGGTAGGGGGGGTAACGTCAAATGATATGGGGTTATATTAAGTGGACCTAACTCTATCCAAACATATGTTTAATTTCCACACATTGCTACAATTGGATTAAAAAATCATTAAAATATCTAAATTTCTTCCCGAATAGCCCCGTTCTACCGGTAGGTATACAAACATATATTGCAAATAGAAATATTGAAACATTGAGATTGGACTTAAATATTACTTCTATCAAAACCAAAACATCAAAATCTGCTTGACACATTCGTCGATGTCAGGTGGCCAATTCATTTATTTCTATTTACCATCATGCAGTCCAGCTGTAAACACTGTGTTGACATACAACATAACGGTGCTTGTAAAGTGCAAGTAACGGTAAGGGTTTGTTACGCCCTTTGGTATATCCGAAAAGGTTTTGTAATGGTCAGTCATTGCAGGGCAGGTAGTTGCTTTTGCAAGAAACTTTTATATTTTATTAGTTCATTTTCTAAGTAAACCTCCACACTGCTGCGAAAAATACGCAAGCGCAGAAGGTAGCTCTTAGTGCGCCAATATTAAAATTAAAAATTAGTTGAACCAAAGACAACATAATATTGATCTTTGGTTGGACATTGAAATTGAAGTTTTAAAATTAAAAAATCAATAACGCTTTGCATTGCTTACACCCGCCCATAAACGAATACCTTACTATTTAAATGTAAATCACAGTTTATAAAAAACAAAAACAGCTATGTAGAAAACATATCATTAACCATTTAATGCTATACAAATAAAATGAAATATTAAGTGTACTGAATATAATGGATATTTAAATATAAGGCGAGAATTTAATTTAAAACAAAAATGCATTCGTAAAATACATAATATGTGCTGTATGCAAATATTTGGAATTAAGATGTTTCACTTTACAATTATATTCAAACAAAATTTGAGTTTCTAAATTAACGGTACCTATTCCGAATATTGATTTAAATTTCAAACTACTATTAACGAAACTGAAAGCTTTATCATTAAACTTTTATTTAATCCTGTTGAATTAAACAGCATAGTTTTAAGTTAGGTGGACGTCTCATTAATTTTTTGATCAAATTAAGCTTCAAGCTGATTTTCACTTTATTTATAGGTACTAAAATTGAAATTTTAGACCGGTTAAGGTGATAATCTCAAATAAATCAATTGTCATCGAGGGGATTTGAATAATTTCAAGCTATTTAAAGGTTTGCCTGATGCTTGGATTTTATTAATCAGTTGAAGCCAAAAGCTTTATCGGAATGCATCAATCAATCGTTAAACTGAACACCTGAACAGTAATTAAACACGTTTTTAGCCGTGCAGGTAGAAATATTTAATTGTAAAGTTAATTTGGTCAAATCATCGAAAGTTAACCTAATATTCTATTAATAAGCTGATTTGATTGGGGGCTGTAACATCCGTTCTTGACAAATCCTTATAAGACGATTCCAAAAGTCGCAAATATTTAAAAAATACCATACATACAGGGTGTTTCAGGAGAAATCTGCCAAACTTCAAGGGTGTATTCCCTAAGTAATTTTAAGCAAAAAAAGTCAAATCAACATAGGCCCGATTCGAAAAAGTTATGGAGTTATGGCCTACTAAAGAAAACATGTACTCATACATGTTACAGTAACGGTTTTTATTTAAAAATAAATTATAAATCGAATGAGATAACTTGATAACAACTACAATAACTGCTCAAAATTTCCACCTGCTTCTTTAATCCACATTTGAGCATGGGCGCAATATGAAGCTTATCGCATTTTCAAGTACTTGAGGAATAGCTCGTATTCCAGCAGCAGGATTCAAAATTCGTTGAAGTAGGGTATTTCGATCGTTGGTCGTTTCCGAATAAACCAAATCTTTCATATGTCCCCATAAATAATAGGCGAGGGGATTTAGGAATGGGGATCGTGCTGGCCACGCATGTGGTCCTCCTCGACTCGCAGTCGCCTATGCGTATCAACAAAAACCTGATTTAGAATACGATCATGATTTGGAAAACGTCGACGATATTCTTCCACAGCAGCTCTGGCATTGCCATCACAAAAACCGTAAATAAAGTGTATATCTGCATATTCGTCATTTGAAAACTGCGATGGCATTATTGCAAAGTAGCAATATGTGCACAAGCTAATGAGTTTACTGATGACAGATAATAAATGTTGTTTAACAAACAAACTCGCCTACTCTCTGAAATGTACGATCGAGACGCATAAATGCTCCGAATTTTTCATGTATGTATTTTTCTTTAGTTGGCCGTAACTCCTTAATTTTTCCCAAACGGACTTATGTTTATATGACTTTTTTACTTACAATTACTCAAACAACACGCCCTGGAAGTTTGGCAGGTTCCCCCTGAAACACCCTGTATATAAGCTTCCTGAAAATTTAATTTAAGTAACTAACAAATTTTTCCATAAAATATGTTTTCATTGACTGAAGTGATTGCACCAAATGGTTGATAACAAAAATAGCAAGAAACTCAAGAAAGTCCCCTTTAAAATTAGCAATTCAAAGTGTTATTGATTTATTTAATTTTAAAATTTAATTTCATTCATAATCCGGAGTCTTCTACCTAGGAGATGTTCAACTAAATTTTAAAGTGGAGGTTTTAGCCTCTCGTCAAACATTTCGTTAGTTAAGATAAAAACCGTTTTAACTTTTAACTAATGCCGCCATCTGCATAATCTGTGCTAAATACTATATTACAGGACTCTTACTTATTACAAGGTTACTTAATCGCCATCTGACGAGTTGCGTCCTTACTAGGTCATGTTTGCGTCCAAATACTGGTTGCCAGTAAACTTAAGGACGCTAGACTACTACTACTTCTAAATACAATGCCCAAACTATGTCTCTAGTGCAGGCTTGGATAGAAGAATACCTAATATACAGGGTGTTTTCAAAGTTGAGGCATTTATTTTAACAGGTAGTAGAACTCTTAAAAATAAATCATTTCACCAAAAATAGCCCATATAAAAGTTGCAAAATGAAAACACTTAGTTTATCGTTATGGAGAAGTGAATAACGTGGAAGAATTAAGAGAGCGAATAGAAAATTCTTGTAAAGTTTTTTGCGGACATCGACAATTCATTTTCGCGGCATGTGCAGAGTCATGGATACGTCGGGCAAGATTGTGCGCGCATCAAACAAATAGTAACAACTGCGAACAATTTTTATAATGTTTTCTTCATTTCTCCGTCATTTTTCAAATTTTATATACGCTATTTTTGGTGAAATGATTTATTTTTAAGAGTTCTACGACCTGTTAAAATAAATGCATCAACTTTGAAAACACCCTGTATATGAACATTCTTTGTTCTGTGGTGGTACTTTTATTTTTCTCTTCTTCTTTAGCTTTCTTGAACCCAGTAATAGGCATACGCCTGCCTGAGCCGTCTCCTTCTTTTTTTCTCCTGTGCAACCCTTAATTACGGCAGTCCTGTCTCTTATTCAACTTTTTAGTGACCTACCTTGTTAGTGGTCTTTCCTTTTCTCTAGTCCCCGGTAGTACTTTAGTTTTCCACCTATTGTCTCTAGATCTTGCATAATAAATCCCATTTTAGTTGTGATATCTTTTTTTATTATGTCCGTTTCCGTGGTTCTCTGCCGAATCAATTCATTTCTCTTCTTATCTCTTCTTGTAATTCCTAACATTGACCTCTCCACAGCCCTTTGTGCGACTTGTAGTTTCGTTACCATTCGATTTGCGATAGATGTTTGTGGTGCGTAAGTCATAACAGAAAGGTGAAAAGTGATCGAATACTTTGGCTCGTAGACGTATATGAATTTTCTTATTTCTTAGTACAAGATTGATTAAACTTTAGCCCGGAATTTTGCCGCCATGCACAAAATAATTTGTATATGGTGAAATAGTTTTTCTTGATAATATACTGGACAATCTAGAAGCCGTGTGTGCTGTTGTTATGGTTACAATTGTCTTTGTTTAGTATTTGTAACCTTAATGAAAACATAATACCCGCTGAAGTTCTTGAACGATTTCGAAGACAATTCGGGGTAGACACTCTGTCGAAGACTCAAGTGTTGAAAATTTACCCCACGCTAGGCAACCACAAACCTCACTCACTGAGTTGAACATTCAGGAAATTGATAGGCTGATCCGAAGTGATCGACGAATTTCTGTCCGTGATTTATCAAACTTCAGATAAGTATAAGTAACGTTGAAGAAATCTCCCAAAGCTGCTTTCTGTTCAACGGAAACATAGAGGACTGAAATCTCAACCGAACTCCTTCATCGATAAGAGCGAGAAGGAGAACTTGTGACGAAACCTGGTTACACCATTTTGTCTCAGAATCCAAAAAATCAAGCATGGAATAGAGACACATACTTCACCGCAGCCTACAAAAGCAAAGGTTATTCCTTGAGCTGCGAAGATAATGGCCATTGTGTTTTGGATTGCAGAAGGGGTTTTATTTACAGATTTTCTAGAAGATAGTCTCAACTGCTTGCTTTAAAAGTTAAGTCTGTATTTCGGACGAAAAGAACGGAAGAATTCGGTTAGCAATGCTGTTTCACCTCCACGATAATACTCGCCCGCACACCGCCCATTTGACTAGGAAAATTTTGGATAAATTACACTGAGAGACACTTCCACATCCTCCTTATAGTCCGGATTTGTCTCCTTGTGAATTTCATTTGTATTAGCCACTTATGGAAGCAATGGCTGGTATTCGGTTTGAAGAAGATGAGGAGGCCAAAAATTTTGTGCAAAATCGATTTGCCATTCAGCCAAAAAATTTCTTTAGGGATTATGAAGCTTCCAAAGAGATAGCAAAAGTGTGTAGAATTAGAAGGGGAATATGTCGAAATGTAGGATGAATCATATTGTAAATAAAAAGTTACAAAACAATTCCGGGTTAAATTTGAATCTTCCGCGTATACATCTAAGATAATTTGCTGAACGCTGCCCATGCTAGTCGTCTGCATTCTGTTTCTATTTCTTTGCGTAATGCTATTATATTTGTACAAGATTATATACAGGGCGAATAAACAGTAAGGAACCTCGATGCTGGAGCCTTTATTATTAGTTTTAAAAAAAAATGTTTTAGATAAAAGGTTTATAACAAATTATTTTCCACAAACTGATGGTTTTAAATATTTTTTTCGAGGTCATATCTTTGCGCTATGACGTCATCTAAACTTTTTTTAAATGGCAACCTATATTTTTTAGGTCGAAATTTTATAGCATTTTTTTTTCTCTTTGTGACCATCTAAAAATATCATACGGTTGAATAAGCGAAATTTCTAGAAAAATCAAGTTGAATGTTATTCGTACCCGTATTTAATGTACGTACTTTTATCACAAAAATTAAACACATGACTATTAAAAACAAATATAAACAATGTTTAACATTATTATTATTATTATTTTATTATTTGGATACAATTTTTGAGAATAGGTGGATCGGTAGAAGGGGTAGTATCGAATGGCCAGCCCGATCGCCCGATTTGAAGCAGTTGGATCTTGTGGGGCCATCTTAAAAGTAAAGTTTACACAAACAGGCCCAGAAATTTAGAAGAGTTAAAAATTCGTATTCGGGAAGAAATACGGGCAATACCAGCCGAAGTAATTCGGAATGTATTACACGGATTTTCACATCGAATTGGACATTGTCAGGTAGCGAACAATTTGAACATCTTCTGTAATAAAGTAATATTACTCATTGTTTGTATTTGTTTTTAATAGTCATGTGTTTAATTTTTGTGATAAAAGTACGTACATTAATTACTGGTACGAATGACATTCAACTTGATTTTTCTAGAAATTTCGCTTATTCAACCGTATGATATTTTTAGATGGTCATAAAGAGAAAAAAAAATGCTATAAAATTTCGACCTAAAAAATATAGGTTGCCATTTAAAAAAAGTATCGATGACGTCGTAGCGCAAAGGTATGACCTTGAAAAAAATATTTGAAACCTTCAGTTTGTGGAAAATAATTTGTTATAAACCTTTTGTCTAAAACTTTTTTTTCTAAAACTAATAATAAAGGCTCTAGCATCGAGGTTCCATACTTTTTATTCACCCTGTATACACTTATAGACGTTATCTCTATATGCATTTCTCATATGTTTATTTCTAGATTTTCTGGGCACATGTTTTTGATTTATTTAGGTTGCTTTTTAGGCCTATTGCTCTTGATGTTGCTTCGAGTTCTATTAACATAGTTTTCAGGCCTCGGTTAAATAAAAGATAGAAAAGCACTAGGAGAAGACGGCATAATAAGCACCTCAAACATAGAGGCCATCGCATATTAGAAATATTTAAAGCGTTATGTAATAAATGTCTAGGAAGTGGAAGTGTACCGGATGATTGAAGTAACGTTACAGTATATAAAACCTTGTCAAGAATTACAACAAACCGACTAACTTAACGCATACCAACCTATAGGAGATGCAGGACTCCGCAAAGGTTTGAAACTAAAAACTAAAATTTTAGCCACATAAATTATGAAATATAATAACTCGTTAACGATTACGTTTAGGACATATGTTTATATGGACTTTTCGACTCTAAATAAGTTCTGGAATTGATGCTTGAAATATTTCTGGTACGTTTTGGGACACCCTGTATAGGAAACACAATAAAACTAGGAAAACGAAATCAAGAAGCGGAATACTAAGTTTTATATTTAGAGCAAAAGACTTTTCATTTAAACTAAAATCTAAGGTGTTTGATGCTTGAATTCTTCATGATTTCACGTATAGAATAGAAACGACAAACTTTTACTCAAAAAGTTTAGCGCAAATGTGCTGCTTCACAAAGACCAATGTAGCGCGTCAGGAACTAGGAGTTTCTTTAAGGAACAGGAAAAGAAACTCTTGGATACGAGAAAAGGCCGGTGTTACAGATATAATTTAGAAGTTTAAATGGAGCTAGGCTGGGTATGTTGCCAGAGCAATCGATGAAAGATGGAGAAAAGGGAAAAGAAGATTCTTCCCTCAAGTTTAAAGTCTCTAACTAAAATAGTGTTTAAAGTACACATAAAACGATACAGCCTTAAACTGTTTTTAATGCTTTGAAAAGAGACGCACATTATCCCCGTTGGTAATTAAACATGACTTTAAATTTAAGCATGAGGTAAGAATACCGACCACTGTCCTCTACTTTTTAAAAGATGGACTTTTAAGGTTGGGCTATACATTAAAACCTTTAGGTTCACACACATCTTATTTCAAGTAAATTGTAAGTAATTAAACAACTGCCTCCAAAATTTTGTAATTTATTTATGTTATTCATCTAAGAGAAATGTGACAACTAGTTAGTAATTAACATAAACACATGGTGAGAGCTGAGATGTCTACTAATACGCAGTTTGTAATGGCTTCGTAAAGTTGTTTACTTTATTTTTTAAAGCAGCTAATAGGATTGAAGTAACATTGACGGTAACGGCTTTGCCTTTTCACTTCTGGATTGCGTGCTAAACGATCCCAGGCTGCAGGCACCTGAGGAATCTGGTTGTTGTATTCAGATAGTCTTTGAGCGAGCATTTCCAACTGAAGAGGAGTTAAGCCACTCTCCACGAGGTTGCTTGCCCCATCTTGTTCTTGGTTCATCTATAAAAAATAATAATGGATTATCAACTTTTATTGTTACGATTTTTAATCAATCAATCCATACAACTTGAATGACTTTACGTTAGTTTCTTCGTGTAGTTTTAGTTTTATTTTTGTTTTTCTCATTAAGGCCATTATTTTACAAATAATTAGTTGACACTAGTTTCATACGAATATAGGAAATATGTTTAGTTAACTCAAAAGTTTCTTATCTGTACCAAATGCAGTAAGATAGATAAAATGTTTTGATAAAACGTAACGAGTAACAACGCATGAAGTTAACGAAATTATAACCCCACGCTTTTATCTATAAAAGTTTATTAATTCCACTGCTTTTGCATTAACACGTGAGCTTCAAAGGAATTTACGTACGCTTTATGAAAGGTTTTAAAGCAAATTTTACGTATAACCACGACAAAGATAATTTCAAAGTCATCTGCTCGTTTGAAAACTTGATGAATATTTGCATATATGTATAAGTTAATTCCTCTGTATAATTTCGGATGACCCTAAAAATGAATAATGATTTTGAAATTTATAATTGCTTGTGCGGTGGGGCAATTAAATGGAAGGTTGGGTTGGGTTATCCTTTTTGATAATCTTAAGAAAATATTATTTTTCAGATCTTTTTATTTAAATTCATTTTTATTAACGCTACCCGCTTTTAAAAGAAGTTACACTGACTGTCTTATGACTTATGATAAAATTTAAGTGTTTCGGAAACGGAATATTAAATGATAGAAACATTAGATAAGAATGGCATATAAACCCATGCTACAAAGGTGACTTTTTAAATACAAGTTCATAAAAATCAAGTATTAATTTATATTAAACGTGTTTAAGATTTGTTTTAACGTATGCTGCGGAAGCATGCACTAAATCTGCAACAACAAAAGGAATCGTTCATCGTACCTAGATGAAGACACTAAAAGGGCGATAACAGGAAACAAGGGACACAGAATGCACAGTTAAATAATAGGTTAAGTATGCAATCTTCAAGACATAGTTAAAAGGACCAGAACACAAAGACAATAAGAGAGAAACGATAAGGGGTAGGCCACGGAGGTAGTGTGACACAGGATAAGTAATATATTTTCAAGAATTTCACACCGACCACAGCTGTCATAAACTGTGCTTAACTAAGAGAGAAACAAAGACAAATTCAGTATGGGGAAAAGTTAGAAAAAGAAATCAAAAAACCTAAAGCACAACACGACTTAGAAGAAATGTGGTTAACTTTTAAAAATATAATAATCAATAGTGCAGCTGAAGTTTTCGGAAGAAGTAAAATGAGAGTACGAAAACAAACAGAGTGGTGGAACGAGGATGTCAACCTTGAGGTGAAGAAAAAGAAAAAGTTGTGGCAAAAATATCTACAAACCAAAAAATTATAAGATTACAATTTATACAACACCCAAAGAGGTACAGTAAGATGAGTAGTTAAAGAAGAAAAAAATTTGGAAATACACTAGAGAAAAATTTTAGCGATAATCAAAACCTATTTTATAGAATCCCAAAGAAAAACAGGCAGGGTAAATCTTATCAATTAAAACAAATCATAAATAAAAAAGGAAACATTTTCACAGAATCTAAACACATTGTGGAAAGATGCGCCGAATACTTTCAAGAACTACATACCTACTATAAAACATGTAATATTGCAGTAATAGAAACAAATAGAGATAATCAGATCTAAATAGCGAAGAAAGGGACATACTTTCTATTAACGAGATAACTGAAAATAAATTAATGATAGCAGTTGTTTGACCTACGTATTTTAAAGAAAGGCGACAGTACTACGTGCGAAAATTATAGAGGCATATCTTTTTTGAGCGTACCGGCCGAATTATACGAAGCAATATTAGAAGAGCCACCAAGACGAGAACTGGAAGGTAAACTACATGATGCACAGTATGGTTTTAGAGCAAATAGAGGAACTCAAGACCTAACATTCACGGTAAGATAAATAGCAGAAGAAACTGTAGAGTATGAACAACGAACATATTTATGTTTAACCGATATGACCAAAGCTTTTGACAGAATACCAAGAGAAAACATCTGGCAAGTGCTCTAAAAACTAAATGTTAACAAAAGTCTTATCGAAAATATAAAATTCAATTCCTAGGGACACACATACACCGAAAACACCCGACCGCTTCCCTCAGAAGGCAATGGCAAATCATCGAGGTATTTCGCCTAGTAAGTCTTCTCTGTAGTGGAAGTGCAAGCATTTCCGTGATTCGGAGCTCACGTTAAGCTGCAGGTCGCCTATGTCTGTAGACTACTTAACACGCACACTATGGAGACATATGGAGAGAAGACCGCGGCAATGTCCTGTAAAGGGCACGCCACTAAAAGGAGAAGAGAAGTGTAGATCGGCTAGATTCATGGTCTGAAATAAGTAAAATAAAAGTGATAAAGCCCACATTACTGAATGAATATGACTACTTAGGCGTTAGACTCCAAACAACAACACATCAGTATAAAAAGTAAAAAAATGGCCCAACTTATAGAACCTTTACACAACCTTCAAGATTTAAAACAATACACAACATACAAGATTTGGCGAGCAATAACCCACGGTTTTAAATCGTTATGCTCATTATTTACCGTACAACATCTACAGAAATTGATAAAATCAAAGCACGCTTCCTTACAAAGCTTTTCTACCCAGAAATGACTCAAACACCTTTCCACTTTCCACTTTCCACTTTCCATCCAGCAGGCATAGCGATTATGGGAGAAGAAATAACAGAAAAATTTGAAGGGATACTAGTTCAAACAATAAACACATACAGGGTGTAAATTAATGACGTGCAGATATTTCAGGGGGTGATAGTACTCAGCAAAATAAGAAAAAAATGTTAATATACACATGATCAAAAACGCGCCATTTTCGATATACAGGGTGGCGAAGTTTCAATTTTCTTTTATATTTTGCGTTTTGAGATAATTATTTGAAATTTAGTATAGCTACTATCGTTTAGAATCTCTACAATAAAATATCAAAATCATCAGTTGCAGTATACAGAGTGCTACAAAAAAAAAAACAAAAAAAAGTTATTTTGACTACACGTGGTTTGTATTGATCGCTATTTTTTCAAATAACTCGAAAACGGTGACAGATACGGGAATAATGGGAAAAAACAAAAAGCTGGAGAAAAGAACAGGGAATTCAATTAAGATATAAAAATTTATACAGGGCGCTCAAAAAAAAAGTTCCGGAAGGTAAAATGGTCGGTAACCCAAAGAAATGTAACACCCTGTATACTGCAACTGATGATTTGGACATTTTATTGTAGAGATTCTAAAAGATAGTAGCTGTACTAAATTTCAAATAATTATATCAAAACATACGGGAGAAAAACGCAAAATACGAAAAAAAACTTGAAACTTCGCCGCCCTGTATATCGAAAATGGCACGTTTTTGATCATGTGTATATTAACATTTTTTTCTTATTTTGCCGAGTACTATCACCCCCTGAAATATCTGCACGTCATTAATTTACACCCTGTATAAAGAGAAGGGAGAAGAAAAGGACATAAACTTTATAGCAGAAAGATATACAGATGAACCAGCATTTACAGGACTCACTTGGAAAGCAACTAATCAAAAAGAACGACATATCCTAACGTGTACGATACTAGATGGATTTATCATCATCTAATATGTAATAATACCGTCAACCAACAGGCTAATGCAAATGCCACCTCCGTAGCACCACGGCTGAAGATAGAGATATCACCTCTTAAAATGTGACAAATTCATGCAATTTATTAATTAAATATTATAGGTACTAACTTTAATTTTAAATGTGAATTAATTAATTTTAACTAATTTATATCCTTCCACAATGTTACTTTAATGTGTAACTATTGTAAGTAATATGTGATCTGCAGCTACTGGTGCCAAAACAAATTAAAAAAAAAAATAGTTTATGTGCGTTTCTAATAATATATGCTTTCTGTATTTCTGCGACCCTGCATTATCTGTCCTATCTGTCCGTGTCTTGTATTCTTCTGCCTTTTCACTCCGTAGCTTCGAAGTATGTTTACAAAATAAATATACAAATATATAAAATTTCACTAAAGCATAAACTTGTAGGTATCACATATAAGAGTATTCGAGTGTGTACTTTAATCCAAGTCTAAATTTTAGGAGGTTTAACGACTACAGCATATCTCAAATTTACAAGAAGTATAAAAACTCAAAAAATACCCATAATTCTAAATAAAAAACACGCTGTTGTTATTTTGTGGTAATAGTTAAATGTGTTTTAGAAAACACTTCATCGTATCGAGCTGAAGGTGTAATCCTTTTTTTAAATCTGTGTTATATTCCTAATAAATTGTGTTTCAAATGGGTCTGATATCTTATTGATTAGGACAAACACTTACGTACTAAAGTAGTCAAATACTTTTTAGTTTTAATTTTCTTTTGACCTTTAAATTATGAGAAATAGAGTTACCTGATTTGAATCACCAAAACGGACAGACCTGGCTGCTGAAACGGAAATAACTGCCAAGAGAACGATAATTGAGAGAGCCATGATTTGAGTTGTCTGGCTAGACATTTTCTGGTTGGTATCTGTAACAGATCAATATGGTTGATATAACTGTAAATTTTACAGAAACAAATAATTGTAGATAATCTAAAAGTTTCATATTTTTTACTTTACGGCAGAGAAAGATTGTCATCTCGCTGAACCTTCTCTTACCTCGGTGTTTAAATTAGAATTCGTAACTCCTTTAAAAAGGAAGCTTAATTATTTAATTAAATTCTAATCCGAAATAAATTTCTTATTGTATTGCATAAAGCAGGCGGAACACGATTTTCATTTAATATTCTGCAAGAAATCTATTTTATACGAAAGCTAATACTAAAAGTTGCTGTCATGCTTATTACGTCTTAGCTTTTTTAGGACTTCGATAAGTTTGCATAATATGGCAGAAAACTTTTAATAGCGCATAAAATTCAGTTAGTAGAAGGAAATTGATAAATATACGAACACTGACTTTTAAAGGGTTTTGCATCAAGCTCGATCCTATTAATATGCTAAATTTGAAATGGTTTATGTAAATGTTAGTAAAGTTATTGATTGGAAAAGAACATATTTTGCTTTTTGAGACATTCTGTTGTTTGTAATAAAATATTGTTTGCGTTTGTGGTTTATTATTAATGATAAATTTCTGGTTTATTTTGCGAACAAAATAAAAGGAAGACAAAGATATTTCTAGGGTTACCAGACGTATTCTTTTGGCCGTACATGTTCGTTTTTGGGTATGCTATTTTTATTTTTGATATGCAGAGTGTATGCAAAAATAAGTACACTCTCCTTTTTCTTATTATTTTTTGGAGTGGAAAAATAGACTTTACAGTAGAGAAAAAATGAGTTTATTTACCACAAAACAATTTAGTAACACTTTTGGTTTCACCTTTCGACTTTTAGATTAACCCTGTACATTTTTATGTTTTTGGAATCTAGAGAAAATCGTGACTCTGAATACTTAACCTCCCAACCTCCGCGAATGTTTGAAAACATCGAAAAAAATTAGTTTTCCACCAACATTGCCATGACTCATACGAAGTGTTTCTTACTGATATCAAAGAGGAGTATAATGTTAAGAAACTTAATCTTTTATTTATAGAGCTATATTAAAAGTTAAAGTTGCATAGAATTAAGAGGCAAATCTAGTTTCATATTCCGAATAACTCGTAAGATTTTATTTCAGAAGATCTACGATGTATTCCAAATTTCTTTTAATTCTGCAAAATTAAATTTTTGATGTAGCTTTTTAAATAATTGAAAATATAAATAGTTATTTGTATCACAAGGCTAGAAACTGTCACTTTACAAGTACGAGTACTTGCAAAGCAGTTTCTAGGCGTGTGATACACAATATTTTTTCGGCCGATAAAAATACGTTAATTTCATCATCAATCATTTTTTATTCAAATATTTGAAGTTAGAGAATTTATTTTTCTAGGGAATTTATTTTTCTGGGCGTGACAATGGGCGTAGCAATGAGAGGGCGGAGTCAGTTCGGTTCAGCGCCACCAATCAAAAATTCTAATTTTACTTTCTGGGCTAGTCCGGCAAATAGCATTTTCCAGACGATTTATACGCATGAAAAATGAGTGTTTCTAGCCGGAGGGCGAAAAAATATATTTTGTCTTAAATAAATTTAAAACCCGCGCTGGAGAAGAAAACCCTGATATAAAACAAAATCAATAGTTTTATTCTTGCATGGTTAGTAAAAAGTAAGGCGTAAGGTGGTATGCGTTTTGTACGCAATAAAATCAGTAAAGAAAACTCAATACAAATAACTTACTATTTTCGTACATGAAAAGAAAAATGACTGTAAGATTTTTTGATGACCTGTCAGTAATGCTCAATTAGAAATTTTTAAATTCTACCAATTTGGAAAGCTTTTACAAAAAAAATTGTATGTAACACGTACGCAAATAGCTTCAGCGGAGTTATATGGTATTAGAGACATGGCTACGTCTCGTCCTTAATCATCGATTCGTCCATTACAACTAAGTATATTTTGCGTACCTACTTATTGCATAAATAACTGTGTACCCGAGAGGTAAAAATTTGGGGATACTTTGAGTTAAGTATGTTTTACTGCTAGTCAGTGACTGGATTTTTACGTGGCAAACAATCGTATCTCCCTTAGGTTTTATTTGAAAAATAAGTGATATTAAACAATAGTAACTCCAATAGTAACATATTTGGTATAGGGATAAACAGTTGTATGTATATTGTATACATACTACTTTTTACTACTAAATAGGATTTTCAGTTAGCTAAAGCTTCGAGTTGGAGGAAAATAGTAGTAACTCCATAGTTTTATCATTTTGAAGTTAACGACCAACCAGTGTGTTTATAAAACGTTTTTCCTTAATACTCTTGGATTTCTGAAACAATAGTATGAAATGCGCTTAAGAAGAAGGAAGCTGCGGGATTAGTTTAGCAAGACACTCGTGGAAGACACATCTCTTCCAACAAACTACCAGAGAATGTTCTCAGTAACATTAGATCACATATCATTTCATTTCAAGCTTACCAGAGCTATTACTCTTGAGAAAAGATAAAGAAGAATTATTTAGGAAGTCATTTCAGTACCTATAGAAAAAATGTATATTTATACTAGGAAAGATGCAGAGATACTGGAATAGACGCCAAAGAAATTGGTAAGCCTTGGGCCTATAGATATATATATAATCATTTTCCCTTATACCATAGGGTGTCGGGATTATGTTCTACACTTAATGCACAAACTTGCACCACTTTTTCTTGTTTAGCGCTAATTTTCTTGCTTCCTGCCAGCTTAAATTCTTCTTTTTTAGTATTTTGCCAATGACAATGTCCCATGTTTCTCTCGGTCTACCCCTACGTCTCCTATTTACCGTCTTAGCTTCCCATATTTCCTTAACCGGTCTACCGTTAGCCATTCTTTGCAAGTGGCCCCACCATCCTAATTGTTTTTCTTCCACTGTTTCTAAAGCTGATTTGATTTCTAATTCTTCTCTGACTACATGATTCCTCACTCTGTCTTTCCGCGTTATTCCTTTCACCCCTCTTAAATACATCATCTCTACTGCTTGAACTCTACTTTTCATACTGTTAGACAAGATCCATGTTTCACTTCCAAACAGTAGAATGGGTTGGAAAATGGTTTTATATATTAACATTTTTGTTTTCCTTGATACTTCCTTTTTCTTGACTATCGTCTTGCACATGTTGTAGTATGCCCTGATTGCCTTTTCTGTACGCACTTTAATGTCCATTTCCCGATTCCCTTTGCTATCCAACACTACTCCCAACTACTTGAATTCTTTAACTTGGTCTATAACTTTTCCTTCTGAACGTATATTAATTACCTTATCTTCATTATTCGTTATTACCATTACTTTAGTTTTGTTGTCGTTGACTTTCAAACTATTTGTCTCTAGAGTCTCTTTCCATATATTTAAACTGCTTTGTAAATCTAATTTACTTGTAATTTGCTTCATGGTAAAGATATGGTCTTGTATACTATGATCCCTTCTGAAGCCGCTTTGGGATTCATTTAATTGTGGTTCTATGATTGTTCTCAACCTTTTTTCCAATATTCTTTCGTAAATTTTCGCTACAGTGCTTAAAAGTGTAATCCCCCTATAGTTCGTACAATCTTTCCTATCACCTTTCTTATGTAATGGCATTATGACCCCTATTGACCAATCTTTTGGAACCGTTCCTTCTTTCCAAGCTTTATCACATATGTTATGTAATAACTTAACTCCATTTTCCCCCATATATTTAATCATGTCTGGGGTTATGCCATCGTGGCCGGGTGCTTTACCGCTTTTACTTTTTTTGATAGCTTCTTCAACTTCAGTTAGGGTAATTACTTCATTTCCTTCAGCCGTTACAGCTTCTTCTATTGGATTGTTATCGTTCTCCGTTTCTATTATACTCGGGTTGAGTAATTCGTGAAAATACTCTTTCCATCTGCTCATTATTGATTTTTCGTCTTTTAAAAGTGTATCTTTTTTACTTTTTATGCATATCGATTGAGTTTCTCTTCCTTTTCTAATTGTTTTGACTGCTTTATAAAATAGTTTACGATTTCCTTTATTTAATTCATCCATTCGTTTCCCAAAATCTTCCCACGATTTCTGTTTGGCCTCCATTATAATATTTTTAACTTTTGTTCTCTGGTCTTTGTAGATGTTGTATTTTTGTTCTGTTCTGTTATTTAGGTAGTCGTGCCACGTTTGTTTCTTGAATCTTACTTCTTTTTTAATTTCGTCGTTCCACCATGAAGTTTGTTTTTTGTCATTATTAATTTTAATTATTCCACATACTTGCTTAGCTGCTTTTGTTATTATATCTTTAAATATTTGCCATGTTTCCTCGGTATTCATTAGCTCAGTACTACTTTCTATTATTCCAATTTCTCTGCTGATAATTTCACCGTATTTACTAGATATTGCTCGTCCCTCAATTTATATGCTCTTACATTTTCTTTATTTCTTGCTCTAGTCTCTCCAATTCCTTTTGGATATTGTTTACTCTTTGTTTTTCTCATCTTGGCCCCAACTAAATAGTGATCGCTAAATATTTCTGCGCCTCTTCTTACTTTAACGTCCAATACTGCTTTCCTGTTATCTCTCTGGACAAGCACATAGTCAATTATCGATCTTTCGTTTCGTTTCTTTGCTACCCTTGTATATTTATGTATGTCCCGATGTTCATAAAATGTATTAGCAATTATTAAATTATTTAGCGTACAGTAGTCTAACATGCGTTTTCCGTTATTATTTCTTTTACTTTCACCATGTGTGCCAATGACATCCGTAGTCGTACCATCTCTTTTACCTACTCTGCTATTAAAATCTCCCATCACAAAAGTTTTACCCTTACATGATTCCGTTACCAGTGTTAAGTCCTCCCAAAACCAATCTTTATTTAATACAGTGTCTTTTTCATCCGGCCCATACACTATTATTATGTTCGTTTGTTCCCCATATATTTCCTCAAAATCTACTTCTAATATTCTATCTGAAATTCCTCTCCAGTTGCGTACATTTTTGGCAAGTTCTTTAGTGATGATGCACCCTACTCCCGAAGCTGCGTGTTTATCTTGTGGCACTCCACTATATATTAACATATGACCATTCTCTAATTCTAATTCGCCTTGTCCCTTTTTCTTTGTTTCTGTTATCGCTAAAATCTCTAGCCCCACTTTTTCAAATTCCTCTATTAATTCGTATTCCTTCCCACTTAATCCCCTAACATTCCATGTACCCATTAACCAAATTAGCTTTCCCTTTAATTCATTTTTACCGTGCTCTTGCCTAGTTGTCAATGAATTTCTATCCGTTACTTTGTGAGCTGTTAGTTTTTTGATGTGAAGTTTTTTGAGGTACAGTTTTGGCTATTTTCTTCCTCCAATGTTTTACTTGTTTTGTTCCAAATCCATTTTTTCCCTTCTATAAAGATTTTTTGATAGCCTAATTTTACACTCTTGTTTTTTCGTGCCTCAGTTTGTGCTCTTTCTTTGATTTTTTGTTGGATATTTCGTTCATTTTGTGTTAAGTCATCATTTATGAATACTTTTGCATTTTGTAGATAACGTAACTTGTTTTTATTTCTCATTATATTAATCTTATCTTCGCGATTTTCTGTTTCGAGGATACAGACATTGTCATTAACTTTATATGCATTCTTAAAATGTGATTCCACTTGTAAATTGTCCTTTATAAATTTATTAACATTTTTAATTATATGTTGTTTCTGATTACTGCCGATCTTTAGTCCCGTTACGATTATATTATTCTTCTTGGCTTCTTTCTCTAGCTGTTCTACTTTACTTTCCAGTTGTTCTACTATCTCTACTTTCTTGCTCATTAATTCAACTTTATTCTTTAATTGCTGATTTTCTTCCAATAAGTTTTTAATGGTTCTGTTACATTCATGATTTTCCTTTCTTATTTCCTTAACTTCTTTCATTATGTCTCTTATCATTTCAAATATAACATCTGTTTTGTCCATTTTGTTCAAACGAATTTAACTTTTATTTATTATTGTAGGTATGTTAGTTGAGTTAAATGTGGACAGGAATATATTTACCTTCAATGTGGGTTGCCTAATTCGTAGGGAGCGCAAAGAACGTCGCACAAGTCGACCTTGCGAATGCGTTCCGTCCTTATCTCCGTTTATGTTAGACCTCAGCTGATCGTATTTACTTTAATTAGCAGATTAATTTACGCCTACTTACTCACAATTGCTTCTTCACCGTTATATTTACTTACGAATGATACTTTAGAAATTTCTTTCGCTCGTAAAAACCCTAAATTTGGATATAATTACGGAGCTCTTTTACGCACATGTGCACTCACTCACTTTTATCTCAATAAATCCTATAGAAAGATCTTTAATACTGAGTTTAATTTAGGCGTTGACATTCCTAGCACAGACACATGAGACACATATGATCAGTACCTATAGTATGCAATTTAAAAATATAAACGCCGAAGAGTCTGAAAAATAAGAAATTCAACTATTTAGCTTACTTTCCGCACGCAAATCTGATTTTGTGTGCGGAAAGTAAACTTTCCACACTCAAATTTTGATTTTCGTGCGGAAAGTAAACTTTCCACACGCTAATTTGTTTACTTTCCGCACGCAAATCAAAATGTCATAAATGACATCTGATGAATGTCAGATTTGATTTCGCAGAAATATTTAAATTTTTTGTGGTTGTAGAAAAAATAGTGTGTAATACATGTGTTGAAAGCTTGTATTTGCCACACTTAGCTTACGAAAGACACCTGGATGATTTCAAATAAAGATACTTCGTGAAAACCCAAGATAAAATGAATTCACGTGAAGATCCACAAAGGGAGAAAGTTATTACAACTGACTTACAAAATTGCTTAGCCACTCCTTACCTAAGCAACTCCTAAAGCTTTTATTTAAGAAAACTGTGGACTTTAAGCCTAACACTGTACGATGTAACCACAAAAGAGCCTTACTGCATGATTTGGGCCGAATCTATTGCAGGTAGAGGTGGCCACGAAATTACGTCATCAATTCTAAAATGGACCAAAAATGAAATATCTAGAGCAGAAATATCAGAAGTCAGAATTTGGTCTGATAACTACTGTTCTGGTCAAAATCGAAATATCATCCTGGTAATGTCATATTTTTGGTTTTTAAAAGAGTGTCTATCCTTAAAAGTAGGAAATCACAAATATTTGATTCGAGGGCACACCCATATGGAAGCAGATACAGTTCATGCTCTTATTGAAAGAACTTCTAAGAAAAAACAATGGAGATTGTTAACCCCTGGGATTGGAAACAGCTTATAAGGTAAATTGGTGCCAAGGTTTTTGACATGGAATTACCAAATTTCAAAAATTTTTTTGTGGTGTACTCAGACAAAAAGGTTCCATTCATTCAACGAAAACAAAATGTTAATAAATAAGAATTTAAGTTATTGTCTTCAGTATGGTTACGAATAGGGAAAGCCCAATTCTAATGAAGATAAGTTTCAGCAGATTAATTTGAACAGATTTACACAGAAGGTTACGAACCACCACCTGAATTACCTGCAGCTAGGACTTTCCTCAACATCAGGAGAGGGTGGCAACGACGCAGACCTTTAATCTGTATGACCTTAGTATCATAAATATATTGCTGTTTTTATTGTTATCTCTGTAAACTAAGTAGTGGTTATTAAAGATTTCTTTGTCACCTACGACTAATGTTTTGGCTTCAGCTGTCTTTTTAATTAGAGGCAAACAGTAGCAACTCCAAAATCACCTGCACGTATTCACATGTGGTAACGATAAATGCCTCAATCTTATTCTAAACGAATAATATTCTTTAAAAGAACTGGACATAATAATTTCATTTTACTGATATCAATATGGATATCCAAAAACTTGATAAATTGTGTTTTTTCTTATCTCTTGTAAAAATGACTTCTGTACCTCTCAGGTACAAAACTATTTTCTACAACAGACGATATTAGTTTACTAACTTAATTGGATTTACTTTATAACACTGTTCCTATGACATTTTTTTGATATTGTTTGTAAAGTAACGTAGTGCATGGGAACCATCAAGTGACAACTGTCATACTTATTTTTTAAAATAAGTATGACAATTTCGATATCTTTAGAATCGTACAAATTCTTACGTCGGTCTTAGACACCGAGGTGGCGGTACGGTAGAATATAACGCTCGGTCTTGTGGACCGAGTTGGCCCCAAGGATAGGATAATTCTCGGTCTTATAGACCAATATGGCAGGCAATGAAAAGAAAAGAGCGATATTGTTTGACGAGTCGTAAGTTTGCCAAAACGAGCGTTAGCGAGTCAAACAATATTGCTTTTCATAACGTATTACGTACAAAATTTTATCTAATTTCGTAATTTCATTCTTCCACTTTCTAAATAATAATTCATTGTCAATATTTGAAAGTAATAAATTATTTTTTTGGGTAGTCAATGGTAAACGGTTATTTTACTTTGTAGAAAATAGTAAAGTAAAGTGGCATTTTTCTCGTTAGCAACCTTTTCCTCATTACAACGCTTGAGTCATTAGCAACCAACACTTTATTCCTAGCGTGCACAGTCTGTTTGTTTACTTGTTACTCTGTATGTACGTGTTGTAGTTGCTATGTTTCCGTACAAACATAACCTTGATAAATTTAACAAATTTGTCTAGAAAATTCGAACTTTTAGTACTTACACAAAAAATAGCGTATTCAACGCGTAAGAAAAGTGGTTTTCTAGCTTGTGAAATTGTAATTCACTCGCTAACGCTCGTGAATCAAACATTTTCCACTCGCTAGAAAACTGCCACTTTTCTTTACTTGTAGAATAATCTACTGTTATTTATTATTATAGTAGGCATCTGGCAAATATTTAATTTTTTTTTGCTAATTTCATGAAAGTAGATAAAATTTTGTACTATATAGGTATATTCATATCGTAAAAATCGTAAAAAGTGCATAATAAATGTTTATAATAAATAAAATAACTATGAATTCTCTTGACAATCTGTAATTTTTATGTCAAAAATCATTACGATACTAGTGCTGTAATATAGTTCACTACAAAACGATTTTTCGTTTCGTAATATTGATATTACGAAATGAAAGTAGATAATAGCTATTTATGCAACGAGTTGCAAAATGATGGACTTTTTATCACCAGGCGTGAAATTGTTCGTCGAGGCGAAGCCGAGATGAACAACACGCCATGTGATAAAAAGACATGTTTTGCAACGTGTTTCATACAAGATTTTATCCAATTCAGATAACAAAATGTAAATGCCACATCTTCTTAAAAAAGGAGTTGGGCCATCGTGATAAAATGGGAGTGATAAAATGGGAGCATATTTTGTAACTAGTTACAAAATGAACCACTTTTCGCAACTCAAATCATCTTTTTGTAACTAGTTACAAAATGGGAGCATATTTTGTAACTAGTTACAAAATGAACCACTTTTCACAACTAAAATCAATGTCGAAATGTTGACATTTCGTAACTGAATTGGATAAAGATCTTTACAAAACCTATATCGTATTATGTAAAAAGTGACGTTTCATAACGACAAAAGGTTAGGTAAAATTCAACTTTTCAAAACGGAATTAGATAAAAAAATTTCACATTATAGTGCTCTTTGCTGATACCTATAATTAAATAAAAATTAAGTTGTCGTTTCAGCTTCGATATTAAGTTGATACGATATGATTTGTACTGAAGCCTGCTTGAAATTAATGACAGATTGAAATTAATAATAAACAATAAAAAACAACAAAACCCGGAATACTTTAAACCAATAGGTGATTTATTGGTCGCGTAGGTTTATTTACGATAGAGAATTAGAAAAATAGCAGTTTCTTTTAAATTTATGGTAGAGCCGTAGAGCTAACGTATTTTTTGCCGATTATAAAATATAAGGTGTCATTGTAAGAAAAGAAATTCGACATTATTGCTATACAAAGTGTCTTAAAAAAATATTCTAAATTTAGCTGTATATTCTTTTAATAATAACCACAGAACGTTAATTAGCTTCAAAAATTTTACATTTAGTAGTAATACAGCTATTCGGCCTGATTTCAAAACTGATGTCTCCGTGTTTAATACAAATTTATTTTAATTTACAGTAAAGGTAAGTAATGCGTAACAATTCAAGGAATTAATTATTTTGGGCTTGCTCCGTTGTAAAATAAAATAATAATAAGTACTGTTAAAATAAAATTTCCCTGCTCCAGTTTTACATTAGGCAGTAATTATGTTTCGCAATTTATTTACATTGTAGATGCGCTTTTTTGTTTCGGAAATATATTTTCGTCACTTTCTGCCGCATCATCTTTCAATCAAATTACGAAGAGTTCTCTTTTCAACGCTAAGTTCCAACTTTTAAGGTAAATTTAACGGGCGCGAGAGCTTAAAAGCTTTTACAAGCTCTTGCAAGTCTTAAACTGAGTTTAGTTAATTAATACAAAATTAAGGCGTTTCTTGTTTAACGAGATATATGAATCCGGATTTACCTGCTCTGACTATATATTTCGGAATTATTAAGATTTACGAATACTGCAAGATGATTTGTAAAATTTTATTCAAAGAACGGCAAGCTAGATAATACTTTATAAAACGTATTTAGTGCCCTATTATTTAATAGATAAATTTTATAGTTTTCTTTTCATCATCTTCATACCAATTCTCTCTATATTTAAATTATGTTGCAGTAAATGTTTATTGTAAAATAAGTATTCATTTATCAATAGCATTATGTACAACGTAGCTTTAAATAAATAAAATAGTAAGTTATACCTGCGTTTTTAAGACGTTAGAAGAATTTTTAAAATATACTGCAATTTTCAATAAAATTGTTACAATTGAAATGTCCATCGGTTGCAAGTATTGATCAGTTTTTCATCGCTAACAATGTAATACGAATACGAGTGTAAAGTTTCCTTTCCATTAAATTTATGAAATATGGATAACGTAGTACATGTTTCTTTGATTTTGACTTCCTAAACTTGTAAAAATTATTCAGTTTGATTTACTAATGAAAAATATTAATCTGGGGGTTGTTTAAAAACATTATAGTTCCGGTTTTTAGAATAATTACTAACAAGTAGTTTGAGAACAAAATATTAGAAAACTGTTTTCGTTGAATATGGTTTTCATCACGTTTGGTTTAATAACGACATTCTGTTCTGGCCGAGCGAACTCTAAGTGAATATCATAAGCGTACCGTGAGCTGGTGCGATAAAGATATGATGTCGACTGCATAAGGTCCTCAGAATTAAAACCTTTAGGTAAACATTTGACACACGTGTTTGAATTTACAACTATCAACTCCCAATAATTTTCATTGGCGCAACAAAACCAAGCACTCTCTCAAGAAAACCAAATGACACAAAACGGACAGGTATTATAAATACCTATAATGGTTGAAATCAGTCGCAAGCAAATGTTTTTCTTTTACAAAACCAACTAAAAGTATTACAACAAAAATTAATAGCAGGATTGAGTTACAGCAAGAAAGTGAGAAGAAAGAATAGGTACTTCACAATGAAGAACTTGCGAAAGAAACTGAGTGGATACCGAACAAGAACAAAAAAAGCAAAAAAGAGAAATGTAAATGATTATCATTGGTACTCATATAAGGACAAGTAGAGGGGTCAAAAATAAAGTAATAAATAAACACTCAAACAAGTTTGGATGTAGGGTGGACAGTTATGGGGTTGCACAAAACAATCCAACATTAATTATTATACAGAACGCTTTCAGAACAGAGTACAGGTACATAAGGAATAACGACCTTCACAGTTCCATAGGCCCCTCAGTGTAGAAGCCGTGAAAATAGAAGTACGAAGATCTGTAAGGAACCACGAAGAAAGACTTCATTCACAATTCACAATCATGAAAATGTTGAAATACTTCAGTTATGGATGACAATGAATTGGTGCGAAGACTCAAAAGAACTAAATTCTTTGAGTAAGGGCCGGTTGCACAAAGCTTTTGTTAAATTAACGAATGATCAAAGTTGACAAAAGAGCATCATTTTTTGTTTACTAATGGGTTATTTGCCGTATGCATCCAAATTTTGATTCGATTTTGTTCACTTTGACGAATGATTAATTTGACCAAGCTGTTAAATCATGTTTGTGCAACCCGCCCTTAGTGTAACAGTGCAAAGGAGTGCTAAAAAGCAGGGTAGGCTGTGTGTGTTAAATATAAGATACAAGTGTACCCGAGATGTGATAGAAGAAACTAGGATTTATAAGGATAAACTTAGACATTTCACTAGTTCTTTTAGGTAATTTAGGTTAAAACAAAATTGTTAATTAGTCTTAAGACTAGGTGCAATAGTGTTAAAATAAATCATAAAAAAAAGTTTATATTAAAAAGTGTTTATATCGATTTTTGGATTTAGGTAATACATACATATTATATAATAATACATTTTAAATGTTTAGAAGCTTTCAAAGTTTACTCTACTACTGCAGAAATATTCACAGATTTCGCAATCCTTGCAACCATCGGATATATTGGAAATGATAATGCCATATACAGAGTGTGTCAAAAGTAACTAATATTGCGTGTAACTTTTTAATTTGAAGAGTTGCAAGAAAAAGTTGCATACGAATGTTTGTGGGCTAATTGCGGTGCATACAATGACGTTTTTATTTTGTTAGTATCTTTTTTTGTTTGGTTGCTATGGCAACCAACTTTGTTTATTTAAATGGCAACCATATGTTTTCTTAACATATTTAAAAGTATAGGATTTTTTCTATTCGCCGTGCTATTACATCGAACTTTAGGAAAAAACAAAAAACAAAAAAAAGCAAAAACAAACAAACTCCGCCAAACACCTCGAAAAAATGAATAATACTTTGTTCTCATAGCATTTGTTTCTTTAGTTGTCAATTTTTCAAAACGCATATGATTAAAGTTGATATCTAAATACTTGATATCATTTAAGTAACTGATTAATATTACTGCAAATCAGTTCACATTTTTTCGTAATGAAGCACTTAGTAGTATTCAACGTGCGATATAACAGCACAGGTGAATAGAAAAAACCTGTACCTTTTAAATATGTTAAGAAAACATATGGTTGCCATTTAAATAAACAAAGTTGGTTGCCATAGCAACCAAACAAAAAAAGATACTAACAAAATAAAAACGCCATTATATGCGCCGAAATTAGCTAAAAACTTTCGTATGCAACTTTTTCTTCCAACTCTTCAAATTAAAAAGTTACAGGGAATATTAGTTACTTTTGACACACTCTGTATAATATATAAAACATATAAACTTACCTCACACCTCTGAGAGTAAATTAATACTTTTTTCCAATTCTTACACATAAAGTAGCATTTTAATGTGTCAAATCTAATTATAAAAGCAACATTTTAACGTGAACGGTGGATAAAATGTTGCTATAAACATTTTATCCACACTTTCCTTGACGACGTGAATTTTCGAATGTAAATCATGGTGCCTTTAAATTTAGGTTGCTAGGTATTGTTTAATAAAGACATTTTATCCACTCAAGGAAATTAGCTCAATCGGCTGCGCTTCGTGAGATAAACTTTTCCTTTCATGGATAAAATTTCTCTTTAGTCACTTGTACCATAAATAGCTATTAAACCAAATAAACAAAAGAAAATACATATTTATTCAGTTTGTATCTGTTTGTAATACGACTATGAGTTTCTTGTGAAATTTTCTTACACTGTAATTTCTTAAATCCTTTTTTGTTTCGACGGTCAAATCTAGTTATCAAAGCAACATTTAGTCGTGAAGGGTGGATAAAGTGTTGCTATAAACATTTTATCCACACTTTCCTTGACGACACTGTTGCTATAAACATTTTATCCACACTTTCCTTGATGACCTGAATTTTAAAATGAAAATCATGGTGCCTTTAAATTTAGGTTGCTGGGTATTGTTTAATACAGAAATTTATCCACTCAAAATGGAGCAGACCTTGTCTATTCTTCTTACGCACTTTTATACGAATAATTCAAATGTTTACTATTATGAGATCATCGAGTTGGAGTCTAAGCTCGATTGACACGTCCGTTTTTTGCTGTTTTACGTATCTTATCGAATACTCGAATTAAACTTTGTTCTCATTTAACTATTATCTTAATTCACATCCTAACAAAGTCATCGCCCTGATAAATAATGTCTGCATTTATTTGAAATATTCTTAAATAGTGGCGGTGTAGCCGCTTTAATTTTCTATACAAAGAAATATTACACTTTTATGACCTAAAATACTCCTACTTTTCTCAAAAGTTAATTTTATTCAACACCTACCTACTATTTGACAAAAAAACGCGCTACTGATTTACTAATTTCTTAAATACTTTTTTGCTTCGACGGCACGAGTTAATGTGGTCACGGTCACGTTCGAATCTACCCAACCGTGATCTCCCCTTCCCCGCTTCCGCCAACGAAACTGACACTTTTGCTGTCGCGAGAAACTACTAAAATTCTTGTAACTCTGTCCAATATACGAGCGCATAAACATTTCCAATGTTAAAAACAAAAATCGAGGCACTTAAATGTGTATCCGCAAGTTATAAAATAAAGAATTAATTTTAAATGTATTTTTTCTATAGCAGCTGTTAAAGTGCTGTTTTATCTATTAATTTGAGTAGATAAAGTAGCACTTTAACAGCAAGGGTAGATAAAGTACTACTTTAACAGCAAGAGTAGATAAAGTACTTTATTTTTTGTTTTTAACCCTAAAACGCCCATACTAATGACATTTTAAAACGTGACGCGATTTGTAATTTTTTAAACGTCAATGTCAAATAAATGCCAAACAAAATTTATTTTATAATTTTTTGCCGTTAAAATAAATGCTATAGAAAAAAATAGAGTATTATACACGACGTTAAAATTTAATTATCTTCTCGAGCGTAATTAGCGTCTCGACTGGCGTCTCGACGCTAAAATACGCCCTCGAAGATAAAATACTATTTGTTTTGTAAAGGTAATGAAATTGCAATCGCTGATTCTTGGTAATAATTCTCTGCAAGACCGGCGTCGACAACACAATAATAAATGCAAGGTAATTGCTATTTTGCAAAGTATATTAACTTTATACAATTATTTATGGAAATGAATCAAGAAAATTATAGAAAATTGATAATATGAAAAATTCTGAACTTGACTTACGTTATTTTTTTACAGAATGTTTTTTGCCTAGGTGATTTTTAAAACAAACAAAACAATGATTTCCAGGCAACGGAAATGAAAAAATGTCACTAGATAAATTCATAAGTTCTTAACATGCCGGCCGCGTTGAAATCACAATGATTTCAAGGAACAAAGTAATTAATTACAATAATAACAAAAAGAAAAATACGGTAAAAATGAACTTAAATCTAGAAATACAAGTTATACAAGTAGTAAATATAATAACAATAACAAATAGAAAAAGACGATAAACTGAAAATAAATTGTTTGTAAATGTTCACTTTTCTGCCACATAAATGAGTTTATGAATTTGGGAGTACACATAGTTTGTGGACAGATCGTTTAATGGTATGACCATTTGAAATTCTTAATGTAACAGACCGCACAACACCGTCATTGCCCATGTGAACTTCTGTTACACGTCCCAAAGCCCATTGTAAAGGTGGCAAATTGTCTTCTTTAATCAAGGCTAAAGAATCCTTTATTATCAGATTAGGAAGCTGTTGAAACCATTTTGTTTTTCGCTGCAATTCGGGGACTACTTCCAGACTCCAGCGACGCCAGAAGGATTGTACTAGGCGTTGAATTCCTTGGTACAACGTCAGTCTATTTTCACTAATCTGATCCAAGTTTACTTCAGGTAGCGAATGAAATGATTTGGAAATTAAAAAATGTGCAGGTGTTAAAGGAATTAAATCTGAAGGATCTGAGGATAATGGGGACAGGGGCCGCGAATTCAATATTGCCTCTATTTGGGTTAATAAAGTATGAAAATCCTCATAATTTAAGGAAGTATTTCCTAAGACACGTTTTAAATGCGTTTTGACGGATTTGACACCGCTTTCCCACATTCCACCTTGATGAGGTGTTTTGGGTATAATAAACTCCCACTTTATCTGCTCATTTGCCATAAAATCAGAAAAACAATTATTCGTAGTTTCTAAATTTAAAAAACTTTGAAGTTCTTTTAACTCATTAGCAGCACCTTTGAAGTTAGTTGCATTATCTGAAGAAATCGTAATTGGCTTTCCTCTACGGCTAATAAACCGCCGGAAAACTGCTATAAAGGATTCCGTAGATAAGGAGGTTGTTAATTCTAAGTGTATAGCTCTTGTTACTAAACATATGAACAAACAAATGTAGGACTTGATAAGTTTGGAACCCCGAAGCTTTCTGTCCTTTATTAAAATTGGACCAGCGTAATCAACACCGACGTTAGAAAATACAGGAGTTCCAACCTGCAGACGTTTTGCAGGTAAATCGCCCATAATAGGATGGTAAGATCGAGGATTAACACGAAAACATTTAATACAGTCATGCACTGTCTTTTTGGCGATATTTCGCCCTGAAATGGGCCAATAGTACTCGCGTATGGCAGCCAACAAATGTTGAGCTCCGCAATGTAGTAAATTTTCATGGAAGTACTTAAAAATGAGTTTAGTGAAAGCGTGCTCCTTTGGAAGCAATGCGGGAAATTTTTTGTCAAAGGAGTAAGCGGAATTTCGTATCCTACCACCTACTCTTAGAATACCAATTTTGTCAAGAAAAGGACTTAGCGGCAGAATGCTAGAATTATTTTCTAAATTTTGCTTATTTTTTAATTGTTTGATTTCAATTGAAAACGTTTCTGCCTGACATATGGTTATTAAAATGTTCATGGCTCTTTCTAATTCAATAGTTTGTAAGTTACCTTTGCTTCGCTGGGCTACGGAAAGTTGCACATTTTTTATGAAACGGAGCATCCAAGCGAATACTCGTTTAAGTTTGGAAAGGGATGAAAATTTCTGAAACATGTTTAAAGCTGGAACCGTTAGAAAATTAAAGATAAGATCGGATTGAGCTTTTACTTCGGAAGAAGGTTCTTCAGCTTTGATAGTTGGAAGTGTAGGCCATTGATCGGGAGTTAAATTTAAAAAAGATGGGCCATGCCACCATAAAGAGTTGCTTAACAAATCAACACTGGAAGTACCCCGGGAAATTAAATCTGCGGGATTTTGTTTTGACGGAACGTAATACCAATCACAAGGCTCTGAAGTTTCCTGAATGCCCGCGATTCGATTGGCAACAAAAACTTTATATTTGTTAGGCGGAGAATTAATCCACTTTAAAACTATCGTTGAATCTGTCCAAAAATATGTTCTACTGAAACTGAGAGTGAGGGTATTTTTAACTTTTAGAAGAAGTTGTGTCAATAGTAAAGCCGCGCAGAGCTCTAGTCGAGGTATGGTTGTGGTGCGTATAGGGGCCACTCGTGATTTAGAGCACAACAACTGTATGGAAACAGTATTATCAGGATGTATACATCTGACATAAATGCAACAGCCAAAAGCTCTACAACTGCTATCACTAAAACCATGTAATTCGATGGTAGAAGTGTTTTTAGAAATAACACACCTAGGAATCTTTAAGCTACTTAATAATGGAAGTTCAGTCTTAAATATGTTCCATTCTGAATTCAGAAATTCTGGGATACGTTCATCCCAAGTTAACTGTAGTTGCCAGAGTCTTTGGATTATTAATTTGCCTGTGACAATAATTGGAGACACCAAACCTAGTGGATCAAATAATTGTGCTATGGTTGAAAGAATTATCCGTTTTGATACTTGTTGTAAATTCGAAGTAATTGGAATACTGTATTGAATTGTGTCTGCAAGAGAGTTCCAAGTAATGCCTAAAGCCTTGGCATTCTCGCGTTCACCTAAAGGGATTGTATGAAATTGCGCACTAGGATCGCTATCTGACAAAATATTTGAATTGTTTGATAAGAATTTTCTAATAGGAAAACCTGCTTCACTCAAAATTATAGTTATTTCTTCTTTTATTTGCAACACTTCGTCTACAGTATCGGCTCCTGTGATAAGATCGTCCATATAAAAATCAGATCTCAAAATAGATGATGTTTTAGGAAATGTTTGAAAATTTAATTGTGCCAAATATTGCAGACATTTTGTAGCTAAATAGCTAGCACTTGCAGTACCGTAAGTCACAGTTTGCAATTCGTAAGTATCTAACTGTAACTCAGGACCATCACGCCAAAGGATACGCTGAAACTTTCTTTGTAAAGGATTTATCAAAATCTGGCGATACATTTTCTCAATGTCGCCCGTTAAAGCAATCTTATGCTGTCGAAAACGTAATAGGATAGAAATCAGGTCATCCTGGATTACAGGTCCTACTATTTGAGTATCGTTGATGGAAACATTGGAATCAGATTTTGCACTTCCATCAAATACTACACGAAGCTTTGTTGTTAGAGAGCTCGATTTGATTATCGCATGATGCGGTAAATAAAATGCAGGAATACTAGTAAGTGAAACTGAAGAATCTAAGACTTCGAAAGTAGGCTCGTTATTTGAAACTTTTGGCCTGTCATAATTTGTAATTCTAATCATGTGACCAAGGTCACGATATTCGTGAATAAATTTTAAGTATTCTGACCTCAAGGTTGGATTTCTTAACAATTTTTTCTCTAAATGAAAAAATCGCATAGTAGCTTGTACTTCAGAATCGCCTAATTTTATAATATTAGAATTGAAGGGAATTGAAACTATTAGACGACCATCAGATTTTCGCGACACAGTTCGCGTAAAATAATCTTCGCAATATCGCTCTTCGCGAGATAACAGAGATAATTCATTCTTTAAAGATACATTTTCCATCTGCCAAAACGCTTGAATGGAATTCTGTAATGAATCACTGCGATCATTTTCGTCAGTTGATACATGTAAACATATATTATTTTGAAAACTTTTACCATAACTGCACGGACCTGAAACTACCCAACCTAACAAAGTCTTTTGCAGAACGGGTTTATCTTCGCCTAAGGAAATTTGTCCGATGCACATAAGGTGGTAAAACTTACCCGCGCCAATAAGTAAATCAACGGGCAAAGATTTGTTAAAATCGTTATCTGCTAATCTTATATTTCTGGGAAGCCCCAGCTGCGATTTGTCAAATGAATTACAAGGTAGATTTTCCGAGATTTTTGGAACTGTAAGACATTGCAGATTTGTTTGAAAACCATTATGCAAAGAGGATAGTTGAATGTGTACAATAGAACTTGATTCTGTAGCACAAGAATTGAGACCTAAGATTTTTGTTTTGGACTTATTTTGTTCCAAATGCAACTTCTTGGCTAAGTTTTCGGTTATGAAATTTACGTGACTACCACTATCCAGTATCGCCCTACAAGTGTACCAATTATGATTCCTTGCTCTTATCTTTACTATGGCAGTTGAAAGTAAATTCTCATTAGGAGATGTATCGAAAGAAGAAAGTGAAATTCGGGAATCATTTTGAACAACGGTTTTTGAAGTTTCTTTAGTAGCAGTAGTAGCAACTTGGTTTTCAGAATTGTTCTTTGGAATTTCAAAATGTAACAAAGAATGATGTCTTTTATTGCAAATGCGACAATTATATTTGGAATTGCAAGAATTGTAACTTGAGTGCCGTAAACAATTTTTGCAGATTTTTAATTCGTTCGTTTTATCGAACCTTTGTTTGGTAGATAAAGATAGAAACTTTGGGCATTCCGTTATATAATGATTGCTTTTGCAATTATAGCAAGATATATTATTAGGTGTTACCAATAATGATTGTTGATTACTATTAAATCTTTGTTTGTAACTATTTTTAGCATCAGAAAGCTTATTATAATTATAACCTTTATTATTGGAATCTATTTCTTCTAAGAGCTCGCAGTGACCTTTTAGAAATTCATTTATTTCTTCTAAACTTGGAATTGAACGGGTTTTAAATTCGATAAATTTACTTTTAGTGCTAATATCGAGTTTGGACATTAATATATGATATAAAAAACAAGTGCATTGTTCTATCGGCACTGATAAATTTTGTAAAGCCCTGATGTGTTTTACAAATTCGTCAGATAATTTTCTGAGATCAAATGCGCTACGTTTGTTCATAGTTTTTAGATCGAAAATGCCTTTAATATGATTTAAAATAATTTGTTTAGGGTTGTTGTACCGATCAATTACCATGTCAAAAGCAATTTTGTAGTTCTCAGCAGATGGCTGAATGTTAGCAATGGTTTGAGCTGCGGCTCCGCGAAGGCAAGTTTTTAAGTACATAAACTTTTCTATATCTGATAAAATTGCATTATCATGAATTAAGGAAATGAATGTTTCATAAAATGAAGTGAATTCAATATAGTTCCCATCAAATGATGGTAGTGAAATACGTGGCAACTTCGTATTCATTGTAAAAGCAGCTTGTGTGGCATTTGAACCGTTTGTCTTGCAATGGAAATTTTCATTAGAGTTGCTTGCAGATAATTTAGATAAATTTGAATCTAATAAAAAGGATGCCCGTGCGCTAAGATCAATATATTTGTCAAAGAAACTGTCGGGTTCTAACATCTCAGCATCCACAACGGACAAAACGCTAAGATGGATCATTGTGTCATTATATTTTTCAGGCAAATCCTTAATTGCATCGCAACGCAAACGAATTTTCGCAAGAACCTCTTGATCTGTCACAGTAGTAGATACGGATTCTAAGAATGTTTCAAAATTATTTAATTTATTAATCATGCTTTTGCCACTAGCAAGTAAAAGCTTTTCTTCTTTGCTTTTAGCCATTTTGACGTTTTATAGAAATTGCTAACTACCAACAAAGGTAAATATGCAAATGTAAATAGGTAACTTAAGTAAATGCAATTGAAAGCCTTTTTAACGCGTGTAAGTAATATTCAAATTCGGACTTTATGGCAAAGATTGCGCAACAAAGAAATTGTAAATAGAAGTCTGAATTTGGAATAATACGGAAATATATGTAGTAGGCGTGAAAGGCGATATACGTCAATCAAAACGCAATCATAACGTAATATACAAATGTTAATGTATGTAACTTGTAAACGAAATTGTAAGTAAGTCGAAATATTTAATAGTGGAGGCAATATGAAATTTAACGTAAAGGGGGTTAAAATGAAAATAGATATTTGAAGTAAACCTGACCTTACGTTGTGAAATAGACCTGACCACTACCAAACAGGGAAACGTCGTCGTCTGGTCGCCAATGAAAACACGTTCATCACGTGCAATTGTAATCTTGAATTTTCATTCTTCTGATAAATTCATCTCTTGAAATATCCGTGCTCCGAAGGACCAAAATGTTTTGTAAAGGTAATGAAATTGCAATCGCTGATTCTTGGTAATAATTCTCTGCAAGACCGGCGTCGACAACACAATAATAAATGCAAGGTAATTGCTATTTTGCAAAGTATATTAACTTTATACAATTATTTATGGAAATGAATCAAGAAAATTATAGAAAATTGATAATATGAAAAATTCTGAACTTGACTTACGTTATTTTTTTACAGAATGTTTTTTGCCTAGGTGATTTTTAAAACAAACAAAACAATGATTTCCAGGCAACGGAAATGAAAAAATGTCACTAGATAAATTCATAAGTTCTTAACACTATTTTATAGTCTTGTATAATAAATAACTATTAATCCATACTTTCTACGACCTTTTTTAATATCTGCATTATAATGAAATATTTTTGAACGGCAGTTGACCTCAGATATGTTATAAAAGCAAGGAACACCATAGCCTGCTTAGAAGTAAGTGGTTTTATAAATAAAGCTTAAGTTCATGTTATGACAAATTAATTTGGTGTAGATATTGAGATGGTATCGTTTTGATGGGGTTTTGGAATTTTAATAGAGTGGGATATGGACGCCTTTTGAAATTATAGAAATTTATTGTTGATAAAATGTAAATAATTATAAGTTAGAATTTAGTATTGTAAATAGTTAGGGTAAAATATCTAGTTAGTTAAGCTGTAAATATGTTAAAAAAAATAGTCATAGTATGTTTACATTTAGAAACTAAGGTAATTTTAATATAAATAAAATAGTTGAACGTTAATTTTTTGTTAACGAAAATTTGAGTTTTAAAAGTTAACACTTAAATTTGATTTAATTTCATAGAATTATAATTTGAAAGCAAATAAAAGTCATAATTAGTTAAAAGCAATATAAAAGATTGATATTATTGTATAGAGATAATTTGGAATTGTGTAATAAAATTTTATTTTGTTAAATAAAATTTTACTTGGGAAAAAGGAGTTGTGAATTTGGAGCCAAAGCAGGAGGTGTGTTGTTGAATAGAAAATAAAGCAGGACTTGGTAAATTTGGAATTAAAGCAGGAGGTGTGTTGTTGGATAGAAAATAAGTCAGGACTTGGATAAATTGTAATTGAAGCAGGAAGTGTGTTCGTTATTATTATTATAAAAGGTATTTCTGTAAATTTGTTAATTTTTAGAATTTGTTATTGTTATTGTTTGTAAAAATTTGCATAATTTTGAAAGGTATTTGAATTTCAACTTGGTGAAGTTTTAAAGGTTCATCAAGGCGATCCCTTTTGCGACCTGAGATTGAGAGTTTCTAAAAATTTAACTAAATTATAATTAAAAATTGAGCTAGTTGAAAAATTTAAAAATTGTATGTGATTCAGTATAAGTGGAAGATCATACCAGATATGTTATTGATATACTCTACTGACTTTAAATATTGCATACAATTTTAAATTTCCGACTAGCTCAATCTGGTTTTATAATTAAAATTAACCTTTAGATAACTCTTAATCCAGGTCGTTAATGGGATCGCGTTTATGAATTTTTAAAATTCATAAAGTAAACACCTTCAAATTATGTAAACCTTTACAAAATCAATAACAAATTCTAACAACTAAATAATTTTTATAAAACTATCAACAAATTTAGCAACTACCTTTTACAATCCACCCGAACAGCACACTTCCTGTTTCTTTTCTAAATTTCACCAGCTTCTCACTTAGTTCCTTCTATTAAACCCGTAACAACCCAATTCCATTTACATTAAACAGCTTACTCAACTTCTTTTTTAATAAATCCAAAATTATATTTATTATTCTAAGTAAGTATTTTCTATTTTATGATTATTCCATATTTTACACTTCCAAAATTACATTTATGTCATACTCGTTTCTAAAGCAACGTTTTTCGAATGATTTATAGGACGAAAAGTGACACTTTAAAGTGCTAGTATCATTTTAAAGTCCTAGAACGAAAAGTGTCACTTTTTGTTCTATAAATGCTCGTTGCTAGGAGATATGAATTGTTGCGCCTTAGATTAGTTACTTAAAACTAATGCTGCTACAAATTGCTGGAGATTTCTTTTAATGATTTAACAACTTTAGAAACAGTATGACATACAATTATGTATGTACCTCAGACGAAAAGTGTCTTTAAGGTACTCGCAAGTAATTACGGCCTCGGCTACCCGCCTCGGCCGTAAACAACTTGCTCATACCTTAAAGACTTACTTTTCGTCCTCGATACATAAAATACTATTTTATATAATATTTATAATCTTCCAATTAGCTTTTAATTAAATAATAGTTTTATTCCGTTTGAAACTATATTTATATGAAAATAAATTATCTTTAGGTTTTACTTCTGTAATTTATAACAACCAATTCTATCAACATAAAATACATTTTTTCTTTATTCGCGTAGTAGACTATGATAACAAAAAATTTATTTTATTCCTGCTCTTCTTCAAAAACTCCGTACGTGTGACACATCGTTGAAAAGAGCAAAAAGAGCTGAGTTTAGTTACGACAAAATTCAATATGGCGTCCATATGAATATCAAAAGTAGTTGTTCATAGAATAGAAACAAAGCGTCATAAATATAAACATGTGGTACCACCCGATTCTCCGTAAAAAAGTGCCTTCACAATGTACAAGTCTTGAAACTAATAACTTAATACTTTCCGAGATATTTTGGAAAACAGAAAACTCCAAATTTCGGTTTTTTCAAGATATCTCGAAAACGATCAAAGTTGGCTGTGATTTCTCAACGGATATGAAATGAGCATTAAAATTCCTAAAACTTTCCCTATTTAACCAACTTTGTAGCTTTTATAGTTTCCGAGATCCTAATGGTGGGGATTGAATTTGGGACAGACTGTATATAAGTTGAACCGTACACATGGCTCTACAGGCGGCGCGGCGCGTTGACTAATCGTCGAGCCATTCGCATGGCCTTATGAAAGCTCACACACGTAGCGTCGGACGAATAGCCGGCCGATTCGTCACAAAAACGCCTCATGTGTCCAAGGCCTTAAGCATTTTATTCAGGGTCGTATATTTAGTAATGAGAAGCCAGGGCGGCGCAGTGCTATAGCGTCAGGCTAGCGTTACGTTAGTCCTTGGTTCAAATCTCCCAAAGGGGAGGATTTTCCTTCAGTTTGGAGGTCGGTATCGAGTCCTAGTGACCATTCGTCGTTGGGTACTAAATTAACCACGCTCTCCTCCGAATACAGGCCTAAGAGGTAGAGTAACAGAATCCTACATGTGCACACATTAACCTTATACATATGGTGCAGTATGTAGGTTGTAGGTATTAAACAGCGCACAAATCACATAACCCGCAGAGTCCGACCGTATTGTGCATTGCACCCGTAAAGGCCATATACGGTAATGCAGCAGCCTCGCCACCGAAAGGTATAAGAGGTTAACGAGATTGATATTGATATTTAGTAGTGATGCCAGGGTAGCGCAGTGGTAGGGCTCCAGGCTAGCGCTTCGATTGTCCTTGGTTCGAAACTCCCAATAGGAGGGATTTGTCTGCAGTCTGGAGGTTTGCATTAAGTTCTGGTGACCATTCGTCGTTGGGCACCAAACTAATGGCGCTCTCCTCCGAATACAGGCCTAAGGGTAGAGTAAGAAGATTCTACATGCACCCACACTTACATTATGCACATGGTGTAGTATCTAGGTATTAAATGGCGCACTAATCAGTAATCACGTAACTCGCAGAGACGAGCCGGGTTGTGCATTGCACCCGTAAAAGGGACAGTTAACACATCAGCCCCGACACCGAAAAGTAAAAGAGGTTAGTAATCAAATTTTGACGTACGTCAAAAAAGTCAATTACTTGGAATGAAAATGTTTATTCATGCTCAGAAAGTATTCATTGTTGAATCACAGTTTCGAAATAGCATGCAGCGTGAAAATTGAGTCTGGAATAACTGTATTATAGTAATTTCAGTTAAGCAATAAATACCCCAATTTAAAAGGCATTGGTTTAGACCTCCACGGTTAAGCCTGATTTTGATTTTTTTAAATTTTACGATTTTGCGATGGCTATTTCACAACAAACTAGAATTGCTGAAAGCTGAAATAGTTATTTTTCTACAACCACCATGGAAAGTGGGATTTTCAGACTTCGTCTCCATAGATACGAGTATTGAAAATGTGTGTTTGCCGAACAAGTGAAAATTAGCGTGCGGAAAGTTTACTTTCCGCACGCAAATCTGATTTGCGTGCGGAAAGTAAACTTGCCACACTCAAATTTTGATTTGCGTGCGGAAAGTAAACTTTCCACACGCTAATTTGTTTACTTTCAGCACGTAAATCAAAATGTCATAAATGACATTTGGTGAATGTCAGATTTGATTTTGCAGAAATATTTAAATTTTTTGTGGTTGTAGAAAAAATAGTGTGTAATACATGTGTTGAAAGCTTGCGTTTGCCACACGAATGTGAAGTTTGCAGCACGAACAATAGTGAGTGCTGCAGTCACATGTATTACAAATAACTATTGTAATACAAGTGTTGAAAGCTTGCGTTTGCCACACGAATGTGAAGTTTGCAGCACGAACGAAAGTCACATGAGAGTGACAAATACAAGCTTTCAACACATGTATTACACACTATTTTTTCTACAACCACAAAAAATGTAAATATTTCTGCAAAATCAAATCTGACATTCATCAAATGTCATTTATGACATTTTGATTTGCGTGCGGAAAGTAAACAAATTAGCGTGTGGAAAGTTTACTTTCCGCACGCAAATCAAAATTTGAGTGTGGAAAGTTTACTTTCCGCACGCAAATTTCCACTTATTCGGCAAACACTCATTTTCAATACCCGTATCTATGGAGACGAAGTCTGAAAATCCTACTTTCCATGGTGGTTGTAGAAAAAATATTTGTATTGTATTGAGATTTATATACCTTGTAACCGACACAATTTTTCGATGACGTCTCCACTTAAATTTAGGCACCAGTGTAGGAGGTGGTAAAATGATAAACATTTTCCTTTAAAATATTTTGTGACTGAAGTTTTGACATTCCCTTGGTTTTGAAAAGTTATGCTATCATAGTTTTGTAGAGGACCAAACAGGAACAAAATCTGAAGGTGTGCGATGGATGCGATAAAACTTTCGATGTTTGTTTTTCAAACCATTATTTGGGGGTTTGAGCTGTATGTGGTAGTTGCGTTATCATGCTTTTGAAACGGATTTTTTTTCTTTTAGTTTTCAAGGTTATCGGTTGGCATTAATTGTTATTTGCCAAAACTCACTAAGCAAAACTCCCTCTGCATCCTAATATACGAAACCCTTTTTTGTGCATGTTAAATGTGGACTCTTCATGTTTACCGTCATGTAAATGACGTAACAAGGATGCGAAACAATTACAACTGAGCAAATATGTAACAGCTGCCTTAGTCTACATGCACTGTAAATTATACGCGCCTACATATAATTGTTTGAGTTAAACAGCAATGTGTACCTTGTTTATGGGATAGTTCTCGAGATTATACAAACCGTTTTAAAAATATAAAAACAGTGACTGCCTTAATTTTTAATTTTTACAAAGAAAGTTCTTCAAAGTGAAAAGGAAATCTTAAATACAACATTAAATTTAAAAACAGGTTTCTACTATACAGTGTTTTTCTTTTGCTTTTCCTCTTTTGTCAATTGCGTTTCCCTGTTTAGCAAATGACTTTCCAGATTATGAAACGTCAAAGTTATGTTGCAAATGACATTCCCTATTTGTCAAATCTCTTTCCGTTTTTAGATAATGCTTTTCCCACTTTTTTTAAAAAGTAGGTATGTAATAAAAAAAAAAACTGGGAAAAGCATTATCTAAAAACGGAAAGAGATTTGACAAATAGGGAATGTCATTTGCAACATAGCTTTGACGTTTCATAATCTGGAAAGTCATTTGCTAAACAGGGAAACGCAATTGACAAAAGAGGAAAAGCAAAAGAAAAACACTGTAATATAAACTACTCAAAAATGAATAGGGATATTTTATGTATTGTTGTTTATGTAAAAATTATCCCTATTCATTTTTGAGTAGTATATTATGTATATGGAACTCTCTCACAGGCGCTTTTTTCGTGTTCTAAATTCTTCGCAGACAAACTCCAACAGATCTCCATTTAAAGCAACCACAGTCCCTACAAGTTGTCGTTCGAATTATTTATTTTATTTATTATTTGCATAAACTTTATGTTTTGGGTAAGCCAACAAAAGAAAATCTAAATGGAACAGATCTGTCGATCGTTAAGGATAAGGTATTGATCCAAAGGGGCCAATCCATTTATGCTGAAAATTATTGTTATTATTACTGTAATTGTGGAATATGCGCAGCATGTATCTTGCCGAAAACTCAGTTTTCTTCTAAATACCTACTAAGTTTTTTTTACTAATTCTGTTAGAACAAACTTATTTAATACTTTTATCCCAAAAATAAGGGCCAAGTATTCTATGCTACACCAAACATTTGATTTTTGAAGTCGTTAATTGCTGGTTACAATTTTAAAATTTGGGTTTTCTCAACCACATTACTTGCACCAGGGACGGTCCGTAGCCAAATTTTTGGGTGTTCTGCATTAAAAACGACTAATAGTAATAATAATAATAATAATAATGCACAGGGGAAACAGAATAAAACATTTTTCAAATTACAATGACAGCCAATCCTTAAATATGTTGCTCCTTAAATATTGTACTGTAACCCCCGTACACTACTTACGTTGGATACGACAATTTTTTTTTTTTATATTTTACTTTTCTCTTTAATTTAGTTTGCTTCCAGAGATCTCACCTCATGGGTCGTTATGTAGGTTCGTTGTATGTTCAAATTTATATTTAATTAACCAAAATAAAACTTTACTCAAATTTTTATAATGCAGATTCTTTTTTATTATATTTTTCGCCCTATCACCCTACCTTAAAATTATCTTAAAATTATTTTTTTATACACTCACTATCTACTTTTAACTTTCTATTCTTTTGTGGCGACTACTGCGTCTCACATAAAATAGTTGTAGTTATGGATTTGTTAGTTTTTGGTTTTTTGTTTAATCAATAAAATAAGTCATTAGAAAATAAAATTGTAAATTAATCAGACATCGGTAATTAAATTGAAATAACGAGAATAAGTCATTTATTTACTATGTGGAACACCCACAAATTGGTGACCCCGACGCGTTGTTAGAAACCGAAGTAATTTTTGCAAACCGTAAGTTTTTTTTTTACGAACATTTTTAGTGATTGTACAGTGCTAAAAACACGTGGCTTTCGTGTATCACATTAACTTATACCTAGTGACTATCTTCGCGGTGTGTACCCCGTTGCAGGTACTTTCTTTTCGTAAATTTAGTACTCGAATTCCAATTATGTCGCATGGTAATACCGAAGTAGATTATGTACCCTCGGTGAATCGCATTGCCGTTAAAATACTGCCGTTCATGCCTGCGAACAAAGAGTTGTGGTTCCTTCTGTTGGACAGCAGCTTCGAGGCTGCTGGAATTACGCGAGACAGCACAAAATTAGGCCACACCCTGGGAGCTCTAGAACAACGATACGCCGTGGAGATTCGTGACGTCCTTCTAAAGCCTAAAAGCGAGAGGTCATACGAGCTTCTCAAGTCCGAGCTCATTAAACGGATGGGAGCTTCTCAAGAGCAGAACACTCGACGTCGCTTAGAAAATGAGCCACTTGGTGACCGGAAGCCTAGACAATTTCCCCGGCATCTCCGTAACCTGGCAGGAGTTGGCTTCCCAGAAGAAGTTATGCAGACACTCTGGTTAGGTCGCTTACCGAAATACATACAAGCAATGCTAGCGGCACACAAAGATCTCAGGCTCGATAAAAGAGCAGAGATTGTAGACTCCGTAGCAGAAGCATATGGTCCACTAGGCATTAACGTGGAGGCAGCGTCATCCACTGGTGCACCATCTCCCTGAATACGAGAATAGACAGCCTTGAGCACTCCCTGTCAAAAGTGCTCCCGAAATTGGAATTGCTGGAGGTAAACCAAGTTACACAACCGCAATACCGTCCGCGTTCAACCTCGCGTTCGCGTGCTAACTCGCGTCCGCGATCTCAAATTCGCCGTTGACGCCGCGGGAAACGACGAGGGCAGTCGTTGATGGCGGCCAACGACTCCAGCCCGGTAACCTCACGCCGTTTGTTTGTAACCGATGCATACCCTAAGATAAAATTCCTCGTTGACACAGGTGCCGATCTGTGCGTATACCCGTATCTGCAAGTGCCGAAACCGCGCGTTAAAACAAACTATGAACTTTTTGCGGCGAACGGCAGTGCCATTCCAACGTACGGGACGATCACGTTAACGCTCAACTTGGGGCTACGTCGACAATTCACCTGGAGATTCGTCGTCGCCGACGTCTCCAAGCCTATAATCGGTGCTGACTTCCTGGCGCACTATGGACTCCTTATAGATATAAAACATCATCGGCTTTTGGACCAACTTACTTAGTGCACTTCCCATGGAGAGGTGATCGAGCGTGAAGTACCGAACATTAAAACCATCTCGGGCTCATCTCTGTTTCACGATCTTTTTCAACGGTACCCGGAGGTGACTCGACCAGACGGTGCTCGAAAGTCCACCAGCCATTCTACTAAGCACCACATTGTCACGACACCCGGACCACCCATCGGGCAGAAACCGCGAAGACTAGCGCCGAAGGCTGCTAAAAAGGAATTCGACGCGATGTTACAATGGGGCATAGCTCGACCATCACAGAGCTCGTGGTCGTCGCCATTACATATGGTACCCAAGAAAGGAGACGAACGGAGACCATGCGGTGATTACCGTGCCCTCAACGCGAGAACCTGCCCTGACAGGTATCCGGTGAGGCACATTCGAGACTTCGCCCAATCGCTGTATGACAAAACAGTCTTCTCCACGGTAGATCTTGTCCGTGCCTTTAATCAAATTCCTGTCGCCGAGGAAGACATTCCGAAGACAGCCATCACCACACCGTTTGGACTCTTCGAATTTGCCTTTATGACCTTTGGACTACGAAACGCAGCGCAAACATTTCAACGTTTCATCGATGAGGTACTCCAGGGACTTGATTTCTACTACGCCTACATCTACGACATTCTTATAGCATAAACGTCACTCGAGGTGCACGTACAGCACCTTGAGATTCTATTTTAACGCTTAAAAAGATACAGCGTCGTCATTAATACCTCGAAGTGCGTTTTCGGACAGCCCGAAGTTAACTTCCTCGGCTACCTGGTTTCAAGTGCTGGTACTCATCCCCTGCCAGACAAGGTCAACGCCATCCGTGCTTATCAACGCCCAGTCACCGTCAAAGGGCTACGTCAGTTTTTGGGTATGATCAACTTCTTCAGGAGGCTCTTACCTAAAGCTGCTAAGGTACAAGCGCCGCTGAACAACCTTCTTCAGGGTAACACAAAAGGGAAAACCCCCGTCAACTGGACTCCGGGGGCCATTCAAGCATTTGAGGCAACCAAGGAGAGCCTTGTCAAAGCCACGCGAATTACTTGCAATATACCTAGCGGCCAAACATTTTAGACACATGGTAGAAGGTCGATCTTTTATTATATACACCGACCATAAACCCATCACCTACGCATTTCAAAAGAAAGACCACCAGTGTGCGCCGCATCAATTCCGCCACTTGGATTTCATAAGTCAATTCACCACCGACATCCGTCACATTTCAGGAAATGATAACGTCGTTGCCGATGCTCTGTCGCGCATCGATGAGGTCAAAATTTCTCTCGATTTTGAGGCGCTGGAAACAGCCCAAAATAGGAATGTTGAACTCCGAAAACACCTCGAAGAAGACTCCGTCCTGCAACTCAAGCTCGTGCACATTCCAGGTACCGAAGCTTCGATCTTCTGCGACATCTCCACAGGAACAGCTCGTCCCTTCAGTACCCAAGAGTTCCGCAGAGCTGCCTTCAACACTATCCATCGGCTTTCACATCCTGGAGCTATCGCTACGATCAAACTCATAACCGAGCGTTACGTATGGCCGTCAATTAAAGCCGACTGCCGAAAATGGGCCCGCAGCTGTATTCAATGCCAACAGTCCAAAATCTCAAAACACGTTTCAACCCCAGTAGGTAACTTCGCACCGCCTTCCGCTCGTCTAGAGCACGTCCACCTGGACATCATCATCATACCATCATCCGAAGGATTCAGGTATTGCCTTACGATGGTTGATCGATACACTCGTTGGCCGGAAGCATCCCTATGTACGATCAAGAGGAAGTAACCGTGGCACGGTCGTTCTACGATACCTGGATCTCCCGTTTTGGAACACCACTAAGGATCACTACCGATCAAGGTAGGCAATTTGAGTCGCACCTATTTAACCTTCGGATGGCCACCTGGAAATGTAAAACACTAAAGACCAGGTGGGGTGAATAAGTCACCCCATACGTTTTTTGCGTTTTTAGAGTACGTGCACATAGTAAAACGTGAGGAATGTATCAAAAATTATTTATTAGAACCAAAAACACCTTAATCTAAAAGTACATGCACAACACAATAGTAAATGAAAGTAAATATTGGCTGGAATGCAAGAAAGCGGTTCAATGCTATATCAATGTATTTTTTTTAAATATAGGGAATCAAACAAATGCAATTACGAAAAGAAACAAGCACATAAGTACGCAGATCAGTTACTAAAAGTTATCTAAATACCTTGTTCGTTACATGAGGTACATATTTTTGTTTTCGCTATAGTCACATGGTTCACGTGGGGTTACTAACTCACCCCAATCCATTTTTTTTTTCAACTAAGTGCTTGATTTGGAAAATAATTAAGTTTACTATAATGAATAGGAAGGTGAAAAACTCAGATAAAAAATCACCAAACTGCAATTTCGAAAACTCAAGGAAATATTTCAGAAAAACGAGCGCTGGGGTGACAAAGTCACCCCACCTGGCCATCCGAAGGTTAAACAATTAAATCGTTTATTAGGAGCTACACATCTTCGAACAACAGCCTACCATCCTTCAGATAATGGCATGGTGGAACGACTCCACCGTCAGTTAAAAGCAGCGATAATGTGCTACCAGAACAACCACTGGACAGAAGCCCTCTCCACCTTACTGTTAGGTATACGTGCAGCCTGGAAGGACGATCTCAAAGCCACAACGGCTGACATAGTTTATGGTCAATCGCTCCGTCTTCCTGGTGAATTTCTAGGCACACCGCAGTCTTAGAATGACGATGACAAAGCTGCGGACTTCGTGAAGGAGCTTAGAAACTGCCTGAGAAACCTAAAACCCTCTGCAGGTTCTCGCCATGGGAACAAGAAAACCTTTGTTTTCAGAGACTTATCCACCACGGACTATGTCTTCGTCCATCGTGACAGCCCAAAGCAGCCGCTGCAGCATGATGGTCCCTATAAAGTGATTCGACGATCACAAAAGACATTCGTCATTCACATAAAGGGTCGCGATATTACGATTTCCATCGATCGCCTTAAGCCGGCTTACATTATGAATGAGGACTCAGCAACTATTCCAGATGCCACCCCATCCACATCACAGAATACCAGCGAGGACCAGAATGTTCCAGGCGTCACGAAAGACTACCCTTCTACAAGCGTTTAAACACCGCACCACCGTTCAACGAGATCAGGCAGACACGTTCGCTTCCCGGACCGACTACAAGCTGGTTAACTTTTACACTAGCAGGGGGGTACTGTGGCGACTACTGCGTCTCACATAAAATAGTTGTAGTCATGGTTTTGTTAGTTTTTGGTTTTTTGTTTAATCAATAAAATAAGTCATTAGAAAATAAAATTGTAAATTAATCAGACATCGGTAATTAAATTGAAATAACGAGGATAAGGGTGGGTTGCACAAACATGATTTAACAGCTTGGTTAAATTAATCATTCGTCAAAGTGAACAAAATCGAATCAAAATTCGCATTCATCTAGCAAATAAAACATTAGTAAACAAAAAATGATGCTCTTTTGTCAATTTTGATCATTCGTTAATTTAACAAAAGCTTTGTGCAACCGGCCCTAAGTCATTTATTTACTATGTGGAACACCCACCCTTTTCCCAAAATTTCTTTATTCCAAACACCCAAAATCCAATTTTTCTCTGCTTGACTGACTTCTGCTGGAAATCCTTCTGCTTAACTCGCTTCCGCTCGAATTGCTTTTGCTCAAATTGCTTCTGCTCGAATTGCTTCTGCTTGACTCGCTTTTGCTTGAATTGCTTTTGCTTAACTTACTTTTGCTTGAAGTTCAATCTTCACTTGATTTTTCTTCAAATTCACTTTCTTTTAATTTAATATTGATTCTTGTTATTGTTAATTGTATTTATAGTTAATTATTTGTTTGATATTTGTTCTTTTGGGACGAGCAACTTTATCTCGTTGTTGCACCTTCGAATACAAAATATCAATTAAATTCCAAAACTGTTTTTTCTGTATCTAGGATATTTTTCCTCACATTTGTTTTTCACTATAATAAGGACTATTTACAAAGTTTCGAAAGTAACTTATTTTACGTTTCTACGACTACCGAATATAGCTAATTATTTCCTAACAATGGGTGCATTCAGGGACGGTAAGCGGCTGAAGCGCTAAGTTAGCAAAGTCCCTGAACAGACACGCTGAGAAAAAGCTTGCAGTAAGCCGCTGAGAAATTCGCTCAGCGTATAATTTGTTAGCTGACTTTGTCAGCGGTGTCCAAAAAAGGAGCGGGAAACACACAAACTTAATAATTTGAATAAAAACATATTAATTAGGGTGAGCTGGTACACATAGTCCATAATTGGAAGATCATTACCCAAAATTTCTTTAATTTTTGATTTATTACATAATAGTGAAAGTAACACCTAACCTTACAAAATAAATAACAAACTGTCAAAACAGCTTACTATCAGACGTTTCATTCAGGGAAATACCGTTTGCTGTCATTTAGCATAAGCTGACTAAATTACCGCTTACCGCTTAGCTGAGCGTCCCTGAATGCGCCCAATGATTACTATAATAACTTAAATTTAATTAGCTACCTTAAAATTTATATTACAATCTTTTATAATTCAAAAGAAATCTGCATTACCAATCTTTTTTATTACCAATCTTTGCAAAATAATATTTTCGCCAATAACTCTAAAATAATATAATCTTTAATTATACGCATCCAAATTAAATATCATCTCAATATATGTATATCCTTATCTTTTATAAGCTTTTACTTGACTACTGCTAACACTTTCATTAGCTATTTAGTTCCGGTTGTATGGCGATTTGCGCCTTTACTATTAATTAATTTTGATAATTAAGTGCTGGGAACTTATTTCCTTTTAATTTATTTATAGCATCCATTTTATGAATGTTTGTAAACATAGTCGTACAAAAGAAAAGTAAATAAATTCACGAATTTGTCAGTCAAAATACTACAACAACCCGCTTAAAACACATCATATTATTAACAAATTGAGCTGCTCCAAATGTAGCTCATTTCTACCTTCCCCGTTGCCTTTATTTTTGACTTCGGGCCCCGTCGCAACGCAGAGATGTCTACCGAACAAGCCGATATTGTGTCATAGCACGAGAAGAACAAAATAAGACTGCTATTTTGCGAACGTTGCATAGCGACTTCGTATTAAATATTCATTTGGTTGACTGGCTCAAGAATTTGCATAAGTTTAACTTTAAAAAACCGCGAGAATAGGCTGTGAATTATCCTATTTTGTTAATAGATAATTTATTGTTTTAATTATAATCTTATTTTTGGTGGTTCTGCAGCTCTGCAACTCTTAAGGACGAGCGGCCCCCGACTTGCGCTATTGTCAATCATGAAAGTTAAATCATCACCACGTAAAATGTTTCGGTGAAAAAATCTGCCTTCAAAATTCTTTTCTTCCACTTACAATAAAATGGCGTCAAATCAAAATTCAGTCTTATAGAAGATTAGCGGAACTATGCGTTTTTCCACATCTTTCTTTTTAATTTTGAAATTGTTTCGTATTTTAGAGTTTCGTTTTATTTGAAATAACTTTGTTTTTTAAAAAATGAAAAACCAGAAAAACAGTGTACTACTTTGCTGCAGACCACTCTAGTATTTGTTAATTACACTGGTAGACAATTATTTTGTTACAGGGATAATTCTTGCTGATTCTTATGTAATTTTGCCTGCTGAATCCGAATATGCCATCAGAATTTGTCCATTACCCACCATTTCTTTGTAATTGTATGTTTTATCCCCAAATTAGCATATCTTGCCCCTTCAATTTTATTCTTGGAATTTCTAATTTTCGAAGCCGCTTTAAAACAATGCTCCTTTAACCATGCATTTTTATTCACACAATAGCATAGTAGTCTGGATAAATCTGATTTTGGGGACTAACCGGGTGACTTGGGGTTGCCCGGTAATGAGTAATTGCGGGGAATTACGCCATTCTTCAGACTGCTACTTTTGTACAACTAAAATCGCTGGCATATCAAGTAAGTTCGAGGGCCAAGAAAACAGGGAAGCGGACCCTGACTTTGTTGACATGTCCGAGGAGTCGCATAAAATAAGCCAGTCAGATTTAAATCACTTAGTCCGTGATCTGAATTTGTCAAAAAATCAAGCAGAACTCTTAGCTTCAAGGCTCAAAGGATGGAATTTGTTAGACAAAGGGATAAGAATATGCACATTCCGTAGTAGGCGGCAAAAACTGCAGCATTTATTTTCAAAACAAGCTGAACTGGCATTCTGTAACGATTTCAACGCTTTGCTAGAGGCAATGGGCCAGCATCACAATCCAGAAGAGTCTCTTTATAGACTCCTCGAAAACGAGCCTTAAAGCTACTCCTTCATAATGGAAATGAAAAGCCTTCTATTCCCATCGCTCATGCTGTCAACATGAAGGAGTCTTATGAAAGCATGAAGCTACTACTGGATAAAACAGAGTACCAGAGATTTCAATGGCGAATTTGTATAGATTTAAAAGTTGTAGCCCTAGTACTGCGTTTGCAGTTGGGGTACACGAAGTTTTGCTGTTTTCTGTGTAAGTGGGATAGTAGGGACAGAAAAAAATCATTATATTAAGAAGCAATGGGCAAGAAGAAGTAACTTTACTTCTTGGTCTTTTGTGAGCCTCTCGTTAATTCAGAAAAAAATCTGCTGCCACCTCTTCACATTAAATTGGGATTGACGTAAAACTTCATAAAAGCGATGAACAAAGACGGCAAAGGTTTTCTATATTTAAAAAACAAATTTCCCAGAATAAGCGAAGCTAAAATCAAAGAGGTGATATTTGTGGGGCCCCTAATCAGGGAACTAATGAAAGATGCCAGTTTCCACAATACCTTAGATGAAAGAGAGGGACCTGATTGGCAGTCCTTCAAAACTGTGCTAATAAACTTTCTCGGGAATATAAAAGCTGAAAACTATGAACAGCTGGTTGATGAACTGCTGCAAAATTACAAAGATTTGGGAGCAAATATATCCCTGAAGATTCATTTCCTCCATTAACATCTGGATTTTTTTCCAGACAATCTTGGTGATGTGAGCGATGAACACGGTGAGAGATTTCGCCAAGATATCAGCCAAATTGAATCGCCCTTCAAGGAAAATTGGAAGGAAAGCACGCTTGCGGACTACTGCTGGGGCTTTAAAAGAGACGAACCCGCAATGAAATACAGGCGAAAGTCGAATAGAAATATGTTTTGTAATTAAATTAGCTTAAATTATGTACCTACATTCTGAAATTTCGAACGCGTTTTACTCAAAAACCTTGCGTGCTGGGAAAATTTGGAAAGCAAATTCGGAATTCGCAGGAACAATTCTATAAGAATCACCTACTTTAGTTCATGTAACATTCAAAGAGTTTAAATTTGTATACCAGTGTTATTTACCTGTACAATCCTTATTTATGACAAGTAAAACCTTAAAGAAAGAATGACTTTTTTTAAAAATTTTAAAATTACAAAAATTCACAAGGATAAGGTACTCTAATTATTAGCGGACACCTGTATACACCTGATACTGTACAAAACATAAGGAATATTAGGTAATACCTAAATAGTATATGATTATGAAAAACATAAAAAGGATAGAAAAGAAGTCAAAAGGTTAGTTAAGGAAAAAAAAAACAAAAGCCCTGGACAGAAGTTGGGGAGAAAATGAGGAAAGCATATAAAGAAAATTAAAAACTTTTTCTGGAACTATATTAGAAATGCAAGAAAGAATAAAACCACCACAATAAACAATATTTAAAATGAAGAAGAAGAGCTACCTACAGATAAAGAAGAAACAGATTAGATACAGCAAGAGTTATATGTAAGACGAAATGAGAGGAAAATCAATCACAAGAGAATTATGTAACTATAGAAGAAATCCAATAGGCAATTAAGAAAATGAAATTAGGCAGATCGCCAGGACATGACCAGATCACGGCAGATATGTTAAAAGTTGAAAAGGAACAAATAATAGAAATGCTGAAAACTATCATGAACAGGTTATTAAATATAGGAGAAGCACTGTAAGACTGTAAGTAGGAATGATAAGATCAATTCACAAAAAAGGAAATGAAATCACTCTACTAAGTAGAGTAGGAAAAGTATATACCAGAATCCTAGAATAAAGGCTAAGAGAAAAATTGGAAGAAATAATAGAAGACTCACAATATGGTTTCATAGCAAAAACTAAAACCTAACTAAAAAAAATCATTATAAATTGTTTATAAAAGTAAAACCCAACATTTTGGAAGGACTTGGCAGAGGACGCGGAACGCGAATTTTTACTCGAAATCTGTAGGAATTTGTAGACGGTCGCTACATACAATAGCTATTATAGGGAATATTTAAGTTATCTACATTATCTCTACATGTGTAATCCAGTACACAGAGGTATGTGGAAAAATGTTATCAAATGCAAACAAAATGTCTTTCTAAGAATAATAGGTACACTTTATTCCAATAATGTTATGTCAGACAGAGTGGTGAAAATTGCACTTTCAGAATAGGAAACCTAATGAACACGGAAAGTGAGTTTGGTTCATCAAATGCTGAATTGTTGTCAATAATATCTGCTCATTTGAAATTACATCCACTTCTTAACTGAGTTTTCCTTAACTAACGATCGCACATTGATTGAAACGCTAATTCTTATATGAGAAGAGTTTTATTAAGATAACAAGATGTTTCTAACAATAGAAAATCTAGTAACATCATGGACTTTTGAAACAAACCTCTTTAGGAAGTTACTATAAATATTAAAAACTGAGAGTTATTAATTGTATACTTGTAGTAGTGGAGTCTGATACAAATAAATTCGAAACAAAGTTCATAATTTTTTGATACCTTCTTCGATTCTTTAACCTGTACTAAGCGAAATATTTATAAAGGCTCTGAAAGGTAGTGCAAAATTTCTTATATTTTATAGCGAATTTATTTAGTTCTAAGACAAAAGTTAATATTTTGTAGTGTATATAATTATGTTTAATAATACAAGATACATTTTAAATAATATGTGCATAATATTAATTTATTAATAGTGCATCAACAGTGGTGTTATAAAATTGATTTAGACAGGTTCCAGTCAGACACTTCTGAGAGTAATTAAACGCAATTGCAAGATATATACACATCACTTTTCGGAAAGTAATTAAATAGACCGGATGTCCTCTTCTACTAGAAGTTTACCTGTATCGAAGTTCTACATGTAAATTAATTGCTTTAGTTCGAAGTCTTGCCGTGGTCTCTAAACTTACTATCGACAAGTTCTCTGGAGGCTCTTTAAATCGATACCAAGTTGTTTCTTTTTAATATTTATTATTAGGCTTAGGTTAAATATGAATGTGCGTAACCGCATATGCAGTTGCATATTTTAAACGATTTTAACAATAAATGCACATATTTAATGTTTTGAGCATTGGAAGTATTTTATTTCATTTAATTTTTCATTTTCGAAAGTCTGTTATGATTTTACTATAGATGGAAGTGTAAATATTATGAAGCTTCGGTAGCAGCAATGAAATGTTTCAAATTACTTAAATCTGCAAACGGGACAACATGTTAGCAACAAATCGAGGAAAAACGGCAATAAACTACAGCAAGTGTTACTAACTGATTTACGAATGCGTAATGAATATAATAAAGAGATATGCGAGGCCTTCGTTTCTTCGAAGCCATCCCGAATGAAGTTAAATGATGAGGTGCTAAGATCTCTGGAAATAATATACCAAGCAGAATATACCTGAGTAATCCACATTAAGAAGAAATTAAGTTGCCGAACTATATAGCGAATTTAAATAAATTGCAGAAAACGTAACTATTCTTGCTTCTTGTTCTAATTTAATATTTCGAAATTATTAAAAATGTCTAATAATTTGTTTTAAAGAAGCTCAGAGTATAAAACAAGTATAAGAAGTCTTGAGAAAACAGGTATTTGAGCAGACCTAGGTTTCGCTAAAGCTAATTTGAACTGCATTTCAGCAAATCATGTACAGGGTGGGCCATTTTCAGAGAGGTCTCTTCACCTATTACTATTACTTACACCTCCGCAAAAAGTAATTAGACAAATTTAATGATGCAAGCAGAAAATTAAAATCGTCTTTTGTTTTAGAGCTACGCGAAATTTCATTTTTCGGAAATTCTTTTACGAATTACAACTCCTTTGTTTGTAGAGATAGATCATTAGGGCACTTTTTGACGTTATCAAAAACATATGACTTAACATTTACAAATCGCAATTGCACATAATTATTTAGCAACCCGTAGGAAACAAAATAAATGATTGTCCTCTCAAATTCAACAGTATCCTTTTAGTTATGTAGCTTTACTTATGTAAAACTGAATGTAAAGTGTAATTGCTTTATCGTTACAATATCTGTTTATTATAAATTTGAGTATGAGGACTTAAATATACGGTTTATTACAATTATTTTAAATACCAAATTAAATATTAATCAGTTTGCCAATATTTAAGAATGTTGCCATATAAATAGTAGCTTAGATTAGACTATTCTGTGGGGCTAAATTTATTTTGTTTTAGTATCCACAAAGCCCTAATATGGGATACTATTACACTATTTTGTATTTCTCTACTGGAACAGGTTGAGTTTGATATTAAATATTGCAAAACGTTTGTAGTATCTTTGTCTCGCCTTGGATTAACGTTTTTTCTCTGTTTCGGCATTAGAATGACATTATTCTAGCAAGCATTTTGATGCTAGAATGAGCTTCATTCTTAAACGATTTTCGGTGATATTTGGTTTTCAGAAATTGGTGATACTGTACCAAAGGCAGCCATTCATTGCTAGGCAACAAAATGTCAAATGTCAAACCGCTGTCAACTGACAAGAAAAAATCGCTATTAGGCTATTACCAACCTACTATTTTACCAAAATTTTCCCAACTGGAAATTGTCAAGTATTTTTATAATAGTATAAAATAGTATAAAATACTTGTTGCGGAAGGCATTCGAGCGCTCGTCCGTTCGGCCACTCGCCGCTACGTGGTTCGTGTAAAAATTTCGGACTCGTGTGCGAAAAGGTTGCTTTCTGCAACTTGTGTTTTAATATACTAATTTATATTTCGTGGTTTGTTAAAAGATCCAAAATTAATTAAATTATTCTCAAGTTTCTTATATATCTTTATATTTGTTGGGGGACTTTCAGAATTGTTAAAATATAATTTTGCTACAACATCGGACTGCTTTTGTCCTTTAATACCGTGAGATCGAAAAAAAGATGATTCTGAGCAGGCCTTGACTAGTACAACACGATTGGCAAGACTGATTTCAAAATGTGGCAGTAGGTTAGAGGTTAATAAATGTCAAAAAAATTAAAACACAAAACAGTATTTATTTAGGGAACAAACTGAAAACTAAGATGAATACATGTTAGAGTAGGTGTTCAAAATTTGATCCTTCACTAGTATTACAACGATAAACTTAAATAATTCTGGAAACAAGATTGCAAAACTGACTTACATTTGAAATGTCACTGTCACAGTATAATTCATAGGCATTCTAGAACCAGTGTAGCCAATCGTGTTGTACTAGTCAAGGCCTGCTCAGAATCATCTTTTTTTCGATCTCATGGTATAACATTGTAATATGTAATATTTTTTTAAATATTCTTATGCTGACGATATACGCATAAAGCAGTTGCACTTCATATTTACTTTCACATGGAATTAAAAATCTAACAAATACTGTTAAATTTGACAAATAACTAATTCATCTGTCTTATATTTTACTTTGTTTTCATTTATTTGTTTTCCCTGGGTTACGTGATAATAAATTGTAATTCGGGGTTAACGTTCTTAAATATTGGAAAATTGGTTGATAGTTAAATTGCTATTTGAAAAAACACAAGTTTATGTTATAACACGAAACTTAATAAGCAATCGCAAATGCAATTTCAACAATGAATTCTATACGAAAAAGTACCATAATAGCTATTTATGTAACGAGTACATAATGCAGGTCTTTATGGACGCGCCAAAAATTTTATGGCCGAGCGAACAAAGTGAGCGAGGCCAATAAATTTGGCAAGTCCATAAAGTCTAATTATGTACGAATTACATACAAAGCTTTATGTTCAGCTGCATATCAAAAAATTTACTTTTAAATTAATTTGAGGTTAAAATGTGTTTTATAGCTCTAGCCTCTTGCAGGGTGCTGTATTGAATAATCACCTAGTTGCCAGGTTGATTAACAAACAGAAGCAACCAATCAACGGTCGTTCTACTTAGCACCGGCCGTTTTACTTTATCAGCAACCAATCAACGGTCGTTCTACTTAGCACCGGCCGTTTTACTTTATCATTATGTGCTAGTCCGATAAATGATATAATTATGGCCTATAAACAGTACAATAATCTAGTCATTATGAGACAGCTGAACATAAATGTTTGTATTTTTTTGTTTCTATATCCACAAACAAACGAGTTTTCGCTCCGGAAAGAATTTCTGAAAAAGCCAATTTTCGCTTGTAGCTTCAAAACAAAAGAAGATATCAAATTTCGGTTTCCTCCATTAAATTGGTCTAAAAATTTGGCTCGAGACATGTTTATTGCTTTTTGCGTAGGTTAAGGAAATAGCTTGGAATCCCTTTGAATATAGTCTACCCTGTACATAGTGATAAAATGAAATCAATAATTAAAAATAATAATAATATTTACTGGTAATTTTCACCAGAAGTAATATAAAATTAATAACTGATTACCAGAAATGCCAATTTACTAGTTGTAGTAATAAAAGATAAGAACATATTTGCATGCATATATTGATGTTTGTGATTGCAAAATTATTATAAAACTGTTTACTACATTTCTAAGAAATTATTTGGCCGTTGTAAATACCAGCAGTTCTGCTTACAAAATAAGTACTCTCATAATCTCATATGCAGTGGTTATCTATTTCAGTTCAACGTAAATCCAATGTTGTTTAGCTGTCTGTTACGAAAATGAAAAATTAATTATTTACTTTGATTGACTGAAGAGGCAATATGCATATGTTATGGATCACCTTTTCAACATCATGTGAGAAGTTGGGCTTAAGGGCTATAATTATTAAGCTGTTATTACAGACTTACTATATGTACACAGTTGTGATGGCATACCGTTTTAATAAGAAACTACTACACTCCTAATTTTCTGTACATTATCTATCGTGACCGAAAGTGTTAGTGGTTTGTAAGCGGAAGGTACGTAGTTATTTGAGTCAAGACTTCAAGAGACTTTATTACATCAATATTATTAAAACAAATTCGTATGGAGGTATTATTGATATCGAAAAAACGCTGTTTTATGATAAACTGAAAACAGAGAGAAATATATACCTACTTCTTTTTATTTTAAAAATGTTGAAGTTAAAGCGTCTCAAATGCGTGTCCTTTTTAACTTGTCTGTGGAAAAATTAATATCTTAAAAATCTTAAAACCAGAAATGAATGTAAAACATACCTTTGTGTTTTCGGCAAATCTCTCAGATTTAATGATTTTTATGCACGATCGCATTATAATGTGTCAATTATGTCTGAATTTGTTTGACATAAACGTCTATTTATAGCCCGTGGGTGTCTTTATAGGCCGCCGGTCTATAATGAAACGTCAAAAATTGATAAACATTTTAACAGTCTTATAAAAATTTTTTTTTAATTAAAATCGAATGTATGCTCTTTATTAGAACTCTATTTAGGGAAATTTGTATTAACAACACAGTTAACACAATTATTTATGTGAATATTCCTAGGCGTAAATGCTTCAACCATTTGACAGTAGTCAGTACAAAATTAAAATAATTGAGCAACTAACTACTCGATGTGGGTAGAAAATTAATTTATTTTTTATTTCAGTTTTAAAATCTTCGATCGTGCATAAAATTATGTATGTACCACTGGCGTAACTTGCTTTTATGGCCTTGATACATAAATAACTATTATGCACGATCTCATCATAATGTGACAATTTTTTTGACATAAACGTCTCTTTATAGCCCGTGGGCGTCTTTATAGCCCGTGGGCGTCTTTATAGCCCGCCGGGCTATAATGAAACGTCAAAATTGATAAACAGTTTAACAGTCTTATACAGAATTTTTTCAAATTAAAATCGAAAGTATGCTCTTTATTAAAACTCTATTTGGGACAATTTGTATTAACAACGCAGTTAATACAATTATTTATGTGAATATTCCTACGCGCAACTGCTTCAACCATTTGACAGTAGTTAGTAGAAATAAAAAATAATTGCGCAACTAACTACTCGATGTGGGTAGAAAATTAATTTATTCCTTTTATTTCAGTTTTAAAATCTTCGACCGTGCATAAAATTATGTATGTACCACTGGCGTAACTTGCTTTTATAGCCTTCGACATGTATTTAGCCCTTGGCTAACGCCTCGGGCTCAAAATTACGTCTCAGGCCATAAAAGCTTCTTTACGCCCTTGGCACATAAATAACTATTGTAAGCCCAAAAACAGTGTCTGTCGTTCCTGAAAATCGGGGAAAAATTCAATTATGATAGGCAAATTACACTGCTCAAAAAATTAAAGGAACGCTTATTAAAACTCCTCTAAAACTAAAATGGAGGTAATATTTGATGTAATATTTAAATATTTAACCTACCCAGGTATGCTGATAGAGTTTTACATTATGAATTAGCAGAAACAAAAACGAATCGTGAAACGTTATTTTAAGTAAAATTTTCAGAGCATGTTAAGTGTGTTATTTAAGGGGCGATTAATTTGTTGCCAACTTTTAAATAAATGCAATGGACCGTCGAAGAAGACATTTAAATCAAGTTAGTGTTGCCAGAGCCATTGCACTACTGGAAGATGGTAAAAGTCAACGCTATGTTGCTAACGTTCATAATGTAAGGCGTTCAGTGATTGCAAGATTGTGGAGACGATACCAAGAGACTGGAAGATACACAAGAAGAAGAGGACAAGGTAGAAAAAGGGCAACTACGATCGGGGAAGATCGGCATATGCGGCAAATGGTGATACGAAATCGCATTTTAACAGCTAGGGATGTAGAAAAAATTCTACAGAGAACTTTGAGATTAACCGTTAGTGATCAAACTATTAGAAATCGTTTTCGAGAAGATAATCTGCATTCTAGACGTCCAGAGAGAGCATCTCCCTTGACCAGGCAACATCGTACAAGACGACTAGAATTTTGTAGAAATCACATCGAGTAGCAAATGTGATAACTGGAGGCCAGTTCTGTTTTCCGATGAACCTAGATACCGTCTCAGTAATGATGATGGCCGTATACGTGTATGGCATCGACGTGGTGAATGGTTTTTGGATTCAACCATACATGAAAATCATCTCCTTGGTAGACAGTCGGTAATGGTATGGGGTGGAATCAGTTTAGGTAGGTGCACAGACCTAGTAGCCTTACCAAGAAGTACGCTAACTGCTCAACGTTATATTGAATTTATTTTAGAGCCTCAAGTAAGGCCTTTTGCACAAAATGTGGGCGACAATTTCATACTCATGCAAGATAATGCAAGGCGTCATACAGCTCAGGTGGTCAGGAACTGGCTAGATGAGCCCAATATTGAGCTAATGGACTGGTCAGCCAATAGTCCAGACCTAAATGCCATTGAGTATTTATGGGATATCCTTGACCGCAGAATTAGGAAACATCCAAGGCCAGCCGAAACGCTCAACGACCTTGCCGAACAATTATCAGAAGAGTGGTTAAATATACCCCAAGAAATGATTGATAATTTAATTCTAAGCATGCCCAATCGTCTTTAAGAATGTATTCATAACAGAGGAGGACATACCCATTATTAATATGTTGATGTTGTTGTTTCTTGCTATTGTTTTGATCATTCACTTGTTGTAGGTATTTTTCATAAGTGTTAGTTATTCCAATTTAATAGCTGTAAAGTATTAAATTAAAAATCTGATAGTTCTTTTTTGTAACAGAACCATTAAATAAATGTTTCCAAACATGCGTATTCCCCGTTTCATTGGATTTTTAAATTACAGCAAGTTTAAACTGGCTTTATATAGCGCTCCCTTAATTTTTTTTGTGCAGTGTAGTTGGATTGTTCGATTATATTTAAAAATTTAAAAATTGGACAGTTTTAAAAATGTGATATATTTTAATAGATATTATATTATTCTACAGTGTGTCAGTATTCAACGAGGCTGAAGTTTGCAACACGAGCGAACGCGAGTGTCGTAATTCACCCGTATCAGTTATAGTAAATAGCATGAAATGATAAGAGACTTAGCATCAAGTTCATTTCGAAACGCATGTAAATTGGGCTACGTAATACCTACTGAATGCTTTAACAGTGAATTTGACAGTTTTTTTTTTTTTATTAAATATTCTATTTTGGGTAAATACAGAGAAAAATATTTACATTTTTATAGTATTCTACGATATTTTAAATAATGTAATACAATATTACTTTTTTTTATACAATTAGCTCTTAGTAATTCTTTAAGCTTCAGTTTTTCTAACTAATATCTTGACTAACATAAAGCATGATATAATTTTAACATGTGAAAACAAAACGTAAAACGTTAGTCAGTTTATAGTGGTCGTTGTTAACTATCTTATCATATTTATGACTTTCATTTGTTTGAACCACTCAAGGAAGTAATGGGTGGTATTCGATTTGAAGATGATGAGGAGGTCAAACATTTTGTGCAAAATTGGCTTGCCGCTCAGAAAACTTCAATAAAGAAGGGATCATGCAGCTCCCAAAGAGATGGGAAAGGTGTGTAGAGTTAGAAGAATATGTTAAAATGTAGGATAAATCTTATTGTAAAGATCTTGTTTAAATAAAAAGTTACAAACAAATTCGGGATTAAATTTGTGAAATTAAAAACAAATAAATATATCATACTGAATAATAAACTTGCATTTACTTGTTAGTATTTAGAAATCTGAAAGCTTCTTTGTATTTTTTTCCTTCTATTTATAAAATATTACAAAAAAATGCGTATTAATGTAGGTATGTCATTAAATATAATAATTTTAGTCTGACAACAATGTTAGAGTTCAAGTATAAAGAAATTTGGTAATTTAATTCTCATTGACTTTTAACAAAATAAAAATAAACATCCCAATTACTAATTATCTGAGTTTGCATAAGACGATTTACAAAAATTAGAAATTGTTTGTTTGTATTTTTAGCTAAATATTGTATAATCCCCTAAGTACTACATTTCGGAGGAACCAATCTTTAATTCTATGTTGTATTCTATAAAGATGGTTTTCTGTGGAAAACCGTCTGTCGTTTAAATGCCTTTTTTTATTGATTTGTAGAAAAAGTTTTTTGTAATCAAGGAAATGCGAAGGCAATTAAGAATATAGTCAATTATTGTTGGAGTTTGGCTGTTATTTTGGAAACCTGGATAAAATTTTCTGCAAGTCCTAACTTTTGTAATCAGATTTAGATTGTTGTTTCATTATCTAAAGTTTGATTAATTCTTCGCTAAATACTTCTGGAATGCTGATTATATTTTTTACTATATAGTATGTATAATTAAGTGCATATTTTATCTATTCTTTATTCTATACCGGGTGTAACAAGATCATGGTACACCCCCCTTTTTTCCTTTAATTTTCAAGATAATTGGTTGAAATTTGGGATATCTTATATAATTAATAAGCTTCACTTTTTGACATAGTAAATGATTTTTTTCCACTTCCGGTTTCACCGGAAGTGACACTAACTTTTGATTTTCAAATAGAAAACCCTATATATTAATGCATTTTTGAATTCTGCATAATTTTCTGACTCCAATGATACCACATAAGTGACATTTCAGTCTTCAATATATATTTTAATTTAATTTTTAGTTTTCTATTTAAGTGAGCTATGACTGTTCCGATTTATTCTAATTGAGCCGCGTAATACTAGAAAAATCTAAATCCCGTCGCAAATAGTAAATTATGTAGTTTATGAGCAAATAAAGTTCATCCAAATGGTTTTTGGGACAAAACACAATTTTTTCAAATGTAACCATATTGGTACCGTGCTACCATTTATTGCTAGTAATAATAAGGAATTTATTCATGTGCCTTATTAAAATCTTATTGTTTTCAAAGCCCCCTTATTTACTTCTTACCTTATAATTGGAACAAAATTGTATTTTCATATTTCTTCTTAGCTGTAATTTTGATTGTATTTATCGCAGATTTTAATAAGGCGCATGAATAAATTACTTATTAATACTAGCAATAAATGGTACCACGGTACCAATATGGTTACATTTGAAAATATTGTGTTGTGTCCAAAAAAATCATTTTGATGAACTTTATTTGCTCATAAATCACATAATTTAGTATTTTCGACGGAATTTAGATTTTTATAGTATTACACGGCCCAATTAGAATAAATTGGAACAGTCATGGCACACTTAAATAGAAAACTAAAAATTAAATTAAAATAAATATTGAAGACTGAAATGTCACCTATGTGGTATCACTGGATTCATAAAATTATGCAGAATTCAAAAATGCATTAATATATAGTTTCCATTTAATATGTCAAAAAGTGACGTTTATTAAGTATATAGGATGTTCCAAATTTCAACCATTTATATTGATAACTAAAGGAAAAAAGGGGGGTGTACCATGATCTTGTTACACCCGGTATAATTAACGAATTATTTAACTGGTTATAGAAAAACATTTTTATCTCTAAAGCTGCACAAACGATTCAGCACTTCTAATTACTTACAAATGTATGCGAGTGATTTTGGACTCTTATTTGTTTTCTGAAAAAAAACCGACTATTATTGCCAACTGATACATTTATTTAACTGAATAAACCCAATGTGGTAATTTTTGAAAAGTAACTTCTAATATAATAGTGGGTCAATGGGAGAAATCCGTATTTTTGAATTTGACTGTTTCAGAGGTCGGCATAATGATTTATTAAAGAAAGAATATTAAACTCTAGGAGTTCGAATGAAACAACACCTACACCATACGTTATTAAAGACGTTCAGTCGCCATACTTATACATTAGAAAGAGAAATCGAAACTAAACGAATGTTAGCGCAAGAAAGACAGTACAACGGCATCATTATAATTATTAGGGCATAGAAAAATATGCGCTATAAAGTTTTTTTATATTCTTAAAAATCAGATAATATATGTCTTTAAATATGCAGTTAAAAATAAAATATTCTTAGAATAATAAATTATGAGTTTCAAAACAATAAATAAGAAGGTAAAGATATCTGCATTTACACTTTGTGAGGGAGTATGACGGGCATCATGGCGGGTTAAGGCCTCGTAAAGTGGCTTTTATACCAGGTTGTCTCGCACATTATGCATACGGGGTGATATGGTAAACACCATGTCTTCGTCAACCGCCTACCTTCCCTACCCCACCATTGTGTTGCGGCCACTACTTATTTATACTTTTTTTTTGAAAATGGAAATATTTAATTATAAAAATTTAAAAAAAATAAGAAATTATTAATTATAATTATTCTAAGCGCAAGTTACTTACGAGGAAAGTATGCATATACGATAAGGGGTTTTAAAACATTTTTGTAGTAAAAATATTTGCTGCTTATTATTTAATAGTTTTTTGTAATTTGAAAATGAACATTCCACATCATATATACAGTAATTAGCAACTATATTTCAATATGCCGATGAGTGAAGAATTAAAGTCTGCAGTGTTATTTGTGGTATTACTTCATCTTTAACTTGTCAATAACCAGAGTTCTTAATACGTTTGACTATTTATTAATTTTGCCAATTTCAGGTGGCACATTTTTACATTTTCATGCAATTCTGTTACTAATCCCAAAGAATGGCATTCTACTTATGTATAATGTTCTTATAACAGAAATAAAACGTAAAAAATAGCTTTCAGTAAAAGCCCAGTCTCGTGGTAATTTTTTATCGTTATATAATTTTTTACATTTAATAACACCGGTCGAGTCAGTATCAAGTTCTTTGAAAAATCCTTCAAGGTTCTGGTAACTTTCGGTGTGATATATAGCTACCCTGAGGCAGTTACCCCACCGCGTAGTTGTGGCAGCAATGGCAACTTAGGGAAAGGATATTTATAGTGTTGAATGAGACTGCAAGAAAAATCTTTTTTACGTTGGCTATTAAATTATTCACCGCATCGTACTGATTATGAATAGTTTCTGCTACTCTAATAATTCCATAAGCTAGGCAATTTAAATGAATCGCATAAGCAAAAAAATACTTTGCAGTCATTACCTGCTTTTGCGTTGTAGTTTTGTTACATATCGATCCATTACATCTGTAGTTTCATCTCCTGCTACATATTTGATGCTACTTTGTTTTTAATTTCAGTCATTGTTTTCCATAAATAACATCAACACAGGTTTTACCCAATGTAGATTCACTTAGAATGTGCCGTCCACAGTATTGTAACAAAAAATGTTCAAATGGCAAACTGTCTAACATTTTAAATAGGTTGTTAGAGGCTAATACTAATACCACAACCTTTGTTGAAATTAATTATAACTGATACACCAGTAGCAACCGAATCAGTAATTGTTAGGTGAGTATTTTAGAAGGATCGCTTGAAGTTTTCTCTATGAAAGGTCAGGCGATGTGAGTTAGCCTGGAATTTTTTTTAAAGGTGACCCTTTACCTTTATTTAAAAAATGCTTTATAGTTATACCTATAATCGATGCACAAGTAACATAACGTTTTAAAACTGAAAAGAATAACAAATAAACGCATATGCTTGTAAATAAGGTTGCCTAAAAACTTGTTGAAACCAGAAGTCACTTTCAAAAAATACCCAGGGTTTTCAAATACCGAAAAAATGGAGTGAAACAACCCGAAGAATAGGAACAAAACTTTAATTTGTTATTTGAGTAATTTTTTTTAAATTCAAACATGTGTGTGTGTTAATTAAATTTTTAAAACAACGGATATTTTAGCACGCCCTTTGATGCTAGAATGAGCTTTATTATTAAACGATTATTGGTGATATTTTGTTTTCAGAAATTGGTAATCCTGTATTAAATAATATACCAAACCCCTAGGCAACCATTCAATGCTATGAAACAAAAACGTCAAAAATGTCGAATATCTGTCAACTGTTAAGCAAAAATCGCTCTTCACCATTTTTATAAAAAGAAACATAAGTAATAGTAATTTACGGTACTAGAACCGTTATGAAGCATTTTACATTACGAGAGAAAAGTTTGAAAGAAGGAGCGACAAAGGAGCGAGTTCTTTTAATTCTCGAGTAATGTAACCAGCAAATAGCGTTAAGTGTATCGTAATACGATTTACATCATCCTATAATATTTTTTTTCAAATAATAAAAAAATGTTTTTAATGACAGTTCAATGACAGTTCAATGACAATTCGTAAAGTGTAACGTAAATCTGTCATATTGTGCTGTTAAAGATATCTTAACATAACTCATTCCTAAGGAGTTATTAGCATGATAATATTATAAGATGATGTAAATAATGTAAATAGAAGCAGAAACCGAGAAAACATGTCTACACTGTAACGTAGGAACATTAAATACCATGAGATCGTAAAAAAATGATTCTGAGCAGGCCTTGACTAGTACAACACGATTGGCAAGACTGATTTCAAAATGCGGCAGTAGGTTAGATGTTATCAAGGCCCGCTGAATTAATATTGCATATAAGAGGCAGATTTTAGCGACGAACCTGGTTCCTGGATTTTTTGAACCCGGTTCGTTAATGACGTCATCAAATTTACTGTTCGCCAAAACGTAATTCGGTTCAAACGGCGGTTTGACATTAAAATTCTAACCTCTAACATAATTGAACGTTTTAGTATCTACAATGGATTTAGGTATTTAGGACAACTTGGCGTGTTAGCTGCTTATGAAATGCTGTTTTCGAATGATTCTTAGATTTACCGTTATTAGTTAAATCGCGTTCAGGTAACTAGCATTAACTCAAATTCTCGGCGGTTTCAGTATCTACAAGTAATTTGTAAGACACTCCGTTATACGTGACATCAACGTTCTCCATCTTTTTTATGAAATAATACTAGATTTTGAATTGCAAGTTATAAAAATTATACACAGTAATTTCAAATTCGTAAAAACCACCAGCCACTGTCAACATACAAAAGTAGTCACGTGATGGCATTCGCGCTCCGATAATTGACGAACCCAAACGACTTGTCAGCAACACACGTTGCGAGGTTGGTTCGTCGGTTGCTGGAACCTGGTTCAATTTTATGAACCGTGACGTCATTGATTCGTCGATAAAACGAAGCGGTTCGAAAATTTGGAACCAGGTTCGTCGCTAAAATCTGCCTAAGGCCTTACCACTTCATTTAGTCAAGACGCAATTAGCAAGGACGCAGGCGCCATTTGAGGTGAACTATACATTTGTGACATTTGTCAAATTTATAGTTCACTTCAAATGGCGCCTGCGTCCTTGCTAATTGCGTCGTGGCTAAATGAAGTGGTAAGGCCTTATATGCAATATTAATTCAGCGGGCCTTGGATGTTATTTAATTGATTCAAAACAGGAAATGCCAAATAAATTAAAACACGAAACAGTATTTATTTAGGGCAGTGAAGTCGGGGAACACTAAACTTTGATATTTTGTTGCGCGGAACACTTACGATACATCGTGAGCTTTAAAACAGGAGATTGTTCACAAAAATAAGTCCATTGTGCAAAAGCAAAAACAAAACTCATATCGTATCGCGTATGCCTCAAAGTGTTACTTTTATAAAAGAAGAAAATACCGATATTTATTAACGCAAACATATTTACTTAAAAATCAGTTAAAACTTACAAAACTTAAAAATATTTTTCAAATTTAATGCGATATATGAGCTTGCCGATGTTCGCAGATTTCAACAATATTGGGACGAATAAATGATAAAGCCACTCTCATCTCCCCTTCTACATTTCCAAGCCTCTCGCGTTTCTTTGTTTTAATATTAACCATTGTTGAGAATCCTGCTTCGTAAAGATATGATGTTGAAAATAATAATAATGTGTTTAGTGCTTCTTCTGCCAGACTCGGGTATTCATCTTTAACAGAGATCCAGTACTCTTCAGGAGTATTTTCAATGAACTTCAACTTCCATCCACGATCTGAAGAGAGCGACGTCAGTTCTTCTTCTTCATTCAGCGTAAGGCTGGAGAAGCTGGAAGAAATAAACGGATTTCTTATCCAATCAAACTGTTGTGTACTTAATTTTCTCGCGGAACACTTGAAGTGGTTTCACGGAGCACCAGTGTTCCGCGGACCACGGATTGAGAACCACTGATTTAGGGAACAAACTGAAAACTAAGCTGAATACATGGTAGAGTACCTAGGTGTTCAAAATGTGATCCTTCAACTTCGATACAACAAATAACTCTTCGTTTCTTATTATCAAATGCTTTTTCCAATGATCGGGGAGTAATTGAATTACATGCATTGATAATTGCATCCATAAGTTCTTCTATCGTATGAAATGCATGTCTGTAAATTGTGTTTTTAAGAAAAGGGAAACCATAATACTCCATAATGGTTAAATCAGGAGACGCGGAGCAAAAGATACAATTCGGTCGTCAAAGAATTCCTGCAAGAACCTTATTGTTTCACGACTTGTGTGCGCAGTAGTATTACAACGATAAACTTAAATAATTCTGGAAACAAGATTGCAAAACTGACTTACATTTGAAATGTTACCGTCACATTATAATTCATAGGACTTCTAGAACCAGTGTAACCAATCGTGTTGTACTAGTCAAGGCCTGCTCAGAATAATTTTTTTTACGATCTCATGTTATAATAATACAGTCACAAATCATAACACTACATTACAGTAACGTTCATAAAACCGACCGGAGTGCAGCTCTACCCAATCTCTGTTTTTTCTTTTTGATATTCTAGGGCTCACATTTCTTTTTACTTATCAATATTTAAAGCGTTCATCACACCATGAGCGCCCTTCCTAATTTCGTAATGACAAGATCCTCACTGTTGAGGAAATTGCATTTATAAATAAAAATGACTATCCATGAATGGACGACGTGTTAATAGAAGTCGAAGCTAGTGATTTTAAAATGGAACATATTGTAACGGACAGTGTCAGAGTAAATGATACTGATGATATCGACGAGGCGGAAATCGACGTTGAAAATCCTGCATCACTTTAATCAACTGGAAGGACCCAAACACGTTATCAAAAGCGGACATATCTGGTCTAAGTTTCCATTGTCTAACACTCGAATGAAGATCATCATCATGACGAAGACGAAGAAAACAAACTACAAACCAGATGTGATACTCCACTATAATCAAACAAAAGAAGCTGTAGATAAAGCTGACAAATTAGTTTAGGAATACTCATGTCAACGAAAAGCAAATAGATGACCAGTGACACTATTCTACCATAAATATGCTAGACATCGCCTATAACCTGTGAATGATTGCATACCGCAACTGCGAAAAAGGTTGTCGGTTGTAGAGTAGCAAAGTGAAATTCCCAATTCGTTCCTTGAATTCTAAATCCAAACCTTTTGGTAATAATAAAATAAAAAAAAAAATAAATAACAAAACCAACAAATTTGACATTTTGCTAATAAACGTTGAAAAGATGCAAAGTAATCCGGATAGATACCAAAAGTTATAGTTCTTAATAGCTAAAATATATGCAAATACATATTTTTCAACACTCTAGTTATAATTTATTTGTCTTTAGTTTTCATGTTTTCGGGTATTCTATATAAAAGCTACGATGTGTTTAACAGATCTATGATTGTTTTAGAAAATTGTTTACCTGACAATGTAGAAGGGAATTTGAGCGTTATTTGTTGAGCATCAAATCCTCTCTAACACTAAACATATTGATATGTTTAATAGCCAAAGTTAACACTTCAAAAAATATATAGAATTATTCGAAACTGTTAGCCCCAGAATACGAAAGATATTCAAGTCAAAATTATTCTGCCTTCAAAGAAACAATCTTACTTATTTTTATTTATTTTTATTTTTTAAATCAACCATAAATTTAAAGATAAAGTTATCTTCTGGCTTCTGGTACAGATATGTGGATGATATATTGTGTTTGTTTAAAGAACTTAGAAATTTTTTTGATTATTTAAATACTTGGCATCCCAAAATTAATTTTACTTTAGATAAAGCTATTGACAATAAGATTTCCTATTTAGATATTTCAATTTCTATCAAGAATAATAAATTCAATTTCAATATTATGAGGCGTGCATTTCCAAAACGTTTGATATGCCACAAAAAATATTTCAGGAGAAGATAAAAACAGTATAAAGATGGCATTAACAACTCATTTATGCAGAAAACGTATTTGCAGCCGAGGTGGCATTTACAACGTTTTGGAGATGCACGCCTCATTTATAGAAAACCCATACATACCAACAACATAATTCCAATAATCCTTATCAACATAAATTTACAGCTATCAATTCTCTCATCCACCCCTTTTTAACATACCTTTAAATCCATTCGACTTCACTAAAGAATGGGAAAAATAATTTTATTCACAATCATTATATTAATATGTCGATTCCTAACCTTTTAGAGGTTGGGAAATACGTCATTCCTAACTGTAATGACAATCTCTTGGGTGGAAAGTGACAGAAAACACTTCCCACCCACGGGCGGGAAATGTTTATATACGATTGCCTAGTGACACTGTCATAAATCTATATGTTAAAGTAGGCTAAAATAAATTATAATAGAGCTGTCAAAAAATATTAATAAAATTCATGATTAATGATTGTTTATAAAATAGTATACATACCTCGGTGGGAGTTTAATTACAGCCTCGCGCTATGTCTGACCACGAGGCTTCGTCTCTCGGTCATACATCAAGCCCTCGGCTGTAATGAAACATTTCCCACCTCGGATGTAATGTACTATTCCAATTCATTCAGTTCAAAATATTTTCAACAAAAAAATTACTCAAATACATGTACAAACACACGGGTTTAATCCCCTTAAACAAAGATAATATTACTAATTTTATTTCTATCCCTTATCTCAACAAATGTTCAGAATCCATTGCTAAAGTTTTTAAAAGATTTAATTTTAATGTTTCCTTTAAAAATAATAACCATTTATATAATATTTTACCAAAAAATAAGATCCTGTATCTATTAAAGATAAACCGGGTATACAGGGTGATTCAAATTCGACCCTCTCCCTTATAAGCAGAGTTAGAGGGAACGTTTAAATTCGGCAAAGTTGCTATTTTTTGTTCTCTTTAAGAATCCGCCGGCAAAATTGACTTGCGATAATTGACAATCGAAATATTTTGAAAAATCGAAAAAAGTGGGATTCAATTTTTTGCTTATGGCGCTCTTATTTGAATTTATAATTAAAAACTAAAAACACATTTTCATAGCCATTTTTTCTCCTCTATCTGATGATCTGGTTATAATTTTATTAGCACGTTTCGTCTCTTGCAGGCCATCATCAACTCTCTTATTTCTTATGGGGGCCATTTTGTTTTTTTACAAACTCAGATCCTCACTTTTTCTCTGATTACAACGATATATGATATGTAGGGAAAATATTCTAAATTTAGTGCTTAATTCTCAAAAAAAGCGTATGTAACTTAAAATCACGTCTGCAATGCATTGTTTAAAAACAATGGAGCATCTAGTTAGGTCGCTTTTGTTTACTTGTGTAATTGTTACTGCCAGTGATATCAAAATATCATAATATTTATAATAATGAAGCTCGTCATGAACCTAATCTAACGAAAATACCGAATTAATGAGAACAAAATTGGAAAATTTAATACATATTAAAAATAAAAACAATTGATTACAATAAATGTTCAACTAATCTGCAGTTTTCATTAATGCATAAAAAGCGACCTAACTAGATGCTCCATTGTTTTTAAACAATGCATGGCAGACATGATTTTCAGTTACATACACTTTTTTTGAGAATTAAGCACTAAATTTAGAATATTTTCCCTACATATCATATATCGTTGTAATCAGAGAAAAAGTGAGGATCTGAGTTTGTAAAAAAACAAAATGGCCCCCATAAGAAATAAGAGAGTTGATGATGGCCTGCAAGAGACGAAATGTGCTAATAAAATTATAACCAGATCATCAGATAGAGGAGAAAAAATGGCTATGAAAATGTGTTTTTAGTTTTTAATTATAAATTCAAATAAGAGCGCCATAAGCAAAAAATTGAATCCCACTTTTTTCGATTTTTCAAAATATTTCGATTGTCAATTGTCGCAAGTCAATTTTGCCGGCGGATTCTTAAAGAGAACAAAAAATAGCAACTTTGCCGAATTTAAACGTTCCCTCTAACTCTGCTCATAAGGGAGATCCCCATGGTGAGGGTCGAATTTGAATCACCCTGTATAGTTATCAACTTAATTGTGGTAATAATGACTGTAATTGTTCGTACATAGGCATGACCAGTAAGAACATTCTCACTAGGGTCAATGAACATGTCAGGCTTATCAAAAATAATAATATAAATAATAATGGACTAATCAAAGCAGCGTTTGCCGAACATATACTTTCTACAGGCATATGATAGCTTTGACCCTGTCAATGACTCAATGGTTTTACATAATATTAACAATTTAGTATTATAAATTAGTCATTTATGAACAATTTGAAATATTTAAAGCTGATAAAGATTTTCAGTGCAGTTAACTAATGAACAGATATTGATTAATTCGAAGACTTCCACGGTCAGTGTCAGTATTAACAAAACGTTTTCCGGATTGGGACCGTGTCATTGTTGAGACGGCGAAACCCTTCTGAAGAGTTTCGCCTCTGGTTTGGTTGACAAGTTGAGTTACCGTTACCCTTCTGCCTCTTGCTAAAAGAGTTTCGCCTCTGGCGTGGTTGAAACGTTGCATTACCGTGCTCTTTTAGTGCTCCCTTTCCTTCTGAAGAAGCCCCTGAAAAAAGTGGGCGAAACGTTGAGTTATTCTGTCTCAACAATGACACGGTCCCAATCCGGAAAAGGTTTTGTTAAGATATTTGATTGTTCACCGTTAGCTAGAATGTTAATCTAATAATTCCCCCTTTTTAATTGTTATTGTTATTTTTTATTTTTTCTGGTTTTGTCCATCTAGGGATTTTTGATGTAAGTTACATTTGTAAGTTTTATAGATTGTTATTGATATCTCTATTCCTGTCCGCTCTAACCTAAAATTTTTCAATGGTGACCTAATTGAGCGTGCTGGTTTTTTAATAGTTTTCGATTGTTTCCTCGGATCAAGATGTGTAGAGGCATAAATTGTAAAAAGAAATTATTATTTTATTTTTCATATTAGTTTTCACTGAATATTTTTTAATTATTGATATTCTGAGTGCCTTACTTGGTTATTTTAATTTTATATTACATAATTATTGAAATTCTGAGTATCTACTTGTTATTTTATTGTTACTTTAATTATACGTACATCTCGTATATTTAATCTTTTCCCAATGTTGTAATCCTACGAAGATTTTTAACTTAATTATTATTTTATTACTAACTGGTCGTAGGACCCCCCCCCCTTTTTATAATTTAATATTTATATTTTTGTACAATTTTTTCAGTCCGACGATGGCCTTATTTTAATTATTATTTAACGGCCGAAACATGCATTATGTAATATGTATGTAGCTTATATTTAATTTTAAGTTACTTTATTAAATTGTGGAGAAGACGACAATCATTTTATTATCAGGTATTAATAACCTTACTTATATTTGGAGAAAATTGAAAACCATTTATTTGCTAAACTAAAGACTCCAATTTTTCTTTCTGAAATTGCGTAAAATTGTGGTAAAATTAAGTTCGGGAAAAGTTTTTAAATTAAAATAAACTCGAATTACAGCTTACAGTTTTAATCAACAACCTGAATGTGCAAACGTAATGATATAATTTTACTCGATAAACTTAGTAGAGTTTTTGAAGAAATTTAATCAAATATCACAATAAGTGGTTTATTATATGGCTTATGTGGCAAACTAAATATGTATGTATTTTACTTTATCAAAAAACCTTTTGTTACATATTTATATCAATAAAATGTAATGATTGCGTTTTTAGATTAGTAGCTTCAGTTTTAAAATGTCGAAGTACTACAAAGGGAGCATTTGGATATAAAAAAATTACCAAAGCAGCTTGAATGTAATTTTGTCACTCAAATGGCGCTTTTCGTATAAAGCAATCGTGAGCACAAAAAATCGTTTTCATGGGTGTCACGCAAAATACACACTACGTAAAGGAAATTGCATTATTCAGCAAACGGTTCGCAAATTGTTTCGAACATTTTTATGTAGGGCTTTTATATTGTTAGGCTGAAAAATGCAATTTGAAAGGTAACTAACATTAGAATGATGTAATAAATTAGTTTAATACAATTATTTCTCTATTTTTGTAACTTGAGAGTAATTCTGTTTGAGAAACTCTGTACGTAACTGTCATTTTTCTAGGTTCCGTCTAGCTACAGTTTACATTTTCAAAACAAACAATTATGCAACACACAGCACATATTCATAAGGAGTCTAGCTTACTAAATGAATACAACATTATTAAATACGTACTAGTGAGCTGCTGTCAATTTCGTCTTTAATACGCGTTTTATTATATTGCGTTTGACACTTAGATTATGTAACTTGCATGTTTCGCTAATAAGGCTTGCATTAACTTAGTAATATAGTCAGTATTATGTGGGGTGTTGCATAATTTACTCTCTAATTTCATTTTAGAGATTAACTGTTTAGAAATTAATTTTGTTGGACAGATAGTTTTAATAGATTTTATGCATTTTATGGAAATTATGGAAATTCTGAACATAGAAAAATTTCACATCTGTAGAAACGTGAACAGCTGTCCTTGAGCTTTACGGCTTAGTCTTTAAAAGTACTTAGGCGTAATAACTGAGGATATTATATTAGTTTATCTACAGGGTGGTATACCCTTCGTGCTTGTTCGATAGCACCTTTATTTGACAAATAGAGGAAAAAGTTATACGGAAAAATTGTGTATATTATATCACAAATACACATTTCGTACTAATTACTTTCTAACCTTATAATTTTAAGAAATAATTAAGTTTGCCAGTGTTATTTGATCTATTCAGCAGCTTCTTAATTAAATGTTTACGGAACACATTATTATAATCACTGTCCATGCAAGTGAATCGAAATTATAGGTTTAGGACATTGTTCTTCTGTAGGTGGTTTAGTTTAAAACATTGAATATACAAGGTCTGATCAAAAATATCCGGAATGGATTTGTTTATAAAGAAATACAAGATTTATGAACTACTGTACTAATTTGGTAAACAGCTTTTTAGTCATTCACAAATTCATAGAATGTCGAAAAGTAGCTTAAGAGAGTAAGTACAAAACCGGAATTAATCCTTGGTGTATTTCTAGTTATCAAAAGCCTTTCTTGTATCTTTTAGTTTTTATCTGTACCTTCTCATGTAGATGAGCAATCAGTTCATAATATTTTGCTTACTTGAATAACTCGAAGTTTTCTGTTAAAATTTTGCCTTTTCTTATGACCTAATTTTAAACAATTTTATACCTTTCTAGATTATGAATACATTTTAAAAGCACTCATTCCTTTCTGCCTTTACTTGTGTTTTTTTTTTTTTTTTATTAAATACATACCACAATCTTTTTGTACTTATGTCCAGTTCAATAAAACAAATTAGCGGAACAAATATCAAGGTAAGTAAATTAAAAGTTTTTAGCAGTAAATTTTAACATTTTTAATTTTGCCTTTTTTAAAATCTTGATTTTTGGAGAAATCAATATTAGATCTACGAGGAGCTTTCAAATATGAGTGAGAATGAGTTTAGAATATCTTTATTATTAATGGAACAAAAACATATACCATTTTTCAACGTAGTCCCCCTCGACTGCAAAAACGTTATGGAAGCTTACGTATACCATTTTTGAAGAAGCGGTTTGGTTGCGTATCCAGTTTTGCACAGTTGTAATGAGTTCATCATTATCCCTAAATTTATGTCCACTTAAAAACTCTATCAATGATGCAAACAAATGAAAATCTGATGGAGACAAATCCGACGATTAGCCCGAATAAGCTGATCAATCGACCCAACACTGTCAGGAGTCACGGATGTTTTCGGTCGTCTCAGGTGGGATATGTTTTTTCGCCCAACCAAACACCCTTGGCTTGGACATACATTTATCCTCAAACTGCGCTTGAAGTCTTGTAAAAATTTCAGACCGGTAAAACATTTTCTTTCGCCAGAAATTTAACAATTATGCGTTGTGCAACAAAACACGGTACTTCTTTCTCTGACATGCTAATTATTATTGACAGGTGTAACGGAGAAGAATTTGATTGTTACTAATCGCAAGTCGGAACATATCAGAACATGACACAGAGTGCTTGTTTCCAACCATTGTTTTCTATGCTGAAGGCAACTAGATTCTCATTCATATTTGAACATTCCTCGCATTTCTCTAGAATTGCAATTTCTATTAGCTGTGATGGTTCAAAGTATGACAACGATATAGATTCAAGCAAAATTACATATGCTATGTGATCCTTTACCATTTTACTCGAGCGATTTTTATTGAAGAAAGCTCTAGAGTGTCTTTAAGAAAAGTTAAAAGTGACTAGCTAATTTAAAATTTAAAACATCGCGCCTACTAGGAAAGTGGAAGGTTTTAAAAAACCGGTTTCAAAAAAACTATTAATAGCTATGAGATCCTACAAAAATAATTTACGACAAACTAAGGTTTATCACCAACTACCTTTATGTTACATAAGAATAACTTTTAAAAATCTGGTTTTCATTTTTGAGTAAACCGTCTCTAACCTGCTTACCCATTTGCATGTAGGTAAGCGCTTGTTTGTCTTTATCGCTCCCTATTTCTATTTCATACAGTTGAATTTGACCACTTCGATTAATTTAAATCACACTCACTTGAAGAATGACAAATTTTAGATCTACGTTTTTTCTTTGGGCTAAATATAGACCCCTACAGGTTATGTAAACTTTTTAGAAAGTATATAGCATTATTAAGATTCGAAAATGGACATTTGTTATTACCATTACCTAAGATCAGTTTGTTACCCACATATAGTTCTGCAGTTATAATGGCGATGCAACAAACAATTCAAGCACAACAGCATACAATAAATGAACTCACAAACCAAATCAAACTCCTTAGGGAAGAACTAAGATCTAAAAATGGCCCAAATGTTTAAAATTGCGTTATGGAATGCAAACGGTCTTGCTAACCACAAACAAGAAATAGAAATATTCCTCAAACACAACGAAATTGACATAATGCTTATCTCAGAAACCCACTTTTCTAGCAAAAACTTTTTCAAAATACCAAATTTTCACATTTATACAACTAACCATCCCGACGCAGAAAGACACGCTAGAGGAGGATCGGCCATACTAATTAGGAAACAAATAAAACATCATCAATTACCAGATTTTAATGAAGACTTCTTACAAGCAACCAGCATTATGGTAGAAGATTGGCACGGACCTTTGGCAATCTCAGCCGCATATTTCCCCCCTAACTATCCCACAAATAAAAAGGGCTTCCTAAGCTACTTTCGCGCTCTGGGTTGCAGATTCATGGCAGGTGCCGATTACAATGCAAAACATACAATGTGGGGCTCACGACTATCACCACCTGGCAGAGGGAAAGTTCTCTACGCCGTCATGCAAGAACTTCAGCTCGGTCATCTATCAACAAATGAACCGACGTACTGGCCCAGTGACCCGAAAAAACAACCAGATCTACTTGACTTCTTCGTCACGAAGGGAATCGCGCCAGGCTACCTGACGATCGAATCGTGTTGGGATTTACACACAGATCACTCTCCGGTCATAGCTACAATAAACACCACCATCGTAGTCAAAGACCCACCAGCTAAACTTTCCAATAAAAACACTGATTGGAATTATTACAGAGCACTACTGAATAACCAACTTGACCTGAAGATCCCACTAAAAACTAAAGAAGACTTAGAGGTTGCAGTATCACTTTTCACTACGACAATACAGAAATCGGCATGGGAAGCTACCCCGGAAATCCCAGTCAAAAGGATCAAAGAACAATGCCCAGTGGTAATAAAGAAAAAATTAGCAGAAAAAAGAAGATTGCGTAGAATCTGGCAGTCCACTCAATACCCTTCTGATAGAAGACGCTACAATCAGGCTTCTCTAGAACTCAAAGAATTAATCAAAAATCTAAAAAACGAATCGTTCCAAGATTTTCTAGCGAACCTGGATGCTACTCCTGACACAGATTACAACCTGTGGAAAGCAACAAAAAATATCAAACGACAACTCCAGCCCTCTCCTCCCATACAAAAGGAAAACGGTTCTTGGGCGAGATCAGATAAACAGAAAGCCGAAGCTTTCGCGACCCACCTCGAAACAGTTTTCCAACCCCTATCAATGGCATCCACACTTGAAGCGGAATTGGAACTAAGGGAAACTCTCGACGCACCGTTTCAAATGTCACCACTTCCAAACCTATTCACAGTAAACGAAATCAAGGGAATGATCAAACACAACCTAAATCCCAAAAAAGCTCCAGGGTACGACCTTATTACTGGCCAACTGATTAAGGAACTGCCCCGTAAGGGACTAGTAATGCTTACAATGTTATACAAGTACTAAGGTTAGGGCACTTCCCAGCCCAATGGAAGGTCTCGCAGGTGGTCCTAATACCAAAACCAGGCAAACCGCAAAACATGGTCTCCTCATACAGACCCATAAGTCTATTACCTCAACTAGGCAAACTCTTAGAGAAGCTGCCCGCGAAAAGATTAGAGCCAATTATCGAAGAACAGAAATTAATCCCGGATCATCAATTCGGATTTCGGAAAGGCCATTCGACGTCAGAGCAGGTACATAGAATCGTCGACGTAATAAACCAAACTTTCGAAGAAAAAGAGTACTGCACAGCTGCATTTTTAGACGACAACCAGGCATTTGACAGAGTCTGGCACGACGGGCTCTTATTCAAACTAAAAACGACAATACCGCACAGTTATTATATTATCTTGAAGTCATTCCTAGAAGAAAGGTACTTCCAAATCAGATATGGACAAGAAATTACAGACCTACATCCAATCAAAGCAGGCGTCCCACAAGGGAGCATACTAAGTCCAATGCTCTACTTACTATTCACAGTGGACTTCCCCACTCACAGACATTCTCTTACAGTAACGTTTGCCGACGATAAGGTAGTGTTAGTTAAACACAAAGATCCAACAGTCGCCGCCACGCTCCTTCAAAAAAACCTGAATGAAATAGAGAAATGGGCTAATAAATGGAAAATCAAAATTAACGAAGAGAAGTCCTCACACATTACAGTTACCAAATGCAAACGCAACACACTACCTGTCTTGATCAACAACGCCCCACTCACCCAGGTGCAAGAAATCAAGTATCTAGGAATGCACTTAGATAAAGGGCTAACGTGGAAAAGCCACGTATGGAAAAAACGTAAACAGATGGGCCTCAAGTTCAGAAAACACTACTGGATGCTAGGCCGTAACTCCAAGTTAAGTCTGTTAAATAAACTACTAGTCTACAAGGTGGTTTTTAAACCTATTTGGACATATGGTCTTCAGCTCTGGGGTACCACAGCCAACTCAACAATCCAAATAATAGAGAGGTTCCAAAGCAAAATGTTGCGTACAATAAGTGATGCCCCTTATTTTATTAGAAACGCGGACATTCTAAGTGACCTAAAAGTGAACTCAATAAAAGACGAAATAAAGAAGTGCAGTGCCAGTTACTTAAACAGACTCTCAAACCATCCAAATGACTACGCGGTGAATCTGCTAGACAATAGTGAGCAAACTCATAGACTCAAAAGGTTCAAACCTCTAGATTTACCATATAGATACTAAGGTCTCTGATCAAGCTTAAAACCTTTCAATCGTGTTTTTAGCAAAGTAAGCAAAGAGAGGCACTCAATGGAATGCCTCTCACATGTCAGTAGTCATGTCCTGTTACCTTACTGAACATAAACTTTACTTATTGTATTTATACAGATTGTAAATAGAAATAAATCATACAAAAAAAAAAAAATATAGTTCTGAGACATGCGTTATAAATAAAACAAACAAAAGCTCTCTATCTATTTTTGATCGGAAAAATTTTAAGGACCATATATGGTGCAATAAATGACAATGGACACTGGTGTAGACGTTATAATTTTGAACTCTTCATAGAAATACAAAGCAAGTAATATAATATCAACAATCAGAATCGGGAGGTTGAAATTGATAGGGAATGTAGACCGAAAAGACGAAGAAGAACCAGTAAGACAAGTGTTAAAACATAATTCAGAAGGTAAAAGGCCAGTAGGATGCCCAAAAGCCAGATGTACGGACGCTACTGAAAAATACATAAGAAACATTGGAATGCGAGGATAGATAACATAAGCTAGAAACCGAAGCCAAAGGCGGAAGATTCTTGAAGAGGCCAAGACCCATAACAGGCTGGGGAGCTACTGATGATCATGAAGATCAATTTATTGTTATACAAGTTTATATATTTAATTAAGGATTAATAATTTTTTACGGGCTAAAATTACATTGCACTCTAGATCAAACTGCAAGGAAAACGAATCTCCAAACAAAACCACAAAAATATTGACGGAAAATCTAAAATTATTAATTTTTATAAAGATACATGATATATACTCGTATAATTGTAACATGACGCTGTGAGTTACTATCAACTCACTCTACAAGTTAAAACTTCATTTAATATATTTTGAGGCGAATTATACTACGAAAATTTCATTGAATTTCATCAAAAGAAAACTTTGTTATTTTAAGTAGAATATACTATTCTATCGTACACCCTTAAATAGAATCTAAATGTGTTTATAAAGCGAATTCGATGCATATTCAAGCAAACGTACTGGTTTTCATTATTAACGTGATATTCTGAAAAGAGAATCGTATTTTACCTAATACTTCGTAGTTATCGTTACTACACTTATAAGACATTTATAAGACGGCCATAGTTTAAAAAGACTTTGTTTGAAATAATATTATTTAATTGAGAATCTTTCACTAGAAGGTTGCTGAACTTGTTAAAATAAAATTTTATCACTTTTGTAGAAGTCAACTGAAAATAGTTGGAGCTGTGATGATAAGATTATATAAAAAGAAATATTATTACCCACTAGTCAATTTGTAATGCAATATGTTATTTTTTAAATAAACGACATAATACATTAATCTTAGCCTGGGAAATGAAAAAATAATGTAATTGAGACCACATACCGCAGCATTCACCCTCACAATTTGGGCCTATGAGCCATTGTTGAACCTAGAGCAATTTTTACTCACACTCCTAAGAATCTTAACAATTATAAATAAAAAAAAAAACTTGAAACCCGTGAATTTCTCTAACACTGGAGAAATGCAGCACCTACTTATTACAATAAAACTATCTAACCTGCCCTAAAAGTTAATCCATCTGTCTCCTAAGCAATCATCGCAATGGGGAAGATTAACGAATTGGCAGCTGGGGAAAATAATTAAGAAATTTATTTCATATCAACATGAAAATGGATTCCAAATCATGGGAGATGATATCAGCCGTTAGATGGCTACGCTCGAATAATCCTGGGAACAAGTAGAGAAAAATCACAAACTCATTCTGGAGCTACCATTCCCGAAGCAGGAGGCTAAGCAGCACTTGCTGGAACATCAAGGAAATTTGTTAAGAAACTGACGAAGACATTAGAACAAACTGAAATAATGAAAGAAGTACGAATGCCAAAGGAGACATCTGAAAATACTGCGCAAGCTACAGAAGAAGCTCAAGAAACCCGCCGTTCGGAGAAGCACGAAATCTCAGCCAAGATATGGATCAAGTTCATTTCAAGCTACTTTATACGGTTTCGAAGACTTATTACGAAGTCTTAAAGGCAAGCATTGCAAAACGTTGGGACGCAATTGAACCACTAAATTAAAGAAATCCATGTTCATGAAACACCTTCAACACAACGCGCAGTACTTCAGGGACAACCTCTTTCAAGAAATGAAGAATCAAGTTCAAGGAAGTTCATCAAATTACAAATTGCATCGGCAGAAATTCCAAAGCAAAACAACATGCCGCTTCCTCAAATTAAATTTCCAATTTTGTAAGGAAGTTTTGAAGCCTGGGCAACCTAGGAAACTTAACTTCTGACTCTGCAGATCAAACAAACAACTCCATGATACCATTAATGAATGTTTGAAGGCTATCAACAACATGGGTGTAGACACAATAAATTGGGGACCAATCGTTAACAGAATAGTTACGAGAACATGGGACTCAGAAACTAATAAACTGTACGAAGAATCACTCCAGAAATCTAATTAGGTACAACATAACCTAACAAAATGTGGCACCCAGTGACATTTTATTGCATCCAGAGCACCCCATTTTGGCGGATTTTAGGAGGCCGGTGTTAAATCAATGAAGATTCACTTGCAGCGCGTTGTGGGTGAATCTAAACTCACTTATGAAAAGTGAACTACCTTAACAACACAAATGTCTCAACTCCAAACTCCTATATTCTTTGAGCAATGACTCGAATGACATGATGGCGTGAACTGCAGGACATTTGGGACAGGATATACGACGCGAGCTATTAATGCGCCGGCATTTTAGGCGCAGTTACCCTTAGGCGTGGGTACGTTTAGATACCAGCTTTTTTTGGCAAGGGGACAGTTAGACGCCGTATATTTAAAAAAATATATTTCACTTTAATTTTTTCCTTACGTAGGTTAAAGTCGTACTTTAAACTAATTTCTTTTGAGTTAAAGGGCTGGGTTGCAACTTTTACACTAGTTACGAAACCGAGCATTAGAAACAACTTTTCTATTTAGCTAGTTGCTCTGTATGATAAAGATTCAATTGAGTAAGCTTGAAATAGTGGATTACGAATTTCAGTATGCAGTAGTAATTGAATGTAATAATCAAACTTTAGCAGGTGCGATTTGTAATAATCTACATTTTCGTTTAAGGAAATTGTTATTTTAGAAATTAATTTTTAATGATACAAATGTTTTTCCTGTTAACAGTATTTTAATAATTCATAACAAATATGCAGGTTGACCTCTACTCGACGTTGATTTTTTTGCTGTACTCAATCGAACGTTATCCGTTTTCCCGATGTTTATATTTTCCATTCGATTATGATTCCCTCGAAAACAATCAGCATGTGATTGTGTTCCCACATTATACGGTACGATAAATTTGCCATTTCGAGCTAAACCGATACATCTCCCTTGATTTATGTTGTTTTAATTAAGGTCCGTATATTTATAATTTATGAGACTTGTGACAATAAATATCAGGGATTATTTTTAGACAGTAATTGTTATTTTCACCTCTTACGTTAGCTTTAACAATGAATTAATTAAATTCTAGGATAAAAATTGTGTAGACGTTAGAATATTATGATGCATAGATAATTCTGATATTCAAATGTATTTTCCCAGGTTGCAATTTATATTTTCAATTCACCTGGGTCCCTAGAACTCGCTTTTTATATGAGTTTTGCCGTTGTATTAGTTAATCTTTTATTTATATTAAATTAGGCAAGTTAAATTAAGAATACATTTCAGTGGTAAAACGACAACGTACTGTTTATTTAACTATTTCATACAGAAATGAAGGAATTTAATCTCGAATTAAACACAGATTAGCAAAACCGCAATTAAATCTCCCAAGACTTTAGCAGGGTATGCATTAAGATTATCTAAAACAAAAGCTCATACAGTACAAATGTAAAGTCTGGAACTATTGAAACAAAAATTATATTTGGAAGTTTTGTAGGAAATCCTCCATCTTTGTTATAAAAAGGTATATTTTATTTAAATTTTTACCTTCGCTTTTGAGTGATGACGCTTGCGATATGCTTTTTAAATGGATTTCTTCACAAACCTGGGCAGAGTATGAAATTCTACCACCAAATATGCTAAAAAGGTGTGTTTTCGAGATAATTGGTTTTAAAGATAAAAATGATAACGAATGAAAATCAAGTAGCCAAGAAAAACAAATTGAGTTGGCAATGAAATTTTAACAATTCGCCGTTGTTTGTCTGTTTTCTTTGGGCTCCCTTAGGCTATTACTTTAAACAATGCAGTTTTTAACTAAAAAAGAATGTATCTTAATAGGATAAAAATTATAAGAGCAAAAGTTTCTAAAGTACAAAAAAAATTTCTGAGTTTGCTATTGAAATTGCCATCCCAAAATTGATGAAGATATTATTATTATTACTCCGAAAGAGCGTGTGACGAGTGTGAAGGTCAATCCGGAACTCAAATTTACGATGACGATTTATATTTAAATACATATAAATTAGAGTGACACGAATAATTAAGGTGGAAAGAAAATGGAAGGTGAAGAAATCAAAAAAACATTCAAGCGGAAAAAATGCAAATAGAATTGGGGATTTGCGAATTAAGACTTAGTTTAAGATAGTGTGTAGCAGAACTTAAGCCCGATTTGCAAAGGAAAGAAAAAGAGACAGATAAAGAAAAGAATTATACTAAATGTTAAAAGAACTTGAGAATAAATTATGTTAACTGAAATTAAGTAAGAAAGGAAAAATACAGTAGGTACACCTAATACAAATTGAAACAGTTTTCTAATTGTGAAGGAATAAAAGAAAACGAAAATTAGGGTAAAAAGAATAAAGCAGCTAGGCATCAGAAGGAGAACAAAACCTCATATTGAAAATAAGAAAAATAAGTTAAACTATACATAGCAACCTGAAATGTGAGAGGATTAAACAAAGAAGGTGCCTTGGATCAATTTGCAAAAGAATCAGAGGAACATAAAGTAGATATATAGCGGTTTTGCAAAAAATGAATATTATAAAAGGAATACAAATAACTTAAAAAAATAACTATATATTCCCAAATCATGATTTGGCATAGGGTTTACCATAAAGGGTACTTTAAAAAGGCACTTCTTCTAGAAGCGGCGTGCCCTTTACAAGGCGTTGCCGATCTTCTCTCCATATGCCTGTGGTGTGCGGGTCAAGTAGCCTACAGACATAGGGGACCTACAGCTTAACGTGGGCTGCGAACCACGGAAGTGCTTGCACTTCTACTCCAGAGAGGACTTACTGGGAATCGAACCTGGGCCATCTCAGTGGCCAGCCGCACGCTGAACTCACTGCGCCACGACCGCGACCGCACTAATAGATACAAAAACAAGTAAATGAGAGATTGAGCTATATTAGACTTATAGGAGAACAGCGTGATCAGTGTACATGCTCCAACGGAGGATGATAAAGAACATGAGAAAGAACGTTATGAAGATCCGGAAGCGTTCCCTGTCTTCTTCTCTTCAGCATGTATTCCTCATTCTTGGATGCAGGTTTCTTCCATTATTTTTCATCTTTTCGTGTCCAAAGCTGTCTGGGCCCAGTTTCTTTTTTTACCACTTTTTGTATATCATCCCGCCATCTTTTTTGGGGTCTCCCTACGTTTCTCATGTTGCCTCTAGGACGCCATACCGCTGTTTTGTAAATCCATCTGCCTTGTCTGGGAATGTGGCTGGCCCATCGCCTTTCATCTGTGCAACTCTTTTAATTACACCCGTTACTACTGTTCTTCTTCGCAAACTCTCTCCATTGCTCGGCCTGTAACTTGAAGTTTGTTTGCCGATCTACGTGTTAGGGGTATTGTGTTTCAAGCTAATATGCGAGAACTGGCAATACACAAGAATCGTATACTCTTCTTTTAAAATTTATAGGGATTTCTCGAGACTTGAGAAAGAACTCGAGCTTACCGAATGCTACCCAACAAAGTCCTATTCTTCTAGAGATTTCTAAGAGTTGATATTCTCCTTTCGTAGCTGTTGTTTGTGTCCAATGTATACAGGGTGCCGGAATTTCGTAGGGACAACATGGGTAACTTTTGTATTTGAAGAGATAGAGAGATGGTTAAACTAGTAAAAAGGTGCAAGTTCGAGAGCTCATTAAGAATCCATTTTCAAATGTTACTTGTCATGGCCCACTTGTTTAAAATTTAGAAAAAACCAAAATCTCCTAACTCCTTTTATTTGCCGTAACTTTTTTGTTACTTAAGATATTGAGATGCGGTTTGAACTAATTTGCATGGTAATTTAAATACTTTTATTGGCACTTAATAAAACCAATTTCAGTTGTGCAAATTTTTAGTAATCTAACCAAACCTCAACATTTTAAAATGGTACCGTGCAATTTTTTTAGCCCTTTTAAGAGAGAATTTTTTTCTGAATGCAACGATGTATCACATGATATGTAAACTTCTTCAAAATTTTGAAAAACCGAGCTTATTCTTTTTACGGGCAGAAATCACAATTTTCCTATGGCTTGACTTTAGATGGTTCTTGTTCTGTGCTCATAATGTTTGTCTTAATGAGATTCATTTCCAAGCCGACTTGTGACGACACTTGTTGGAGTTCGTCACAGTTTTTACTTCTTTAGTTATGTTTGTGATAAGGAAAACATGATTCGCAAATAATAGATGAATACGCTGATTATTGCTCAGGGGCCGCGTCAGATATTCTAATCTACTGTGGTTTACAGATGGATCAAAAACAGACGCAGGTTTCGGTGCTGGTATTTATGGCGACCAACTTCATGAAAAATGAGATTACCTCTCCCACTAAGAAAGTTGCTTACCGTTCTCCAGACTGAGGTTTCTGCAATCTTAGTCTGCGCCAAGGAAAACCTCGTCAGGGGTTACCAGGTCAAGCATATCTATATAAGCTCCGACAGTCAAGCACTCAAAGCCTTTAGCTCTGTAAAAACCAAATTAAAACTGGTCACGGAATGTCGAATGGCCCTGGAAAGGCTCGGCTGGACTCGCTCTAATTTCATCTCATATTGGGCTTCGCGTTCTGGGCTGAGACAAGCGAAGCAACTCATTCACTGTCCTTCAAAAACAAGGCGCGAACAGCTTTCTAGGTTTAGTAGGAAGCACTTCAGGATAGTCACGGACCTCCTTGCGGGCCATCGTCTCTTTAAAAGACATCTGCAACTGATGCTTCGCCCCCTTTTGCGATGCCCCAGACTACTTCAACGAGATAAAAGAGGACTTAATAAAGAAAAAGAAAGAAAATAATGCATGATTAGAATTGATGACAATTAAATGCAATATAAAATAAAGCGTAGGTACAGAAAAATTTAAAACCGAAGAAAAACGAAAAACAAAGAAATGGTTTGACAAAGATTATGAAAGAGCTATAGCTCCAAAAGACGGAAAGCTAAACTGAAACTACTGCGTACAAGCACACGCCAAATTGAACATAATTATAAAGAAGCACGAAATAGTATCCTTCGGAAAAAGAAAAGAGAGTTTTTACAAAGAACGGTTGAGGAAATAGAAGAAAATTTTACTAAACAGAACATGAGGCAATTTTACAAAAAATGACGATGGTGGAGATAGGTAAAACGTTTCGAACAAAAACAATGCTTGTTCACGACAAAAAAGTTCCAATTGTAGGGAAGGAGGAAAAATATTAAAAGTACGGCGAAAGAAAAATGCTGGAAAGAATCCACAAGTTAATATTAAAAACATGGGAAAGTCACGAAATGCCGAGGAGTGATCAAAAAATGTAATACCTACAAACGGACCTCGGCCTAAAACAGGAAAATACACTCTCTCTCACAATATTTAACTTAGTAATGGAAGTGATCGCGAGAAAGTGACCGTTCAGAAGGTCAGGAACAATACTGAGAAATAGCCACCAATGCATGTCCTTTGCAGATGATTTCGCAATTCTATCGAGAACGAAAGGAGAATTAAAAGTACAATTGGGCAAGCTTATAACGTAATCAAAAAAAGGGCGCAAAAGTTAACGCAGAAAAGTCGGGTTTTACATAAATGTTGGATTACTTTTACAGCTTTTATTAAGCACGTTTGTAACTACACGTAAATAATAAAAAACCTTGTTTTTTTACTCACATCATAGTTTCCAACCTGAATTAGAAAATAATAACTAAAGCACGTTTCACAAGTTTACAATAATAAAGCCGATGTTACAGAGCATAGCCTAATATCGAGAATAAAACAGAGCAAAATCAAATAAGAATGCAAAACGCCTGACACCAAAAAGTGTTTTGGTAGAAGTGCAACATAGGAATAATCGCAAAGGTTGACCAAGAATGAAATGGTAAAAATGTGTGGTGGAAGACTTAGCGAAAGAAGCTTGGTATCGCAGTTTGGGAAAGAAAAACAAGGGGAAAACATTATAGAATTCTACAAGTCAGAGCTGATCAGTGTATATATTAAGCTAGATATTTTACTGAATCTCCACGAAAATCTTAGTGGGACACAGAATCTACTGCAAATAATGACATCTCGCAAAGGTCTGTTGCAAAAGTTTGAAACAGCATAAATGGTATTATCAAAACCTTTATCATTCGACTGAAGTTTTTAACGAATACGAATTTCAAGTTAGATTAATTTTAAACAGAAAGCGAAGCAACCAAGTTAAAAATCCGTATTTGAAACTGAAGCCGAATACTAAACCTACCTTAAACAATTAAAACCTTAAACTCACTTGTGGATCTTGAGATTTATTCGAAACTCTTTAGGTGGGATACGTAAACTTCAGAACGAGATTCGAATAATGAATTGTAGAAATCAAGCATGGAATATAGATTTGGAGGCCGATTCGATTTTTGTATATACCTACAACGATTAGGTCCCAAAACTAAGTTGAGTTAAAGGATTAAAATCTGAAGTCTGATTCAATAATTCTAGTCTCATTCCCAAATGTAGTTTCGAAGATCGATTAACCTTTGAAACCTAAATTCCATTAAGAAGTATGGTTTTAGCAAAGTCAAATTTAATTATTAGTTCTAATCCCACAAATGTGGATTTCGATATTCATTAAAATCATTTTAGACACGAGAATTTAGCTTTGAACCCTAAATTTGAGTAATACTAGGGATAAAAAATATTACTTTGGACCCCTTTGTAGGTAGGGGATGGTGGTCCATAGTGGGCTGTGGTTCATAGCGGGACAATTTCGGTTAGAAGCACCTAACGGCGTTTTGAGTAATTAGTCGTTGGTCATTATACAGCACTGCTGTGACTTATCAACGCGTGTAGAAACTCTCATTACTATCCATTCTGTTTATAAAATATATAGCGATTAATGTTTTGAGGTAAGCAGAAAATGTGTATATTTCTCATAGAGTCATAGTACTTGTTTGGTTATCTTATTACTGGATAAACAGAATCGAACAAAAATTTCGCTGCATATACAGCAAAGTATGTAGCGTCATCACTGCAATTTGAGTTGCCGATATATTAAGGGTTAGAAAAATAAATGCATGCTTGTAAAAAATTATTCCAACTGGCCCATAGTGGGGCAAAAAATGTCGGACCATACTTGGACAATAAAGCATAATGGTACTTACTGGGACGGTACAAATTTAGTGATATATATTAATTTATATACATTGACGTTCTCCGCCAATTTATTCTGACTTATTGGGGAATCAAACATTTACCAAACAACTTGTTTAACGTATTGTGGTGTGGGCTCTGTTGCTCAACTAACATTAGGTACGGTTTCTTTCAGTTTATTTATACAAGAGCCATGCCCAACTAGCGGAGGGGTGAGTTAACCAAACACTATGAGGATAGCGCTTTATTACATTTGGAGAGAAAAAATTCTATGAAACACGCGGTACTGAAACTCGAACAAAGAGTAAAAATCGTAAGGCAGTGTGCCGATGATAATAATGTTTCCAAGTCGGCTTTGCAGAGGGAATGAACAAAGTATAGGAGCTTGACAAATGATCAAAAGGCCATTTGTAGTTTTCAACGTCAACACGGTTTTCAAAGTATATTTTCGGAAGAACAAGAAACTCTTCTAGTAAATTACTTAATACAGGCCTCGGGCATGTGCTACGGTTTAACGGAAAGAGAAACTCGAAAGTTAGCGTTTGACTTCGCATTCCAGAATGGTCGAAATATTCCAGACTCTTGAAATGAGAAAGGCTTAGCTGGGAAGGAATGGCTAGACAATTTTCGAAAAAGAAATCCAGTTTTAAGTTTGAGAACACCGGAAGCCACAATCTTGTCTCGAGCGACCAGCTTTAATCCTCATAACGTTGGGATTTCTTTTGAAAATCTCAAAACTGTGTTACAAAAATACAATTTTACATCAAGAGAAATCTATAACCTCGATGAAACTGCAGTATCAACAGTTCACAAACCCCCCAAGAAGTGGCACTTTGTGGAATAATATGTGCTAATGGTACGTATATCCCCCCTTTCATGATATTTCTACGGAAGAAGTTTCAATCCCATATGTTAAATGGTGCTCCTCCCGACACAGGAGGTTCTGCTTATGAAGCTTCAGGTTATCAAACATCTCCACATGATCACGAGACATCTCCTGGCAATCAAAAGAATGCCGATAAATCTGCGTCTACCCCAAAAATAATCACTCCTACAGAAATACGCCCTCATGTAAAGGCAATGCCTAGGAAAGCTAACCAAGTAAAAAGGAAAAAAAGAGAATCTGAAGTGTTGACTGACACTCCTGTTAAAGAAACACTGAACCTAGAGTATTTAAATCGAACAAAACCTAAAGCTAAATGTGCCAAAAAAGAGCAGAAAGAAAAAGTAAAAGTTCAACTTTTTAAGAATAATGACAAAAAGAAAAGGGATGGTGATATATTAGATAAACTATCTGGAAAAAGAAGAAATGCTTACCCAATTTGATGAAGCCCCCCCCCCCCCCCCATACAAGTTAATGATTTTATCCTCGTAAAATATGCTACTAAAAAAAACATAAAACATTTTGTGGGGCAAATTGTTGGTGAAGTAGACTACGATGTTTCGTTTTTAAAAAAAGATTTTGATAATAAATTTATTTTTTCCGAAAAAGTAGACATGGACACCGTTAACTTCTGCGATGTGATAGGAAAGCTTCCGAAGCCACAAACAGCTGGAGCAAGCGAGCGTACTTCTAGGAAGTTTATTTTTCCATTTAATTTTAACAATTATGTAAGTTAAGTAGGCCTTACCATTTATAATTAGCTTACTTGTTTTTCTATTTCTGGTTAACTTATGTAATTAATTAAGTTTGTATAGTGCTCCAGTTTTTTTTTATTTCTCTTTATATCTCTGTGTTAACATACTTCATTTACGTCACCATTCCAGTAAGAAACGTTTGTGTCCCAGAATGGACCGGTAGTAGTCCCACTATGAACCAGGGGTGGTCCGTAGCGAGTCAAATGGTCTATAGTGGGACACCGATGATTTTTATGTCAACATCATGAATGAAAAATGCGACAAAAATATATGATGCACCTTACCTTTCACACTTATTTACTTATACCTCATACATCCTGCTTGCTGTATAATAAACAAAATAACCCTAAAAAAAGAAAAATGTCCCACTAAGAACCACCCATCCCTGCTCGAATTATACTGAGAATATGGAGACTGATTTGAGTTTTTAATTTCGAAATCTAATCATCTACTTATTTTCAAGAAAGTGGGGCCCAGAATGCTGATTTGGAATCTGATTCGAATTTTTTGTATACAAGAATTTGATTTCAAATCGAAGATAAATATTTTCAAGCTGATTTAAAGGATTAAAACGTTAAGTCTTATTCGAGAATTCTGGTGACATTCCTAAATGTTTATTTAAGATCAATTAATTTTCAACTGAATTTTATTTGGAAGTTCGACATCAAGAATGTAAAATTTAGATATTAATTCCAAATGTGGGTTTGGAGATTGATTCGAGTCATTTCAGATACAAGATTTAACCTTCAAAATTGATATTTGAATATATCAGGTTAGACTTAAAGAATTAAATGTTAAATTTGAATTTGAGTCCCAAAAAGGAATTTAGAAATCGATTCGAATCTTATTAGGTATGAGATTTATATTTGAACTTCAATACGAAATTGAAGTCTTACTGAAATATGTGTATTCGAGCAGTTGAAACACAACTGTAGATCTGGAAAATATTTCGAATCTTAGCCCTTGGATTCGAATACTGAATCTGAATTACGCGATTATTGCGTTAAATATATGTAGATTGAAGAATTCAAGTCCCAACTATTGTAGATTTGGAGGCTAACTCGAATCTCTTTAGATTCAAAATTTAGGCTTCCTTTTTAGATTTGAATATTGAAGTTTGACTTAAGGATTAAAACTTTAAATAGCGAATTTAATAATGTGAAGTAAAGTGGACACCTTTAATTTTATTTCTTTCTTAGTGTTGGTTTTATATTTAAATGTACATGTTACGTAATTTTTGTAATTTATTTAATAATTTATTTTTCACTTTTGTCAGACCCATCTTTAGATTTCTGAATTCGAAAACTGCATTAATTAATTCCGAGACTGTAGAAAGAATCACGAATCTCGCTTGCATTCTCACTTGATATTCGGGCCGGGATTTAGAAAGAAATTCAAGACTAATACAAAAATTCGCACTTTAAATCCCGAAACTGTATTTCTGTATTTTAAATTTTGACTTAAATTTCGGACATTAATTCTAGGCTGTCGAATGGATTCCGAATTCGAAGAAAGAATGGCGAAGCTCGGATTTCATCAAGTCGAAACCGATTGCAGTATTAAAATTAAAATTTACCGACAAACATTGAAATAGAGCCTGCATTTTGGTTTTAAATGTTAGATTTAAGTAGAATACGAAATATCGAATTTTTAAATTGAAGTTCTTAGTTTTCGTCGTAAAATTAAAATAAAAGCTTTAAAATTTGGACCCTGAAATCTATACCACGTTATTAGGACAATAAAGGCCCACATTCACGTTGAGATCTGTATCGATACAGGTATCGATACAAGTGGCGATACATGTATCTGAGATTTGTATCAAGTATCAGTACAACCATACACACTGAGACCGAATCATGAGACCTCAGTTTAGTTCAAAACGTCAGACTGAAATTTTCCTCTCGAACCCGTGTTTGTAGCAGTTGCAGTAGCATTGTCGGAATTTTTAAAGAAAAAAGACGCCGAAAAAAAAATAAGGACAAAGCAATGATTACGTGAGAAAAACAAGTATACTGTTTTAAATTTACTTCAGGAACTTAAACGATTTCAATAACTATTTGCGAATGAATGATACACTGTATGATGCCGAACATCAAGCAAATAGGTCCATTTAAGGTGGTAAGTCAGTTCATCTATCTTGGGCCTCTAATATCAATGAAGGTGGTAACACTCATGAAATCAGAAGAAGATGGCAAGAAGTACAATGCGAAATTTACAAAAGATCTGGAAGGGCGGGGACATAACACTGGACACAAAGAAACAGAGAGTGAAAACTTTAGTTTTTCCAGTTTTACTATATTCTCCTGAAACATGGAACATAAAAAAACAAGACCTCAAGCGCATTGATTCGTTTGAACTTTGGTGCTGGAGACGATTTCCCCGCATTCCATGGACTGCCAGACGATCAAACGCATCTGTTATCCAAGAAATTAATGAACTCACAAGGATCTCCCAAATTATTCATGAACGAATGTTAAGATTCTTCGGCCATATTGAACGTAGGGATGACAATAGACTAGAAAGATTGGTGGTACAGGGACGAATGGAGGGCTCAAGATCACGCGGCAGATCCCCAAAAAGATCGACAGACCAAATTAAAGACCTAACCGGTACATCTCTCCAGAATTCAACCAAAGAAGCCAGAAACAGAGAACGTTGCCGAAAAGTAATCCGAGAAGTTCGTAAATGAAACTAGTTTCCATAGGTCACGACTCCTCTGTAAAGAGAAATACGAAGAAGAAGAAGAAGAAGAAGAAAAGAAGAAGAAGAAGAAGAAGAAGAAGAAGAAGAAGATACACTGTGTAGGAATCTATTAGGAATAGTAAAACAAAGAATTGAAAAACAGAATACTGTCATGAGAGAAGCAGTAAGTGAGGAAGAAAGACTGTTGGTGACTTTACGATACTTGGCCATCAGAAAATGCTCCACTCTTCAATGAAGCCACAACTTTTTTGAGTTCTCTTCGGACAGCACAACGAAAGCTAGGCATTTTTTTGGTAACAAAACTGCGATCTGCGTTAGGGTACCTAATCTTACACTTTTCAACCAAGTTCTACTGTTGCCGTTTCACGACATGGTGTATTTGAGTAGTCTTTCGACTTAAAATTCCACAAACACGGATATAACACACATATTCAAAAACTCTTCCCAAAAATCTCGATCTGCAGACATGATTTAATTAACTTTATTCACGCGATACAGTGATACTGGCGCACACACGTTGAAACATGGTATCAGTTGCACGGTCGCGGTATCGATGTTTCACGACAGTGATACAGACGTCGATACCAGCTGATACTGATACAGCGATACCGAGACAGTCACATACACGTTGAGATTTGTATCGCGATACTGATACCTGATACATGTATCGATACAGATCTCAACGTGAATGGGGGCCTTTACTTAAAATGATACAACGAAAACAAATAAACTACCGAACTGCCATAATTTGACATTCAACTCAAAACTCAATTTGTTTTTAAGGCTACCTGATTTTCATTTGATATCTTTTTATTTAAAAGCCGATTATCTCGAAAATTTCAAAACGTCATACCTTTTTAGAATTTCATGTTTAGCCAAAATTCGTTAGAAAAATTAGAGTTTATATTTAAAAAGTTATCTCGAACATCATAAGTCATAACTCAAAAAAAGACAATAAAAAAGCGACAGTTGGATTAGAATATGCGTCTTTTTAAACCAAAACTGACTAGTTCCGGAATTACTTTGAGATATGTTTCACAAACATGTTAGTCTAATTGTTGGACTTTTCACTCATGCTCTATTTAAAATCTAAAACATTTTGTATAATATAATTCATTATTACAAGTCATCAAGAGTCTGCATGTAATATGAATTCTATATATAGTTGAATCTTTAGCAAGCAACAATGGTTTCTACTTTTGTGTTTAGGGGTTATCATCTCTTTGTTCCAAATATTTTACAACTCTGTTGTAAGGAGTAAGCTCCCTGCGTGATATTTTTCATAAGAAAATGAAATTTATTTATACTGACACACTTGAAAAATGTAGAATTCTCGAGTAGGTCGTGGTCCTTTTTATTCCTAAATTGCCTACATCAAAGCTTAAGTGGAGGCTCGGAAAAACATTTCAACATTTGCCAATTCCCTGAAGGATCCAATAACGCAGATATCTTTTAGGTAATACCAGGGGGTAGAGTTGTAATACTAAGTACTGTCACTGCCGTGTGCATTCACATTCGTTATTTTATTACTTGAGATTATAATTTAAAGCTCTATGAGCACACACACGATAACACTTGTAATGTACAATTTATTTTTTGCAGTTGTAGATTGGATTGCTGCAATTGCCACGAATGCAGTCATGTTTAAGCTATTGTCATGTACACATTTATTTTATATTCTATACTACGTTTGTTTATATTCTTAGGTAAGTACTCTAAAATTAAAATAACGAATATTTTAATTACTCCACAAGTTTATGATTGATATTTTATCGAAATCGTAAAACTTATTTATTTTTGTAACCACTAGAAATTCGATTTGAATTGGTTTATTATTTGAACACGTAGGCCTAGCCACAAACGTATTTTAGTACCAGACTTTCGCTTCACATGTATTTGAAATCAAATAGTAAATCAATCAAAACAGGCCATTTTTTTAAATTAATGTGGAGCACAGTTTGCTATGTCCATTTTATCTTCTCTTGAGCCCCCTAAGAAATTTTTCAGACACGGTAAGCATCCAACCTCATGCGGACGATTTCGCAGCACGCCATTTTTAAGAATGTAATTTATTTTCTTTTTAAAAGTGTCCCCTCTCTCGTTGTTAAAAGTCTGTTAAATAAATACAATAATTTCAACGACGCTGTAGTAGTTTAAACAATAGTAGGAGCGTTTTTAGGTAAAAAATACTAGATTTTGCAACACAAGAACTTATTTGTACAAGGTGCGGCATTCAACAGCTGCAATATGTAATAACTTTTTATTTATTTAACTGAGACCCATTATGTGTACACAATCGTAAACGTAACAGTTGGGAAATTTAATGTTTAAAAACAGCATTTTTTAAATGTCTCGCATTCTCTACAATGCGCGTTTCCAAGTGGAGGATGAATTTTCAAACAAAGCGCGAGCTATCTCTTGATGGATATAGTTAATTCCATGTTCTGTGTTCTTCCTCAAGTCTTCCAAAGTTTCTGGTCTATAATTATGTACCCGATATTTTAAAAAACCCAACAGAAGAAACAAGGTACAGAAATATCGGCAGATCAGGCAGGCCATGATGTGGTATCATTTAACTAACTTAACCCGTTCGGAAAAAGCCATTGTTAGTTTATTTACTTTTAGAACTAAATCTGAATACCAATAACATTTCCAGGTTTCCCCTTTTACTTAAAAATTGTGTCGCATTAATAACTTCTTGCCGAACCCCGTACAATATCTGATACAATTATTTTTCCATATTTAACGCTTTTCTGCTATTTTGGGAAGCATTCAGTTGCTTGCACATGCCTAAATGTTTTACTAACTATTTTAAACTAGGTATTCAATTAGGTATTCGACAAGGCAAATTGTTTTAAATTTTTAAAACTGAATGAAAAAGAAATGTCTGTTACGAGGGACAAGCTGAATTTAATGAGAATAAGAAAATCTAGTAGGCCGTGAAAAACAAAACATACAGTGTTATTTAAAGCAACTCTTTATCTGTCATTTGAAGTTTAGTTGTTAAAGTTACGTTCGTTATAACTCAAGTTACCTTCTAATTTTTCAAAGTGACATTACAAGTAAAAAATGAAATTAACCAGAGAGAATTTTCGAATCATGATTTATTATGATTTTAAAAAAGGTTTAAGCGCTTATGAGTGTAAAGAGAGTTTAGATCCAGCTTTTTGTGAACAAGCACCTTCCTTGGCTACAATTTACCGATGGTATAAGTAATCCTGTTCAGCATCAAAAAGGAGCAGGGCGTTCTCCTACGGCTGTTACCGACAAAAACATTGCTGCTGTTAAAAACATAATTGAAGAGAACAATAAAGCCACTTATGCGGTAATAGAGCATCAACTCAAGATTGGATCCTCAGCTGTTAAAATAATCATACACGATCACCTTAAAAAAAGTGGTCAGTCGTTTTGTGCCGCATCACCTTTCTGACTTCCAAAAAGCAGAGCGTGTAAGAATTTGCAATGAAACTTTAAATTTCTTAAATAATAGCGGACACCAAATTTTTCCAAAATAGTGACAGGTGACGAAACTTATATTCCCTTTTTCGACGTACTTACCCGCCAAGAGAGTCGTGTATGAATTCAAGGCGATGTGGAAACTCCAACAATGACCAAAAAGCAGCGAGCTATGAAAAAAGTAATGTATGCGGTATTCTTCAGAAGTACGTGCTTAGTAAATTCAATTAAGCTAGGTGGACAAAAGACAGTCACAGCTAAATGGTACACTGAAAAATGTTTGCCTGAAGTGTTCAGTAGAGTTCCAGACAAGGGAATTATGCTCCACCATGATAATGCATCGTCCCATACGGCAGCTTTAACTCTCCAGTTTTTGGCTGGAAAAAATATAAAAGTAATAGAACATCGGCCGTACGCACCTGATTTAGCAATGTGCGGGTTTTGGCTATTCTTTGGGCTTAAAAGGAATTTGCGAGGTAGAAGGTTTTCGTCTGAAGAAGAGATTAATACCGCAGTTCACGCTTATTTTGAAGGTATTCCGAAAGAGGATTGGTTGGGAGCTTTTAAACAGTGGAAAGAAAGAATGGTCAAGTGTATCATTGCTGAAGGGAATTACTTTGAGCATATTTAAAATAAAATCCTAGAAAATATTAACCGTGTTTTTTATTCTCAATAAATTCAACTTGGTCCTCGTATTAACTAAGCTCATCTAAAAAAGTATTCCCGGCCTTTAAAATGTCATTTATTTTATAAAAATTTAGAGTAAATAAAAAGTAAAATATCTGTTGTTGGGAGCAATGTATTATATTAGCTATCCATAGTTCGGTGGTTGGGTCATATGCGCGTTTTAATAATCTGCTTTTAAAAAACAGCAAGTATGATCAAACCAAGAGAGAAGCATATCTCTCTATTTCGGTTTGTTCAAGTAATGTGGATTAAGTGAGGTAAACGTAATATGTATCTTATATGTAGCATTTAACTTCGGTGTTTTCAAATTAGCACCACACACACTTCTTCAATTTTATTCAAACGCTAGAAGAGAAACATATACATATATCTCTCTATCTGTCTTTGTTTACACATTTACATAAAAAGGAAAGTGGACTTAGTATACGAGTATACCTTTGCTTCTCTTACATTAACATTAAAGACAAAAGTAGGTCCTTACCGAAAAATGTCTAGAGAGAAGTATCTCTCTCCACTGGCTGTTTTAAATGAATTTCAGTAGTAACCAATGGGAGCACATACGGACCTCAGATATGACGTTATGTTTGCGTAGGTTAATATTTAAGACAAGAAAGTTGGTCTCAATTTGGAAATGCAGAGAGAGAGAGAGAAGTACCCTTAACAAGCCGTCCTTTTCTAGTGGATTTTAGTAGTAACCTTCTTCGTTGGCTACAGAATGGAAATTCAAAATTTCGTTGACTGAACTTAGTATTTACTACAACAGAGTTTGAGTTTTCGTTATTACGCGATTCATTTATGTATTTTTTCGAATGTTTCAACCATACAACACAATACGATAATGACACGTTATACTACGCATTTGTTAAACTACGAATCATATATGTATGCGTTGTATGAACGTGACCATGGACAACGTAATTTAATCCGGCTAAATAGTCTACACCTACACACTTGGATGCTGGACCTTAAACGAAATAGAGTGAAAGGGTATAAGTAGGTACCAGCTGTTAAAGGATGCAATATGAGTGACAGAATGAATGCGACACAATATATACTCTGTATCCTCATACCATACGAAATATATACAGTGTGGTACAAAAGTATGGAACAAATTCAATATCTACTGAAATAATTGTTTTTTGGAAAAACGCTCGGACAGGTATAGAGATTTAAATTACGGTGCATATTTTAAGAGGAATCGATTTTTTTTTGCGACAGTCATTTTTCTACGGTGACGTTATCGCCCTTTTTTTTAAATAGGAACTTGCATATTTGACAATTGCAGTAGATAGTCCTTTTTTTTCTCTTTCTAACCGTGCAAAAGTTTTATACCCTCACATAAGATTTTTTTTGAGATATGGTCCTTCGAAAATTCCAAAATCGACTTTTTCGTAGAAGGTTGAAATTCGGAATAGGGGGTAATGAGACCCTCCTAATGACGTTTCCGTGGTCGGTTGTCCCTTAGCGTGCGTAATTTCGAAGATACGGCCGTTCCCACCTATCAAAAGTGGTGGGGGAAATTTTTTAAAACCCATTTTTTCGTGTCCGGCGGGGTCGCTTTGGGGATTCGGAAAGAGAGGGGTTGATTTAGGAGAGAACAATTTTTTATCCGAAACATTTTGGATTCGAAATGCCCGAATGGCAGGGTCGATTTTTCGTATACGTGTCTATTGTTATCCCACCCATGCGGAACGTGAGCTGGGTCTAGTACCCCAAAGCGACCCCGCCGGACACGAAAAAACGGGTTTTAAAAAATTTCCCCCACCACTTTTGATAGGTGGGAACGGCCGTATCTTCGAAATTACGCACGCTATGGGACAACCGACCACGGAAACGTCATTAGGAGGGTCTCATTACTCCCTAATCCGAATTTCAACCTTCTACGAAAAAGTTGATTTTGGCATTTTCGAAGGACCATATCTCAAAAAAAATCTTATGTGAGGGTATAAAACTTTTGCACGGTTAGAAAGAGAAAAAAAAAAGGACTATCTACTGCAATTGTCAAATATGCAAGTTCCTATTTAAAAAAAAGGGCGATAACGTCACCGTAGAAAAATGACGATTCCTCTTAAAATATGCACCGTAATTTAAATCGCTATACCTGTCCGAGCGTTTTTCCAAAAAACAATTATTTCAGTAGATATTGAATTTGTTCCATACTTTTGTACCACACTGTATGTATAACATGGCCATAAAAATAGTCAAGTACTTAGTGGACGGTTAGTAATATTATGTACTCGTATTTTATCGATTTTTTAAACGTATTAGTTTTAGATTCCAAAAAATACACGATGTAGTAAATGTTTAAAGTTGTAAGCAGTTAAATAATATTATAATACATAGCTTATGGTTCTTTGTAACTCCCGGGATGATCTACAGTAGTCACTGCCTAACATCAGTTATTTTCACTTAAAAGTTGACAAGATTTCTTGGGAAACACAAAGCTATACGTACGAAATTTTCAATTCAAATTGAACGAAAAAATAATTTGCAGTATGACGTACGATTATCGCAGTATGATATAAGAATAATTGAAACCAGTAAATAGTCGGTTGGTGCTTCTGTGAATTAGGAATTGTAGTCAACTAAGATATTGTACCTAAACTGACGGTTAATTTTAATTATTTATTAGGCGAGATATAGGTTTGTAAGGCCAAGTTACTCAATTTCTGCCAACAGTTGTGGTTATTACCCCTACCCGACTAAAAATTTATACAATCCAAGCGATTTCCACTCTGATAAACATATTTTTCTATGACTATTAAATAATACGTTCATTATACAGGGTGTCAACGAAACCTGGGGCACCCCCATAAATTTTTTATTTTTTAAGATATCTAAATGAAATTTGGTATATGTAATATACTCTTTAAACGGCATTTGTTGACATAGGAAACAACTTTCTGTCACTTCCGGTTTAGCCGGAATTGACATCAACTTTGTTATTTCAAATGGAACACCCTATATATTGAGGTGATATTGTTTTAATTGAATTTGGATAAAGTGAATGAACACCTTTTGAAAGTATGAAAATTTAGTGTAAATAAAATTGTAAATAGTTATGAGTTAGAAAATGAATTGAAAATAAGTAGGATAGAATCTAGATAGTAATTTTGTAAATATGTCATAAAAATAATTTTGTAGAGTGTTAAAATTTAAGAAACTAGGGTAACAAATAAAAAACAAACAGTTGGATATTTTTTTGGAAAAACGTAAGTTGAGTTTTTTTAAAAACTCTTGAAAACGTATTAAAGTACCAAAAGAATATTCTGAAAACAAATTGTAAACAAATAAAGATTGAAAAGAAGTTATATTATATCAAAATAATTTGGAATTTTAATTTAATAAAAGTTTATTTGGAATAAAAATTATTATTTTTGAAGAAGTTTATATAAAAATTTGGATATTACACAAATATAAATAAAATCGAAAGAAGGAAATTGTGTTATTGGTGAAGTTGCAGTAAGGTTGGTGGAGTTGCAGTCAGGTTGGTGGAGTTGGAGTTAAAGGGGAAAGTCTTTCATTGTGAAAAGGTTGGTTCAACAGTTGGATACATTAGAAGTCAAGCCAGGGAGTGTTGTTTGTTCAAGTTGTTTTTCAAATATAAAAAAGGTAGTTTATATTTTTAATTTTTAAAAAATTGTTTAGTTTGTTATTAGAATTAATTATTGTTATTTCTTTGTAAAAATTTATCATAAATTTGAAAGGTGTTATATTTTTTAAAATTTTATCTTGGTGAATTTTTATAAATTTTGAAATTCGTCAAAGGGAACCCTTTAAAGACCTTGATTTAGGAGATTCTGAAAGAAATTAATTAAATCTTATTATTGAGCTAGCCGGAAGAATAATTAAAAATTGTATGTAATTCTTTTAAGTGGAAGAGCACAACAATATTTATACATTTTTGGAATCTCCATTCAATTTTACGTATGTTAGTATCAAGTTCGATACATTTTGATGACAAAGTAATTTTTTGCAGAAGTTAATCTAGAGTGCCATGACTTACGCAAAATGAAAGTCAAGGTGCCCCAACACTCGAGACAAATTGTTTTAGAACTTTAACTATTTTAGTTGCTGTATTAGAATGGCCTAAAGTTGGAAAAAATGCTTTTTCGAGAATAACTCTATTTTTTCAAATGGCACTAGGGTGGGACACTAGGATATTAAAAAGGAGCGTTTTTCAAGGATTTTATTGATACCCATAACGCGGGATTAATATGAAAATTTAATTCGGAATAACACTCTCCGTTCAAAAAAAACGTATTTTGGACATTTAAATCTAGATACTGGGTTTTAAAACAAGTGAAACAAATGAAATGCACAAAAAAAAGACAGACTTGCCACAGTTGAAGTGCTAAAATAATTTGTTTTGAGTGTCGTAGCACCCTGACTTCCATATTACGCAGGTCATGGCATCCTAGATTAATAAACAAACTCTTCTGCAAGTATTTACTTTGTCATCAAAATGTTTCAAACTTGATACTACCATACGTAAAATTAAATGGAGATTCCAAAAATGTATAAATATACGGGGTGTTCCATTTAAAATAACAAAGTTGATGTCAATTCCGGCGAAACCGGAAGTGACAGAAACTTGTTTCCTATGTCAACAAATACCATTTAAAGAGTATATTACATATGCCAAATTTTATTTAGATATCTTAAAGAATAAAAAATTTATGGGGGTGCCCCAGGTTTCGTTGACACCCGGTATATGGGTTTCCTGTTAAATAATGACTTACATTACTCACACCGTTATATTACGACTTAGAACTGAGAGGCCGTGCCGAATTACAAAACTGCAGATCCCATTATTAACAGTTTCGTATCAATCTCAGAAGCAGCTAATTTTTATTTATTTTTTCTTTCTTTTCCTTTTACCCTCTTATACCTTTACAGTGTCGCAAGGGCTAAACACAACGAGCCGCAGAGTGATCGCCCATTCAAGTTCTGACCAAGCAGATCTTTACTTAACTTTCTACCATGAGATCGAAAAAAAGATGATTCTGAGCAGGCCTTGACTAGTACAACACGATTGGCAAGACTGATTTCAAAATGTGGCAGTAGGTTAGAGGTTAATAAATGTCAAATAAATTAAAACACAAAACAGTATTTATTTAGGGAACAAACTGAAAACTAAGATGAATACATGTTAGAGTAGGTGTTCAAAATGTGATCCTTCACTAGTATTACAACGATAAACTTAAATAATTCTGGAAACAAGATTGCAAAACTGACTTACATTTGAAATGTCACTGTCACATTATAATTCATAGGCATTCTAGAACCAGTGTAGCCAATCGTGTTGTACTAGTCAAGGCCTGCTCAGAATCATCTTTTTTTCGATCTCATGGTATATTCCTATATTTCTTTATTTCAAATTTGTATCCATTGTGATTGTTTTATTCATAAAAATTGTTGACAGCTGTCACAAATTCGCGATTTTATACGTTTTTAATTTGCAATAAGAAGTATGTAGTCGTAGTATGACACGTAAAGGCTAATACTCACTTTGCCCTCGTTGAGTAATTATCATCATAACACGCTAGAATTAATATTTATTAACGCTCAAACTCGTTTTTAAAAAGACTTTATTTTTTAAAATGAGAGAAGCGGAGTTTCTAATACAAAAGACTGCATTCCAACAGTATTGCTTAAAAACTAATAAGGCATAATTTATTGTAACATTAGATATGCAAACAAAGAAGCGCTTACTGCTTGTTAACTACAGCGTCACCGTTAAAGTCCGCATCATATGGGACATTTCTTTATTATTTAGTTTACGCAAATTTAGATTTCATGGACAGTTTCTGCTTTGAAAATAGTGCAAAATGTCGTTGACGTTTTTTTTTATCGATCGGCTATACCTATCAAATTTGACATATTTTCAAAAACATTACAAAAACTTAGGTTATTTTTGAAAATTTCGAAAAATGTTAAATGCAATAGTTATTTTCATAACAAGTGCGGGAAGTTAGCAATTCCGAAACGAATGCAGGACGTTACAGAAACGATCGAAGCGAGTTTCTGTCCCTGCATGAGTTGTATGAAAACAGAGTAGTCAGAATATCTTTGGCACGTTATAGGAATTCGTGTTGTAGAAATTCGCGTTATACGGGAGTCTACTGTAATTTGTTTAATTCTGTTGGTATAAATACAGGGAAATCAAATTCTTGAATAATTACTAAACATGGACGAAATGCTCTTCAAATAATAATAAAATTAATTGCAGTACAATAGCCCAACAAACATCACTGGTGTTAATACTTTCGGTTCGTTTCTATTAACATGCAAATATTTCTCGCATCTCCTGCTTTTGTTTTATTAGGATTATACAAATATTTTACTTAGTTGTGTTTTTATAAGTTGTGTCAGTTCAGATTCAAAAATAACATTATTATTTACTGAAAGTTTTATCCCCAACCGCAAAAACTTTTAATGTCAACATTTCTTTAGTAAACATTATTTATGCATACTCTCGAATTTTTTTGTTTTACAGAGGAATACAACTAAGGCTAACAGGTATTTTTAGTGACAACTTTGTAATTGTACTTCCTTGAATTGGAATGGGGTTTTCTTATTCATCAAATTATTTTTTATTTGTTATGTTTGTAGAAATAATAAAAGGAACGCATATGCGGTCCCATAAAATTTTTATTAATGTCGCTTTTATTGCAAACGACACATCAAAAGTAATTGCTGGGGTGCAGTAGGTATACTAACATTAACTACCGATTTAACTACCTCAATAAGTGTTACCTTTACATTATGTTTCCTAGCTTATGATCAACATTTTCGGGATATTTCCTTTTATAAATATATTCTATCGTTTTCAACTTACTTTGGATTAATATTATATTTGTATATTTATTTTAGGGATCCATCAGTAATAATAGAAGTTACTGTTGTAACAGTATATGTATATTGAAATAAGCTAACCGAATTTGTATTCAGTGGCCGGCGAGAAAGCACGCTATTAAAGCTTACTACATGAGTGTAGTGGTACTTTTATCTTCGCATTTTTCGAATGGGGCGAACTTTTTTGTTTTAAATATCAAACTAAGTAAATTATACCATATTTGAAGTAGGTCTCTGTTAGTTACTAAGTTTTTAACCCTGTTGCGTCGTTCGTATTTAATGGTTTCCAAGTGACCCCTGTGGATAAAGTGACAGAAGGAAAACTGACTTTTCAACGAGAATGGCTAAACTTGCAGGATTGCCGTCTTGAACTAGTAACTGTTCGTTGATAGCTTCTGAGTCAGGGATGGGGACATTGGTGAACAAAGGTGTAACGTCAAAACTAGCAAGTAGGTCATTAGGGTCTACGGCAAGATTTACAAAGTGGGAAGAATTTAAAATATGTGAGGAAGATTTCCTTGTATATCCCTTAAGATTACCAGCGAGATATTTGGCCAGATTGTACGTGGGAGAATTTATGGTATTGACAATGGAACGGAGTTCTTCTATCTCAACAATAAATATAATGTTGTATATGAATAAGGATTGAACAACTTTGGAAGAATTTCCATCGATCTGTCCCAGAGCTGTCTAACTGCTGCAAATTTATCACGATCTCTACTTTTATTTCTAGTTTCTTTAGTGCTTTATTGCGTTAGCAGTCTCAAAATTTTTTTGAAATTTTTCTTGTTGCACGAAATATATTTCGTCCGTTTTGAGCACTCCATGAACCTGCACTACACTCATTGTGGGATTTGAACATACCCGTTAAAATCGACAAACCACGATACGAGTGCAAATCTACAACATCAAGACTTCTCCATTTATCACAGTAAATTCGAGGGCATTCTGAATGCGTATTTGTCAAAATTGTTTTCAAATGCTGCTGGAAAAGTAACAAAAAAGCAGAAAGCTCATGGTTGACCTTTAAAATGGCATATGTATCGTAGTAGGTTCTGGTGTTGTAGATATCACATTTTTTGCAGGTAATCTGCATCGTTGGACTGGAGCCCGAAAGGATAACTGAATATGAAATCTTGAAAATCCATTGGTTCTATAACAGAAGAATCCAAAGATTCTTCTAATTGTTTTTGTGTAAGAGGCGTTGTATATCGTGTTGCTTCGAAAACCATACCAAGCAAGGAAAGAGCGTCTATTCAGCATAAACCGTGAAGATGAACTGTGAAATGAGCACTCGTCAATGACACCTATGACAGTAAGGCATCAACTTGTTGCAACTTGTTTCAAACACATCTTAAATAAGATCACTGAACAAAAGTGACCCGCGCAGCTTTAGTGTGCGAAATTTTACTAATAGAAAATTAAATAAGGTGTGTTAGAAATGTCTCAAAATGTAATTATGCGCCGTAGACCAGGAAGCGTTCGGGCGAGTCCAAATTGTTACGGAAGGGGAGACACTTCGTTGTTTGTTATTGGCGTGCGTTGTGTTTGTTAAGTTAAAAATCGTATGTTACGCCACTGAAATTTTCCCTCCGCGCAGATACTTAATGGCTACCTGATCTTTACATTTTGAGACCACTCTAACTAAAAATCCGCACTATTATGAAACATTATTTACTTAAAAACGAGTGGTAAATACAAACTAAGAATATTTTTAAGTTTTAGTTAATAAAAACTTAAAAATATTTTGTTTGTATTTACTACTTGTTTTATCGCATATCTTATATGTATAGTCAAAAGAAAGTTGCAAAAATTGGTAGCAGTCAACTATAGAAATAAAGTCACCAATGCTAAACGTTTAAATAAAAATTAAGTAAAAGATAATAATAAAAAGGATCTGCGCAACGTAGCAGGGTTAAATTCGTTGAAAAAAGGCAGTGTATCTTTTGTCTTAAAATTGAATTATTCTTTGAATGTTAAACTAAGTTTATCAAGTGTGGTATTTAGATTGTGTATGCAGTTTAATTGTGTGGGATTGCAAGTCATCGAAAAGTAGTAACGTGGTCTCTAAACTGAGGGTATGTAATGTAGGTATCTCTGTATTCCTCTGTTATCGATTTTTAAAATATCTTCAATTTCAATTTTACTATAAGACAACCAATTCATCGAAAAAAGATACTATACAGATTTTCTTTCTATTTGTTTCAAATTAGAGTTAGTTGATCTTAAATACGAGAGCGGGACGATAAGCGACTATCCTTCACATAGGTGGCTCTGGTAGGTAAAATATTTATTCAAGATTTGAAATTTCAATTTTTTATTTGGAAATACTGAAAATATAACGGTGTTAGTTACTCTGCAAAGAAAACGCATTTTCTATTAATTTTTTTTTACAATAGAAGCTGTTGAACATCGCGCTTTTATTATTATTTTTTTTATTTAAAAGGTGAAAATGTGCAAAAATTTTCGGAAAGATGAAAAGTGTGCTGGGTGACGATACTCCATCATATGCGATTGTACAAAATTAGGTGGCTAAGTTTAAATGCGGCCGTACAAGCATCCAAGGTGGATATCACTCTGGACTCCCAAAAAGTGTCACAACGCCAGAAATGGCCATCAAAATTCACGATCTGGTGTTAAAAGAGAGACGGCTCAAACTGAATGAATAAATATCTAATATTGCAAACATTTCAAAAGAGCGAGTACACAATATTTAGACACAAGAATTGGGTATGAAACAACTTTCAGCAAGATGGGTGCCGCGAAAAAAAAAATTCCAGCCGATTTTATACGTCAATTCATCGACTTAGCTCCATGTGACTTATAGCTGTTTCCTAAATTAAAAGCTGCACTGAAAGGACGAAGATGTTTCGACATCGACGCAATGTGACAAGAAAATTGGAAATTTCGGAAAAGGAGTTTCAAGCCTAGTTCCAGAAGTAGCAATACGGTTTAAATCAGCGTAAAGATTCACAAGGGAACTACCTCAAAGGCAACACTAACTACTAATGCATAGTTCTAAAAATAATTGTTTTACAAGTGTATTTAGTCCAGTCAATAAAGGGATTGTAGAATGCATGGAGGGTGTCACAATTTTTGACTTCAGGGCTTTGTTTGGAGTCGTTAGGAGGTAAACATACTAAAAGTCCCCGGACATAGGTGGTGAGCAGGGTGCAGGGGGGGACTGAGAAGGTCTCTTTTTTTGTTTTTTTGCTTATATCTAGAAGATTGTGCATTTTAGCAAAAAAGTCATTATATACAAAAATCAAAGCTGTTAAAATTTCCTACATTTTTGCTTTTTTAAGTTTTTTTCTATCTCCAACCGTTTATGAGAAATCCGCTATCAAAAATCGTTAATATTCGCAATAAAATATTTTGCCTCCCGTTTTTCGTTAAACTTTTCTCTCTAGCACGTCATCTCTTCAGTTTACAGAAAAATTCCCACAAAAGAAGTTGTACAGGATTAAATTTCCTTCAAAATGGTATATACTTTTTATATTTTTTTTTTCGAAAATTAGCGATGTTTGATAGCGGATATCGCATAAACGGTTGGAGATATAAAAAAACTTTACCAACCAAAAATGTGGGAAATTTTAACACCTTTGATTTTGTATATAATAACTTTTTCGCTAAGACGCACCTTATTCAAGATATAAGCAAAAAATCTAAAAGAGGGATCTTCTCGGTCCCCCCTGCACCCCGCTCACCTCCTATGTCCGGGGACTTTTAGTATGTTTACCTCCTAACGACTCCAAACAAAGCCCTGAAGTCAAAAATTGTGACACCCTCCATGCATTCTACACCCCCCTATTGAGCGTTCGTTGACTGGACTAATTCCGCGAATTAAATTATGACACCTCATATACAGGGTGTAAATTAATGTCATGCAGATATTTCAAGGGGTGATAGTACTCGGCAAAATAAGAAAAAAATGTTAATATACACATGATCAAAAACGCGCTATTTTCGATATACAGAGTTGCGAAGTTTCAATTTTTTTTTTGTATTTTGCGTTTTTCTCCCGAATGTTTTGAGATAATTATTTGAAATTTAATATAGCTACTATCTTTTCGAATCTCTACAATAAAATGTCAAAATCATCAGTTGCAGTATACAGGGTGTTACATTCCTTTGGGTTACCGACCATTTTACCTTTCGGAACTTTTTTTTGAGCACCCTGTATAAATTTTTATATCTTAATTGAATTCCCTGTTCTTTTCTCCAGCTTTTTGTTTTTTTTTCATTATTCCCGTATCTGTCACCGTTTTCGAGTTATTTGAAAAAATAGCGATCAATACAAACCAAGTGTAGCCAAAATATTTTTTTTTTGTTTTTTTTCGTAGCACCCTGTATACTGCAACTATTGATTTTGACATTTTATTGTAGAGATTCTAAAAGATAGTAGCTATACTAAATTTCAAATAATTACCTCAAATCGCAAAATATAAAAAAAAATTGAAACTTCGTCACTCTGTATATCGAAAATGGCGCGTTTTTGATCATGTGTACATTAACATTTTTTTCTTATTTTGTTGAGTACTATCACCCCCTGAAATATCTGCTTGACATTAAATATCACCCTGTATATTAATGTAACGAGATGCGTCAGCACACGTGTGGGATCATATTCGTCATCCGCCGAGAAGCTTCCACAGCGGTCGACGGTTACTCAAACTCGCGCGACTAGTGGAACTTTCTGGAATGGAGTTCTGGAAGGACCAGCTGGGATATACAGGGTTACTGGTAATTCGATACATTCCTTTGGAGATTTGATGGGACAGGCGCTAAGAAACAAATTTAACCCTAACATACATTGTGCAAAACTCAATGGTTTTTGAGATATTTCAATTTTTGTGTTTTTCTCAAAAAAGTAGATCTTAATGTCTTTAAAGTTAATTTTTAAAAAATCTACCTGACATTTTCTGAACTTTTTGACTGGATTACTTGTCCCACTCTATGGTCATCCGTTTCGAAGGGAAAATATCCGGAAACATTTAGATCATGTGAAAATTTTAAATAAAAACTTATTAAAAATAATTTTTAAAAATCTGCTACGAAAATTACCTATTCGTTTTTCTCAGAAATTATTTTTTTATTTTTGCATAATGTATGTTAGGTTTAATTTGTTTCTTAGCTCCTGTTCCATCACATCTCCAAAGGAATGTATCGAATTACCAGTAACCCTGTATAAGGCGCGACCAAACGAACACGGGCTAGACTGCCCGTGTTAGGCTGGATTAGACTATCCAGCCTACATAAACGGTCGCGAATATTATGTACGTCGGTAAAGTTAATATAAATATACGTGTGTAGTTATAAATAAACAAACTGTACAAATAAATTAATTAGTGTTACGGGTTAATATTAGTGTTTTGTATTAGAATTAATATTAGTGTTGTGTTTAGTGTTAAGTTGTTATTTCGTGTTTCTTCGTTTTAATAGTTATTTTAATATTTGTTAATAATATTAACTATTTGTATTTCCGTGAGAAATTTTAATTTAAAAGTTATAAAGATGAGTTATTTTGTTAAGAATTGTTTTAGCATTTTAATTTACTAAAACGCCTGGAATTTTTCAAAATCAGCTTGTAGTTATTGAAAAAATAGTGGTAATTTATGTAAAAATTAATAATGGTCGGATTAAATGAAATTTTTAGACATTTTTCAGCTTGCCTTGTTCGTAGGAAATATATTTTTATATAAAAATGACATGGTAGTAATTAAAAAGCGCGCTATGATAACCTAAAATTTAAAAAAATCTGGATTAATGTCTTTACTTAGCTGACAGCGTAATATTAAAGTTTTTTTTTTAAATATATTCTGACACGATAATTCTACACAAAAAGTTAATCTTTGTAATGTCTTTTTGTATTTTCCACAAAATATACCTCAAAGCGGAAATAAGATTAATAAGACAAGAAGAAAGATGGAATAGCAAACACAACTGAATTTAGTTATTTAGGTATTCAAGCGTTTTTGTCCAATTTGCTCCGTGTTAGCCGCAGTGTTCCGAATAAATTATTCACTAAGAAATCTCCCGACGCCGTTTTTAATTTGAGATAAATATTTAACGCAGCCAATTGCTAACTTACATCTACACTTTCCTGCTTATTTGACTGCCATTCGTTTTCTTAATTATTAAAAAGAACACTAATTTGCAAGGTGATAAGATCTTAATAAATAATTTTAACAGTGTTGTCTTTTAAATTTAGGAAGAAAATTTCTAGTTGGATGTCTTTAAGACGTAAGCTTAATTTTGTTAGATTATTTCTTCTTTGGAAAATTTTCAGTTAAATATATTTCAAGTTTGCTTTTCTGATTATATTGAGATTAGCTTTACTTAATAACGACTTATATTATGACTTAATGACTTAATTTTAATACTGACCACAATATTAACTATTTGTATTTCCGTGAGAAATTTTAATTTAAAAGTTATAAAGATGAGTTATTTTGTTAAGAATTGTTTTAGCATATTAATTTACTAAAACGCCTGGAATTTTTCAAAATCAGCTTGTAGTTATTGAAAAAATAGTGGTAATTTATGTAAAAGTTAAAGTTACGAAATTTTTAAAAATCCGTTTGGAAATATGTAGAATGTTATGTATAGGTAGTAAAACGTTTTTTTAGTATTAGAATGTACAGGGTGTTTCAGAACTGCACGGCACCATTTTAGGGATGTGTTCTCTAGTACAAAATATTACGATTTACCTAAAATTACCTTAGTCCAAAAGTTAATATTTAGGGAGATACAGGGTGTCAAAGCCGAAATTTTAATTTTAATTTTTTGCTGTAATTTCAAAAGTTTTCAAAATATTGACATGAAAATTGGGGAAACTACCTTTCTTGGGACGAGAAATAATAATCCGTCCTCAATTTTAATATTGATCTTTAAAGAACCTTATTTTTGCTGCACCTAACACCTTAAACATACTTCAACTTTTTTACACTTAAAGTTAGGATAGATTTAATTGAAAAAACCAATTGCCTTATCCTTTTTATACAAAAAAGGTATACTAGTTAAATGTCTCTAAAGTTAACCGTTTCCAAGATATTTGCTATTGATGTAAGTAATGCAACATCTTTTTCATCTTTTAAACATTCTGTAACGCAGTAGGCTTATAATTAAAACGTAAAATTTAGATATTCTTGCCAAAAACAAGTTATAGGGCACAAAGTGATAGTGGATCAGTGGAATATTTGTCATTAAAAAAATTTCAGATTTTAGTGTAAAGCGAGGTGTAAAGTAATGCTGTTTAAGGACTGAAAAATGTAGCATCACTTACTGCAACAGCAAATATCTTGGAAACGGTTAACTTTAGAGACATTTAACTAGTAGCTATACCTTTTTGTATAAAAAAGATGAGGCAATTGTTTTTGTCAATTAAATCTGTCCTAACTTTAAGTATAAAAAATTTGAAGTATGTTTAAGGTGTTAGGTGCAGCAAAAATAAGGTTCTTTAAAGATCAATATTAAAATTGAAGGCGGATTATTATTTCCCGTCCCAAGAAAGGTAGTTTCCCAAATTTTCATGTCAATATTTTGAAAACTTTTGAAATTACAGCAAAAAATTAAAATTAAAATTTCGGCTTTGACACCCTGTATCTCCCTAAATATTAACTTTCGGACTAAGGTAATTTTAGGTAAATCGTAATATTTTGTACTAGAGAACACATCCCTAAAATGGTGCCGTGCAGTTCTGAAACACCCTGTATATTCTGTTCACTGATCTCGTGGACACCAGATTTATGTTGCCATGCACTGAACAATTGGTACCTATTGGCACAGAAAATTCGCTTTGTAATCTTGTTGATTCTGGTTACTATAATATGATTGCAGGGAAATTTGAAATCTGACATTTAAAAAAATAAACATTTTCAGGCAGAGAGGACAGAAGGCAATTTATCTATGTTACGAAGAATTAAAAAGTGCATATGGAACTACAATTAAATTTAATTGAATTTTGAGTTTGACTTCCGTCAACTTCACAACATAATCCAACATTTCAGAGAACTATACAGGGTCCTGCAACAGTGCGTCGGGCTTTCCTATTGCCCTTATCCTGAGAGATAAAAAGCTTAAAACATAAAATTATTGGTCTACGTCACAAAATTATTTTCAAAAATACAGAGTGTCCCACTGTTGCGCTATAATAAAAACATATATTTTTTTAAATGCAACACCCTGTAACTTTTCGAATCTTCCGATGTCATTTTTTAACCCGTACATAACTGTCCATCCACTTTTCTATTTTGTGTCAGTGTCGCCAACTTATTAATTTTTTTCCGAAAAATCGTTCATAAACAAACTTCATAAGCGACGTTGATTTTCGAAGTAGAGGGATACATTTTAGCAATAATTGAAGTTCGGTTAATCAGCAACATTTTGATATGAGAAAATGGAATTCAGTTAATACAGGGTGTTACAAAAGAAAATGGCAAACTTTTCAAACTTCAAAGTGACATAACTCATTTTTTTCAAATGGAACTGCCACTGTTTTATTTCGCGAATCGATAGCTTTTTTCTATCCTCTTTAATTTTTTATTAGGTGTCCTATACCTATAAACCCCGTAGTTTTAGAGATATTAAATACTTTTCACGAAAGTAACAATTTAATTACATTTTTATGCACCGAAGTGGGCCGTGCTAATGCAAAAAATAGAAAATGTAAGTAAGCCTCAATGTGACATTTTAGTACATTTAGAATCCAAACTGCAAGAGTGCTTCTCCCTATTTCGTGCTAAAAGGAGACCGCAAATTATCAAAATGAATTTGGAAAAGGACGAACTAGTGGACATGATTTTTGTACTCGGGGTGACTGATAGAAATTGCTTATTGGCAAGTAGAATTTATGCGACACGTTATCCAGAAAGAAGACAGGCGGAAGAAATCAGAAACCTACTTAAAAGATTTATTGTAACGGGAAGTGTGAAGTACAAAAAACAAGAAAGAACAAAACCCATCATCAACGAGGAAAACGAATTTTCAGTGCTATTAACAGTAACTGAGCATCCCGATATGAGCCAAAAAGATATCGGTGAAGCGACCAGCATAACCGAGATATGTGCAACGCATGCTGAAGAAAAATCGTTTACATGCGTACCATATTCAGTTGCATTAAGAACTAAGCAATGCTGATTTTCAATTACGTTCCGAATTTTGCATCTGGGCAAGACTAAAAATACAGGAGGATCCTGCGTTTTTCCAGTATGTTTTATTCACAGATGAGGCGACATTCCATAACTGCGGATTTGTAAATAGGCATAATTTCCATTATTATGCAACTGAAAATCCGCATGTTATGAGAGAATTGTTTATAACGAACTACCGACAACACCAATAAATATGCAACAACGAATTGTTGGCGCTTTTGCAAGTATTTCTCCTGAAATGTTACTGAGAGTGCAAAGGTCTTTTCAGCAGCGAATTGATTTGTGCTTGGATGAAAATGGAAGACATTTCGAACATTTATTGTAGTCGTTTTTCTTTTATGCATTTTTAATTTTGTTACTTTTCATAATTTTTGAATAAAACAATTAATTTCATTACATGAGTATTATCCGTTTTGATTCTAAAAATGTACTAAAATGTCACATTGAGGCTTAATTACATTTTGTTTTTTCTGCATTATCACGGCACACTTCGCTGCATAAAAATGTAATTAAATTGTTACTTTTGTGAAAAGTATTTAATATATATTTCTAAAACTACGGGGTTTAGGTATAGGACAGGGGTCGGCAACCTTTTTGATCTTCGAGCTACCTAGCAAGTTTGGAAAACTTTGCGATCGCCCTTTCCTAGTTGGCATACCTTTATACATAGGTTAATGGTTAATATTTTCACCCTATGAAACACAAAATATAAAATATATATATATTTCTAAAACATATTTCTTTTTTTATTAGAAGAACAGAAAATAAACTATTCAATTATTTAAATCTAAATTTCTAAATCTAATGTGAAGCCTGGCACTGTTTTTCTTGAGCTAATTTTCTGTAGTTTGGAGGGGTCTAGGTCAATACCACTCCGCAATTACCACGCTGGTCAATACCACGCCGGTCAATTCCACTCCCACAAAAATCACTCCAAACAATAACCACTCCGAACAAAAACCACGCTAGCAAATACCACTCCGTAAAATATCACTCCTGTAAATTACCACTCGGGGTAAAAACCACTCCAACAAATATCACGCCTGTATAATTCCATGTATGTAAATAGTATTTTAAGACGTAATAAGAAAGATACAATGGTATACTACCAAAATAAACAAAAATTAAAAATAATGATTTATATGTTATGGCTAATTTTATAAATTTGGTTATTATGCATAATAACCAATTTATCGATTTAGCCGTAACATATACAAGAAATTAGATACATTATTATCCATTTGAAGATAGTAGTTCATAAGCTTCTTGATTAATTAAAATAGTGCAATATTTCTTATAAATTATTTAAGTTTGAAAGAGAATGTTAAATTTTTATATCAATACGTGCCATATTATTCATTATCAATAAATTATTTTTTTGTATAGTCAATGGTAAACGGCATTTTACTATGTAGAAAATAGTAAAGAAAAGTGGCATTTTTGCCGTTAGCAACCTTTTCCTCATTACAACGCTTGAGTCATTAGCAACCAACACTGTATTCCTAGCAACACAGTCTGTTTGTTTACTTGTTACCTTGTACGTGTTGTAGTTGCTATGTTTCCGTACAAACATAACCTTGATAAATTTAACAAATTTGTCTAGAAAATTCGAACTTTTAGTACTTACACAAAAAAATAGCGTATTCAACGCGTAAGAAAAGTGGTTTTCTAGCTCGTGAATCAAACATTTTCCGCTCGCTAGAAAACTGCCACTTTTCTTTACTTGTAGAATAATCTACTATTGCTATCAGGAGTTATCACTTTAATGGCTAGAAAAGTAATGTTTTTCTCTTAGTATATTTTGTTGTACGTATCTTGTGTGCCTATGTACGTTTTAGTTCTTAATTTTATATTATTTTATTTATATTATCAGATTCACATTAGTATTATTATTATTAGTCCATAGACTAAACAAACGAACAAACTTCCCATCTTCATTTGTTATTTTCTTTTATCTTCGTCGCATCTTGTACAATAAACTTGATCATTTTCGTTCTTATCACGTCTTGAAATATAACTTTTATCTGTCGAATATAACGGCGTGATATTTGTTGGAGTGGTTTTTACCCCGAGTGGTAATTTACAGGAGTGATATTTTACGGAGTGGTATTTACTGGCGTGGTTTTTGTTCGGAGTGGTTATTGTTTGGAGTGATTTTTGTTGGAGTGGAATTGACCGGCGTGGTATTGACCGGCGTGGTAATTGCGGAGTGGTATTGACCGGACACCAGTTTGGAGTGTACTGTGAAATGGCAGTCCTCAAAGTAGCATCCAAATGATCATCGGTCATTCGCCAGCGGAATTTGTTTTTCAAAAAGTTTAGGTTTGAAAAAGCCGACTCCCATAAATAAGTGGAACCAAAAAAGGAATTTGTACGAAGGGCAGCTTCCCGAAGTAGATACTGGATATTTTGCAACACAGACTGAGCGCCAAATATGATCGGCTGTAGCAAACGTTTTCAATTCGGCGTCGTGTTGTATGATAATAATTTCCATTTCTAATGAAGTAGCATCCAGATGACTGAAAACAGCTATTTCTTGAGTTTTAGTTTTAACGTAGCAGGGAGAAAATGGATTTGAAAGAAATCTAGCAACGGGTTGTAGCTTCCTAAATTCCTCAAATCTTCTTGTAAAATCGGCTTTCAAGTGTTCAATAATCTGTACGTATTTTTTGGTATCAAAGTTTTCCATTCCATAATTATTAATAGCTTCTTGCAGATCAGGAAAATGCTTGACTTTGCCTTTTTCAATATTGGTCTTCCAGAATGGTTTCCACTTTCCACAAAACGATTGAACTGCAGAAATCATAATATTAATAATCTTTTTGTCTTTTCCTTGAAGTTCTAAATTTAATTCACTAAGTTTTTCTGTAACGTTAAGAAGAAATGCAAAATCTGTTAGCCATTTTGGATCATTCAGTTCTAAGTAGCTAATATCCATTTCCTCCAAAAAAAATTGTGGAAGTAGTTCCTTGAATCGCCAAAGTACTTTTCCTTTACTAAGCCAATGAATATCAGCATGCAGAAGTAAATCTCCATCCTAACATTCCAATTCTTCCGTAAGCTCCTTGATAATCGCCGTTTTAAAGCATGAGCTCTAATGCAGTTAATTATTTTTACTACCAATTTTATAATGTTGTCAAAATTTAAGAATTTTCCGCAAAGCGCTTGTTCGTGAATTATGCAGTGATAACGAAGAAATGGAGGGAACAATTCGTCTTCTTGATTATGAAGACCGGTCAAAGCTGGAGCACCATCTGTGGTTATACTATCTAATTTTTGAAGAGGTAAGCTTTCTTTAATTACAAAGTCCTTGAATGCAGAAAAATATCTTTTCCGGTAGTTCTTCCAGTCAAGGGTATAATTTTACAAAATTCTTCTTTATTTGAAAAATCATCGAAGCTTATTTTCACAAAGATGCTTAACTGCGCAGTGTCAACCACATCATTGGATTCATCCATCTGTAAATTGAAGAATGAGCATGATTCCATATCTGTTTTCAATTGACTGCTTAAATCTGACGCCATAATTTCAATTCGACGAGTAACTGTGCGCGTTGAGAGTTGAATAGAATCAATGGCACCCAATATTTCTGTTTTGTTTTTAAAGTCAGCAAAAACTTCTACTGCAGCTTCGGTAAAAGCTTCTTTTAAGAATTCGCCGTCAGTAAATGTTTTTTTTTTCTTAGCTAACACACGAGAAACTTTGTATGACGCTATGGTAGCAGCGACTTTCTTCTCAGTTTGTTTGGTAACAATCGATTGCTCTGACGATAGCGAAGCTTTCATACTTCGAAGTTTTTCTTTCCTTATAACTGAATCCAGCGGAAATTTTTCGTTAAAATTCCTATGCTCTCAAAATAATTATAAAATGCAAATTCTTATCGAAGATCGCCCTTTAATATTGTATCGGTTTCTTTATAAGATCGACTGAAAATTGTCGCTAGATCGACAGGTCGATCGCGATCGACCGGTTGCCGACCCCTGGTATAGGACATCTAATAAAAAATTAAAGAGGATAAAAAAAGCTATCGATTCGTGAAATAAAACAGTGGTGGTTCCATTTGAAAAAAATAAGTTATTTCACTTTGAAGTTTGGAAAGTTTGGCACTTTCTTTTGTAACACCCTGTATCAACTGAATCCCATTTTCTCATATCAAAATGTTGCTCTTTAACCGGACTACAATTATTGCTAAAATGTATCCCTCTACGTCAAAAATCAAGGTCGCTTATGATTTTTTAAGGTGAAGTCTGTTTATGAAAGATTTTTCGGAAAAACATAAGTTGACAACACTGACACAAAATACAAAAGTGGATAGACAGTTATGTAGAGGTTAAAAAATGACATCGGAAGACTCGAAAAGTTACAAGGTGTTGCATTTAAAAATATATATGTTTTTATTATAGCGCAAAAGTGGGACACTCTGTATTGTTGAAAATAATTTCGCGACGTAGACCTCTTCGATCCAATAATTTTATATTTTAAACTTTTTTTTCTATCTCTCACGGTAAGGGCGCTAGGAAAGCCCGACGCACTATTGCAGGACCCTGTATATCTCACTAAATTTTTAAAACATGTAGTGCTGGCAATTCAAAAACAAAGAAATACGTCAGATATTTCAATTTACTGCCCAGCAACCAAGTGAATAGATAATAGCAACAAAACACGAACTGCAAAACCGTTACTAGGTTAATCATTAAAGTAAACATTAGACAATCATATTTTTCTTGTTAATGTATTGTTTCCTGTATTCATTTATATTCGCTTTTGCCGATTTCAATCAACGATAAATTTAACGAAGTTATTGATTTACGTTTGTGTAACGTAGGTACTCTCAATACAAATAGGGCGTATATCGAACAATTTCCAAAAAGGTGTTTGTCGATCTGTCTGCTGTCGGTCTGTCTGTTACGCTCTTTGTAACAAACTTTTTGTTCTAAATATTGAACTAAGAGAACGAAACTTAAATTTTGTATTCTGGGGCAGTACCTCTATCTTCTCATTTTTCCAATGAGATAAACTATTTTGTCTTAAATATCGAGCTAAATAAATTAAACTTTGTATCTGAGGTCAATATAGGACTCCATTGTTTACCATTGAAATTTATTAGAACATGATAAAGTATAACTATTCTTCTTTCTTTACATTTTTGGAACATGACAAGCTTTCCGTCTTAAATATTGAGCTAAGTTTATTGTAACTACTAAAATGATAAAATATTTTAGTTTATTATGACGCAGTTTAACTAAATTGCTCTTCGTATCTGAGGTCTATTGTTTAGTATCGAAACTGATTAAACACGTTAACTTACAAGAGTTGACATGTATTGATTTTGGTCCTCAGCCTAAATTTTAATTTAATAACCAACAAAAAGTTAAACTTGCAGTTATCGAATGTTTTCAAAAAACTAGTAGTCTATGCTAAAGACGGAACTGTTATCTTATATTAATAAATAGAAACTGTTAAAAATTAGATCATATTTAGTGTAAATATTAAATACGCGTATTATACGAGGATTGTTCAATAGAAGAAAGTGTTAAATAAAACTGATAAGTTAAACAACGAAAAGACATTTATCAAATAAATTCGGTATGTAAGAAATAATGTTACATCAGTTAAATCTAGAAAATTATTCTGTGCATTTTGCACACACAAATTTACTTACATATTATGACGTATTGTATATTTGGGCCACAATAACTATACGCCAGGGCTTTACTTACCGCAGATTCAACAAGGAATTCCATATATACAAAATAACTGCAATAATATGCCACAAGTTACCCATCCATCCACAGTATTAACAGAACATTATGCTGCCGCGTTTCCACAAATTTCAGTAAAATAAAAATAGCAAAAGTATACAAGAACATAACTGGGGAACAGTAGATTACACTAAAAGGTGCCACAAAAAGGACAGCCCGGCAGGCCACACAAGAATAACAAAAAAGGCAATCTTAATAGACTATTGGCTGAGATAAACACGATGATGCGAAGAAATCCACTTTACTATTAGTGACATTAAATCGCCTCCTATTTTTGTGGCAGGTGTTAAGCATATCCGGCTATTAATTGAATTGTAAAGCAAAATTGCTCCGAATCAATACATTCAAAAGTGTCTAAATAACGATGAAATTAAAATCCTAGCAAAAACGACAAATATTCAGCTGAAAGAAGACAAGTCATTCAAAGCGGTTCTACGGAATATGCACCACTCCATAGACATAGAATTAAAAAATTTAAATAAACGAGTTCGGACACGGAGTTAAAAATATCTTCAGCTATAAACGCGGTTCAAACGGTACAAAAAGACCAGTACTATTTTATAATATTGAAATAAAAGCACAGAAAAACAATAAAGACATATTCAGGGTGTCAGCGAAACCTGGAGCACCCCTATAAATTTTTTAAATGGCATTTATTGACATAGAACACAAGTTTATATCACTTTCGGTTTCCCCGGAATTAACCTCAACTTTGTTATTTTAAATGGAATACCCTGTATATATACATTTAATTTTACGTATGCTAGTATCGAGTTAGAAACATTTTGAATAATAATAATAATAATAATAATAATAATACTTATCTAATTTTCAGAAAACGCTTCATAGTTAAGAATCAAAATAACTAATACAATTTCAAACACAAGGGGTATGTCCCATGACACATCAAAATGTTTTACAGCAATTATTATAATCTGTTGTAACTAAGTGTTTCGCTTGTGCTTAATTAAAGAAAGATTAATACTAAAACGTTGCATTGTAAAAATGGAAAAAAATTGAACCTACATGTAAAAAACTTAAAACCCTTTAGGGGCGACAGCAGCCACGTAACTAGCATTATTTATGAAGGTGGCCCATATATTTTTTAGGAATTATTCGGTGGGCCAACCCCTTACAATTAAAACAACGTAAAAAAACTTACCTAATGTAGAACTATTCTTCTATTATTATGCATCCCATCAAATTCGTCAACCACTTTTGAAGTAAGTATTTAAAGTTTTAGCAGTGGACCGTTCAATATTTATTAATGCTAGATGATTTAATCGTTCATTTGTCATTCTATTCCTAATATAGGTTTTTAAACGTTTTAAACAAGAAAAAGTATGTTCACAAGCCGCACTAGACACAGGAATTGTCACACAAATGATCGCCAATTTATAAGTTTCACTAAAAATTATTTTATAAATTTCTAAAATATCTATTAGTTGCATGATACTTTTCACTTCAATTCTTTTTTCGTTTTCATATTGCTTTATTGTCTTTGGTAAAATTTTAAATTCCGCCTTCAAGGTTTCACAATCACTACCATAATGTTCTGCCAAAGGAAGTATTCGTTCATAATTTTAAAACTTACAGTTTTTGGGATGTAGAGCACTAATTGCACCGATAACATTAGAACAACTATTAAAACGATTATCTAATTCATTTAATATTAAGTCATTAGAAGGCAAAAACACATATATTTTAAACTGCTGAAATGCCTCAGTCTGTTTGCAAATTTAGTTCTTGGATACATTTTCAAAACGGGTTGCTTAGGTTCATCTACCACATTTTGAGAAATATCCGTTGGGCCAGGCGGCCTTCTAGGTTCACTTAATAACACTTCGGGTGTGCGTTGATCAGCTCGTTTGAACCATTCATCAAAATGTAATTGGGGTTCATCAGATTCACCTAAATCTGTCTCTGACGATTCATCCTCAGAATTCGTACTAATCTCTTCGCTTTCCTCGAGGATCCCACTTTCCTCACTGACCACACTTAACAAATCTGTTGTAGTAGTCGAAGGTTTCAAAGTATCATCTGCAGTTTTAATTTTTTTGAAAGATGAAAAATAGTCTTTTATATTGCGTTTACCACTCATGATCAAGTTCTAACCGTAAAAATAGAAAAAATATTTTCACAAACGTTTTAGGGCACTACACAATGAGTTGGGTCATGTAACACACACGTACAACTAACTATTCAAACAGGAAAATCAGGAAGGGATACCGTCTTCGTATTTTAACAAAAGTTTTTTTCTTAAGAAATAATATCAATCACTCGTATTTATTTAAGAAACGTCCATATGGTCACGAACAAATTTTAAGTAATGGCTTGCTGGAACCCTTTATTGAAGGTCGTAAATGTTGAAATTCGTGTAATCTATTGAGTATTGAGTTAAATAATGAATTATGATATTATGGCAAACAAGGAAGCTTTGTTGTATCAGCGTTTAGCGTTTATTCAAACTTGATGTTTATGGGACGAGTTTAATAAATGTGACTGCGTGTGATTTTTAACTATCGGGATCATACTTCAGTTGAGAAGTTTGGGATTTGTTTGGTATAATAAATTATACTATGTCTACAAAATAATTCCAGTTAGTACTAAAATGATCATAAAAGTCTATGCAAGACTTAAAAATACACATTGTTTGTTTAGTCCCAACACTCCAACCATTTCAAGAAACTTTATGTATTTCTGATCATATTACTGCTGTTTGTTGACGATTTTTTAAAGATATGTTTCAGATGTGAGGATAATTAGAGCCAAGAATATCAAAACAGCTGAGGCCATGACTGTTTTTTGGTTCTAGAGTTTAAAGATTTTTTTAAATAATCCTCTTCGTTACATTTATTTTCTAATTAAACAAGACATAAAATTTCCGTTGCGGTTGGGTGGGCCCAAGGGTGGGCCTAGAAATTTTTAGGTGGTCCTGGCCCACCCCTAGTTACGTGGCTGGGCGACAGATATTGCCTAATTTAAATGAAGCTAAAATATTTCAATAACAGTACAATTTTTGCAAATTAACGCAGAACTGCGAAGAACATTTAGTTCCTAGAAAATGAATCTCTTGCTTTATAACGAACTCTTGTTATTTTGTATTTAAGTATTAATTAGAATTTAAAATAGGGTTTGTAACTAATGTGTACCTACGTTTAATGGCTTCACTTTTAAACTTGGCCCTCATTGTATCGAGCTGAAGATACGATTCTTGTTCTAATTTCTGCATTTTATAGCTTAGAAAATATCCAGTTTCCCTTCCTATTTCGCGATTTAATGTTATCATCAAATTAGAGTGTCCTAATTATTCATCCGCAAAATTTGAATGTAAATACCGCGGTAGGCCGGAATAAGGAGGCGAAGGGAAGTTTAACACGACCCGACTACCTTATTAGTAACTAATTTAGAGTGAACGTGAAGAATGAAATATAATCCCTTTCGGCTGCCTATTATGTATATTTTGTCAAATTAACTTCATCTCTTGAATAATTTAAAACTACTAAATGCCTTCTTTGTATCCGAAGAGGCAAGTTTATTTTAAAAACCTTTATTGCTAAACGTTAAACGGCTTTAAAGTTAGTGACGTAATCGTTTTGTCCTTTTTAAGCGATTTTTAAAGTTTCCTTTTCTCGTTTGTTATTTAGTTAAAATCAGTTCGTTGGATTTTATAAGCAATGGTCTGTCACGTCAAAACTGAAAAGCTTTCACAGAATTCTGAAGTGTTTGCGAACGAACACAACTAACAGCATTCTGTAGCGGTTTTATTGCTCTTGTGTTTATATTGCTTCCGTGCAGCGCATTACAACAGCGATTTTCACATATTTCACACCTAAATACAGTCTTTTTTCCTAACAAATTGTCTTTTACATTGTAAGAAAATCATTACAATATTAAAAAAAATATACATTTTTTAATTTAATTTCCTTTGGGTGTTTGTTAACAAAAGAAGAACATATTTTTGTTGTCATAGGTAGTTATGCGTATAGGATTGTTAATTTAAACATGAAAAAAACGTTAGGTGCGTTTAAAACTTAACCACAGAGTAAAAAGACAGGAAAGTGCATTTTTCGACCGAACCCAAGTTTGTTGCCTGAATGCGAGACAAAGACGGATAAGACGGAGTATGGAGTATATTATAAACGCACACAAAATTAACAAAACACTAATTATATTGCATTTTGGAGTAATGTGTTTAGGTTGTAGAGTGTTGTTTACAGATTTATACTACGTATAAAAGTACAAGAATCCTACAGTTGCAACGACATGCCTAGTGCTCTAGCAAATTGTCTGTAGTTTTAAAGCAAGACCTATTGGATTACTTATAATTTATAATATTAATAGAATAACTCGTTAACATTACACAAAAGCCCAAAATGAAGTGATTTCTTTACGATATTTATGACAATACTAAAGATTAAAAGTATTATGTTGTAAATTATAACAACCAGAAATACTTAGAAGTCGAATAATGACGATATTAATTTTGATCTGCTGTATAGAATGATGCCTAAAACTTTTCTATAAGATTATTTATTGTTAAAAAATCGGACATTAATGCGTAACCTTATCTATTTGTAAAACAAAGTATAGGTACACTTAACATTAAATAAATATTGCACGAAATGATAAATTATTTAATAATATGATAGGTAGGTACGCTTAAATAACGCTAACGTCTTTTGCAATCTGGTTAGTTTTCTTTTGCGCATGGTATTGGATTATTCTTTACATCTTTAGATTTAAAATACAGCCTCATTCTCAATAAACTAGAGTAATGTAGTATATGTGACATTATATCTAGTCTTTTACAGGTCAAAGTGTAAAATGTACAATTTTTTAATGTACATTAAACGTTGGTAAGTGTATCTATACGTTCATTGAATCTACTTTGCCTAAGAAAATGTTTTCCATCTTTTTTAAAATGTTATGTACGGAATAATTTTGATGAATTAGATAACCCTTAGTTTTCTAATTGGTTAAAACAGCAAAAGGACTAACAACGTGTGGCGTAACTTTTAGTAAAGCGAGCCCGCTTTTGCATAATTTACACCTTGGTTCTTTTGTTGAGTTTTAGGCAACGGCATCCAACCACATAATATAAAATACAGTTTGCAGTTTCTGGAATTCCGTCATGCTCAATTATGTCTTCACATTCTTCTTCCGTTTTTATCAGCCCGTCTGTTTCTTCGTAATTCCATAATAAACAGGTTTTCAACACCTTGAAGCCCCTCGAATTTACTGAAATGCCATTTTCATCATTTTTATGTTTTTTTCTTGAATAGTTTACATTACAAAAAATCATTTGGAAAGTAATTCTTCCTTAAATATATTTTGTTACAATTATAGTGGAACTGTGTAAAATGCAACGGGAACGCCTTTCTTCGTATTAGTGATATTAACTTCATATTTTCAGCACAATTTATTAACTTAAAATATCTCGGTTAGCGAAAGTATTCTTCCAAGAATTTTCCAAATTGTCCTGCATATTCATCAACAAACATAGTCCCAAAACTAAGGAAAAAACAAAGAGGCTACTTCTACCTCTTGAAACCAGAATTTTTTCCTATTATTATTTCAAATGAAACCTGTAACTTTTTTAAATCGACACATAAATTAGGTTGTGTAAAATCTGTGTATGATCTGTTTAGTTACAATTTATTTAAATTTTAGTGAAAATATCTAGTTGTAAAATGTAGATTATGCAAAAATGGACTCATAGATTTTCAAGAGCGTACATCATATGTTGATAGTTTTTGCATCCAAATGCTTCTAAGATTGTAAAAATAAGAGAAAAGACTTTCTTAGACAGCGCGCCCTCAATATTGAGATGATATTTAATTGGATGTATATAATTAAGGTTAAGTTGTTTGTTTAATTTATAAAAGAAAAATATTATTTTGCCAAATATAAGTAATGCAGATTTTAAATTATTAAAAAAATTGTAATATAATTTTGAGATAGCTAGATTAGATTTAAGTTATGTGGAAATGTAAATAAGTTATTGTTATGATTTTTGTTAGTAATAATTAGCTAAATTTGTAGTTATAGAAATGTAAAATAAGTTACTATTAGAAACGTTGTAAATAATTTTAAAAGTGGAAAACAAATGGGGATAAAAATATCCAAGAAAAAAAAAACAAAGTGAATAGTTAGTTGAAAATTGGTAATCGACGAAGCAACATCAAAAGTTGGTTTGCTCCCATAAAAAGAGTAAATATTCGAGAAATAATCAATTACGAAAAGTTAAATCAAAAGGAACCAGTGTCCAGTAAAAGGAGGGTGAATTTTGAGAAGAAAAGTTAAATCAAAAGGAACCAGTGTCCGGTAAAAGGAGGGTGAATTTTGAATAAAAGTTAAATCAAAAGGAACCAGTGTCCAGTAAAAGGAGGGTGAATTTTGAAGAAACGAAAAATAAAGATTGAGCTTCAAGCAGTTAAGTGAGAGAGCAGTTCTAGTAGGAGAGGATCAACAGAAGAAATTCAACAGAAGAAGTTCGAGAGGGAGAAAGTCAAAAAGGGGGACAATTTAGAGCGGGGACAAGAAGAACAGGGGAAGATTGGAATTTTGGTAATTGGGGAAAATTGGAATTTTGGAATTTGGGGAAGATTGAAATTTTTTGGAAAAGAAAAGGGAGCCAAGAATACATGGTGAGTTTAAAGAATAATGTTAAGTTAATTTCAAAGCAGGGCTGATAGGGAAAAACGATAATAAAAATCTGCATTATAATTATTTGAGTAAATTTGTTTATTTGGTTAAAAATAAACTTAGAAAAATAACAAACAAGGAACCTAATTAACGACCTGAGATAAGAGCAATGCAAACAATTAAGTAAATTAAAGAGCAAAGCAAGGGTTAATTTCAAATATTGGATGTGGGCTTAGAAATAAATAAATTAAACTTAAATAAAATCTTTTAAAAGAGCACGACCATAACAATATATACCAGGATACTTGTCGAAGTTTTAGTTAATGTACAAAGTTAATGTACAAAGTTAATGTAGCTACAAGTTTAGTTACAAAGTTACTGTACAAAGTGTCACTTTCCTTGTGAAAATCATAGTATAGGTACTACACTATTCTATTTTAATCAGAACCCGGCAATATTTTCAAGCTAAAGAATTAAAGAATAAATCCAGTACTAAAAAATAAACGAAAAATGCATAACAAAAGATTTAAACATTATTAGTCAATTAATAGATAATATTAAAAGTTTTTACCTACCAACTTTATCGAACATTTATTTAATGTAATTTCAAGAATATGTCTTTTTCATACAAGAAGGTAAAGTAAAGCATTGGTTTTTGGATTTTTAACAATAAATAAAAAATCTTTTATAAATAGGTGTGTTAGACACTGAGTTATTTAATGTGCATTTATGTATTTACATTTATATTATATTAGCTCTTAATAAAAACTGAGATTTAGAAGTGCCCTAGTTTGCTAGACGAAAGCCATAAATTATCCCAAGGGTTGACCTAAGCACAAACAAATATGCAGACTTAAGTATGTAAGAAGGGAGGGGGTGTGTGCCCCGATAACCGAGAGGGGTGGATGATTAGTAGAGTATCAGTGGTAGCAAAACCCTAGAGAGTTGAATTACGTTTTGCAGTGACATGACAATAATAATTAAAGTGTGATAATAAAGTGGTACCTCTGACTTAGTGCTTGTTACTTGTGTTGCATGTTATGCATGTCCAATCAAAGAATTAGCTTACAGGAAAGATCATTTATAAAGAGGTGCTGGTTGGTAGCAAGCTCTCGTGTTAGCTGCTCCTGGTTGAACCTGCGTGGTTCCATGGTACCTATGTGGTCCTAGGTAGATTTTGCGATAGGGTTAAAAAGTCTTTTCTGAGAGGCTGAGTAAGCAATTAAGATATTGCCTAGGGTGGACCCCTTCAACTCTTTGGTATTAACTACACCCGACGCTGTTTGACTCCGGATGTGAGAAGAAGTGGAGGAGCTCTGTGATAGAGGTCCCCAAGATGCGAAACGAGGGCTAGCCCGTGAAGGAGTTGATGGAAACCCAGATGAGTTGTAGTAGGTGCAAACCTGTATCCAGTGAGGGGCGCATCGAAACGAGGGGGCCGGGGACCGCCGGTGAATACACCTTAAAGTGGTAAGCTTTTCAGAGCAGTAATTGTAATGTTTGTTTTATGGAAATGGCGCATTCGCCGCCACTGGAGCTGCGAAGGGTCGCATGCACTGCACTGTTTGTGTCCCCCGCTTTCTGTCCAACCCCTTACGTAAGACGAGAGATTAGCGATGAGTTTAAACAACCGACTAACATAACTAACTAATAAACGAACTTATGCCTGACAAATGGCTCATTAAATGACCAACAATTCCCCTTTACTTTTACTTACCTAACAGGTAGCTTTATAAATGTGACTTTGATCCCATCAACTAGCACTACTAGCAGCCAAACCGCCACTAGGTGCTCACCTGTCTACGCTTAAATAAATGTTTTATAAAAGTTTTACGCATCATTCAATGAAACAGATCGAAATTAGATATCGTCATTATTCGACTTCTATTTGTGGTTGGTATAATTAACATAATACGTTTAATCTTTATTATTTTCATAAATAATGTAAGTAAATTGCTTTATTTTGGAGTTTTGTGTAATGTTAACCTGTTATCCTATTAATTTTATGACTAATCCAAAGCCTTTTTTTTAATAACTTTATATAATGTGCTGGAGCACTAGACATGCCATTTCAATTGGAGCGATATAAATCATGTGGATTCTTGTATTTTTTTTATGTAGTATAAATCTAGAAACACCATTCTACAAACGAAACCTAAAAATAAATTATTAATAAATGAATGAAATGTAATTAGTGTTTTATTAATTTTATGTGAGTTTCTAATATGCTATCTGTGCTTTCGAGATCCCGTATTATCTGCGACAAAATTGGAAACGGATTCGAACCGCAGTTAAAATGGAAGTCCACCCTCCTGTACTTGCTCCATTTATCTAACATGTTTTTATAAAGCTGTAGGTAAAGTTATTGTTTCGTATTTACTTTGTAGGAGCATAACTAGTTTATATATTTAGCTATATATGAGATTAACTTAGAATTGATAATATAAATCGAGATACTATTTTTCTATATAATCTACTATGATTTATATAGCATACTGCAGTATTGTATTCTTAGCGATCAATAGAAGTTTATCTGTTTAAGTAAACATCATCAATAGACTCTGTAATTAAATGCTTATTTGTCTGTATGTGACTATTATAATATGTATTTATAGTACTTCAGCTTTGTTTGAATGCATTTTATGATTTTATTGTGTAATTTCTATTTTCATATTCAGTTAATGTATGCCAAAAAATAAATATTTGATTTAATGAAAAATAAATTGGTGTAATTGTCTGTGAATGTGTAAAGACGAAAAGGGAGCTAGTCGGATTTTTAGTATACCCGGAACTTGGCATACTAAATAAGTTTGCAAAAGCTTTGAAAATTTGGATTTTGAATCCATATACCGAGTGTTTAACTTAAGGGGCGAACATATGGGATAGATAGCATGGGAAATCGTATATATGCAGATTCCTGCCTGCCGTTTGAGTTGATAGGATTGATGGTGGTATCAATCGAAAGACAAAAAAAGTGCTTAATTTCATACTACTTTACTTGAATTTGTTGCTTGCATGAGAAAGAAATAGCTTAGAAACTGTAATAAATAATTTGCAATATTCGCAAAAAGCGGACCAGCCAGATCTTGAAAAGAAGGGTTAATTAGTTTTCCGGCTATATCTCTGTAGCTGGGAGCCTTATAAAAAGTTTGTGTAAAGCGTTTTTTTGTAGAAAATCGTATTCGCAACAACTTTTATTAATAACCTTTTTAGTTTAGCATTAATAATAAAAAAGTTGTAAGCCCTTAGTTTTGTCTTTTGCTTATAACTTTTTTATTATTGATGCTACGTAAAAATATTATTAATGCAAATTATAGATAATACGATTCTCTATAAAAAAGCTTTGTACAAACTTTTTGCAAGATTCACGACTACAAGGATATAGCCGAGAAATTAATTAACACTTCTTTTAAAGATGGCGACCGAATGGGGGGTTACCACCCCGAAAACTCTGATTTAGACTCACCACTGACCCCTCTATATACCGATAAAAAGAATTGCTGCCTACCAATAATACCAAGTTGAATTACCATTTGACTGGACTAAGTGGCAAACTTTTTTTAAGACTTTTAAACCACTGTAACTTTTTTGTTATTGGTTTTTTGTCAAAACTTTACTCTGAAAGCATGTTTACTTTAGTCCCCTATATCTACCCTGAAAATCTCTACCGTACGTTATCATGTTATCAATCACCATGCATTTATACATTTTTGGAATCTCCACTTAATTCTACGTGTGCTAGTATAAAGTTTGAAACGCTTTCTCAAAATGCTTCAGACTTGATACTAACATACGTAAGATTAAATGTAGATTCCAAACCTGTATGAATATTATGCAGGATGTTCCATTTAAAATAACAAAGTGCAAGTTAATTCCGGCGAAACCGGAAGTGACAGAAACTTCTGTTTTATGTCAAATAATGCAGTTTTAAGAGTAGGTATATCATATATTTTATTTTGATATCGTAAAATGTAATTTAAAAAATAGGGGTGTTCCAGATTTCATTGAGACTCAGTATATCTTCATATTTGGTTGGTGGCTTTCTGGACTGTTAAAATATAATTTCACTGCAAAATCGGGCTGCTTCGTCCTTCAATGTTAACATTGTTAACATGTAATATTTTTCCAAATTTTTGGTATACTCACATTATGAAGATAAAACAGTTACACTTCGCATTTACTTTCCAAGTTAAAAACCAAACAAATACTGTTGAATTTGGCAGGCAACATATGCGTTATATTTTATTTTGTTTTTATTTCTTTGTTTGGCATGGACTACATGAAATTATTGTAATTCAGGCCCTACATTCTTAAATAATGCATTGGAAAATTGTTTGATATTTAATACAGGGTGTTAATTAAGTACGCAGACAAACTTTAAAGGGTGGCTCTTTGATCAATTCTAAGATAAAAAGTTCCTATAAACATCCGACCTAAACGGCTCCGTTTTCAAGATAAACGATGTTGAAGTTTACAAAAATTAATTTTTTTTTCAGAAATCTTGAAAACGCCTAGAGGTATTCTAATGAAACTTGTTGAAGGTTAGTATTTCATAAAGTGGCATTGTTTGTTCAAAATAAATTTAATTTATTTCCACCAGTGGCGTGCATCGGGCCACCTCTGTTACCTTATTTTAGAAAAATCTGGTACGTCACTGTTTTCTAGCCAATATGATAACTTTTTAGCTTCATCCCTTGAAACTACACAAAAGATGTCTCTTTTCTTTTTTTTTTGATAGAATAAACCTTTTTCGAGAAAAACGGAAAAATCTTATAATGAACGAAATGAACGTTTTTCTCGAAAAAGGTTTATTCTATCAAAAAAAGAAAACAGACATCTTTTGTGTAGTTTCAATGGATAAAGCTAAAACACTTGTCGTATTGGCTAAAAAACAGTAGCGTACCAGATTTTTCTAAAATAAGGTAACTGAGATGGCCCCGATGCACGCCACTGGTGGAAATAAATTAAATTTGTTTTGACCAAACAATGCCACTTTATGAAATACTAACCTGCACCATGTTTCATTAGAATACCTCTAGGCGTTTTCCAGATTTTTGATACAAACCTTTATCTTGAAAACGAACCCGTTTAAATCCCATGTTTATATGAACTTTTTATCTTAGAATTGATCAAAGAATCACCCCTTAAAGTTTGTCTATATACTTAATTAACACCCTGTATATGCATATGCTTAAAAACGTCGAAAAGCGACTTATTTAGAGTTGTCGAAACCAGCCATCGTTGCTGCTTGAAAAACAAGTTTGTGTTATAATGCAAAACTTAATAAACAAATTAAGAATCGAATTTTACCATTAAATTCCACACTAAAAAGTGTCTTAAAGAAGTTTTTTATTTGTTTCTATCTCTAGAAATAAACGAGTTATAACATCGAAAAGGTTGACAGAAAAATTCAAGTTTCGCTTGCAGCTCTAAAACACCGCCAAAATTTTCTCGAATTAGTGTAGGTAACTATTATGTTTAGGTACAATATAGCAGCAAGATATGATATTACTTATGATTGAGTAAAATAAAATTATGCAGATTTAAAATAATTTCAATTAAAAAATTAATGTAATATAAAATAAAAATATAAGTAGATAGCTAGGGTAGAATAAGTTAATTATTAAAAATGCTGTATTATTGTAAATAAATTAAGTTAGCTAGAAAAATAGGATACAGAATGAAAATAAATGGTTACCAAGGAGAAGAAAAGATTTTTCTCATTGGCAGAGGAAATATCAGAGAACCAGGGAGACGGAAAAAGGCCATAATTATATCATTTATCGGCATTTATCGGACTAGCACCATAATGATAAAGTAAAACGGCCGGTGCTAAGTAGAACGACCGTTGATTGGTTGCTGATAAAGTAAAACGGCCGGTGCTAAGTAGAACGACCGTTGATTGGTTGCTTCTGTTTGTTAAACAACCTGGTAACTAGGAGATTATTCAATACAGCACCCTTCAAGAGGCTAGAGCTATAAAACACATTTTAACCTCAAATTAATTTAAAAGTAAATTTTTTGATATGCAGCTGAACATAAAGCTTTGTATGTAATTCGTACATAATTAGGCTTTATGGACTTGCCAAATTTATTGGCCTCGCTCACTTCGTTCGCTCGGCCATAAACTTTTTGGCGCGTCCATAAAGACCTACATTATGTACTCGTTACATAAATAGCTATTGATGCAGTTTTATTAACAAATTTTTATTATCCTATCTTCCATAAATGTAATATCTACCGTTCACTTTTAAAACATTAACTTATAATAGTTTTTAAATACGCTCACGTTTTTGTACTTGCAATCCAAATCAATTATTCAATTTTTTTAATCCAAATCAGTTGATACATTTTTTTAATTCAAACTAGTTGTTAAGCAGTAATCGACTTCCATTCCAATTTTTATATTTAGCTGTACAGGAATCTAATTTCAATCTTCAGATGGTTAGGTAACCAATTTATTTTTTATATCACCTTATTCTTCATTTTTATGTAATTTGGAAGAAACCATTTATTTATTTTCTTCTAACCAAGAATGCAATTTCCTTTTGGAAATACAATTGCACTCCTATTTTGTTTTTATTTTTAAGCTCACGCAAAAAACACACAGCTTGGTTTTTCAGAAAATAAAAACTTATTTTTCCGACAAACGTTTAAAAATGTTACTTTCCCGCACTCATTTAGCGTGCGGGAAACTCCACTTTCCCGCACTGTTGCGGGAAAGTGTAAAATCAGAAAATCGCATAGCAACCATCCTTACTAGATTATTACTTTAAAAGGAAATGTCAAATTTCACAACTTGAAAACTTACGAAATGATAGTTTAGGACGATTCCTAAACGTTTGTAGGAAAAACGTTGTTCATAACATGTGTGGGAAGAGCGATCCCGAAAATCATTCAGGTAATAACGTCCTGCATTCCTTTCGGAATCGCGAACTTCCCGCACTTGTTATGAAAATAAGTATTATTTCATACTGTCTGATAAATTCAGTTTCCCGGCGCCATTTTGAGTCCGGAAAGTGAGCTATTACGGTATCAGAGCCGGAAAGTGTTATCAAGCAACACTTTCCGGACTGTTATTTTATGTACCCAATCAGAAGCGGTAAAAGTGTAACCAAGCCACACCTACCAGCTTTGACACAGTAATGTCACATGTTGACGTTTTGAAAAAGTGTCACATGTAAAAATTAAAAAATCAAATTGTTTACAGTATGAAATAAAATACATAACGACATTCGTCCGTGAACTCTTTTTACAGTACTCGTTTCGGGTTTATGAGTTCCCGGACTTGTGACGTTAATAATTACTATTACAGGTACAGGTACTCGCTTCGCTCGTTTCTGTAACGTCCTGCATTCGTTGCGGAATCGCTAACTTCCCGCACTTGTTATGAAAATAACTATATTTATCTTCACTCCCGTTGTCCTGGTTCTCCCATATTTTCTTCCAATTAAAATATTCGTTCCTTTCCCTTGGTAACACTTAAGTATTCATTCGTTTTCCTTGGTAACACTTATTTATAATAATAATGTCATTTCAAATACACGCTTCTACGTTTCTAGCTATTTTAAATTAAATTTATAATACAATAATTTAATAATTTAATATTTTAATTCTTTAAAAATAAAAGTAACCTCTATTTAACATAATGTGTAAGTACCAAATGATATCATCTCAATATATGTCATTGACATAGACTGTAAATACTCGTACATTTACTTCGACATCTTTAAAAAAAAGTAAAGATGACCGAAAGGGCTGTCTATTCGCCAATATTTTATTTTTAGCAACTCTGTTAGCAGTAAGAAGCTGCACCCTTCAGTTAAAAAACTATATTGAAGTGATATAACTTTTAGAAAATTTATATTCTTTAATCAAAATACAAATTTGGAATAATACCCTTTTAGGATGCAAGCTTTAAATATTAATTATGTAAATAAATTAAGGTTATTTTAAGTATTTATTGTTATTTATTGTAAGACCTACATTATATTTATTGTTATTTGTTGTAAATAGTAGCTATAGAAACGTTTTATGTGTATGTACAATGTGATTTTTTAAAAACTCAGTAGCAGCAGGCCGTATTCTGTCTTAATAACCTTACAAATGTCTGTATTAAGTCAGCATACGGCCTGCTGCAATTGAGTTTTTTAAAAATCACATTGTATGTGAAAGGATGCTTGTTTTAAAACAAAACCAAGGAGTGGGAGATTTTTGAAATAACTAGGGAAGATTAAAAAAATGGAAGAGAGATAAACAACAGTTTTTAAAACTGAAATAAACGTGAACAACGTGTTTTTGAGTTTTTCTCCGAAAACTTATAATAATAAAATAATATCAACGGAAACTTGAATACTAATTAGAAGTAATAAAGAATAATTACAAGCTGGGATAAACTGATAATATTGAATTGGATCTATTGGATAAAAGTTTAAATGGAAATTGGTTAAAGAAATAATAATTACAAATGATAATTGGAACAAATAATAATAAATTAGACAGGAAACTATATTTTGGTGGGACTTTTCAAAATTAAAGGAATAATAAATTGTTTCTGAGTGAGTGTTTTTAGATTTAGATTTGTGTTAGTTTTTAAGTTTAGAAATAAGTTATTATTGTAATAAATCTTGCATTTTAAAAGTTGATTGAAATTATTACATTATTTACTTTTCAAAATTCAAAACGAAACATTCAACGGCCCTGAGATCAAAATTTTCGAATATAATTACACAAGAGGTTTTATTTAGTCGGATAAATATTTTTTGCAACGAAAACGTATTGCTTAGCAATTAGACGAGAAAAATTGACAGCAGATAAAATCACGACGGCCGAAGGCCGGAGTTGATTTTATTTGCTGTCAATTTTTCGAGTCTAATTGCTGTAAAGCAATATTAGTTTGAGTTTTGCAAATAAATATTTATCCTGACTAAATAAAGCCTCGAGTGTAATTCGGCGAGACAATTTAATGAATGAACAATACAAAATTATTTTTTTTATTTGGTATTGAAGCTACAATTATTAAACGTTAAGGCAATGTTGCATAGCAACTAAAGTTAAGGTAGTGTTTTAGCCGGATAAAAGTTAGGGCAAACTTTTATCCGCTGTCAAACTGACAAAATCACCGCGGCTTATGGGATTTTTATACATGAATTAAATTGTCATTGTAAATATTTAATTGTGAATTCATATATTTTTTTTAATTAGATTTTGTTGACAATAATAATTGATAATTTGAGAGATAGTTTGGGATATTGTGTGGGGCACCTTAATTATTAAAAAGGCTGCGACCATTGTAATATATGTAGTACCCCGTGTCCACAGGGTCTCGCACCATGGAATCAGAGCAACGTTAATTATTCTCAAAGATCAGCTCTTGCTGTTACGAAAGCAGCTTAACAACAAACCCCATTATATTTATTTTTATATGGCAATACACGATTAAGTGGCATTCAACCTGACGTATGGTTTGAAACACATCAAGTCCTACTTGAATTTATATTAAAATCATCATAAATATTTACACTGTGGAAGAAAAAGTTCAAATAGTGAAATGGGTTTACACAGGAAACAGTTACATGGAAACGTGTAGACGATTTGCAACGACATAATATCCCAACAGACTTCGACCTGTACACACTACTGTTGGAAGAACCATAAGCAGATTTGAAAATACTGGTAATGTTTGCTCAAGATTTGTAGCACCTGATATCATTAATCCTGCGGTTCATGATCGTGAAAATAATATAATGGCAGCTGTTCGTGCTAATCCCAACATATCAGTGCGGCAATTAAGTGCAAAAAATGGGTTAAGTAAAAGTTACGTATATAAAATATTAAAGAAACATAAATTTATCGTATAAATATCAGCCTCATCAAGAACTGCGGGAGGGAGATTTCGAAAACAGATCTGCATTTTGTCAAATTATAATGGATAAATGCAAAAATGTACCTGATTTTCTAGAAAGAGTGTGCTTTACTGACGAATGTACGTTTACTTTAAATAATCAACCACATTCTCAAAATTTTCGATATTGGAGTACCGACAATCCTCATTTAATTGTAAAAGCACACACACAATATCCACAGAAGGTTAATGTTTGGTGTGGAATATTAAATAACGTTGTAATTGGACCTTATTTTATTAATGGATCGTTGACCGAAGAGACTTATTTAGAACTTTTAACTGAAACCATTTGTCCTGCAATTGAACATACAATACTTGGAGATGAGCGACCGATATGGTACCAACACGCTATCCCGCTCACAGTTCAGCAGTAGTTAAAGAATTCCTAGACAATACCTTTCATGAAACCTGGATTGGACGTGGAGGTGCAACTGGTTGGCCCGCTCGGTCCCCTGATTTGGCTCCGAAGGATTTCTTCTTATGGCCTTACTTAAAATCTAAAGTTTATTCTTCCCGAGTTCATCCTAATTTAGATTCTCTTAAAGGTAATATTACCGAAGTGTGGAGTGTAGTATTAGTCCCCGATTGTTACATAATTTTAGACGTAATTTTTATGATAGGTTAGGATACTGTATGGCAGTATATGGAAACTTATTTGAACATTTAATTTGAATACTCCAGTTGTAATTTGTTTGGCTGCGAAATTGATTAAATTATTTATTTTTGTTGTTTTTTTATTTTTGTGTATTATTTGTTACTTGAAAATTCAATTTTAATGGTTAATGCTTAGCAACCGTTTGACTACCAATTGCCACCGGAAAAGTAGATCATTAAAATAAACTCCAGCGCCATGCCAGCGCGTAGTCTCGTGGACCCACGGTATATATTATGTAAAGTAAAAAAAGAAATTAAATATTTCATTTTTATTAGTTCAAATAACGTTGTCAAACTGTACCGGGTGTTCCAACAATCAAGGATTTTCCGTTATTGTATTATCACAGTTACGTAAAAATGTTATTAAAAAAAGTTTTGGGAATAGGGGATGTTCTGTGTATTCGAAAATTTCCCTACATGCTCGTATTTTTAGATATTTGGATTTTATCTTCAATGCTGATAGTAACGATACAGGACTATGGGGGCCGACTATTAATAGTTCAAAACACTTGTTTGTGATAAAAATAACCTCACTTCGGGTGAATGTCGTTCCGTAACTAATAGTCCAGTTACTTAAGCATTTATCTGCTGACTAATTTCCAGCAAGCTGAATTTGTGCATGCACCTCTATTTAGTCGTTATAATTGAAGTTTTAAAAGTCCCCATCCATAGTCCTCTTGGAAAAAAAGTTGTTGGGGGTCAAAGGTCACGAAAATCGATTTTTCTCGAATATTTCGGTTTATATCGGCCGAACGGTAAAAAATGTCATTACGAAAATTATAGACCAGACCATTTTCTATAAAAAATGTTATATAATTTTTTTTCTTACGAGTAGTTGTTTTGAAGTTATACGGCAGACAAACATTTCACCGTACGAGTATAATCATTAATCATGTACAACTTTTTTTTTAACATGTAGGCCTAATCCATGTATTTGGACCATCACAAAAGTATGAAATTCGACTTTCCTCATCTTCCTCTTCTTCCATATAGAATAATTCATTCTCTTGTATGGTTTCTTCGTTAGATTCATCACTTAACAAATCTACTGTTAAGAAGTCTGTAGGATGTTGTTCGTCGTAATCAAAATCAATATTAACATCTCCAGAAGTATCACCTTCAATATTGATGATGATTACGACGAACAAAATCCTACAGACCTCTTAACAGTAGATATGTTAAGTAATGAATTTAACGAAGAAACCGTACAAGAGAATGAATTATTTTATATGGAAGTAGAGGAAGATGAGGAAAGTTGAATTTCACACTTTTGTGATGGTCAAAATACATGGATTAGGCCCACATGTTAAAAAAAATTAGTTGTACATGATGGGGGACTCGGGGCGGAACGGGATAGCATTATTTTATGTATTAGATGGTCCTAGAACCTAGCGAAAAGAAGTTGAACTACGTCAACAAGTCGGGGAATAGCCGAGGCAACCATTTACAATTTATTTGAAAGGTGGTTTCAGAGTGAATGAACTTTTAATGAATTTCTACTCAATGTAAGCCAATTGCCGTTACGTATAATCCCTTAAATGCTATGTACTCTTAAAGCGCATGTAATTAGCTGTAATTTGATGAAATTGTTTGACTAAACTGATCGTGTTTAGAATCCGGTAAAATTTACTAAACTAAAACGTGACCGTTGGGCGGAACGGGAGGGGCGGACGGGATAGTATTCCGTTCTGCCCGATCATATTTTTCGGCTCGAAACAATATTTTTTAATGATCTCAGATGGTGCGAAACTACGTCAGAAGAACTGATAGACAATAATGGGATGTAGATTTGATGAAATTGGCGGTGCAGGCTATTCTTTCACAAGAAATGGGATTTTTTAATGCGTCTCAGCAGTTTAACGACAGTGAAGATGACAAAGCAGTCTTAGTATGTCAGTATGTGAACATTATAAATAGTTTCTAGTTATTAAAATGACTTTTTGCTACTTTCTGTATTAATTTTTCGTTAAAACTAATCTATCCCGTTCTGACCCATGTATGGGGCAGAACGGGACAAATTATATAAAATTTTGAAAAATTCAAAAAACAAACATGAATTATAATTTTTGCATTTTTTGTATTACATGTTGTTCTATACATAATAAACTTTTCAATGAAACCAAAACTGAGTTTTCACTCGTCCTAATTAATTATGTATAATTAATTTTTAAGTTCGTATCCCGTTCCGCCCCGAGTTCCAATATACAGTGAGTGGAAGAACAGATGTTTTATTTAAAAACATCTGAACTCCGCCTTTGTCAAATTTATCTTTTTGTATAATCATTTTATAATATCTATTTTGTTTTTTTTTTGCAATAAAGACCATTATTATTATTATTATTATTATTATTATTAAATACTTGTAAGCCATATAACTTCAAAACAACTACTCGTAAGAAAAAAAAAGTATATGACATTTTTTATAGATAATAGTCTGATCTATAATTTTTGTAGTAGCAACTTTTACCGTCCGGCCGATATAAACCGAGATATTTGCGAAAAACCGGTTTTCGCGACCTTTGACCCCCAATAACTTTTTTTCCAAGTGGGCTATGGATGGGGACTTTTGGCACTTTATTTATAACGACTAAATGGATGTGCATGCAAAAATTCAGCTTGCTGGAAATTAGTCAGCAGATGGCCTGTACTTAACCCCCCGGTTGACGGGTGGATTCAGAATCACACCATTCGACGGGTTGGGTCTCTCAGACCCAAACTATGTTTTATTTTTTTCCCTTAATAATACATTGATATGCCCAATTTCTGGTATGCATTTGTTAACCTGGTCTATTTTGCACTGCTAAGAGTAAAAATAGTTATGAAAAAAACATTAACGTGGGAGTTCCTATTTATTTAAAAAAAGTTACATGTAGTGCAAGTTTTCAAAAGAAACTATAAATTGATAAAACGAAAAAGACAATAACAATAACATACAATTATTTGTAAAGTACATGGCTGAATAAGTGAAAAAAAAAAAATATAAAATGAGTGTACATAAATTTGACATACAAAATATTGAATGCAAAATTGTAGGAAAAAAACTTACACGAATACACGGGTTGGGTCTGACAGGCCCAAACCCCTTCTGGCAGCCAATCGACAGATGATAAAATTAAGACAAATTAAGGAAAACCTGTTTTTATTAAAGTTAGGAAGGTACCAAAAAGCTAAAGAAATTAAAAAAATTATTTTAGAAAATACAACAAAAAAAAAGATTTGCCTGGGCCTCACAGACCCAGCCCGTCAACCGGAGGGTTAAAGCTTAAGTAACTGAACTATAAGGTTTAATGAAAGCTGTTTTTTAGGGTATAATTTTTTAGATCCATATTCAACAAAATTACTAAGGAAAAAAATGTACTTAAGGTATTTTATTATACATGCCGATCGAAAGATCTGAACCTCGATTTTTCTTGAAACTTTTAAATGGAACACTGGAACACTCTATATACGATGGCACCATTAAACATCCGCTTTTCTAAGTTTTCAGAAAATATCTCGTTTGTTGGGTCTATAATTAATGGTTACGAAACTACATTTACTTTAATTGTTTATATTTGAAATTCGTAAGCCATCAGATAACTTTTCAATATCATACCAAGAATGCAATTGCTAATAATGAAAACAATTGGAAATTGTGTAAGCAACTGCGAATGAAAACAAGTACGTATGTTATAGTGTTTACGTTTTGCTTGACGGCTAAATTTAGACAAAGAATTTCTTAATAGAAGAATCATCCGCCAATATAAATATTTTGGGTGAGTGTAATCGATTGTTTATTGGCCTGTCATACCCAATGCGTGTCGCATTATCCATGAACTACAGTGTAGTTGAAAACCTGAACAGAAGATTTGAAGAAACTGGCAGAGTAGATTATACTGAAGGGAGGGTAGCAAACACAAATGCAAATAATATGAATAATGACCTGCAATTACTTCTTTAGTTGTAAGATGATCCTCATATGAGAGTAGGCAAAATTTGTGCTGATACTGATATCAGTAAGACATCGATTAACCAAATTATTAAATACCACCGTACCATATTGCAAAACATCAAGTGCTGCAGATTTATAACTTCCAAAATCGTTATCATTTTTGTATCATTATGTTGAAGAACGCTGACCGAAACTTTAAATTTTTATATTTAATATTATTTAGCGAAACATTTAAATTTAGTGCGTTGGTAAATGGGCATAACAAGCATTATTATGCCACTGGTGGCCACTAAAATTTCGGGATGGAATAATTAATACAGAAGTTATTGGTCCATATTTTTACGAGCCATTGACCGAGAAGAAATATTTGAATTTTTTGCAAGATGAGGTTCCAGAATTTTTATGACTTGTTAGTTAATGTTGTTCCAGAATGATAGGGCTACGCCCCATACTTGCAGGAGGGTACAATTTTTTTTAAATAATTGGTGGCCGCAAAGATGGTTTGGTAGATATGCTCCTTTATCATAGCTTGCGCGTTCCTCCAGTCTGAGTTCAATATACAATATATTTTTTTATGGCGGATTATAAAAGACCAAGTATATCAGGCGCCACTACAATTAACGACATAAGAGATACATTAAACAGATAAGACATAAAGCATCAGAAGAGGGCTTGTAACTTTCCCTTAGTTATTAGGTACCCTGCAATTTTATAGAAATTTGCCCTCCCTGCGTTGTTTGTTATGTTTTAAAGGTGTTGACAGATGAAACATACGAGGTTCGGCTTCAGTCGAGCCATGAATTGTGAGTTATCTAAAATCTACTGTTTCAAACCCTTCACTTCATGCTGAAATAAGACGGATGTTAATATTAAACCTTGAATTGTTACGAAACGGTTGCTAACACATCCCCCTGCACGTAGCACTGAATTTACTGGTCTTTCTTTATTTTATACGTTTAATTTGAACTTAACATTAATTATGCACTTGCGTTTGTTCTTAATGACTTTGGTAGTGTTACATAGTATATCTTTTGCAGGAACGTGTATTTCTAAATAACTCGGAAATTAGGTTTAATTGTAAGGAAAGTCTTAGGCTATATCTGTGCATGAAAGTTTGTTAATGAAATAAAATAATGAGATTAAATTTGAGTGCACGTCTTGTGAAAACTATTTTAGGGGTTTTGTGAAGAAATACCAAAATAATTAGGTAAACAGTAGAATATCTAAATTTCATGTCCTTTAATATTTATTATTTCAAGGAATTTCAGGAATAAATTCATTAAACCAAGTGAAACAAGAAAACAAAAGGCGAAAATCATATTTTTCAATTAATCAAATCGTATTAAAACTCGTCATTCGTTCAAATATCGTCAGCCAGGATTATGAATTATTATTTTCAAGGGCCGTAAAGAATAAAAAAGAAAAATTAGTTATTGAAAATTGTTCTCGTCAAATGTTGAGGGTTTACTTTCGAATACGATTTTTAATTGAAACGTTTTACATTGAGTAACTGAAGCTTAAATTGGGAAAAGTGATCCCCGTCTATAAAAAAGGAAACGTTTTCAATCCAGATAACTATAGACCAGTAACACTTTGTAGTGTTTTTTCTAAAATATTTGAATACTGTTACCTAGATCGTCTACTAAAATTTTTAACGTGTTTTAACATTTTAAATCAGAATCAGCATGGCTTTTCTACGGGTAAGTCTACTTTTACTGCTATGATGGATCTATACTCCAAGCTAGTTGATAAAGTTGAGTGTGGTGAATGTCCAGTGGGAATCTTTTTTGACCTGTCGAAGGCTTTCGACAGTGTCAACCATCCTTTGTTACTGCAGGCGCTTTATAATTGTGGTATTCGAGGAATACCTCTTGATTGGATTGAGGCATTTTTGAAAAATCGAAAACAATACGTCTCCCTACGATATTTAAACAATGGTGTTATCAATACTGCTAACTCTGATTCCTTGAACACTGATATAGGTGTCCCGCAAGGGTCCGTTTTGGGGCCTATTTTATTCGTTATGTTTATTAACAACTTGAATAATATAGAACTGGATGCATCTTTAATTCTTTATGCAGATGATACTTCGATATGCGTATCGGATAAAGACGACGAAATCCTCTCTTTGAAATGTAACAGGGCAGCAAATAAACTAAGTTCCTGGTTTTCTTCAAATTTATTATACTTAAATACCTCTAAAAGTGCAGTTATTCGTTTTCACAATCGACAAAAAGAATGTAGCAACATTAAAGTTATGGTAAATTCTCTACCTCTACCCAATGTAAATAGTATTAAGTTTTTGGGTGTTTGGTTCGACGAAAATCTTTGTTGGTCGAAACATTGTCACGAATTAACTAGTAAATTAATTTCTACTTCCTTCTTGTTTAGGAATCTAAAAACCGTTCTTTCAACTGAACAACTTATTATGATGTATTATGCGTTGGTTGAGTCACGAATAAGATATGGGATAACTCTTTGGGGGGCATCTGCTACTGCAGATGATGTTTTTGTCGCGCAAAAACGAATTTTACGATGCATTGCGGGGGTTCATGGCATGTATTCATGTAGAACGTTGTTTAAAAAGTACTCAATCCTTACTCTTAAAGCTTTATTTGTCTTTGAACTATCTGTCTATGTATTTATAAATAAAAGCAAATTTAAGAAAAACTATGATGTACATTGCGTAAACACAAGATCCAGAGAGGACTTTAGAATACCATATTATCGATATAAAATTTCTATGAATTCGCCTAACTCCTTAGGAATTAGGATTTTCAACCACTTACCACTCTCAATTAAAAACTGTACTTCTGTAGGGTGTTTTAAGAGCACTTTAAAAGCCTATCTTCTTCAAAACACTTTTTATACTTTGGAGGAATTCTATCGGCTCTTTGACATTTGAATTTTAATTTTAATGATCTTTGATTATACGTGTATTTATAGATAGGAGTTTTTAACTTGTATGTTTATTTGTATGTTTATTATTATAATGCAACGTATATACCTTATGTTTGTATATGTATATATATATATTTTTTGACGTTTCCTATACTGTTTTTGTACAGTCTTTGGAATTAAATAAACTATTACTATTACTATTACTATAAGTCACTTTTTATGATACAAAACGTTCCAATCAGTCGCGGCGATGCATTGTTTATTGAAATTTATGCTAAGTATTCGTACAAAATAGCTAGATCACTATTTTTATTTTATTCGGACCTAAAATGATTTATTTATTTATATTTATAGGTTCCGAGTGTTTTTGACTTAAGGGCCGAACATAGGGAAATGGCATGGAAATCGTATATTATATATGCAGATTTCTGCTCTCCGTTTGAGTTGATAGGATTGATAGTGATATCAATCGAAAGACAAAAAGATTGGGCTTACTACTTTACTTGAATTTGTTGCTTGTTTAAGAAAGAAATATCTTAAAAACTACAATAAATAATTTGCATTTTATTCACAAAAACCAGACCAGCCATGATAATTATTTAATAGTATATTATTATATGAGCGATTATGACAGCCATTATTCACGAAGATGACGTTTGAGCCCACGAGCCGTCAGGCGAGTGGCACAAATCATCTGAGCGAATAATGGCCATAATCGCGAATGTAATACGATACTTTTTCTACACCTATTAAACAAATATATTAGACTCAAATTAGTCAAATTTGATAACTTTGTAAGCAAGCAATATGACAACACACTTGGGCGTGTCGATTGTCAGCCGCAGAAGGAGTTGATCGCGGGCGATTTAAAATATGATTGGATTAGCGAAATATTGATTTTTGGATTTGTATTTGTGATTGGCCGAAATCATAATTCACTGCAGTGAATTATGAATCCATAATTCACTGCAGTGAATTATAGGTACTATTTTTCACAAAAAAAATGCTAATAATTGCAATATAATTAAATAGGTGTAAAAAAAGTTTTTTAAATCACAAACTGTGCGAAAACTGACGTCAGCATAAAATGTCTTGACAATAAGTACCCTCTCCTCATTGAAATATTCAACATTACTATTCATAGTAATTAGGTAGATACGTAAATTGATAACTAACAGAAAATAAAATTTATTTTGGCATAAAAAAACTTCAAATTTGATCATGGCTGGTCTGCTTTTTGCGAATAAAATGCAAATTATTTATTGCAATTTTTAAGCTATTTCTTTCTTAAACAAGCAACAAATTCAATTAAAGCAGTATCAAATTAAGCGCATTCTTTTTGTCTTTCGATTGATGCCACTATAAATCCTATCAACTCAAACAGGGAGCAGGAATCTGCAAATATACGATTTCCCATGATATTTCCCCATGTTCGCCCCTTAAGTCAAACACCCGGTATGTTTAAATTTTTTGATAAAATTAGAACCAGTAACATGAAATTCATAAAAATCAAGAAAAGGAGAATTACCTTCTGTTGTGAATCTTTTTCGTTTATTCAGGGTATCAATGGAACCCATATTGTGATATGTTAAAATAAATGTTCAGAGTTAAGGCAAACGTGAGGTTATGTTCCTAATTTATTGAATTTATCTTCTGTTTATAACAGATAAACAGACGAATAGATATTTATTTGGTACAAACCGTGGCACACTAAAATAAAGTGTATTCGAATTTAAAACAAGTCAGCTTTAAAATAAATCATATTACGGCACTCTCTAAAAATGGCGGTGCCTAGGTATACCACCACTAAAAAATCAAACTAGCTTTGGAGCTTCTCATTAAACAAATGAAACTATTTAAAACAATAAATTTAAATTTAAAACTTCACAAATAATTTATATTATTTTTTTTTGTTACCGAAGCTTGATATAGATATATTCAGAATTACATATTAATTCATCAATTTTCAATGTAGAATATTCCATTTAAAATCTGAGGTCGGTTCCGGTTAAACCGAATACTACTTTAAGAGAACATAATTACATTAAATGATCGCATATTTTTTATCTTATACGCATGCCAAAATTCAGCTGGATGCACTGCAAATTTATACAGTGAAGGTGGCCCAGGTTTTATTAACCCCTGTATAGGTCTTCATGTAGCTACCTAGATTAGTGAGCGAGTATCGAGAAAACTAGTTTAACAAATGGTTGATCGCTAATATAAATATAACACAAAACGCCCCGCTTGAATGCAATTAATATTCGCTTTTAAATGTCTTAAGGGTAAGAACGTAGCACACGTCTTTTGTTACACAGGTTTAATTTACTTTACTATACATTAATTCAAATCACAATAGCATCCAGATTTCGATTTACAAAAAAAGGTTAATTGTCTGGCGGGTCACGAACACATAAAATTCATCCATATTAGAATTATTAAGAGGCTTAAGGTAAATTAGGTATTTGTGATTTAGTACCAATTTTACATTCCCTTTGCATCGGTTGATCTTTAATATTAAAAGGTTTTATATTTTATTCTAGGTCAGTTTTTTGTAATTTCAATTTAATCATTATTTGTACATATCCAAAGGTCTTTATTAATTTACGTTTTGTAAAAAGGCGAAACAATCATTTGTTACTATTTAACCGATAAATTAAATAATACGGTAGTTTAAAGCGATTTGTTTTTGCTGAATTAGTTTCGAAGTATGTAAGATTAAGATGGGTTTCAACGAAAGACACCCTTTTGTTGGAACAACCTTACGTAAAAAATTGAAATGATTACCTTTAACAACCGCAACTTTTGACTGAAAAGCCCTATCAAAAAAGTCTAAAAGTTATTAAACTGTATGTCATTGTTCTTATTAAAAACTATAATATAATTTTGCTTTTAGAAAAAGGTTCTAAATCTTAAAGTATTTATCTTTCTAGAAAATATAACGCGAGAAAAACTTTCAATTAATTCAATCGACGCCTTGAAAGTGATTTAAAGAAATGTTTTCTAAGTATATCAGATCGCGTTTTTAAGTGACGGAGAAATACAAATTTACATTAACAATAACGGAATGAAGTAGTCTTACCTTGCTCTGCTTCTTTGAAAACACTACTTGCAGCGTCTACTATGCAGTGAGGATGATGCGATGTGCGTTCGGTTTTATATGAACGTCGCGACGCTTAGCATCGCGCCAACCGTAGTACGACAATAGCATGACGTAAAGTTACGGTAGCCAATCAATATGTTTGAAATGGACCATCAAGGGTCTTTTGATAAATTTGACTTCTCTTTCGCGTTACAAGAACCATAATCTATTTGTTGTAATTTTAACAATTTCAATATTCATTTAAATCTCTATAAAAACTTCAATCATGTGATGCGTTTACAAGAATTGTTAATTCGAATAAAATATAAACTTTAAATATTTACCTGCTAATGAAATTCTTTTTTTCTGCTTCTGCTTAAGAAATTCTTTTGTTGCTTTGTTGTTTCTCTAAATTATACAAAATTACAGTTTAGGTGCGACCCTTCTTTATTACATGCGCGAAATTTAAATTTCAAAAAGGTTAACTTATTGGAGACAGAATTTACACATTACACAAGATTACACATACTTGACCGAAGCAGGTGATTATCCTGAGGTTCTTCAGGCCTTTTATGTTAGAGGATTTAAGTTGTCTTATTACCTTTGTAGACGGGTAAATCGAAGAGGAGGGGTTGCTATCTGGTCAAATATCAATTTAGTTGTTGATGTCATATATTTAAGTGATTATTCTGTAAGAAAAAGAGTAGTTTGCGCTGTTTCATGGAAATTAAATGTGTTATTATTAATTGTTACCGATCTCCGCCAGGAAACCTAAACATTTTTATAAATCAGCTATACAGAATGTTAGATAAACTATAGAAGCCTCAAAATAAAATAGTTTAATGTGGTGACTTTAATATTAATTTTTATTCCGTAGATAGTGAGGATTTTAAGATGTTAAATAATGTTCTGCTTAAGTTTGGTCTTGTAACGGTGTTACTAACTCCACTACCATATCATATTTTCACAAATCTAGAAGGTCCTCAAAGTACTTGTATAGTGAATAATTTAACCGCAGACCATAAAACGGTCCTTTTTGAGGTTACTAATAATGATAATAGCAATAGTGGTATATTCTATTAACTGACAATAGTGTCAATAGTATATTATATACCAAGGTAGAGAAGTGTAGTATTATAGCCAAAGGGGCAAGCGCCGAGGGATATAAGGTCCGAAGGCTATAAGAGACTTCTCTACCGTGGTCTATACTTAGTGTTTTTCACTACTAGCTTTATTAAAACTCGTATAATTGTTAAGAAATAGCATAATTCATAATTTAAAGCACTCTGCTTCAAAATTGTTTTGTTGCTGTGACAGTTGTTTATTAATAAAAGTTAAAGTTGTAGTTTTTTAGCCTTTAGTAGGATTTTTGTGTTGTTTTTGAAAACACGACGGGTGAAGATTTCAGTTGTACGCCACCTGAAATGTGGAAAATTGCAAAAGAAGTAATGTTCTTTCTAGTATCCACCTCCACATAACCTAAAAATATTGAAAGTCACGTATCATTAAAATCGCCAAAACTGTATTGTTTTTAAGCACTGGAGTAGTGTCGTCTGAAATAGCTAAATCAATAACAATTTTCTCGCTACGTTGCATGTTGTGGTAACAGTTGAGTTCAAAAGTTACCATCAGTTACGGCGCCAATTCAAATATATCGAAGTTTTTAAAGTAAAAATTTATGCATAGTTATTAACTGATTTTAATGTCTACAAAACTGTTAAATAAAATTTATCCAGCATGCTAAATCGTTATATCAACATTTTCTCTTTTAAACTGTCACAGGATTATCACAAAAATGTAAATTTGTGTATTATTTACAAAAAAAATAGTTTATTTTAAGAGGCCGTTTAACAGTATTTCCATTTCCCTGCGATAAGTGAACATGACTAGACACGTCTGTATAGCATGTATCATCTAAATTAAGCCTCTTCTTATTTTTTTAGCCTGTTCATGCACTACTCTAATTTATATTTTCCTCTGCTTAGGTCCACAAAAAATAATGGCGAGGAATGAATTGGCTCCAATATTGAAACCTCACACTATTGCGGAAAATCTTATTCTTCCTGCTACCGTTGATACAGTCGCAACAATGCTTGGAGAAAGTTATGCTAAAGAGATTCGGAAAATACCAGTATCAAATAATACTATTAATTAGTAGGCGCATTGATGATACATTAGAGTATCTGCAGGTGCAGTTTCTTACGAAACTTTCAAATAAATTATTTGTTATTCAGCTAGACGAGGCAGCGGATATTATCAAAGATGCACATTTGATAGCCTACGTTCCGTTCGTTTCTGCGATAATGCATCTATAAGCGAGGACTTTTCTACAAAGAAATTCAGAAAAGAACTACAGGTGCGGATCTATTTTGAATGACTGATACTTATATAATAAATTCTGGCCTCGAGTGGAAAAACTGTGTTGGTGTTTGTACTGATGGGGTACCGGCGATGGCAGGAAAATATGGTAGTCTACAAGCACTTATTCGCAAAAGGAATCTAAATGTTACTTGGCATCATTGCATGATACACTCACTTCGAAGGTAATTAGGACTTAATTTGGTATTATCCATTGTAATTTCTGTTGTAAATTATACAAGAACAATGCATTTAAGGACAAAACTATTTTCTTCAATGTGCGGTGATATGGGCGCCGACCAGCATTCAGCACTCTTGTTTTATTGAGAATCTCGATGGTTATCCCGTGGAAAGATTTTACAGCGGGCATTTGAGCTTAGACACGAAATATATGCTTTTTGAAAGAAGAAAATCACAAAGATGCAGAGAATTTTGTTGGCGAACTGTTCATATGAAACTGGTTTATTTAACTGACATGTTTGAAAAATTAAATGTTTTAATACCCAGTTGCAAAGAAATAACAACTCGTATAAGTATTACAAGTATCAGGTAAAATTAACCGCTTTTCGGGTGTAAGTGTCATTTTTAGATGCATAGAGCAACATTTAAAAATTTTATCTGAAACTTTTCAATGTAACTTCTTTGAAAACGATAGTCTTCTGATCAAATACGAGTATTTAACAAACCCGTTTGGAGGTACACCTACAGATTTATCGGTGGAAGAAGAGGAACAATTCATTGATTGAACATCAACTTTAGAAAAGAAGAGACAATTTTCGTCGATAACCATTGCCGAGTTTTGGATTAACTCGCAAGGAGAATGTTCAGCGTTATGCAAGAGAGCTATGCAGATTATTTGCCATTTCCTTCATCTTATCTTTGTGAAGTATAAAATTGAAATACAGAAACCGGCTCAAGATCGAACGTAAACTAAGGGTGGCGGTTACCCATTTAGAACCAAACTTCGGCAAGCTATGTAGTTCAAGACAGGCGCATTTAAGTCACTAGTTTGTTCAAATAAACTGGTAGTAAGTTTTACGTAGTTTTAGATTTAGATTGTATTCGTAAGTAAATTTGGCATACCCCGTGTCCACAGGGTTTCGCACCATGGAATCAGAGCAACGTTAATTTATCCCAAAGATCAGCTCTTGCTTTTACGAAAACAGCTTAACAACAAACCCGATTATATTTATTTTTCTATGACAATAAACAGTTAAGTGGCATTCAACTTGTCGTGTGGTTTGAAACAAATCAAGTCCTATTTGAATTTATAATAAAGTCGTCATGAATATTTACACTGTGGAAGAAAAAGTTCAAATAGTGAAATGGGTATACACAGGAAACAGTTACAGGGAAACGTGTAGACGATTTGCAACGACATATCCCAACAGACCTCGTCCTGCATACACTACTGTTGGAAGAATCATAAGCAGATTTGAAAATACTGGTTATGTTTGCTCAAGATTTGTAGCACCTGATACCATTAATCCTGCGGTTCATGATCTTGAAATTGATATAATGGCAGCTGTTCGTGCTAATCCCAACATATCAGTGCGCAATAAAGTGCAGAAAATGGGTTAAGTAAAAGCATAGATTAAATAATAGAATAGATACGCAACGGTACCCTTTTATATGTAACCCGAAAGAAATTCTGACATAGAGATGGCAGCACCTTGGCCATCTCTGATCGAGAATGATTTTTAACCATCCTAGAATAAAACCGATATATCAATAATCCTAACATATCAACAACATTTGATCAAACAAAATACGTGCGTTATTAATAACCCTGTATTAGTCGTATAATGCCATGCGAATTCAAGCATGTTTATAAAATTAGCACGTATAAGATATTATTGTATTTATGGATGAAGTTGTTTGTCCCAGATACAATTTATTTATCTTATGCTTAGAATTCTATTTACTGACTTCGTTTTTTTACTAAACAGCAAATTTGTAGTATAATTATGTGTAAAAAGATTTAACATTTGGAATAAAAATAAAAATATGTATGTATATTTAACAATTACAAAAAAAAACTCAGTTACGTTGCACAAAATTTCGTTAAACAAAACTAGCGAGTTCAAAAAAAAATTTTAAATAAGGCCTGGCAATGTAAAACAAAAATAATGTCTACTGCAAAATTTAGAATTATTGTTTTTGCCATTTTACTGACATTTGCAAAACGGAATTATGGCAATAACACAGTGATGACGGTTAATAAACTATAAATCTTGCAATAGGCAATAGACATTATTTTTGTTTCTCCTGGCCAACCCTTATCTAATTTTTTTTAACTCGGGGTGTAATCTACCTGAGTAAGCCGTGTGGCAAAGGATCTTGGAACATCTGGGTTAAAATTTTAACCTAATAGTTCAGCAGAACGAATCTACAGCTACACCCTTATAAGTCGGCAATCGTATACATAATTATTATTTTTTGTTTTTTGAAGGAAAAAACGTATTTTAAAAATTAAGTCAATAAGTTAAATAAGTAAAAACTTAAATAAATCCTAGCCATCAACAATTTTTCAAAAACTTTGCGAAAGTTTCCTTTTATTTCCCTATCGAACACATTATACTAAAAATGTTCCTTACTTTTTTTTTGTTACTGTATAAAACACAATTTATTAATTAAAGAATGCTGCTGTTTATTGGTAAAACAGAAGGTACATGAAGTTATCACAAATTACGTAAGTTTAGTTTAGTAATAGTAGAAAAGTCGTAGCAAATTTTAATGTACCTAATTTTTGTGTAACTGAATACATCTCCATAAATTAGCGACACGGTCCGTGGCAATGTTATTATTTATTATTAATACATAACTGTTTAGAGTGTTGGGGTATTCTTTCATTTTACAAAAACTGAATTTTTCTTTTATTTGAGGTCTCAATTTGGGACAATTCCGGAAAACCTGAACGTCTGGCAACCCTAGACTGAAGTGCTGTGTGTATCAATCTCCCTTTAGTGTAGGTGTAGGGCAGTGGTTCCCAACCTTTCTCTCCTTGTGAAACCCTTCTAAAAACTGAACAAAATTAGCGAACCCCCTGTGTAGTCATTTCATTAGTAACAGTACAGAAAACAATCAAATTTGGTTGTTATTAACATTTAACTATTTTCCATATTGCCTAATAGTTCATAAGGAAAAACTAAAACATAATCGTGAAAAAACTACAAGCAAACATTAATAAAACTAAAGTGATAACTTAACCTTAACCCACAAAAAAAATGAATACAAAATTAATTGAATAAAACAGAACATTCATCCTAGTAGGCTGAAAATAAAACGGAATTATCTTTAATGTCAATGAATACCAACTGGTTCTTAGCTAAGCCTCCGTTGAACTTGAAAAAACCCTTAATGGGATATACCTATAGGGATTTAAAATTCCGCCATTACAATATTATTTCGCGAACCCCCTTTATAAACCTTGCAAACCCCTGGGAGTGCGCGAACCACCGGTTGGGAAACACTAGTCAACTTTAGTGTATAAATATTCACCGCGTATTTTATTGGTGTATTCTGAATTTAAATAAAATCAAACTGCATATTTTTATCGCGATAATTCATAAACATTTTCGTAAGGATTTTTTTTAAATTACATTTTTTTTATTGTTTTATTGAATATACCGGGTGTCTACGGGAAGCCGCAACACAGAGAAACACCATTGCATTTTTTATAAATGATCCAGGTTACCTGCGGAATGTGTACGAATTTAGTACTGAACATGCGTAATTGGGCATGCTTGACGCTAGAATGAGATAGAAATAGCGCCGGCATCTGTTATCGTGGCACGTAATTATTAGATTGTTTCATTGTGTAGTTTTTAAATTTGTCAGTTTTGACAGCGGTAAAATATGAAATTATTAAACTTGTTAGATTTGTCAGTTACTGAAGCATTTTCATCTACTATTATATTAAAACTCACTAAAACGACATAATTTAAAACATTTATTTATAATGCCATAACATTTTACATATTTATTAATAACTATTTATGGTACAAGTGAATAAAGAGAAATTTTGTCCACGAAAGGAAAAGTTTAGCTCACAAGGCGCAGCCCAGTGAGCCAATTTCCTTGAGTGGATAAAATCTCTTTATTCAAGATTCAAGTGTAGCATATAATATTTTTTTCAATTCCTACATTAAAATTTCTAAAAAACAGTTAATTATCAATTTATTGCTTATTTACATAAATATTAATACCGCAGTTGATTTTAAACAATACCTAGTAACCTAAATTTAAAGGCACCATGATTTTTGTTTATAGCAACAGTGTCATCAAGGAAAGTGTGGATAAAATGTTTATAGCAACACTTTATCCACCCTTCACGCTAAAATGGTGCTTTGATAACTAGATTTGACACATTAAAATGCCACTTTATGTGTAGGAATTGGAAATAGTTATTTATTATACAAGACGATACAATTTTATTTTATCTTCGAGAGCAAGCTCGAGAACGTAATAAACAATTTATCGTCGTGTCTGATACAAAATTTTGTCCACGACTAGTCAATAATTTGTCAATTATTCATGTGTTTGGTCAAACATAATGCTATCCATTATGACCATTATACACTGCCAGCAGTGAATAATCATTATTCACGGTGTCATGGTAACATCATTGTCTATGATGTATAATGAAGGAAATAGGTTATGTTTCTAATCCTACCACTTCGTTTAACATAGTCCTACCACATGGTTTTAGTAGCGTTGTTATTTAAATTTTAATTAAAAATTCTTCGTATTTGTGTTCGTGGACAAAGTATAGTATACTGCTCGCTATAATGGCTACTATTACCTCGGATAATTGCAAAACTCGCTCGCTCGTGTTGCAAACATTATCCTCGGTAATAATAGCATTCATTATAGCGTCGTGTATAATATACTATTATTCTATCCTCACCATTATTTACATATACTGAATTAGTTAATTATTTTGATTGATAATTAATAATTATAAACGTCAAAGTCAGACGTCAAATTGTTTGTAGATTTGATTTATAAAGAAAAAAGTGAATATGAAATTTTTTCCTTCTAGACTATAAAATTTCATTTTAACATGAACTAAAGAGTAGATAAAATACAATTTTAACATTGAGGATAGAATAAAAGTCATTATTTACGTAAATGTATAATTGCACAAGAATCCTGTACTTCACAAAATTATATATTTTTCTCTAACTAAGCAATTTCACACCTATCTTCATGAACTATTAAGATTTGGAAGTTGCATTTATAACTTGCGAGAAAGATTTTAATTAAACTGCAGGTCGAGCGTTATACCTTTCTTGCTCTGCTTTATTCACATTTCAACACTTTTAATTAAGTGAATAAAATACGCTTAAATCTAAAACATTAACAACCACTAAAATGCCATACAAAAATATTGTGAATTCCGAGGTGACCCACATTACCTATAGTTTCGAGCTTTTTGTTTCGTCACATAAACCGAATTGTAGTCCACGCTGTAGCGCCCCTCTGCATTGCAGACCCAAAACCAGCTTGTAGTAAGGTATAAGCGCTGGTTCATCCTCTTTCCAACTAGCTAAAAATCCCACTTATACCTTCCATAAAGTATGCGATGTAACAGCACCGAACGTATTGGCGTGTAAACATCGTTTTAACCCCCGTACTGTCGCTTTTTCGAATCTTACATTTTTTACACCTCTCCTAAAAGTTTGCAATTAACGCAATCTTCAAAATGACACCACAAACATCCACCTAGCAATCGTAGAACTGGCACAATACGCAAAACAGTGCGAAATTTCCAAGCGTCACACAAATCTTTATTTGGACCCCCGTCTACCGTCTCACTTCCAATTCGTTAAACATTTTCAATGTTAAAAATATTTTCTGTAATAAATGGACGCAATTAAAAAGCTATATAGTAACTCGAAACAAAATTTATCTGAAAGCTTTAATTCTGTAAAAAAAAATTTAAAAACAAAAAAATGTTCAAAATGTAATCTTGAAAAGACACTCGATTGTTATTATCAGAATAAAAGGTATAAAAACGGTTGTTGCCGTGTTTGTAAAACATGTTATAAATTATTTTATTTTGATGAAAAGGTAATCTGCGAATGTGGTAAAACAGTTCAAAAAAATTATCTTAAAAAACATCAATTAACACCTTATCATACTTTAAAAACGCTCTATGAAAGATAAGTCTAGAATAGTAACAGACCATCCTACAGGGTTATACTATTTTAAATTTAGATATTTTCTGTAATAAATGGAAGCAATAATAAAAGAATTAGTAAGTACTGTTAATATAATGCAATTAATTATGGAATTTAGTAACCCAAATATTAAGTCATATAGTATGTTATCGAAGAATGATGGGACAGGAGCTAAGAAACAAATTTAACCCTAACATACATTATGCAAAACTCAATAGTTTTTGAGATATTTCAATTTTTGTGTTTTTCTCAAAAAAGTAGATCTTAATGTCTTTAAAGTTAATTAAAAAAAAATCTACTTGACATTTTTTGAACTTTTTTGCTGGATTACTTGTCCTACTCTATGGCCATCCGTTTGGAATGGAAAATATCCGGAAACATTTCGATCGTGTGAAAATTTTAAATAAAAACTTATAAAAAATAATTTTTAAAAATCAGCTACGAAAACTACCTATTCGTTTTTCTCAAAAATTATCAACATAATGTGCGTATAAATTATTTTAAAAACTTCCTTATTTCAACAGATATCTATCAAGGTACAAATGTTCAACGTGCCCTTGATAGTTCTAATAAAAAAAATAGTAAAAGTGATGCAAATAGTATGGTTCTTATTTTTGGATAAACAGTAAAAAGTAAAAATGTGCGTAGAAAAAAATGACAAATAGTTCCAGTCGTCGACTTTGATGCTTACGCATATGTATTATTAACTGACATTATTATCTCCGTGTCCCTTAAGTTTGAGCCCCTACTCCGTATACATGCTCGGAAGCGTCTACTTATTTCCGTGTTTGTTACTCTGGTTGTGGGGATATGCAGTATGTGTTGGGCAGGGTCGACTATCCTTTGTCTAAGGTCTTCTCTCGTATCGCATAGACCATCTCTTTCATATGGCCCCACATGTGGAAATCTAGAGGTGTTAAATCTGGACTTCGCGCTGGCCAAGGTATTGGGTCTGCCCTTCCAATCCAACGGTTAGGTAAACGTTGATCGAGTAACTGTCGTATTGTCAGCCAATAATGTGCTGGACAACTGTCGCGCTGAAATATCATTCGGTGTCTGACGGCGGGAGGAACATCTTCTGGAAGCACCGGCAGCTCATCTCTTAAAAATTTTTCATAGATTGCCCCGTTGAAATTTTGGGGAAGAAAGTATGACCCTATAAAATAGCGGACAATGACTCCCATCCACACATTTTCAGAAAACCTTATATGGAAATTAGTTTCCCTTATTAAATGGGGGTTTTCGTCGGCCCAATAATGTAGGTTGTGGAAATTTGTTCTACCCTCGCGATCAAATTTCAACTCATCCATCCATAAAATGTTTAGTGAGAAATTTGTATTGTCTGCATCTGAATTTAACATAAAGCGGCAGAATTCCACTCTCCTTCCAGGATCGCCTTCATGAAAGGCTTACACAGGAGTATAGTGGTAAGGATGGCATCCAACACTGCGTATCGTAGACCAAACTTTCCGTTGTGGCGTTCCGGTTAGTCTTGCGACTTTATTAGTTGAAGTTCTTGGGTCTCCATCAAAATATCGCAATATTTCTTCGCCATCATCTGGTTGATAAACGCGAGGAGCATCGGCGTCACCTTGTCTACATTTCACGGAGCCATTTTCAGCGACATTTCGATCTGTCGTACAGAATACACGAACCTTATTTGGTATACGACGGTAAGGGAAGCGAGTTTTGGCAGCGTTGCCGTCACAATATCCGTAGACAAGGAAGATGTCAGCGTATTCTGCATTGGTGTACCTACGTGGCCATGACACTTAAAATACAATAACAACTACAAGGACCTAAACCAAAATCTTCAGCTACAAACTCAAAAAGACCAACAAACTTAAGGGACACGGAGATAACAATGTCAGTTAATAATACACATGCGTATTGCGTAAGCATCAAAGTCGAGGACTGGAAAAATTTGTCATTTTTTTTTCTACGCACACTTTTACTTTTTACTGTTTATGCAAAAATTGGATAAGGTGATTTACGTCAAATCGACGTAAAATGAGCTCTAGAATTTGCAGTTTTCTTTTGTGAAGTGAGTTTGTGGACACCCTGTATATTGACTGGACTATCTATATCTTGGAATTCTCTAATAAAGTTTTCTGACATAGATTGGTATTTTGATATACGTACCCAATGAACCTTATCTTGGAATTCTCGAATAAAGTTTTCTGATAATATTTGTTTTATTGAAATACTGTAAAATAGAATATTGATTACTCTTGTAGTCGGTAACTTTATTAAGAAGTGTCGTAATTATTGGATTATACATTAAAAGATTACCAAATTGTCCTTTGTTAGCTGCATCATACCCATCAATAGCGTCTGCAACCTTAACTAATCTTTTATTATTAAAACCAATATATTTTTTAGTGTCGTCTAAAAATGGATAAATATTATTTAATTCGGCACGAAGTGCCTCATGCAAGCTTCGGTTGAATTCAGGTTTTATTTCATTTATAATATTTTTATAATATTAAATTGTGATATAACGTTTGATCGGTTTACAGGGGGATGGTTATCCCCAGATTTTACATTTTTCTATTAATTTTTTTATAATTAAATGGATAAAATATTTAGTGGTGAAATAAATGGCTATACTATGAAAGGATTAGATAATTATTATACCCATTTAAATGATGTTGTAACGCATAAAAATGAAATAAAAATTAAATTTGATTATCCAATCAAGGATCTTGTTTCTATAAAGTTTTCTATTAAAGATAAAGAATTTTGGAGTGAACAAGATGAATTCACATTAATGACTTTAATTTTACTTATTCGACGTGGATATACAGTGTGTCCCAAATTCAATCCACACCATTAGGATCTCGGAAACTACAAAAACTACAAAGTTGGTTAAATAGGGAAAGTTTTAGGAATTTTAATGCTCATTTCCTTTTCAGCTGAGAAATCACAGCCAACTTTGACCGTTTTCGAGATATCTTGGAAAACCCGAAATTTGGAGTTTTCTGTTTTCCAAATATCTCGGAAAGTATGAAGTTATTAGTTTCAAGACTTGTATATTGTGAAGGCACTTTTTACGGAGAATCGGGTGGTACTATATGTTTATATTTCTGACGCTTTGTCTCTATTCTATGAACAACTACTTTTGATTTTCATATGGACGCCAAATTGAATTTTGTCGTAACTAAACTCAGCTCTTTTTTCTCTTTTCAACGAACAGAATTTTGCAAAAACGGCTTCCTTTTCGCGTTGCCAATTTTGAACTTTGAAGGCTTCGCACGAGTTGAGGAAGCATGTGGTGACTTTTTCTCTATAAGAATTTCGCCTTATCCCAGGAATAAAGTTACGGAGAGCTTGCACGCGAATTTTTACACACCCTGTATAATGGACAATTTTCATTATTATTTATATTTAACCCTCTATCTAAACAATTTTTACAAAATATATGATTACAACTTGTTTTAACAGGTTGAATACATTTGTTCAAACAAATAGGGCAATCTTCACTAATTTCTTCTTTAATCACCTCATATGGTATGAATATTTTCTCTTTAATTTCTTTAGATATATATTTATTTTTATTTATTCCATTCCAAGACTGGAGTACGCCTTCGGGTATTTATGGATTAAAAAAACCATTGTATTTTTTTATTTATTGAAATTCACGGACTTTGTCCGTGTATGAGATTTTGCTGAATTCTCTAATAAAGCTTTCAGATAATTTTTGATTAAATGAAATATATTCCCAATCTACTTTATTTTTAAATTCTCTTATAAAATCTTCTGACATAGATTGATATTCTGATATATATTCCCAATCAACCTTATCTTGGAATTCTCTTATAAAATCTTCTGACATAGATTGATATTTTGATATACGTACCCAATTAACTTTATCTTGAAATTCTTTGATAAAATCATCAGACAATTTGTTCCAGGATGAAATGTTTTCCAAATAAACTTTATCTTGAGACTCTCTATTGACATATTTTGATAATTTTTGACTTAATGAAATCCTTTCCCAATCAACTTTATCTTGGTGTTTTTCTATAAGTTCTTCTAGTAATTTTTGATTTAATGAAATACATTTCCAATAAACTCTCTCAGCGATAATTTTTGGTGCTTTGATATACAGGGTTACTGGTAATTCGATACATTCCTTTGGGGATGTGATGGGACAGGAGCTAAGAAACAAATTTAACCCTAACATACATTATGCAAAACTCAATAGTTTTTGAAATATTTCAAATTTTGTGTTTTTCTCAAAAAAGTAGATCTTAATGTCTTTAAAGTTAATTTTAAAAAAATCGACTTGACAATTTTTGAACTTTTTTACTGGATTACTTGTCCCACTCTATGGTCATCCGTTTGGAATGGAAAATATCCGGAAACATTTCGATCATGTGAAAATTTTAAATAAAAACTTATAAAAAATAATTTTTAAAAATCAGCTACGAAAACTACCTATTCGTTTTTTTCAAAAGTTATAAACATAATATGCGTTCAAATTATTTTAAAAACTTCCTTATTTCAACAGCTATCTATCAAGGTACAAATGTTCAACGCGTCCTTGATAGTTCTAATAAAAAAAATAGTAAAAGTGATGCAAGTAGTATGTCCGTATTTTTGCATAAACAGTAAAAAGTAAAAGTGTGCGTAAAAAAAAAAATGACAAATTTTTCCAGTCCTCGACTTTGATGCTTACGCAATACGCATGTGTATTATTAACTGACATTGTTATCTCCGTGTCCCTTAAGTTTGTTGGTCTTTTTGAGTTTGTAGCTGAAGATTTTGGTTTAGGTCCTTGTAGTTGTTATTGTATTTTAAGTGTCATGGCCACGTAGGTACACCAATGCAGAATACGCTGACATCTTCCTTGTCTACGGATATTGTGACGGCAACGCTGCCAAAACTCGCTTCCCTTACCGTCGTATACCAAATAAGGTTCGTGTATTCTGTACGACAGATCGAAATGTCGCTGAAAATGGCTCCGTGAAATGTAGACAAGGTGACGCCGATGCTCCTCGCGTTTATCAACCAGATGATGGCGAAGAAATATTGCGATATTTTGATGGAGACCCAAGAACTTCAACTAATAAAGTCGCAAGACTAACCGGAACGCCACAACGGAAAGTTTGGTCTACGATACGCAGTGTTGGATGCCATCCTTACCACTATACTCCTGTGTAAGCCTTTCATGAAGGCGATCCTGGAAGGAGAGTGGAATTCTGCCGCTTTATGTTAAATTCAGATGCAGACAATACAAATTTCTCACTAAACATTTTATGGATGGATGAGTTGAAATTTGATCGCGAGGGTAGAACAAATTTCCACAACCTACATTATTGGGCCGACGAAAACCCCCATTTAATAAGGGAAACTAATTTCCATATAAGGTTTTCTGAAAATGTGTGGATGGGAGTCATTGTCCGCTATTTTATAGGGTCATACTTTCTTCCCCAAAATTTCAACGGGGCAATCTATGAAAAATTTTTAAGAGATTGCCCCGTTGAAATTTTGGGGAAGAAAGTATGACCCTATAAAATAGCGGACAATGACTCCCATCCACACATTTTCAGAAAACCTTATATGGAAATTAGTTTCCCTTATTAAATGGGGGTTTTCGTCGGCCCAATAATGTAGGTTGTGGAAATTTGTTCTACCCTCGCGATCAAATTTCAACTCATCCATCCATAAAATGTTTAGTGAGAAATTTGTATTGTCTGCATCTGAATTTAACATAAAGCGGCAGAATTCCACTCTCCTTCCAGGATCGCCTTCATGAAAGGCTTACACAGGAGTATAGTGGTAAGGATGGCATCCAACACTGCGTATCGTAGACCAAACTTTCCGTTGTGGCGTTCCGGTTAGTCTTGCGACTTTATTAGTTGAAGTTCTTGGGTCTCCATCAAAATATCGCAATATTTCTTCGCCATCATCTGGTTGATAAACGCGAGGAGCATCGGCGTCACCTTGTCTACATTTCACGGAGCAATTTTCAGCGACATTTCGATCTGTCGTACAGAATACACGAACCTTATTTGGTATACGACGGTAAGGGAAGCGAGCTTTGGCAGCGTTGCCGTCACAATATCCGTAGACAAGGAAGATGTCAGCGTATTCTGCATTGGTGTACCTACGTGGCCATGACACTTAAAATACAATAACAACTACAAGGACCTAAACCAAAATCTTCAGCTACAAACTCAAAAAGACCAACAAACTTAAGGGACACGGAGATAACAATGTCAGTTAATAATACACATGCGTATTGCGTAAGCATCAAAGTCGAGGACTGGAAAAATTTGTCATTTTTTTTTCTACGCACACTTTTACTTTTTACTGTTTATGCAAAAATACGGACATACTACTTGCATCACTTTTACTATTTTTTTTATTAGAACTATCAAGGACACGTTGAACATTTGTACCTTGATAGATAGCTGTTGAAATAAGGAAGTTTTTAAAATAATTTGAACGCATATTATGTTTATAACTTTTGAAAAAAACGAATAGGTAGTTTTCGTAGCTGATTTTTAAAAATTATTTTTTATAAGTTTTTATTTAAAATTTTCACATGATCGAAATGTTTCCGGATATTTTCCATTCCAAACGGATGACCATAGAGTGGGACAAGTAATCCAGTAAAAAAGTTCAAAAATTGTCAAGTCGATTTTTTTAAAATTAACTTTAAAGACATTAAGATCTACTTTTTTGAGAAAAACACAAAATTTGAAATATCTCAAAAACTATTGAGTTTTGCATAATGTATGTTAGGGTTAAATTTGTTTCTTAGCTCCTGTCCCATCACATCCCCAAAGGAATGTATCGAATTACCAGTAACCCTGTATATCAAAGCACCAAAAATTATCGCTGAGAGAGTTTATTGGAAATATATTTCATTAAATCAAAAATTACTAGAAGAACTTATAGAAAAACACCAAGATAAAGTTGATTGGGAAAGGATTTCATTAAGTCAAAAATTATCAAAAGATTTCAATAGAGAGTCTCAAGATAAAGTTTATTTGGAAAACATTTCATCCTGGAACAAATTGTCTGATGATTTTATCAAAGAATTTCAAGATAAAGTTAATTGGGTACGTATATCAAAATATCAATCTATGTCAGAAGATTTTATAAGAGAATTCCAAGATAAGGTTGATTGGGAATATATATCAGAATATCAATCTATGTCAGAAGATTTTATAAGAGAATTTAAAAATAAAGTAGATTGGGAATATATTTCATTTAATCAAAAATTATCTGAAAGCTTTATTAGAGAATTCAGCAAAATCTCATACACGGACAAAGTCCGTGAATTTCAATAAATAAAAAAATACAATGGTTTTTTTAATCCATAAATACCCGAAGGCGTACTCCAGTCTTGGAATGGAATAAATAAAAATAAATATATATCTAAAGAAATTACAGAGAAAATATTCAAACCATATGAGGTGATTAAAGAAGAAATTAGTGAAGATTGCCCTATTTGTTTGAACAAATGTATTCAACCTGTTAAAACAAGTTGTAATCATATATTTTGTAAAAATTGTTTAGATAGAGGGTTAAATATAAATAATAATGAAAATTGTCCATTATACAGGGTGTGTAAAAATTCGCGTGCAAGCTCTCCGTAACTTTATTCCTGGGATAAGGCGAAATTCTTATAGAGAAAAAGTCACCACATGCTTCCTCAACTCGTGCGAAGCCTTCAAAGTTCAAAATTGGCAACGCGAAAAGGAAGCCGTTTTTGCAAAATTCTGTTCGTTGAAAAGAGAAAAAAGAGCTGAGTTTAGTTACGACAAAATTCAATTTGGCGTCCATATGAAAATCAAAAGTAGTTGTTCATAGAATAGAGACAAAGCGTCAGAAATATAAACATATAGTACCACCCGATTCTCCGTAAAAAGTGCCTTCACAATATACAAGTCTTGAAACTAATAACTTCATACTTTCCGAGATATTTGGAAAACAGAAAACTCCAAATTTCGGGTTTTCCAAGATATCTCGAAAACGGTCAAAGTTGGCTGTGATTTCTCAGCTGAAAAGGAAATGAGCATTAAAATTCCTAAAACTTTCCCTATTTAACCAACTTTGTAGTTTTTGTAGTTTCCGAGATCCTAATGGTGTGGATTGAATTTGGGACACACTGTATATCCACGTCGAATAAGTAAAATTAAAGTCATTAATGTGAATTCATCTTGTTCACTCCAAAATTCTTTATCTTTAATAGAAAACTTTATAGAAACAAGATCCTTGATTGGATAATCAAATTTAATTTTTATTTCATTTTTAAGCGTTACAACATCATTTAAATGCGTATAATAATTATCTAATCCTTTCATAGTATAGCCATTTATTTCACCACTAAATATTTTATCCATTTAATTATAAAAAAATTAATAGAAAAATGTAAAATCTGGGGATAAACATCCCCCTGTAAACCGATCAAACGTTATATCACAATTTAATATTATAAAAATATTATAAATGAAATAAAACCTGAATTCAACCGAAGCTTGCATGAGGCACTTCGTGCCGAATTAAATAATATTTATCCATTTTTAGACGACACTAAAAAATATATTGGTTTTAATAATAAAAGATTAGTTAAGGTTGCAGACGCTATTGATGGGTATGATGCAGCTAACAAAGGACAATTTGGTAATCTTTTAATGTATAATCCAATAATTACGACACTTCTTAATAAAGTTACCGACTACAAGAGTAATCAATATTCTATTTTACAGTATTTCAATAAAACAAATATTATCAGAAAACTTTATTCGAGAATTCCAAGATAAGGTTCATTGGGTACGTATATCAAAATACCAATCTATGTCAGAAAACTTTATTAGAGAATTCCAAGATATAGATAGTCCAGTCAATATACAGGGTGTCCACAAATTCACTTCACAAAAGAAAACTGCAAATTCTAGAGCTCATTTTACGTCGATTTGACGTAAATCACCTTATCCAAAAATGCTTGCTAAGGGAGTTAGAGCTCTTTAAAGATGGCGCCCTTACATCGGTTTAATTCAAATATCTTCAAAACGGTTTCCTTTTGAGTGATAACATTCTGTACATTTATTTCATGGAATATGCTCAATCGTATGGCATAAATACGATTTTTAATTGTAGTCATAAGCGGCTCGTTTGGGAGGGGTATTGGACATTTTTATTCATAACTCTTTTGTCTTTGAAAATTTCGCCATTTTGACATAACATTTAACAAATATCGATTTTTTATAAAAAAAATGATGCTCTTCTCTGAAGTCGCTATGACGCACCGTTTTCGAGAAAAATCGATTTGAACTTTTCATGTGTCAATGCATACGTTTCCATTGACTAACAAATTCATTTCTAAATTATGAAAGATGGCTATGAAAAATAAACATAATAACAATTGTATGAATGTCAAATGACTGGTATTTCAAACAGGTTTTGTTAGTTGTCAAATAAGTTTTAAGGGAAGATATAAGGGCGCCATCTTTAAAGGGCTCTAGCCCCCTTAGCAAGCATTTTTGGATAAGGTGATTTACGTCAAATCGACATAAAATGAGCTCTAGAATTTGCAGTTTTCTTTTGTGAAGTGAGTTTGTGGACACCCTGTATACATTCGATCTTGCAAAATGTCGGGAAGTTTTGAAATTTGGCACAGAGCTAGATTTCGAGGTTCTTATTGAGCCCCTGAATTTGCCAGCATGGCGTCGCGCCGCTCGGCGCCATCTTGAAAAAATGGCGCCGAAAAACAGAAAAAGCTGTATATGTTCTAAGCCGTTGATTTTATCGAAAAATTACTTCTATACAAAACTGTTCTCTATAAAATTTTCTACCATTTTGCTCGGTATAATTTTTTTATACGGGCAATAGTTATGTAGATACAGCCTCTCAAATACGGGGTAAAAATTAAATTTTGCCTTTGTTCGCATTTTTAGACGTATAAGTTTATTTATTGCATAAATAATAGTATTTTATGTATCTAGGACGAAAAGTAAGTCTTTAAGGTATGAGCAAGTTGTTTACGGCCGAGGCGGGAAGCCGAGGCCGTAATTACTTGCGAGTACCTTAAAGACACTTTTCGTCTGAGGTACATACGAGGATGTATTGATATCTAGTTAGCCTAGACCGCTTCCATGGATAAACAAAATATTGCGATACCATAGCAACGAACAGTAACTTATTAGAAGTGTCAGTGTAAAGTTTCACGTCAAAAAGTCAAACCAGTTTTGCGCAATAAAATTTCAAAAAAAGGATGTCGGCCGAAAATGTGAAAATCGAAAAATTGGAGTATCGAGCCATCATCAAATACCTGTATTTGAAGGGGTTAAGAGGTAAGCAGATTTACGAAGATATGCTTAATACCCTTTGCGATCAATGTCCTTCGTATGCGACCGTAAAAAATTGGATTGCAAGCTTCAAAAGAGGTAAATTTTCCATTGAAGATGAAGAGCGATCGGGTAGGCCAGTTTCTGTGTCCGTCCCCGAAAATATCATGATTGATTATCTGGATAAGGGTAGAACAATAACTGGAGATTACTATTCGACGTTACTGACCACTCTACGAGAAAAAATTAAGGAGAAAAGACGCGGAAAGTTGTCCAAAAGTGTTTTGTTTTTGCAGGACAATGCCTCTGCACACAAATCGCATGTTGCCATGCAAACAATTCGTGATTTGGGGTTCAAATTACTGGAACACCCCCTTTATTCACCAGATCTGGCTCCGTCCGACTATTATCTCTTTCCTCAACTGAAAAAAAGTTTAAAAGGTCGTAAATTTTCTTCTAACGAAGAGGTTATAGAAGCTGTGGAGGCTTGGTTTGCAGAGCAAGATAAAACTTTTTTTTTGAAAGGTCTAGAGGCGTTGCAGGTTCGGTGTAATAAATGTATTAAATTAAGAGGAGAATATGTCGAATAATAAAATATTTTGACTTTCAAATTTTGTTTGCTTCTATAGTAGGATAAGAATTTTTCAATACGTCCTCGTACATAATTTTATGTCATACTCGTTTCTAAAGCAACGTTTTTCGAACGATTTATAGGACGAAAAGTGATACTTTAAAGTGCTAGAACTTTAAAGTGTCATTTTAAAGTCCTAGTTCTTTAAAATGTCATTTTTTGTTCTATAAATAATAATAATAATAATAATAATAATAATCATTTATTGTCGTGGATTTCAAAAGGACAAAGACAGTGTCAAATATAAGCAGGAGTACATATACGATTCCATAACATTTTAAAAGTTTGTTAACACAATGAGTGCACAGTTTATCACAATAGAATCACATTTTTTACATGCAGTTAACATACGGTCACAAAAATAGCTAGTATACTAATTAATTAATCACAGTATCAGTCATGCTTCATTATGCAGTAACAAATTCCTCAAATCAGTAATATGCCTTTTCTACCAAGTACGATTTTAATATTTTTTTGAATCTCGCGATATTATTAATATGTTTTATTTCTGTTGGTAGTGCATTATACGCTTTGATAGCTCGGTATTTAGGACCTTTTTCAAGTAATGTTGAACTGTGTTTTGGTATACTTAAATTGCAGTTCCGTAAGGCCATGCAATGCATATTTACTTCAGAGTTCTTTCGAAAATTCGTTTCATTGGTTTTTACTGTCAGGATTAACTTGTATATATTGTTATGGTTGCAGTCTTTTAATTAATTTCTTTTTATCAATAAAAGAAGCTCCATACAATTTTTTAGACTCTCTAATTAATATTTTTTTTAAATTTTAAATTAATAATGAAATTTTGACATCTCAGGGTCGTTAAAGGATTCGATTTTGAATTTTGAAAAATGAGTAATATAATAAATTTCAATCAACTTTTAAAATGCAAGATTTATTACAACAACTTATTTCTAACTTAAAATTAACACAAATCTAAAACTAAAAACACTCACTCACAACAACCACTCCCCGAATTTGAAAAATCCCACCAAATATAGTTCCTTGTCCAATTTATTCTTATTTATTCCAAATATCCTTTTTAATTATAACTTCTTTAACCAATTTCCATTTATAAAATTTTATCCAATAAATCAAAATCAAAATTATCAGTTTATCCCAGCTTGTAATTATTCTTTATTAATTAGTATTAAAGTTTCCGTTGATTTTATTTTAATATTATAAGTTTTCAGAGTAAAACTTAAAAACACGTCTTTCTTCAATATTTCAGTTTTAACAACTGTTGTTTTTCGTTCTTCAATTTTTATATCCTTCCCTAGTTATTCCCCAAAATCTCCCATTCCTTGAATTTGTTTATAACATTCATTCTTTCACATACATGCAAATAAAATATAACTATGACTACTATTTACAATAATTAACACTAAATAACAATAAATAACAATATTTACAACAAATAACAATAAATACTTAAATTAATCTTAACTTATTTACATAATTAATCTTTTAAAACTTGCATCCTAAAAGTATACTCCAAATTTGTATTTTTAAATAAATATAAATTTTCCAAAAGGTTAATATCACTTTAATATATAACGACGCCGTTGTTAATATGCCTAATTTTTTAAAATTCGGTCTGCAATGTTCAGTAGGCGATAACTGTAGTATTGTTCGTATTATTCTTTTTTGAATCACAACAACTTTATTACTACTTGAGGAAGAATTCCAGAAGATTATTCCATAAGATATTACACTTTGTACATACGCATAGTAGAATATTTTCAAACAGTCTACTGATAGTTGATCCCTCAAGTATCTGATGACATAGCACGCTTTATTTAATTTTGGAAAAATACTAGTAATGTGATTGGACCAATCCAAGTTTCCGTCGAAAGAGACACCTAGAAATTTTACTGTATTGGTCTGTTTAATCGTGATTCCGTTTATAATAACTTGAAGATCTTGGTCAGCATGCTTAAATAATAGAAATATAGTTTTATTTAGGTTCAGTTCTAAGCTATTTGTTGTACACCAGCGCTCCATTTCAGTTACTAGTTGACATATTTTCTCTACCGATCGATCCTTGTCGTTGTCAACTAATGTGCAGGAAGTATCATCGGCGAATTGAACAAGTTGATTAAATGCACTGAGGTGTTCACTAAGATCATTGACGTACAACAAGAAAAGCAGTGGTCCTAATATGGAACCCTGCGGTACTCCTTGAGTTAATGGAACAGCTTTTGAGTACTCTACATTTGTTTCCCCATTATAGCTGCCACTAATACAGACAATCTGTTTCCTACCCTCTAAATATGAGTTGATAAGTTTATATGCAACACCACGAATTCCGTATAGCTCAATTTTTTGCAGGAGAATATCTCGGATTAATTTATCGAAAGCCTTTGATAGATCGAAGTATACCCCGCTGACGAAAAACTTTTTATCTAAATTTTCTAAGATGTATGAGAGTGAAGTAAAAATGGCTTCTTCCGTTGATTTACCTGGAATGAACCCGTACTGTGTAGTTTTGAGCACTTTGTTTTTAATGAGATGATCCAATAATCGAATGTAGATAATTTTTTCAAAAATTTTTGAGAACGCAGGCAATAGAGATATTGGCCTATAGTTTGACATGTTGTACGCATCTCCTTTTTTATAAACAGGTATTATTTTTGATATTTTTAATTTATCGGGGAAAGTTCCCTTTGAAAGCATGTCATTTACCAAGTTTGATAGAGGAGTAGCCACAAACATGACTACTCTTTTTATAATTGCCATTGGTATATCATCCAATCCCGTTGAATATTTAGGTTTTAGCTGATTTACAACATTAATGATTTCAGGTGGAGTTGTCGGTTTAAGAAAAATGGTATTTATAATTCGCATTGAACTTTTTGTACCACTTTGCACATTTTGTGGGGTATTCATTACTGACTGAAAATAACCCTGAACAAGTTGGCAAGTTCATCAGGTTTAGTTATTTTTTGATTTTTATCGATAATTGCGATGCTTCGGCTCGATTCAGTTTTATTTTTATTTTTAGCCCCCTTGAAGATGTTGAAAATAGTTTTAGTTGTATTACCTGATGATTTTATAATGTTATCATTTCTTAATTTTCGCATAGCGTCCAAATGTGTTCTAAAAATCTTTCTTTGAGATTTAAATTCGCGCAAGAAATTTGGGTTTTTTGTTTGTTTATACAGCTTGTATAGGTCGTTAAGTCTTACCGACCATCTCTTCATTTCTGGCGGTATTAAATTACTATTAGTTTTCTTTGTATTAGCCCGATTGCGCTGTATAGGAAATGCTAAGTCAAAGTGATAGAAGAAAATATTAAAGAAGAGATTATACTTTACATTTATATCTTCACTTTGGTCCATATTCGACCAATCCTCAAGTGCAATGGAATTGTAAAATGTAGTAATGGTATTTTCATTGTAAACCCTGTTGTAACGGAAACTTGGATTTTTTTATTCGTTTTCTCAATTTTAATTTTACATAAAATTGCGGAATGGTCAGATAAAAAGAAATCAATCACAATGGAGTTTGTAAATTCAGTAGCGATGTTAGTAAAAACATTATCGATCATTGTTTTTGTGTTATGTGTTACTCTAGTATAATCACTGATCTGAGAATTAAGACCGTACGATTCGGCGATAGCAAGAATGTCAATAGCGTTGGCATCAGCAACATTTGAGAAATCTGCATTATAGTCACCACATAATATAACTTTTACATTATTCTTATAAAATGAGTCAATTAATTGAGAGAGATTCTCACAGAATACGCTGAAGCTACCGCTTGGAGCCCTGTACAGGGTGGCCCATTTTCGATGTTTTTAAATGGGAAGTACCCTTACCCTTTTTTGATGCAAGTTCAAGCCCCGAAAACAAAATTCCGCTATCTTTTGTTATTTTTTAGTTATAGCCCAAAATTCAAAATTTGGCCATATCGAAAACTTCAAATAACTCTCTTGGTTTTGAAGATATCCAAAAACGGTAAAAACATTCTACAGGCACTTTTTCAAGTAGAATACGATAGTCAATCCAGATATCTTCTAATTTTCATGTTTTAAGAGTTATGACATAAAGTTGGCATTTTTTAAATATAAGTCGTAGTTGGCCATGATACCATTAAATTGCATATTTTTTCTGCTTTCCGAAAATATATAGTTTATAGGGTTTAAATGTAGTAACAATGCCTTTTTTGAACAAAATCGGATTATTTGATGTTGTTAGCAATTAGTGGGCCATGGTTCATGATAGCAATAAACAAAGGCTAATAGAGCGGGTGCATGTGATGTCACCAGGCACACAATAACGCGCCCGATTGAAAATGAACGACAGTTTTGTAAGTTAACAAAACTAAATAATTACTTTAATATTTTGTAGAAAATCTCGCGTTATCTTTAACAGCTTTTAATTATCTTGACATATGGAGATTTTACAAGTTTCTACGTATAACCTGGCAAAATTTTTAGTTTCTTGTTTTCCAGAGCTTTTCTCTAACTGCTTTCTCTGGGAAATATCACGTTCCCTAATACTCTTTTTAATTCACGATAAAATTTTCAATTACGTTCGTATCAACTGACCGTGGGGAAAATTTTAAGTAACTGAAAATTTCAAAATTATGTAGGTTAACCATACCTCATCTGGTTAAACACATCTTTATTCGGTTTGATATTGTAATATGTAATATTTCCTTTTTGGTAAAATTAGTATACCGATGCATACAAATCTACCCTTTGTTTACCCTACAAGAGTTCAGCTGATGACCTAGTGACGTCACATGCAACCACTCTACTACTTTTTGTTTTGCTATCATGAACCACGGCCTACTAATTGCTAACAACATCATAATATAATCTGATTTTGTTCAAAAAAGGTATTGTTACTGCGTTTAACCCCTATAAACTATATATTTTCGGAAAGCAGAGAAAATATGCAATTTAATGGTATCATGGCCAACTACGACTTATGTTTAAAAAATACCAACTTTATGTCATAATTCTTAAAACATGAAAATTAGAAGATATCTGAATTGACTATCGTATTCTACTTGAAAAAGTGCCTGTAGAATGTTTTTACCGTTTTTGAATATCTTCAAAACCAAGAGAGTTATTTGAAGTTTTCGATATGGCCAAATTTTGAATTTTGGGCTATAACTAAAAAATAACAAAAGATAGCGAAATTTTGTTTTCGGGAACTGAACCTGCATCAAAAAAGAGCCCTGGACTCCGACATCAGTTTTTGCCTATCTCCGATATTAAGGGTACTTCCCATTTAAAAACATCGAAAATGGGCCACCCTGTACACACAAATGATAACGTACTTACAATGATCTACAGTAAATTCAACCCCACACCATTCAAAGTGTTTTTCAGTTGCCGACACATTGGCTTTTAGCTCTTTGACATTAGTTAGGTTTCTTGCAAAGATGGCTGTTCCTCCCCCTTTCAATTCATTTCTACAAAAAATGCTTACCAATGTATAGTTGTCGGGTGTATATAGATTAGTTTCATCTCCGGTTAACCAATGTTCGGTTACACATAATATGTCAGGTTCAATATTATCAAGGTACACACTAAGTTCATTTATTTTATTACGTATGCTTCTAACATTTATGATTAACAGAGTAAGGGTCTTACAGTCGTCTGTATCAATTAAAGTACTATGACTGTTAGGAAGAGCGAAAGGAACAGTTAACTTGTTTTGAGAGAATTTTATCATTTGGGCGTCTAAGTAGATCTACGCCGGGTTCTAGATTTATCTCGATTAGATTAGAACTGTTTACAAATTTAGAAATGTCTACAACATTTTCAGCAAGTTCTTGTAAACTTGGCGAATGTTGATTACACTGTAAATAATGTACTATACTTCTAAATAAGGTAAACTTTTTGCTACGTTGAAGATGAAGGCTGCGATTTGCTGGACAGCCGTCGTTAAACACAGCATTAACATCTAGATACCATACGTTAGCTTGCCTACTTTTTACAATGTTATCATACAACTGCACATTTATATTATAGACGAAGTGATTAAGAAATTGTCGATCCTTACCACAAGGAACAGATATAACGATGACATTTGTCTTATTCAATGTTTGCACTACTCTTTCAATAGAGTCAGTTTTTATGTTTTCACCTTTAAAGGCATCATTTGCACCCGCCCAGATAATGACGTAATCCATTTTATTAAAATTTGTTGTCATATTAGTCACTTCGCTAACGACATTTTCAAATTTCCCGTTGGGCTTAAAAATACACTGGACTGAAAGACTATTTACAGGCAATAAGGTTTTTAGTATTCCCGCACAATCGCGACCATTGCTATCACACAGCATTAATATTTTTGCTGGATAGTTTCGTTTGGTATCATTATCACCAGCTGTTGATAGGTCTTTTTGTATATTAGTATTCGTATTAGAATTAGTATTAGCATTAGTATTAGCATTATCACAAACACCCGCTGTTGCTACTGAAGATTCTTTATCATTACTTCCATGAAGTAGTAGTCGCTGCTGTTTATAGTTTACATTGGTTACTGTGGAACCATCTCCAGTAGGTGCTTCTTTAGCTGACTGATTTGTTGGTTTGGTCAAGTTTTTAGATGCTGAAGATTGGAATAATTTTCTCATTTTTATTAGAATCACTTTCATTCGCTTTAATTCATTTTCTAGAGTTGTTATTTTATTTACCAAATTGAGGTAATTTTTATTTTTATTTTTGCGAATCTTTTTGCGCTTAGATATATTACTGTTAATAACCTCCTCCTTATCACTTGAATTACCACTGTTATTTATGGATATTTCCAGCGACTCTTCAGTTATATCAACGTCGTCCTTTTTATTTTTATCGAGATGTTCAGTTATGCGTTGGATAATTTCAGTTTTGGATCCTGTTCTTGGCAATTCATATTTATCGCACTCATTTTTTAGATCCACAAGTTTGGAATTCATCAGAGTTTGTCTGGATGAACTCATCCTGTTATTCACCGCGCGTTGAACAACACTTAAACCGTTTTCTCTTAACGCACTCGCTGTTCACGGTCACGGACCGGCTTTGCTCTATTATCGGCTTTAGTTATTTTGACACCTCCGATCTTTATTAAAAATTATTACTTTCGTAAAATTATATATTTCCTATTACACACAGTTCTCGTCTATTCACTAATTCACTTTTTATTTAAAATCGTGCGAATCTAGTTTGTTTATACACTTTTCACTGGCTGCGTGGTACTGACGTGCTTACGTGAAGGTCGTGTGAGATATTGGAAAAGTGTCTTTAAGGTACTCGCAAGTAATTACGGCCTCGGCTACCCGCCTCGGCCGTAAACAACTTGCTCATACCTTAAAGACTTACTTTTCGTCCTAGATACATAAAATACTATTATATGCTGGCGTATCATAATGACAACGTTATGTCATTGTATTTGAGTGACGTAAGGCAGTTCATTATAGTCCAAGGACCATAATGAATTCATTATAGTCCTTGGACCATAATGAATCCATTATGGTACTCAATTCAAAAAGTAGATACTATTTACACGATTAGATTAGATTAATTTCTGCAAAAATTTACTTTGTCATCGAAATGTTTCGACCTTGATACTATCATACGTAAAATTGAATGGAGATTCCAAAAATGTATAAATATACAGGGTGTTCCATTTAAAATAACAAAGTTGATTTCAATTCCCGCAAAACCGAAAGTAACAGAAATTTATTTCCTATGTCAACAAATGCCATTTACGGAATATATTACACATACAAAATTTCAGTTTGATATCTTAAAAAATAAAAAAATTATGTGTGTGCACCAGGTTTCGTTGACACCCGGTATATTCCTGATTTTCCTTTGTATTGAAAGAGTGTGGAAAATATCCTTTTTTTTTTCATCTAATCCAAATGTTTTAGGAACATCTTTTAAAGTACCTTGAACAAAATTACTGCTATTAAATAAATTTATGTTTTAAGACCCCCCATTTTTGTTTTACAGGGTGCGAAAGTTAAAAATTAAAAAATGATTATTGTCCATAATGACGGTAGTATACATTTTTTTTAGTAAACTTGGCAGACAGTTTTACTGATATAAATGAAACATAACTGCAAAAAAATCCGGTTACTCAGTTTGCCAGTGACGCACAGCAGCAGTACGGGACCCCTAAACCCCTCTATTTTGTACGACACTGCTTACATTTTAATTTTGGTTGTATTTGTGAATTTGGTATTGCTTTTTACATAAATAATGTATTCTTGTTTCACTTCTTTAAAGTGGATATTTTTCGAGATATTCGTACATAAAGAATGGGGTTTACACTAATGCTTATTAGTGTTAAAAAAAATTAAAAATTAAAATTTAACTCGACATATCAATAACACACTTTAAAGAAGTGAAACAAGAATACATTATTTACGTAAAAAGCATTGCCAAATTCAAAAATATAACCAAAATTAAAATTTAAGCAGTGTCGTACAAAAGAGGGGGGGGTTAAGGGGTCCCGTACTGCTGCTGTACGCCACTGGCGAAAGTGAGTAAACGGATTTTTTTTTCTGTTATGTGTCTTTTATATCAGTAAAACTGTCTGTCAAGGTTAGTACAAAAATGTATAATACCGTCAAATGGGCAATGGGCAATAGTCATTTTTTAATTTTTAACTTTCACGCCCTGAAACACAAAAATTGAGGGTCTTAGGACATATGTTTATTAGGCAAACCCCACTTATTTTTCAGTGTTCTATCAGCCGTATTATTTATGCCATGATTTTTTGAAACACCTTGTATACAGTAAGATTTGATACCATTTTCAACACAATATTTTAAAATAAAGTGAAAATCATAAGATTTACCATAATGGGCAATAGCTGTATATCCTATATGTTGTCTAGAATTTAACCATTTACAGAAATCTTCGTTAGTTTCAAAAGATTCAGATTTGCCATTAAAATCGTGAACTATAACTAAATTAGGTACATGAATTTCTGTTTCCTGATTTGTCTCATAATCTAAGAATAAATATTTTTCTGTATAAGTACAATTAGTTGTAAATTTTATACTATCACATCCACTGCATTTAAAATGATCACAATCTAATGGTACTTTGTTTAATTGATTACATTCATAACATTGATAAAGATGATATTTTTTTTCACTAATTACCCTTTCTCCCTTGTCAATAATACCACATCCACAGCATTTAAAATATCCATCCTTTTCTATTGGTACTTCGTTTAATTGTTTACATTCACAACACTTATAAAGATGATAATTAGATAGTTGAATTTTAGACGTATCATATTTTCCAATTTTTACCTTGAACTCTTTGAGAATAGTACAACCTTTTTTACTACATTTTTTACATCCTTTAACTCTGTATATATCACCATTGGATTTTATCATTTTTGTTTGACAAAATCCACCTTTTTGCTTTGTCCATTGCATATAACATTTATGTTTAAGTATTTCGACTTCTTTTTTATAATTTCCACATGTTTCCCAACCACATCTATGTTCTTTACTAGCCTTTTCAATTATTTTGTTACCTTTTTTAATTATTTGATTTCCTTTTTTGATATTGCCTTCTTCTATCATTTTATCACTTCTTTTGAGGATTTTATAATAATTTAAACATTTATAGTATTGCTCACACACTTCTGTATGATTTTCGAAACATTCTTGGTTGACACAATATCGATTACACTTTTCACGATACACTTTATTTTTATTATCATCGTTGTGTTTGAGTTTTGAGCACATTATACATATTTTATCTTCTTTTTTACATTTATGATCTTTTTTTTGATATGTTTTATCACATTTTTTACAATAGTGAGATCATCCAAAGAATGCAGCCATGCTTGTGATTGTATCAAAATGATTATCGTTAGGATATATATTGTTGTGTATTTTAAACACTAAACATTATAAGGCAACATTAATTTATTACAATTTAACACATACACAACTTACATTAAAAATTTGACATTTACGATACAATATTTTTACACTTACAAACTGCAGAAATGAAATATTAAGATGAATTTTACTTAAAGTCAATAGAAAGTTTAATTATAATTAGTAAATTCAATAAAAATACAGTAAAGTTGACACACACAACGAGAATGTCATAATAGTATATCATACACGACGCTATAATGAATGCTATTATTAACGAGGATAATGTTTGCAACACGAGCGAGCGCGCGAGCGAGTTTTGCAATTATCCGTGCTAATAGTAGCCATTATAGCGAGTCGCATCCTATACTTTGTCCACGAACACAAATACGAAAAATTTTTAATTCAAATTTAAATAACAACGCTACTAAAACCATGTGGTAAGACTATGTTAAACGAAGTGGTAGGATTAGAAACATAACCTATTTCCTTCATTATACACCATAGACAATGATGTTACAATGACACAGTGAATAATGATTATTCACTGCTGGCAGTGTATAATGGATTGCATTATGTTTGACCAAACACATGAATAATTGACAGATTATTGACTAATCGTGGACAAAAATTATTATAAAGTTTGTCGTTTTAAGATTTTGATTTCCGATGATAGAAATCTTCATTATTTCATGTTATGATTTAGATGTTCTGGGATATTTTGATTCCTGGTAACATAGTTTTTCATTTGCCATGCTAAATACAACAAATAAAGTTAGATTAGTGCTTAATAATTGAAAAAATATGTTTTATAATAAGGACAGATGTACTGAAAGTTTACATTAAAATTTGACTATTTAAAAAAATTCAGACAGATTTAAAATCATTACAAAAAGGTGTAAAATTACACAGAGAACAAGAATAATTATGTTTAAAGAGCAGAAATTCATTTTTATAAAAATAATTAAAAATATAAGATTTATGAAATGTCAGAATTTCAAAGAAAAATGAAAATTAACAAGAATAAAAAGATTTTTTGAATTTTGTAAATAGTATTTTACAGTGAATAATTTAAAATATGATATAATAGTATATTACGTGCCAAGTGCGGAAAATTGGAATTTTACTAGACGAGTATGGCAGGTTTGAGTACGAGCGATGGCAAGTACTTAAATGCCATACGAGTCTTGTTAAATCACTTTTCTGACGCGGCGCGTATTCTATTTTTTCGCATTTTATATTCTCACGTAAAATGTTATCTAAATTTATAGCGATACATTCTGAATAAAATTAATAAAAGCACTGAAAAAAGTAGGCGGATTCTCGATAATATAGTAATCTGACAGGAACTGTTTTTGACATAACAGCATTCAATTCAAACAAATAAATACATTTTTTTTGGAAATCTAATTCCAAATTGGACTTGAGTGACGAAAATAACTTGGAAAACCATTCAGAAGATATTTTAAATGCTGCCAGAGAAGCTGTCAAATTGCGTTTTAATGAAACCTGACGTTGCTATGCAGTAATGGTTGCTATATTGTAAAGTGACCTATTACTTTACGATTTTGAGTGTACTAATGTAATACATTAGTGTATGAAATGCGAAAAAAATAATTATAGGTCAGAAAAATTTGGCAGCAATCACATTCATGAAGTGAAAATTAAAGTAAATATTTAGTTATTGTAAATAAAATTTAGGTAAGGTATTTTAAGTTTTAATTATTTGTTTAATATCACAATTAATTACATAATAGCATGTCATAATATTAGTTAGTTGATAATATGATTCAAGTTTAAAAATTTTGCTGCATTCTTATTGGTTCACATTATTTTAGGGGTGTTTTAGTCTGTTAAAAATATTGGAAGCGAGCACACGCTAAATTTTGCAGCTCCTCAACAAAAATAATAATGAAATCAAAGCAACCTTGATAGTTTTGTGTACTTAAAGTGTTTCAAGTCAAAATGTAATAACAATTTAAAAGTGAAACATAAACAAAGAAAATGAAGTGAATCAATTAAATAAATAATTGAATTTAATTAAATAAATTAATAATAAATTTAAATTTGATAAAATTGTGATTGTGAATTTTAATCTATGAAGCCTAATAATTGAAAAGTACTTACGTTTGTAAAGTGTATGTTGAGAGAAAATTAAACAAATTGTTTAATTAATTGTTATGATTAACAATATTTGTGTGAATAAAACCCATTTATTTGAAATTAATTACAAGTTGTATTTTTCATTCACGTCGATTGAAGTGAGGTTAAATTTAACTCACACAACAGAACCTGAAACAAACAAACAGAATAAGTAAAACCAAATTAAAGTGATTAATGGAAACAGAAATTAGTGTGTTATAAATAAGTGATAATTGAAAAGAAAATAAAGACTTACCTGTTGGAAAATGTAATGGAACAACAAGAAGTAAACGAAGCGGGTCAGCTGTTTCAACCAAGCGAGGTCAAATACGTTGAAAACTTTCAATGCGATGTTGCATTTGCCGCACACACACACATTTATACACACAGACAACAATACACACACATTCAATTTACAGAACATTTAATTTTATTAATAAGTTTAAAATTTTGTTAGATGTAATTATTGTGATTACACTACATTTATTTGGCTAGCCCAATGTGGTGCTAGTACTTTACATTTCAAAATAAGTTTAATTCAAAAGTGTGTGTTATTAATTGAGATAACATAACAATATATTTTGCAAAGTGCTAATCTATATAAAATATGTATGTGACACCTATGATATTCACTCGTGACCTTTCTTTGACATTCAAATTACAACATCGAATTGTTCTAAAATATTATTCGTAATGAACGTAGTTGCATTAAATGAAGGTAAATACTTACTTATGGAACGTTATTCCTAAATTTTTATTTGTCCTTGTTGGAGATAAACTACAAACAGCACAACTAACCTATTATTTGTCAGCTGTCAGTCTCAAAACTATGATTACAAATAGATTATCAAAATGGCGACTTCCGTCGCACTTTTTGTATCACTACTAGAACGATACCCTCATTCCTGTAGCTTTATATTCAAAGCTTTCCAAGTATGGTGATTAAATAATTTTTTATCAAAGTAGTTGAATGTATTGAATGAACTATCTTGCTGAGAATACAATTCTTAAGAAAATCTCTTCCTAAATATAACTCGTGATTCGCTTAAAAATCGATAATATTTAGAAAACTCATGTTAATCCCAATCGTTGGGATTAACATTCGTGACATTTTGAAAATATTATCGACGATAAGCTCACCACTTGTTATATTACCCTTGAAAATAAATCTTCTGTCTTTCGGATAAAGTTACGTCTTGAAGAAAATCGCCTAAACAATTTTGTCATATTTCCAAGTATTCCAATTGATTCAAATTTCCATCCAAAAAATGAGATCCAATTACGCCATTGTAGGTAATAACACACCAAACAATAACTTTTCTTGAATACTGTCGTCTGCAGTTTATTCTATATTTAGGATTTTGTGCACACCAATACCGAGAACTTTGCGCCGAGACTGTTCCATTCGCTGTAGACGTTGCTTCATCCGAAAATGCAATATTCTTAAAAAAATCCCTTTCCTGTCAAATTTTTGCCCAGCCCATAAACAAAGTCCAGTCGTAAATATTCTTTGTAAATGCAATTTCCCAATGCCAATTTGTGTCGCCCTTCGTCTTAGTGAAACCCTTCAATTTCCTCTTACATCATCAAATACCAAAGACGTTGCCGCATCATGTTCATCCAATTCCTTCTTACTACGTTTTTGGTTTACCACGCTTCCGGTTGTTTGAAATTTAGTTATAATTTTTCTTACTGTTAAATCGCTTATTGAAACTCCTGGAGACATTTCCTCGACACATCTAACCACTCCCTTGTAACTAATTTCACCCAATCCATAGCATTGCACAACAAATACCTTCTGCTCGAGACTAAGCATTTTACTTAACCCGTAGAAATTATTTTATACTGTCAATTTTTAGCGATAGATGCCTACTACTTTTTTTTTAATTGCAAAGGAACTTAGATGACCGGCAAAATTTTACTATTTCATTTTTTCTTCCAATTTTAAGGAAATTTTGTACGTGCTTCGAGTTTTTGATTTAGAATATATTTTTTTAAATAAAATATTTGCGTAAAGTTGATAGTAAGACCACATTACCCAACCCGCTTTATATTCTTCTTTGCTAACTACGCCATCTGGATATCATTTCAAATGTAATTTTGGTAAAAATTTATTATAAACCAAGCAGACCTAGACTACAAAAGCTGGAAACGTTTTTCAAAAATTTTTGGTTCATTATGCCTATCGCAAACCCTATCCGGGGACACGCTGTATACTAAATTATTAATATCAGACGGCTTTTTTTAGAGATTATTATGTTGTCAAAAACGACGTAAACAACTATTCTTTAATTCTGCTTTTATTTCACCTTTTTACTTAACACCTTACGATCCTTAAAAATATTTTACTACCGCTAGAATGTTTGCCCTACAAACAGGGGTCGTTGTTTCTTCAAGAAAATGTTTTGACAATTGTGTCAGCTAATTACGTTAAAATATGAGTAAATTCGTAAGAAAACTCCAACTAACTATCGTCTGAAATTTAACATGGGCGGTTTATTATCAAGAAATTATACTGGAGTACTACAGCGTTATAATAGAGTCGCACAGTAAAGTAATGTAATAAATAAAAGGTACACACAGCTATTCAAGGGATATTATTGCATTATTTGTTAATTTTTTAGGGTTTTAGTTTAAAGTACGAGTATAAATTGTGTTATATATTATCAGTTAAGATTACAATGTAATCTTTTAAAACGAGGGTTTAAATAAGAATTAATAATATCCTTAATCATATACTGTAATTCTGCAACTAAGTTAAGTATGTATTCAAATTATGTAGAACTCAAAACGAAATACCTTGTATTGAAATTAATAAAGCTGTTCAAAGTGAACACATACTACTTCTAAACATATCTGGCATCTGCTAATAGTACTAAATATCATATTTTGCAGGATGTTACGATGTCTCATATCTTGAACGGCATTATTGATATCATCTTAAGTTTAAGTTTTGCAAACAAGCTCTCTTATAGTAACCCATAAGAATAAATAAATGGTTTGGATTTACTATCTATCGTTCAGGAGTGTTGATTTAACAATTCTCTTGCTTACTAGCTCATCCAACTAAAACCACACATTTTTTATGCCAGATAATGGCACGTCCTTCAATAAATTTGAAAAAGCGTCAAAAGAACGTCTTCCGGGTTGGAACCGTGTTATCGTTGAGGAAGAAGAACTCAAAGTTTCTCCCAATTTCTTAACGGATTTCATTAAGAGGAAAACGGGCGCATTAAAAAAGCAAGAGTGATTTTTGGTATTTCTTCACAGGTGAAAATTTAGTTAGTCTAATTCTAAAAGAGTACTTGCACATTAATCCGAGAGAACAAAACAAGTATTTCAACATAAAACGAATTCTATTTACGGGTTATTTATTATCATTATTCATGAATTTGGATTAACGATATTTGTAAACTTTATTAGAAGGAAGTTACTCGCCAACAATTATGTAGTTAATCTTTATGAGAATTTTTCAGATGAATTTGACATGCTTATTATATATCTATCGATGAAAATTACCTATCTATCACAAAGTAAATGTTAATATTAATATGAGGCGCTGATCGCTATGATTATAGGTATTATTTATTTCTAGATAAAACGTCAATCAATAAATAAACATGTTTTAATCTTATATATCGCAATTATTTATTTTAGTTTTCTCTTACACCAATAGTTGTGAAATTAGTTGCAAGACAAAGCAAAGTGTATTTTAGTTAATAGTTATCTGTAGAAATGCATCACTTCTTAGAAGTTCTCTAAGTTTACTATAGTAGATAATAATTACATATTTAATGTTTTGATACAAGAAATTAGTTTTCTAACATAAGGTAATTCATGTAGTAATTGGCAATTAACTTCAAATTAATACTGTACGTGTTGACGAGGGTCCCTGTGCGTCAAGATCAAAAGTCTATTTTCTGTGTAAAGCGAAATTCAAAGTAAAACGATAACTCCCGCACATCTCGTCATGTACTTAGAAGCTAATCGTCGGGGTAGTTAGGTGGTAATTACTTACTACTACTAAATATATCGTCACAAATAGGTTTTAATTATTAACATAACAGGTTCATCAAAGAAGGCATTTGGCAATAGCAAATTTTATAGCTCGAAATACAACTAGACATATCTAAAATTAATTGGTAGAATCGACTTTTACTTGATGAAAATCTATAATGCAATAATTAAACAAATACAAAGTTATTACTGGAAAACGGTTTGTCCTACCAGAAAAGCTCAAGAGGCATTTTCTTTTTAGAATTGGTTGCCGATTAAAAAACTAAAACCTATTTTGAAAAAAAGCAGTGGCGTACTATTGTTTTCGTCAGAATTATTTTTTTTTGCTGTCACACACGCCACTGCTGGAATTGTCAAAACGAGATGGATCGAAAAAGAGTCTCTTCATGCCAGTATAGTACATACCAAAGCTCAATTAAATATCTTAAATCGTTTCCGAGGTATTTAAAAAAAAACTTATGTTTTGGACACCCTGTATCTCGAAAAGGAAGCATTTTCGAACATATAGGGTGAGTATAAAGTATGGAGACGCCGATTTTCTGTCGTTAATATTAATTTTAGAAAAAAAATTTCCATACAAAAGTTTTTTATGAAATTTTTATCTATGTATTGATTATACACGAAATTTTTTTTCTTCAATTGTTTTTGAGTTATGACTTTACGCGATATTTTTTTTAAATGGGAACCTACATAGATAAAAATTTCATAAAAAGCTTTTGTATTAAACATTTTTTTCTAAAATAAATATTAACGACAGAAAATCGGTGTCTCCATACTTTATACTGACCCTGTATGTTTATTAAGCAATTTGACTCTAAATGACTTCAATAACACGTCCTTAAACTATGGCGCTCGACTCATGCGACACCCTGCATAATGAAAAAAGATTGAAAAACGTTTCCATCTTTTGCAGTCTAGGTTTGCTTGGTTTATAATGAATTTTTACCAAATTACACTCGAAATAATATCCGGATGGCGTAGTGGTCTTACTACTTTACGCAAAAATGTTATTTAAACAATATATGTAGAATTAAACATTCATGCTGTATGCAAATTTTTGTTGCATTTGTTGAACAAAAAGAAAATTGTGACCTTCTAAATTACCATAAGTAACAATAATATTGGTTTCTTAATTCTATTTTTTACACAATTTCTAAGCTGTCTTCAATAAAATAAAGATAATCAAATAATCACCCCCCCCCCCCCCCATCTAAGTTAGCACATAATTCTTATCATTTTTCTAAATTCTTGCAAACTGTTTCTAATTTCGAGAATCAGTATAGCTGTAATCACACCAGTAACCTTATTTTTCAATCTGTTCAAATCTTAACAAAATTTTCTGTATACCTTTTGTTTCACAAATCCCCAGAAATAAAAATCCATAATAATTGTAATATCTGGACCAATCCGTCCCTTTCCGAATATGGAGTTTAAACAATTTTTTATAAAAGCAGTTCAATACGTGCCCACAACCATCTTGCTGAAAATAAATCTCCTTACTTTCGGATAAAGTTAAGTCTTCAAGAAAATCGCCTAAACAATTTTGTAATATTTCCAAGTACGAGGGGGTATTGATATCTAGTTAACCAGGAAAGTGTCTAGTAGACACAATTGAATATGGTTGGTATGGTTACAACTATGATGTTTTATAAATAAGTTGTCAAAGTTTGACGTCCATAAGTTGAACGGTGATAAATCTGTGAATTTTTGAAAACGGCATGTCCGAGAAAAAGCTACAGTTTGAAACAATCGAGTTTCGGTTAGTTACTAAGTATATATTTTTGAAAGAGTTATCGAGCATAGAAATCTACCGCCGTTTCGAAGAAGATTCCTCCAACTTTTTGGATCGGCTTTGCTGAAACTTGGGTCCATCACTATGACTCAGAGACTAAAGAGCAATCCAAAGAGTGGAAGCATTCTGGTTCTAAACGACCATAATATTCCGTGTTAAAAAATCGGCTGGCAAGATCCTTGCTTCAGTTTTCTGGGACAAAGATGGGATAATTCCGATAGATTATTTGGAACAGGATGGAAGTATCACGGGAGTATGTATTATACTGAGTTTCTAACTCAATTACGTAAAAAACATATAAGAAAACAAGATGGCAGATTTCAAGAAATATCAAGAAGATTGAAGAAAAATAAATAGAATGTATCCTTTAGAGACTAAAAATAAGTACGATTAAGGGAGATAACAATAAACAGCGTAATCAAGGTCAGGCATAAATAAAAGTGGCGTTGCCAGACTGCATTAAAACAGCGAGTTTCCACAAGAAAACCAAAACGGCCGATAAACAAAAGAGAAACTTCAAGAATACTTAAACAATTATGGATACGGATCTAGACAAGATAAGAAACATGTTTAGAGAAGAAATCCGAAAAGTAAACATAAATATAAATCGAAATTTCGAAAAACAAACGGCGAAAATGGAAATCACAAAACTAAAAACGGAAGCAAATGAAAGGAAAATAAATCAATTAGACAGGAACATGAGGAGGAAGAACCTAGTATTCTTTGGTATGAAAACACAAGAAATAAATAATTACTGGGATCTAGAAAAAGAAATAATTAAAATAATAAGAACAGAAATGAAACTGGATATAAAAGAGGAAGAAATCGACTTCATAAGGAAGATAAACAGAAGCATAAAAGATGGACCAATCCTAATTGGACTAACAACTTATAGGAAAAAATTACAAATACTAACAAACAGGAAAAACTTGGCAGGGACAGAAATATACAGGGTGGTCCAGGTTTTTGTGCATTAATTTTGAGAGGTGATAGAGAATCGCAAAATAAGTGTACTTTTCTTAATAAACATGCCTCCAAAAATGCACCATAAGTTTTGTACAGGGTGTTAAAGTTGGATTAAAAAAAAGTTTATAATTAAATATCTCAGGAAAGACAAAAGCGATCCTTTTCAAATTTGGCACACTACCTTTCTATGTAAACACGCATCTACAGTACAAGTCAAAAATAGTTACAGGAATCCATAGGCGCCGATACAGGGGTTACATGTCCCTTTTTTAGAAATAAGTAGGACGCCACTGGATATTTTTAGAAAATCAGTAATCGGATAAACTACCTGTTGAATTCTGAAGAAGAATGCATTCTTGTCAAATTTTAATAAAACAAGCCGTTTCCGATTTATTTGCAGTTAAATTCTTTCGTGCATTCGTTAATTTTGTATTAAATATCAATAAAACGTATTTTCTCACTACCACCTTGGTAAATTGACATTTCATTGTCAAAAAGTCGACAATAATGGAAACTAAAACATTTAGTTGAACAAAAACAGACTGTATCTAAGGGAAAAAAGACGATTTACCGCGCCAGGTCACTTTCCGCGCATGGTACCCCATAACTCTACACCATAACGGATATAAAAAAAATAAATAGTTATAATGGAGAATACGTGCTTATTTATTAATATTAAAACTAATTTTACAATTGGAACAACGTTGAATGTTAAATGAAGGTGTATTTACAAAATGTTTGATTTCATTCTTTTCGTTACTGAAAACAGAAATTGCGTTTATGTGTTTGTTTGTACCATAGCAACAGCGCCGTTAAACTGTCATAAATATAAACGTCACAATTTTTGTTAAATTATTAATGAATTTTATTTTGTGGTAGTGAGAAAAACGTAATGCGCAACGCGTAGGTAAGTTTCTTTTTTATCCTCGGTGGCTTTATGGACCTCAGCTGCGCTTCGGTCCACAAATTACCACCTCGGATAAAAAAGTTCACTTACCATAACTTGTAGCGCAAATAACTATTTTGAATCCATGTTTGGAGGCATGTGTATTTCCTTTATTATGCACGTGCACGAAAGAATTTAACTGCAAATAAATCGGAAACGGCTTGTTTTATTAAAATTTGACAAGAATGCATTCTTCTTCAGAATTCAACAGGTAGTTTATCCGATTACTGATTTTCTAAAAATATCCGGTGGCGTCCTACTTATTTCTAAAAAAAAGGACATGTAACCCCTGTATCGGCGCCTATGGATTCCTGTAACTATTTTTGACTTATTCTGTAGATGCGTGTTTACATAGAAAGGTAGTGTGCCAAATTTGAAAAGGATCGCTTTTGTCTTTCCCGAGATATTTAATTATAAACTTTTTTTTAATCCAACTTTAACACCCTGTACAAAACTTATGGTGCATTTTTGGAGGAATTTTATTAAGAAAAGTACACTTATTTTGCGATTCTCTATCACCTCTCAAAATTAATGCACAAAAACCTGGACCACCCTGTATATCCGAGACTACCCCAAACAAGTCATAGATAAGAGAAAGAAATTAAAACCGATATTAATTACAGCGGAGAAACAAGGAAAAGAAGCCTACATGAAGTACGATAAATTAATAGTACAAGGGAAAATATACAATGAGAAACCAGAAAACAAGGAAAGAAACGATGACGAAGAAATCAAAGAAGAAGAAGAAGAAGACTACGATACTGTCTCAGAAGAGAATGAGAAACAGAAGAAGACGGGCGAATAAGAGGGGAAGAAATCCAGAGAGAAGAAAATATAAATGAAACAAAGGAAAGAGGAAGAAATAAATTGGGTTCCGATGAAACTGAAGAAAAGCAGAGAGAAAACAAGAAAACAATAAAGAAAATACAAAAACCAACAACTGCTCAAAGAAACAAAACCAAAACAAGAACAATGTTAGCCCCGATAAGGTTTAAGAATACAAACAAAAATGAAGAAGAAAAGAGAACAAACCAGAATATACAGCAAAAACAGAAAACAGGTAAATCCCCAATGCGAAAATGGCAACCTACAAGGAAACAGAAATATGGAAGAAGCTAAAAGAAAGGGAAGAGGAAAAAAAATTAAAATAGGAGCATGGAACATTAAATCAATTACAAATAAGGAGGAAGGAATTATTGATGAAATGGAAAGTTTCAAAATACAAATATTGGGACTAAGTGAGTATCGTAAGAAATGACAAGGAATGAAACAAATGAGAAGAGACTACGTGTTATATGACTCAGGGGTAAAACCGGAAGAAGAAAATAAAGAAGGAGTTGGAATAATAGTGGCAGAGGAAATAAAACTTAAAGTTTCAAAATTTGTACCTTACAATTCGAGAATAATGTATATACAAATAAAGATGAAAGAAATTATAACAATTGTACAAATATACACACCAGTTGAAGGGACAAGAAAAGAAGAGATGGAGAAATACTATGAAGAATTACAAGGAATAATAGATGAGATAAGAGAAGAAAATCAAAGGATAATCGTAATGGGAGATTTTAATTCAAGGGTAGGATAGAACAAGGGAAACCAAAAAGATTTAGAAGTCCTAGGAGAACATGGAGAAGAAGTAAGAAACAAAAACGGGAAAAGATTGATACACTTCTGTACAGAGAATGATTTAATAATAGGAAACGACTTTTTCAATTACCCACTGGAACGAAGATTCACATATATTGCACTTGGAAGGGAGTGCAAAAGTATAGTAGACTACATAATACTTAAAACCGCCATTATAGTACCCGTACATAAAAAGAATAGCAAGTCCTTAATAACAAATTATCGCCCAATAGCATTGCTATCGATTTTTTCCAAGATTTTTGAAGCAGCATTTAGAGACAGGCTACTACAATTGTTTTGTAAACACCATACAATATCTCCACGGCAGTTTGGTTACTGCACTGGTCACTCTACACAAGGCGCCATTTTATCATTTTATGAACAATTCCTAAATTGCTTCGAGCGCAAGCATGTTTCGGTAGGCATTTTCTATGATCTGTCGAGGGCTTTTGATACTATAAATCACAATCTCTTCCTAGATAAACTTTATGCGTACGGTATCCGGGGACCGGCCTGGAATTGGGTGAAGTCTTACCTTGAAGGCAGAACGCAGTATGTACTACTGACTACTAACGAAAAACATTGTTATTCCGACAAGTTAAGTGTGACGGTTGGTGTACCCCAAGGAAGTGTTTTGTGTCCTATGTTCTTTATTTTATTTATTAACGATTTGCCGGCTTCTATGATAAACGACTTTATTACTTTATATGCTGACGATACATCTGCAATTATAACAAATTCTAATTTAGATACTTTAGGGAATCAAATGTAGAACAAATGGAAGCTTGGTGTAAATCAAGTGGACTGGTGCTAAATTCTGATAAAACTGATTTACTTTTATTTTCGCCAGCAGGTGTTCAAACCAATTCTAGCATTCTTGTTAGAGCTAATAAAAAATCTTTAAAACAAAGCAGTCATGTTCAATTTTTAGGTTTATACATGGATCAACACTTATCCTGGGAAATACACATTACTAATCTTTGTAACGAACTGGCGAAAAAGAATTTGTGCATCTTTCAGCTAAGAAATTTTGTAGGCCTTAAAACACTTAAATTATTTTTTCTACAAACACTACTAAAAACTGAATTTTTAACACGGCATACTGCAATTAAAAATGTAATATTAAATGGCAGCGTGTTAAAAGTAGATCACGTGGTTTACTTTTAACACTAGTATTAAAAGTATGCTGTCACAATGACAATTTTGGAGCAAATATTATTCAAAGATTGATTTTACCTACTAAATTGACAAATCTAACGTTGCCCTACTAGCAGCTTCTTCTATATCGACCGGAATTTCTTCACTTAGATTAGAACTCATCTTAAATTATTCTTTTTCACTTTTGACAAGCATATGTCAATACATATGTAAGCTCAATTCTAAATTGTTTCGTAAATGTCACAGAGTACTAGATTTTTTAGGTAATCTTTGGAATCCCTAATAAGAGAGTTTAAAATGCTTTCAATGGCGTTTGTAGAAAAAATAGTGTATGATATTCGTGTTAAAAGTGATTTTATTTTGTTCGTGGGGTTGCTCAACTCGCTACGCTCGTTTCGCAATCTCCCCCACTCACAAAATAAAATCTCACTTTTAACACTTGTATCATAAATAGCTATTATTATGGGTTCGTGCAATCGTTATTGTCATATGGCATCTTGTGTTGGGGTCAGTCCAGTTTCACAAATAAGGTGTTGATTCAACAAAAGCGTATTTTGCGAACCATGTTTAAATTACCAATAAACTGTAGTTGTCGCTCTTATTTCGTAGAACATGGATTTCTAACCGTCTTTTCGATTTATATATTGGAGTCTGTTTGTTATGTTCGAAAAAACTTGGAAAAGTTTGTCACTTGTGATAGCACGAATAATTATCAAACCAGATCAGCCAACAAACTAGTTGTTCCACCCTGCAGACTTAGTCAAACTGCTAAATCTCCTCTTGTGCTGCCAATAAAGGTTTACAACAACTTGCTAGAACAGTTTAAGCAACATACCAGTTTCGCAAAATTTCGAAACTCAGTAAATAGGGTAATTGGATTTATTCGCTTAGTGAATTTTTTAATCAAACCAGATAATATGTTATTTTCTAGCTTGACCTACATATGTGTACTGTAAAAAAAAAACTTCATAACAAACGGTCATCTGGGCCTGATGAAATACCAGCGTTTCTAATAAAACAAGTGTTACACGTTGTCATTAAACAACTTACTTACATTGTTAACATTTCTTTTTGTTTAGGATACTTCCCGAATAAATTAAAAATAGGAAAAGTTATACCGGTCTTTAAGAACAATGATCCTCAAAAATTAGAAAATTATAGACCCGTGACTCTCAACTCCGTATTTTCCAAGATAATTGAATATGCTTTCTTAGAAAGACTGTCAGAATTTTTGAAAGTTCACTATGTACTATCAGAAACTCAACACGGTTTCAGAAAAGATAAATCAACTCAAACTGCATTGTTAACGTCTTATAGTGACATAATTGCTTCTTTAGAAAACGGAAATCAACCAGTCGGAATATTTTGCGATCTATCGAAGGCATTTGATTGCATAAATCATCAGCTCCTATTTCAAAATTTATCAAACTACGGCATCACTGGTATAGCTTTACAATGGATTCAGTCCTTTTTAAGCAATCGTAGACAGTACGTTTGCATTACTAATAACTTTAACAGTAAACTACAAAAAAATATATATTCTAATAGCACTAAAGTAGAATTGGGAGTACCACAAGGGTCCGTTTTGGGACCTGTTCTTTTTCTTTTATATATTAATAAACTTGACACTGTAACTACAGATGCTAAATTCACACTATACGCCGATGATACATCGATAATCGTAGAAAATAAAGCAAATGAGAACCTTCAAAGTAAATGTAATGATGTTTTGCTCCATGTAAACAACTGGTTTAATGAAAACTTCATTTACCTTAATTTAAGTAAAGTAAAGTTTGTAATGATATTAATATTTCTATCAACAATACAAACATTAAAAAAGAACAACACATAAAATTTTTAGGTTTACATATCGATGAATGTTTGAGTTGGAAATGGCATTGTGAGTATTTGATTAGTAAGTTAAACTCTTTAACATATCTCTTCAGAAATTTGCGAACGATACTTACTAAAACGCAATTATTGATGTTATACAATGCTCAAGTTGTGTCACGGATTGGATATGGAATTTGTTTTTGGGGGTGTTCTACATTGTCCACCGACGTTTTTTAAGCCCAAAAAAAAATTATTAGATGCATTGAAGGGGTACCTAGCACATACAGCTGTGTTGAGATTTTTAAAAAATACAGTCTACTCACACTCCCTAGTCTTTATATATTTGAGTTATGTGTTTTTGTTTTTAACAATAGAGACACATTTCTACAAAATAAAGATATACACAGTATTGACACTAGAGGTAAAGTAAATTTCCATGTTCCTTGTGCAAAATACACAGTAACATATAAGTCGCCTAAATATATTGGCCAGAAAATATTTAATTTGCTTCCTTCCAGTGTAAAACAGTGTAAAACTTTTAAGGTATTTAGGAGCAGACTAAAAAATTTTCTCATTGAAAGGTGTCTGTACTCTGTCTCCGATTACATGTGATAGCTTTTTATAATAGCATTATTGTATTATTTTTGTATAATGTTTTATATGTTTGTATTTCTTTTCTTTTGTTTATATTATGTTGACGATTCCTATACAAATGATATTGTCTGTACGGAATAAATAAATACTTACTTACTTACTTACTTACTTACTTATACCTATACATATATGTGCATGTGTCTTATGAATTTTTATGTAAAATGAATATGTTCATTCTGTAAATGAATGACGTGCCCATAACTGTGAGGTCTAAGGGAAATAAACTTTATTATTATTATTATTATTATTCATATATACAGAAAATATAAAAGAACAGATAATAAATATAGAGATAGAAGCCGAAGCAGAACTAACAACAGATCACAGAATGGTAATAGCAGAAATTGAACAACAAACACAAGTGAAAGAAGAAAAGAAAAAATATTCAAAAATAAAAATAGAAAAACTGAGAAACCCAGAAATTATCTTTAAATCAAAAATGGAACCTTTTTAGAGCTACCATAATAGGGAAAACTCAGAAAATGTGTGGCACAATCAACATAAATTGAAAAGGACAAAGGACAAGATGGTGGAACACTACAGTAAAGGAAAAAATAAATGAAAAGAAAAAAGCATGGAGAAAAAACATAAAATCTGGCAAGAAAGAAGACCATGAAGAATACATAAAAAGAAGAAACATTGCAAATAAAGTAGTAAGGAAAGGAAAAAATAAGAGTTGGGAAAATTTTGGGGAAGAACTAGAATACCTCTACAAAAACAATAATACAAGATTCTGGGGAAAAATACAAGCATTAAAAGGAAAAAATAAGAAAGAAATAAATGCAATAAAACATAAAAACGGGGAAACACAAACAGAAGTACAAAATATACTAAAGACGAGGAAAGAGTATTTTGGAAAAAAATTTGAGGAACCAGAAGGAAACGAAGAGGAAGAAGAAAATGAGGAAGAAAGACAAGAATCAAACGAGGAAGAACAAATTAGCCTCGAAGAAGTCAAAAGTGCAATGAAGAAAATAAAACCAGGGAAAGCAGGGGGTCCGGACCAGATATTACCGAAAATGATAAAATATGGAGGAGAAGCAGTGGAGGAATGGATATATAAATTTTTCAAAATGATATGGCAACAAAATGAAATACCGGAAGATTGGAAAAGAAATAACATACTCTCGATATACAAAAAAGGAGAAATGAATAATTGCGAAAACTATAGAGCAATCTGCCTATCCTCAGTAGCTTCCAAAAGGTACACAAATATCCTAGTAGTAAAAGTGAGAAATCAAATAATACACAAAATCGAAGACGAGCAAGGTGCGTACTGGAAAGAGAAACAAACAGCAGACCACGTCCATATCGTAAGGAAACTAATAGAAATAGCCATAAATACGGATATGACAACATATTTTGCCTTTATAGATCTAAGATCCGCCTTTGAGTCAGTCAAAAGAAGTTTTATTTGGAGAATCCTCAAAGAGAGGGGAGTATCAAAGAAACTCATAAAAATAATAAAAAATGTGTACAGGGTTATTCAAATTCGAGGCTCACCATTGGGATCTCGGAAACCGTAAGAGTTACAAAGACGGTTAAATTGGGGAAAAGTTGCGCTATACAATGCTGATTAATATTTAAAAAAGAAATTTGACCTACCTATCTTAGTTTTTTTATTAAGTGCAAAAAACAGAAAAATGTCAATTTGGTTTTTTGGGCATAATTTGGTTGTTAGTAAATTTTTTTTAAATCTGTTAAAACTTTCTTTAAGCAACTTTTTAGCCGTAACACTGTAGTGGTATCAAAAATTTTCTGCGACGTTTCGGTTTTCCGGAATCATCATCAGGTTTGGTTTTTCTTATGGGCGTCATGTTGGATTTTTATAGCATCTCATAGAGCTTTTTATGGTAATTTCAACGATGTATAACATGATGGCGTTTCACTGCCGAAAACGGCTGTTATTTACAAAAATAGTAAATTTCAATAGATTGCCATGAGGAAACAAACAAAAACAACACAAAAGGAAAATTCGACGTTCACCATTGGGATTTCGAAAACAGTAAGATGTACGAAGACGGCTAAATTGGGCCAAAGTTGCGCTATAAAATGCTGATTAATAATAAAAAAGAAAATTGACCTTTCTAATTTAGTTTTTTTTTCACTATCGTCAAAATTACAGAAAAATGCTATTTAGTTATTTATAAATCAGCATTGCCATAATCAATGGATAGGCAACCGTGGCGTCGTAGAATGGCCTGCCCGATCACCCGATTTGTTTCCGTTAAATTCCTTTTTGTGGGTAACTCTCAAAAATAAAATCTATGTATAAGCAGAATATTAATAATAGAGATGAATTCAGAAGAGACATTGTAAAGGCATTTGCTACAATTCGAGCAAGAGATATTCAAAGAGCTATAAACAATACTAGAAAAAGAGCAAATCTTTGTATTTTGTTTTTGTGTTGTTTCTGTTTGTTTTTCCATGGCAATCTATTGAAATTTACTATTTTTGTAAATAACAGCAGTTTTCGGTAGTGAAACGCCATCATGTCATACATCGTTGAAATCACCATCAAAAACTCTATGGGATGCTATAAAAATCCAACATGGCGCCCATAAGAAAAAACGAACCTGATGATGATTCCGGAAAAACGAAACGTCGTAGAAAATTTTTGATACCACTACAGTGTTACGGCTAAAAAGTTGCTTAAAGAAAGTTTTAACAGATTTGAAAAATTTTTAATAACAACCAAATTATGCTCAAAAAACCAAATTGACATTTTTCTGTTTTTTGCTCTTAATAAAAAAACTAAGATAGGTAGGTCAAATTTCTTTTTTAAATATTAATCAGCATTATATAGCGCAACTTTGCCCCAATTTAACCGTCTTTGTAACTCTTACGGTTTCCGAGATCCCAATGGTGAGCCTCGAATTTGAATAACCCTGTATAGTAGTGTGCAGATGATGGGACAAAGTTCAACAACTTTTGAAATGAAAAAAGGACTAAAACAAGGAGACTCCTTGAGTCCCCTAATATTTATAATATGCATGGATCAAATAATGAAAAACACCAGGAAAAAGACAGTACAAACACTAATTGGGCATTATAAGATGAAACCTGCCTGGATAGACGCACTATTATGCGGATAACATAAAGAAACTACAGGAAAACCTTAATATTTGGGTAAAGGAAATAAAGCAAATGAAAATGGAAATAAATACAGAAAAAACCAAGATCATGATAATAAATGACAAGAAAGAAGACAACGAGAACAGGAGAATAATATGCAATGGACAACAAATTAAAGAAACAGACATAATAGAATACCTAGGAACAACGGTAACAACGGACGGAAAATTGGATATGGACATTGCAAATAAAATTAAAAAAGCAAACAACACGTATTATTCGATCAATCATACAATATTCAGAAAAAAAGAAATATCAAAGGAAAATAAAACTAAAATATATAACACGATCATACCACCAATGCTTATATATAACATGGAAGTAATGCCGATAACGCTAACACAAGAGAAAAAAATAAGGGCAGTGGAAATGAAATTCTTAAGAAGAATTATGGGAATTACTAAAATGGAAAGAATAAGAAATGACACCATCTACGAAGAACTTAAACAAGAAAAAATCCTAAACAAATTAAAGAAAAAACAACTAAATTGGTACGCACACATAAGACGAATGAGTATCGAGAGAAGGACAAAACAGATGGCAGAAGCAAGAACAAATAGGAAAAAGAAAAGGGAACGTCCAAGAAAAACATGGGAAAAGAAATTAGAGGAAATAATAAAAGAAACAAGATTAGAAAAATCAGAAATAGATAAATTAGCCCAAAACAAAAAACAATGAAAGAAGTTTACTATCAACAAGAAATACCCGACACCCTAATAGGGGAAAAAGGTTTTTCATGCTCCCCCCCTGCGAAAGTGTTACTTTCGTAGCCTGGTAGCGCGTGCGAAAGCGAAAATAAATAGTACGGTATTGTTACCATCAGTAGCGGCTCGTGGCCGAAACGTTTGGTGAGGCAACATCCCCAAAAAATTGAGGGTTATCTTTAAACCGGGGGGTTTGGGGGGTACTCCGTACCAGAACGCAGAAGGGGGGCTCTCCCCCGGAAATTTTTTGAAAAAATTACATAAGTAAGGCTGTTTGAACTGCATTTTTACCACATCAACGCCTTTTCAGTCTTTATAATTGGATATGCTTAATTGCTTACAAAATTTAATGTTCCATTTAAGTTAGTCAAATTTCAACGGGTGTTTTACAATTTTCTAATATCTCCTCCAAAAACAACAAGCAGTTCGTTCTTCAACTTATCCCGATCGAAGAAATTATATTGTACCAATAAATTATTTAATAATTCTTCAGGGAAATGTTTGACATAAAACGAAAATTTTGAAATATTGAGCAAATCAAAAAAGTGCAATTTTTACAAATCAGAAAATCTCACATCAATTTGCATAATAACGGTGTCCAAAATTTCAAAGAAAATTTGTCGAAACCACTGTTTTTTATCCGGGAAATCGACATTTTTGCGACGTTTTGTCTCTATGTCTTCAAAACTCAATTTGTTGTGTAAATTTGCTCAAAAAAAGCTCCGCAGCCCCTAAACTCGCGTAATTTTGATAAAAGGGATTACAAGAGTCTTCTTGATTTAACGATATCTTAAAATTTATTTTGCAGAACAGAAAATACTACATCACTTTGTTCGAAAATCAATTTAAATGTTTCTAGCAAAAAAACGAATTTATAATCTCCTAAAGTACCTTTTAGACTTCTTGATGCTATTATTATAGTTTATCCTCGTACGAAAGGTGACTAAACCGGCATGTATTTATTAGAAAATTTACAATATCAGAACAATCTCTCAAAGAAACACCCGGTTGTTGTATTTCTGCTAAACTACACTCTGTTGCCATTTTTAAATTAACTGACACTTATGAAATTGCCGAAATCAAACCAAACAATCACAACTACATAACCCAACCTTTTCAGGTTTTTTCAACTGAACGTAAAACTAGCTCGAACTGGATCCTGGTTACTGGTTATCAATTCAAATATGAAACTTGCATGCTTGCATCTTGCAGGCGGAAGTCTGTCACTGTCTAACTCACGTCTTATTCAAGCGGGACACTGCCTCTCTATAGGTGTCCTTTTCTGCGTTTTTTAACTGAGACGTGAGGTATTTTGTTTCAGAAATATGGTGTTTGGCTCGACGATGATTGGTTGACCAGCTTCGGCTTGAGGCATTCAGCCGAACTGTCCACTCGATTACCGTCGAAACGGCGGTAATGATTTAAACCTATCGTGACGGAGCGTAATATTTTGTAATTTTTAATTACAATAAAACCGATAGTTATACACAAAAACGGTGATATAATCTGAACAAGTTACCTAAACTGAAATATTATGCAATTTTCAAGAATTAGTTCTTTTCATGAATACAATGTAATAGCCAACTATTATTGTGAAGAAGGTGGTCGCGTCGTGATACACATAAATAAAAATGCGTTTTATCTTTTACCTCTTTTGAATGGTGAGGCACTGCCTCCCCTGCCTACCCGGACAAGCCGCCACTGGTTACCATAGTAACGTTGACAACAACCCACCTTATTAATCACTGAATCATTTTATTTTATAATAATTTCATCTTTTACGGTGGTTAAATGTCGAGGGGAGCATGAAAAATTTAATACATTACCAGCTGCGCAAGCCCTTTAGGTGCTCGGAGTTTTTTATTAGCCTCGGCTGCGCCTCGGCAATTCAAAAACACCTCGCACCTAAAAGTAAACTTTCGCAACTTGTAATGTAAATAACTATTGTTTAAACAAGAAAAAAATCGCTTTCCTGCAAAAATTTTTGTGCAACCCATAAACCAAGGTCCAGTCGTTTAGTTTATCATTTCCCTAAAAAGTATGAATAAATTTAGCTTGAAAAGGAATAATTTTATTCGACTTAAATAATAGTCTTTGTAAATGCGATTTCCCAATGCCAATTTGCGCTGCCCTTCGTCTTAGTGAAAACTCTTCCATTTGCTCTTACATCATCCAATGCCAAAGCCGTTACCGCATCATCTTCATCCAATTTCTTTTTACTCCGTTTTTGGTTTACCACACTTCCGGTTGTTTGAAATTTAGTTATAATTTTTCTTACTATTATATCGCTTATAGAACCTCCTGGAAACTTTTGCTCGAAACATCTAACCACCCCCTTGTAACGAATTTCACCTAATCCATAGCATTGCACAACAAGTACTTTCTGCTCCAGACTAAACATTTTACTTAACTTGTAGAAATTATTTTATACTATCAATTTCTAACGATACTACTATTTACTACTACTTTTTGTCAAAAATTGCAAAGGAACTTAGATGACCGGCAAAATTTTACTTTATCATTTTTTCTTTCTATTTTATACGTAGTTCAAATTTTTAATTTAGAATATATTTTTTGAATAAAACTTTTGCGTAAAGTTGATAGTAAGGACCACTTTACCTAACCCGCTTTATATTCGTCTAGTGCTAACTACTCCATCTGGATATCACTTCAAGTGCAATTTAATAAAAATTCATTATAAACCAATCAGACCTAGATTACAAAAGCTGGAAACGTTTTTCAAAAACGTTTGGTTCTATACCTATCGCAAACTCTATTCGGGGACAGACATGCTACATAAAAATTAAATGAAATCCGAATTGATCATTGCATTCTAACTGCAAAAGTGCCTGAGAACTTGTTTTTGGATAGCTTCAAAAACAAAGGAGTTATTTGCAGTTCTCAAAATTGCCAAATTACAAAATACAGCGGTATTCTGTTTTTGGAACTTGAATCAGCATCAAAATAGAGCCTGAACTCCGACATCAATTTTAGTCTTCCTCCAATAATCTATCAAAAGAGGTCCACCCTGCACAGGGTGAACCGTTTTCAAAGATATTCCAGCCAATCTGTTTAATTATAGCATTTATGCAAAAAGTAATGAAAGTGTCTCGAGCCAAATTTTTGAGATCAATTAATGGTGTAAACTGAAATCCACAAGCGATAATTGAATTTTTCGGAAATGCTTTTCGGGGTTAAAACTCGTTTGTTTGTAGAAATAGAAACAAAAAATAAAAACGTCCTTAGGGCACCTTTTATGTGGTACTTAGTGGTGAAAATTGCCTTTATTATTGTTATAATATAAACTGGTGCTTTTTTTATATAGCAACCGTGGTTTTGACACCTTTAAATAGGTCACTTTTCGGGGTTTTTAAAAATAAAGTATGTTCATTAAAAAAAAAACTCTATAGTGCTCTGAAAATTTGTTTTAAGTATGTCTTAGGCTGTATGTTACATATGAAAATCATTACTTCACTTTTGAAATTGAAATAAAAGATTTTAAATTAATTCTGAAATAACTTTCCATTAAAAAGGCTTTTTGTTCGGCGGTGTAAACTATGATAAACACGATTAATCGCGTTGAAAAGGTCGAGCTTCGTTGTGAAAACAACTTGTTCCGACAAACGTTTAAAAATGTTACTTTCCCGCACTCATTTTGCGTGCGGGAAAGTCCACTTTCCCGCACTAAAGTCAAAGAAAAATCAGAAAATCGCATAGCAACCATCCTTACTAGATTATTGCTTTAAAAGGAAATGTCAAATTTGACAACTTGAAAACTTACAAAATGATAGTTTAGGACGATTCCTAAACGTTTCTAGGAGAAACGTTGTTCATAACAGGTGCGGGAAGAGCGATTCCGAAACTCATGCAGGTACAGAAACTCGTTTCGCTCGTTTCTGTAACGTCCTGCATTCGTTTCGGAATCGCTAACTTCCCGCACTTGTTATGAAAATAACTATTTAACAACAAATCAGTAAAAAATAAAGTTCGATAATTTGGGGTTAAGCGACACTTGAATGACAGCCGAAGAGCGATATGCAGGAATTAAATTACGCGGTAAGATTATTCGGAAGAGATATTTCGGAAACGAGGTGTGGTTATCAATTGAAATTTAATGATGTATTGGGAATATCCCAGAATTCTCAAAATCTTAAAATTGCATATACGGATTAACATTTATTGTAAAACTACCACGGTTAGTACGATTTCAACTAGTACAACCCTTCTTTCGTACTGTAAACAGCTGCTTATTCCGTAATTTCGCTTTCAGTATATCTATTATAAAACTTTCCTAAAAATGCATGCCCTAAGACTGGACATGCGCTAATTTTCCAGGGATTGCTGCGAGTTTTTTTTTTAATGGACATACGTTATAATGGTTTAATATATTTATTTTAACTAATGAATTAAATATTAACAATTTTCTAAAATCTGCAAATTCGCAATTTAAATGTAATAACCAAGCTAGCGCAGTGGTAACTCGTCGTCGGGTTAGTGTTGCGCTAGTCCTCGGTTTAAATCTCCTGATCGGCAGGATTTTCCCGCAGTCTGGAGATCGGTATCGAGTCCTGGTGAGCATTCGTCGTTGGGCACCTCTTAACGACACTCTCCTCCGAATACAGCTACTGCACAACACACACTATCACTATACACATGATGCAGTATCTTGGTATTAAACGGCGTACCAACTTCGTAACCCGCAGAGTCGGACGGAATTGTGCATTGCGTCCATAGAACCTCATATATTAACGCACCAACTTCGACACCGAAAGGTATAAGAGGTTACTATAACCTCTTATACCTTTCGGTGTCGAGGTTGGTGCGTTAATATATACAATACATACATACAATTTAAATGTACTGCTTTTGTTCTTCAATACAACGTTGTAACGTGTAATATTTTTCCAAATACTGACATTATCGGCGTAAAGCAGTTAAACGTAGCATTTATTTTCGCATAAAATTCAAAAATAAACAAATAAACAACCAAAACAGTATTCAATTTTTATTTCGTTTTATATTTTACCTTACCTATTTTGTTTTCCATGGGTTTCATGATAATTGTAATTGAGGTCTAACATTCTTTAATATTGGAAAATTGGTTGATGTTTAGTTTGTTATTTAAAATTGAAAAATAAAGCATAATATGTCTGCTATTGATTCACATTATATTAATTTTTTATAATTTTATTGAAATATAGTGACATGTTATTAAGTTGGCTTATAAAATCATTATTATCTATTGAATTTGAAAAATGATTATTAATTACTATTTTGAAGTTGTTTGTTACTGAGGTAAAATTTAATTTCAGTTATTTGAAGAAATGTGTAATATAAAATAAATTTATAATATAAAAAAATTAGAAATATCATTTTTAATGTAAAAAAAATATTAGCTACAGTACTAGATAAGGGGGTTATAAATAAGGTTGTTAGGAATATTAAATAATAATTTTTTCTACACCTATTTAATTATATTGCAATTATTAGCATTTTTTTGTGAAAAATAGTACCTATAATTCACTGCAGTGAATTATGGATTCATAATTCGCTGCAGTGAATTATGATTTCGGGCAATCACAAATACATAAATATTTCGCTAATCCAATCATATTTTAAATCGCCCGCGATCAACTCCTTCTGCGGCTGACAATCGACTCGCGTGACACGCCCAAGTGTGTTGTCATATTGCTTGTTTACAAAGTTATCAAATTTGACTAATTTGAGTCTAATATATTTGTTTAATAGGTGTAGAAAAAGTATCGTATTACATTCGCGATTATGGCCATTATTCGCTCAGATGATTTGTGCCACTCGCCTGACGGCTCGCGGGCTCAAACGTCATCTTCGTGAATAATGGCTGTCGTAATCGCTCATATAATAATATACTATAATTGGGTGAGAATTTTGAGAAAACCAGGACAACAAAAACAATTCAAAGATAATAAATAAGTGGTGTCAGATAATTTTCATGAGTTGGAAGTATTCAATCTGAGTAATGCTGAGTAAAACAAAATGTCTGTCCCACTTGTTATATTGAAAATTACACTTGCATAACCAGGTTTCGTCTCATAGAGACATTATCAAATGCTAAAATAATCTATAGTAACTAAAACTTAATCAGAGCTAAAGACTGTCGCAATCTTACCCAAACAAAAACTAACAGGTGAAACATAACGGGTTCAGATATTTAACCTTGAAGGTATTGGTTGCCTATAAAAAACTAAGAAACCAATATTAAAAATGCCTGATCCCGTTACGAGATAAATGGTCCAAACATCTGGAACCTTCAAACGAGCAAAATCTCAATGGAAAAATCCTTATAAAGATATCATAATCAAAGCTGAAAGCAAAAAGGCGAGGTCAAACTAATGCAGTAAAAACTAAGAAGCCAACAAAGTTGGACTAAAAATAATACTTACTTACTAGGAAAGAAAAAGGAGTTAACACATTATACTAACAAAGAAATGAATTAATTAAGTGAATATACACTGCATGATAGATAATTAAATCTTAAGCATCAGGTGTTGCAGGCTGACATTAAAGGAATGAATGGCGACACAAATTGCCAACAAAATGGAGTAGTGACAAGTTGAAACTAAAAGTTACCAAAGCGCCAAATTCAAAAAATTCAAAAGATATTATAATTAAGAAGCAAAAGGAAGAGGAAGCTAATGTAATATGATATCCAGTACAATGAAATTACTTTTGTCATAATTCAACTCATTCAAGCAATTGTCATAACTATTCTTAGAATACTTCCGAATTTCCAAGATTTCAAGGATATTAAGCTTAATACCTTTATTCTCAAAATGTAAAATTCTTTTATGTAAGAAAGGATTAAAATCGTGTAAAGAGGAAATTAGGTGTAAAGAAAAAGGGGATCGTAGTAACCTAGAATTAGGAACGTCTAATAAATCTGGATTAAGTAAAGAAAGGTTAACCCGAGAACGGAAATTCCTACCAATCTAACCCACATAAAATTTAGATCAACTCCCACAGCCCAGGAGAAAAACCCCAGATCTGTCGAAAATGTCAATTTTATCTTTGTTGTGAACAAAGAGGCTCTTTAGATTAGAGTCGATTCTGAAAGACACTCGAATGTTAATAGACTTAAAGAGATTACTAAACCTATAGGCACAAGATCCAATAAACGGTAAAGCAACATAATTAAACTGTTGAGTAAGGGGTGGCAAAGATAATAGACCTTTATGATTATCCTGTGTATTTTGAGAACACTGATATTTAAATTTAATTTTGTTGAACAGGGTCACAATTAAGTCGTAGGGGTAGTCATTAGCACGAGCAATATGGTGAATAATATCAAGTTCCTTATTGAAATTAAATTTTATTTTCAAGAAATACAATAATATTATTAAATCCATTTCGCTAAAAATTAAAACCAATAACCATGTTTTCAATAAAGCCGATAAGGGCAATTGCCTTGTCATTATGGATTCTACCGAATACGTCGACAAAACTCTTGCTTTCCTGGGTTCGGTTGATTTTGAGGAGTTGATTTGTGATCCTTTTTCTAAGTTTTGCCAGTCGGTGCGTAATATTGTTTATAGCCTTAGACAACCTTTAAGTTCTTTGAATCTTAATTATCTTTCTTTGTTGGTCATGAATCCTGTTTCCCCCAAACTTTGAAGTCTTCCCAAGATCCATAAAAAGGATATTCCCAGCAGACCTCTTTGTTCGTTCACCAATACTCCGGTATCTAGGATTGCGCGGTTTATTAATAATTTCTTTCACTCTCATTTGAATTAAAGCAATGTTTATTCTATTACTAATTCCTTACAATTGGTGGAACTCTTGAAAATAATTTCGATTGATTCCGAATGATTCCGATTGCTCACTGGTCTCTTTCGACGTTACCAATTTATTTCCTAGTGTGCCCTCTGCCGAGGCCTTTGAGTGTTTTAATAAGTTACTTACTTCTTCCAATCTGGAGCCTGATACAGTTGATTGTATTTTGAAATTACTTAATCTTTCTCTCGCTCACAACTTTTTTCAATTTAATAATAGATTTTCCAAACAGAAAACTGGTCTCGCTATGGGATCTAATTTATCGCCTTTACTTGCCGAGATTTTCATGACTAAATTACAATCCTCCATTTTCAAACATCATTTGGCTAATAACATTATCCTTTGGCTTCATTATGTAGATGATATTTTATGTGTTTTCAAGGGTTTCACCACCTTAGTTTCTGAACTTTTGGATTTCATGAATGGTATCCACCCCAACATTAAATTTACCGTAGAATATGAAAAGAATCATTCTTTAGCCTTTCTTGATCTGTTGATCTCTAGACATAATAATAAGTTAGAAGTGGATATTTATAGGAAACCTACCACCACGGATCAGGTCATCCCTTATTGTTCTTTTCATCCTCTATCACACAAACTCGCTGCCTTTAGATATTTTTTCAACCGTCTTTTCTCATACCCTCTCAACCAATTTAATTTCAACAAGGAACTTAATATTATTCACATATTACTCGTGCTAATGACTACCCCTGCGACTTAATTGTGACCTTGTTCAACAACATTAAGTTTAAATATCAGTGTAACAACACAATCATTAAATTTATACCAGTCTAGCCCATCACGTGCGTAGGTGTAATAATGTCCAGAATCAAGACTAGATCCGACGTGAACTACGGCAGCATAAAGTTCATAATATGCATCGTCGAGATGCACAAAAGAGTCCAACTGAACGTGTTGTAATAATTTTGTACGTTGCTGTGAAGCCGGATCGTAACGGAAATGTTTTAATGTTAATACTAATCTAGCTGATGGTTCTACAACTCTGGTAACCCGTTCTACGTCTGTTAAACCACGACATGTATCACAATGATACTGATTATCTCCACAAAGTTTTTCAGGTTGTAAATAATAATCGAGGAGGGTTTGGACAGACTGGTTGCCACAATTGCTGGGAAATGCTAACTGTAGGTCTCGGAAATTATCAGCGCGTTCACTTTGGGTATGGCAATTTCCGCATCTAGATACAGTGACTCCGCGTCCCCCAAATGACCGTTGAACTATTGTGATAATTGGCGGGTGGTTTTCTGAAGAACTCCCAGGAGGAGGGCCATCACCGCCTCGAACAGAAGCATAAACAGATCTTTCTTGTTCGTGAAGAACGTCCAGAAGATGTCCAAGAAATTCAGAACTATCGTGCTGGTGACCTGGTTGAAAACCAGGAGGTCTTGCGAGATTCAATATATCACTCGGCGATAACGAAGACCGATGTGAATGTTGTAGTAGAGCAAAGAGAACTTGTAGTTTGTAAAACAATGGCATCGTTTCCCTATTCAATGACAAAATATCTCAACATACACAGGATAATCATAAAGGCCTATTATCTTTGCCACCCCTTACTCAACAGTTTAATTATGTTGCTTTACCGTTTATTGGATCTTGTGCCCATAGGTTTAGTAATCTTTTTAAATCTATTAACATTCGAGTGTCTTTCAAAGTCGACTCTAATCTAAAGAGCCCCTTTGTTCACAACCAAGATAAAATTGACAATTTCGACAGATCTGGGGTTTATCTCCTGGGCTGTGGGAGTTGCTCTAAATTTTATGTGGGCCAGACTGGTAGGAATTTCCGTTCTCGGGTTAACGAACACCTTTCTTTACTTAATCCAGATTTATTAGAGGTGCCTAATTCTAGGTAACTAAGATCCCCTTTTTCTTTACACCTAATTTCCTCTTTACACGATTTTAATCCTTTCTTACATACAAGACATTTTGTTTTACTCAACATTACTCATTATTCAACCCACTATAAGTTTCCGCAATGGATGGTCTCAATACATTGGGTTAGTATTCAATCTTCCAGATCGAATAAATACTTATAAATTTGATTGTCCATATTAATTGAAATCAGTAATTATCTAAAATACAAACAAACAGTGAAATAAGAGAAAATTCTTCGAATTTGGTAAAATAAAATATTACAAAATAATCTGATTTTGTAAATATAGAATTATTACAGGTTCCTTGTAATTTATTTAGTTTCGCCAGTCATAGTTTAATCCACATTTAACTTAGTGGTAGTTTGGTTGCCTGCTGACCTCTTTAGAGGAAAGGTCATTTGTTATCAGCAAGGTTGAGTTATATTTTTGGTTGGTGATCCTGAGCCTTTTGGGGATTTCTGGAACCTCTCCTTAGTTTCGTTCTCTTTTGCAAAAGTCGTGTCGTCAATGGTGGTTGACTCCTGATGGCTGGAATATAATTTGGTTCAATTTACGTTTATACGGATAATCCAGCATCAAATGATAGTTTGGGAATTATGTTAAGCAATTTTGGATAGATATTTTGCAAGTGTTACCAGTATTTTTGGGTTAAAACTTAACATAATCGAACACATGTGTGGTTATATGTTCCATGTACTTACACGACTTGAGGGCTTCGAGATTTTTTTAGAAGGTAATTACTGCTTTGTTAATCCTCTTGTAGAATTCCCTAACGTCCCCTTTCGATTTTTATAGCCTGGTTTTTGGAGGGTTAATTTGGAAAACCGCATTTTGGGTAAAACCACCTTTTGGATGTTTGCCTTTGGAGGCATGTGTTTGGCTGCATGTTCGTATTTGATGAATTATTAATTTTTGGCTTTGGGGACAAGATTTGCACCTGAGTACTTATTTTGAAGATTTACCTACCACATTTTCCAAGTCCGAAGATATATTTTTGGAAAGCCTGCTGCAGTAGCCGGACCTGGAAAGAATCCTTCGGGGTTTTCGTCAATCAAAGGAATCTTCTCAAGGTAGCATTTCTCCACGTTTTAATCTTGTGTTTGCGGAACCTAAAATTATTTGAGGTTATACGTTGTTAAATTTACTCAGTGAATTAAGATTGTCGAGGGTTTTCATTTAATTCTTGTATTAAATTAGTGTGTTATAGTACTTACTGTAGGTCTTAATATTCGTAGGTGTGCGAGCTTCACTTGTACTCCTTGGTTTTTGGTGTACACAAATTATTGTTAAGTATCGCACCATTTTATAACTTGTTTAAGTGCGCGGTAGTGCCTCACGCTAGCGCATCGGGAGTTTAACTTTAAGATTTGTAGTACTTCGAACAACACGTAACGTTTTTCTAATTAATCAGTGCTTATCACTTGTGATTTTTTTATTATACAAATAAGTCGAATTACTGTTTATCTTGACATCAGAGCTACGCAAGGTGACTAGAGGACTGATTAAGTCACTCTAATTCATATCTTTTACGCGCTTATACGACAAGTTACCGAACCAGATCTGCTTCGACCATCTTGTGTACGATATTAGCTTATATATCGTTGTATCTTGCGACCTCGGTTATTGATCGGCAATTCACTTGATCGCATATATTCATATTTAATTCATTTTGGGTTTAATCAACTACATTTTCTTTACATATCTAGACGACGCCGACGTATTGTTCAGGAGTATTGGGCTTCACCCGCCCTGTGATAAGATTGTTCCCTCCCCAATATTTATTGTGATATCTATATTTATATGTTATTATATTTATGCATGTTGTTTGTTATATATTTATTGTTATTTACACATATCTATACTGAATATATTTACTTATCTGAACGATCTGAAGGTGTACTTTATTGGGTTATTGGGGTACCTGGTGTTTTGGAAGTTATTTGCAGGAGAACTGTTATCAGCTACGGTTCTGCTTCTTTTGCAAGACACGCTTGCAACTGGTTGGCGCCCTTTATTTTCCAGCATTTAGAAGAACCCCGACCTTTTCCCTCTAGCTGTCGGTAGCGTGTCCGAGGGGCTACCTCGGTAGTTTAGATACAAGTAGCCACCCTTTCTGCAATTACTCTTAGGTAGGTAGCAGATTTTGGCACCTTTCAACGTGGGGCCCTGATTGATTTGATCTAGATTTTGTCACCCAATTTTTCGAGTTTGATTATTATTGTAAGTAACCTCAGATCGTTCAGCGTTCAGTTTTTAATTTGTTGTATAACGTTTATATGAGTTATTGTATGTTTTGGGCTACCATTGAAGTATAAGTGGGATTAGGATCTCGTTTGTAGTGAAGTTAGGGTTCAGCTAGACCCAGTACAGTTTTTGATATTTTTGGTATTCAGTGGTTACTGGTGATTGCTGGTTGGTTTGTTTGGGGGATATTATGGATCCTAACAGTTTATTAACGGAAAAATTTTAAGGTACAATGAGATAGTTTGTCGTTAGTTATTTTTGCGGGTTGGTTGGAGGGAGACTTTTGTCTGTTTAGTTAGTTTTGGGAGGCTACTACTATTCTACTACTATTATTACTGCTACGTTAATCTATTTTGGTCAGCGTAGGTAGTTAGGATTGTCCATCATATCCTCGTTTTGTCCTGTTTGTGTAAAAGGGTTTTTTCCCTTAGATAATACTGTCACTTTTTGTATGTTTTTGGTTATTGTCAAGTTATAGGTTGGATAAGGATCTTTTGGAATGAGTTTTGATATTTTTGGGTTATAGTTTGGTGATTAGTAGAGACGTGTGGTTTTGGTAGTAGATGATCAGGGATTAAGCTGTTTCTTATGGGTCATTGCTATGGCAGAACCATCAAGTTGAGTGATTGATTGTTGGTTACGTAGGTTTTGAGTGCAGTAAGAGGTTGTTTGGGTTAGTAGAGGTATATATTAGGAATCCCTTAGGCTGGTGCCCTTATTTGTGGAAATTTCCTTTTGGCTGGTGCCCTTTGTGTGGAAATTTCTTTTGACGTGTGTGTCCTTATTTGTGGCAGTTCCTATGTTTGGCTGATTGCCGTTTTGAAGCTTCTGTAATCCAAGCACCTAGCGTCGATGAAGTTAAGTTATGACCTTATCCAACGTAGTTAATTTTGCGGGTTTGGTTGGTTGGGCGTGTTTTGTGTTGTCTAGTTAGCTGGGAGGATCTAGCTAGACATTTGTCTTATTAGGATTTTCCATCTTTTCCTAGTTGTGTCGTTCTCTTTTTGTACGGGTATATCCCTCATATGATTGTGTCCGTTTAACCTACAATTATTGTTGCTCTTTTTGATAATTATCCTTCTGCCCTAGTTACTTCGGGGTCAGTTTCAGTGCTGTAAGTCGGTCCTGGGCTTACACACTTAACCTTTGGCGGAGACTGGTGGTGGGTTAAGTTTTTGTTATGGTAACTGAAGTCTATCTATATTCGTGACAATCCTTTCGGGGACTCACGCTGGATTTTCGGATGTTACCATAACCTCACTTTTTTGGCCTTTTTGCATTTCTAAATTTCTGTTTATCTTTTATGTGTCGACAACCACTCGAAGCCAAAACCTCCTATCCTAATCCTTCTTCCGTGATTGTCCACTATTATTCTTTTCTCATCGTTACCTAATCCCCCACCCTTTCACCTTACATCTTTTTCTTCTGAGATAGATCTGCGTTGGCTGCTTGCCAATGATAGGTATAGTGAGACGCTCGAGCGGCGCGCCTTTGCCATCTAGCCCGACGAACGACTCAGCTGCCTAACATTCGTGAGTCTCCCGCACATTTCTATACTCTCTCCTTGTCCGTCCTGTTTCAGATACTTTTCTTTATCCTTTCGTTCTCCCTTTTTCATTTTCTACTTGTCCTGTATTATTTGGGTTAGCTGCCAATTCCATATAAATCCTAGGGGATTATTTTTTTAGGAAGGGGGGAGTTATTACAGGTTCCTTGTAATTTATTTAGTTTCGCCAGTCATAGTTTAATCCACATTTAACTTAGTGGTAGTTTGGTTGCCTGCTGACCTCTTTAGAGGAAAGGTCATTTGTTATCAGCAAGGTTGAGTTATATTTTTGGTTGGTGATCCTGAGCCTTTTGGAGATTTCTGGAACCTCTCCTTAGTTTCGTTCTCTTTTGCAAAAGTCGTGTCGTCAATGGTGGTTGACTCCTGATGGCTGGAATATAATTTGGTTCAATTTACGTTTATACGGATAATCCAGCATCAAATGATAGTTTGGGAATTATGTTAAGCAATTTTGGATATATATTTTGCAAGTGTTACCAGTATTTTTGGGTTAAAACTTAACATAATCGAACACATGTGTGGTTATATGTTCCATGTACTTACACGACTTGAGTGCTTCGAGATCTTTTAGAAGGTAATTACTGCTTCGTTGCTCCTCTTGTAGAATTCCCTAACGTCCCCTTTCGATTTTTATAGCCCGGTTTTTGGAGGGTTATTTTGGAAAACAGCATTTTGGGTAAAACCACCTTTTGGATGTTTGCCTTTGGAGGCATGTGTTTGGCTGCATGTTCGTATTTGATGAATTATTAATTTTTGGCTTTGGGGACAAGATTTGCACCTGAGTACTTATTTTGAAGATTTACCTACCACATTTTCCAAGTCCGAAGACATATTTTTGGAAAGCCTGCTGCAGTAGCCGGACCTGGAAAGAATCCTTCGGGGTTTTCGTCAATCTAAGGAATCTTCGCAAGGTAGCATTTCTCCACGTTTTAATCTTGTGTTTGCGGAACCTAAAATTATTTGAGGTTATACGTTGTTAAATTTACTCAGTGAATTAAGATTGTCGAGGGTTTTCATTTAATTCTTGTATTAAATTAGTGTGTTATAGTACTTACTGTAGGTCTTAATATTCGTAAGTGTACTCCTTGGTTTTTGGTGTACACAAATTATTGTTAAGTATCGCACCATTTTATAACTTGTTTAAGTGCGCGGTAGTGCCTCACTCTAGCGCACCGGGAGTTTAACTTTAAGATTTGTAGTACTGCGAACAACACGTAACGTTTTTCTAATTAATCAGTGCTTATCACTTGTGATTTTTTTATTATACAAATAAGTCGAATTACCGTTTATCTTGACATCAGAGCTACGCAAGGTTACTAGAGGACTAATTAAGTCACTCTAATTCATATCTTTTACGCGCTTATACGACAAGTTACCGAACCAGATCTGCTTTGACCATCTTGCGTACAATATTAGCTTATATATCGTTATATCTTGCGACCTCGGTTATTGATCGGCAATTCACTTGATCGCATATATTCATATTTAATTCATTTTGGGTTTAATCAACTACATTTTCTTTACATATCTAGACGACGTATTGTTCAGGAGTATTGGGCTTCACCCGCTCTGTGATAAGATTGTTCCCTCCCCAATATTTATTGTGATATCTATATTTATATGTTATTATATTTATGCATGTTGTTTGTTATATATCTATTGTTATTTACACATATCTATACTGAATATATTTACTTATCTGAACGATCTGAAGGTGTACTTTATTGGGTTGTTGGGGTACCTGGTGTTTTGGAAGTTATTTGCAGGAGAACTGTTATCAGTTACGGTTCTGCTTCTTTTGCAAGACACGCTTGCAACTGGTTGGCACCCTTTATTTTCCAGCATTTAAAAGAACCCTGACCTTTTCCCACTAGCTGTCGGTAGCGTGTCCGAGGGGCTACCTCGGTAGTTTAGATACAAGTAGCCACCCTTTCTGCAATTACCCTTAGGTAGGTAGCAGAATACAGTCATCATCTGTAATCGAACAAAGTAGAAGATAGGATTTTATAAAATTAAATTTGCTATTTGATGTATCACATAAATTTGGATACAAGAATATTTAGGAGTTGGAACATTTTGAATTTGAATTTATTAATGGTAAATGGTTTGGAAATTGGTGGAGATTAAATTGTAAGAAGTGAGAGTTGTAATAAATCCACATTTATAAATAAAATTGAGCTTAATTGCATTAGAAGAACCTCAGTAACGACGCTGTAATAAAGAATATATATCATAATATTAATTTATCATTTAAACACCAACAACATTACAAACATAACAATACCTACTTGAACTACACTACCGCATAACAACTGTCACCGACTGTTACGTCAAAATTTTAACCTTTCGGGGATGTAAACCCAACTCAACAAAATAGTGAGCATTATTGTTGCTCCATAAACACATATTCTGGAAATTCGCGTAGTCAGTAATATGAAAAAACGATTTATCCGAAAAATATCTTATCAAGGATATCATTGTTGTTAAGATAATTTAAAAGCAAATTACAGTAAACTCCCCTTTTATTATAATCGGGAGGGAGTAGCTCTTGGTACACATGCACTTTGTTTTTGAGAATGTTACGACAACTATTCCCATCATTGAAGTTTACTTGTCTTCTAACCGACGTACTATATTCTTGTTCCATTATAATTCTAATTTGCTCGACATTTTCTTCATTTCTAACTCACCTTGATCTGATGTCTTGCCTATGTTTAACACTACGTGTTCTCTAAAATTTTGTAGAACTCTGTTTAAATATGTGAAAAATTCATTATTGTCAGCGACAACGTTCGGAAATCGTTCTCTAAACTCTAGTAAGCACGCCGCAGCAGAATAAGACCACTTTAGATTATAAAAACATTTTCCTTTTAATTGGACATAATTTGTAATGTGAAATTTTTACTATTATAATTTGCATATTAAATTAAAATCATCAAACGTAGTAACGCACATGACTTAATGTTTTCTACGTCAGGCTTGGAGCAAGTGATGAATTTTAAATACTTGGGGGCCAATATAACTAGTAATAGAAATCTAGAGACATAAGTAAAAGCTCAGACATCCAAAGCGGCTATGATATCAGGTTATCTACGTGACATAATCTGGAGGAATAAGCACATGAGCACAAAACGCAAAGTAAAAATCTATAAGACATGCGTAAGGCCCATCATGGCATACGCTATTGAGACAAGAACTAAAGCGCTGGTATAAAATCTGGACATCGGTGTCACAAGACCTACTATAACGAGGATTTTATTAGCATATACAGGACCAAGTTCTAACTTTAGAAAATGTTGATGATAAAGCTTGATTTCCTTTTCATTTGCTCACATGTTATATTAAACCATATATTTTTGAAAACGTCGAAAAGCGACCTATTTAAAGGTATGAAAGCCATAATAATAAGATGTATATTGAACCTTGTGCGTTAGTCCTCTAAACCTAGTTTAGACATGAGTATGCACAAGTTGAAATTTCCAAATGAGAATATAGTTTTCTTATAGAATTGAGCGAGAACAATGAGGAAATAGCATTTTTCTATATATACACTACTCAAAAAATAAAAGTAGTCATTTTTTTTATTGGCGTATTTTGGTGAAGGTGCAAAATTTTTAAATAAGGCTTGGTACATTTATAAAGCTATTACTTATCTAAAATATCCCTGTATTTTTATCAACTTCGTTTATGTTTGATCAAGTTACAAGCTGTAAAATGTGAACATGCGAAAAACTAAAATGAACAGGTTTGTTATGTACATAAATCTATTGTTTCTGTCATTTTTGATATGGCTGCAAATCATCATCAAGTTCCCCAGCGTCTTGGAAGACATTTAACATCAGTAGAAGTTAGCAGAGGTGTTACTTTATTACAAGAAGGCTATTCTCAGCGCTGTGTAGCTCGGGAACTTGGAGTTGTACAAGGAACCATTTGGAAGGTACAAAAACGGTACCGAGAGACAAATCAGGTTACTCGATGTTCCCGAACAGGCCGGCAAAGAAAAACAACTGCTGTCGATGTTCGTTTTCTTCGTTTACAAGCAGTTCGTAATCGTACATCCACTGCTCGGGATCTCCAAGAAGACCTGCAACGTACTAGAGGTCGCAGAGTAAGTGACCAAACTGTTCGTAACCGACCAAGAGAAGTTAACTAAGATCTAGACGCCCTGCAAAAGTGCCAAAACTCTCTAGAAGGCATTGCCGTGTAAGGCAACAGCTTGCTAGGCATTAAGACAAAAAGAGACAGTTTTGTAAAAGTTTTTGATCAGTGTTTACATATCAACGTTACTTTTATTTTTGTAACAATATTATTACAGTTGAAATAAATAGTTGTTCTAAATATGTACCAAATATTATTTCAAAATATTCAACAATAGTAGAAATATACAACAATAAAAGAATGACTACTTTTATTTTTTGAGTAGTGTAGTATATTGTTTCATTAGTACAAAAAATGCATGATTTCGGGACAAGTAAGACAGATCGCCGGACGACGCGCAGCTACTATTTTTTCTCCAACTACTCATAAATTCGGTAATATGACTTATTATTTAGAATCAAATATTTTTGCGGAAATAAACAATCACTATACGGAGAAAATAAACAACAACGACGACGATTGCCAAATGTTGACGAAGCGTTTGTTTTTTTTTTTAATTTACCATGTAAAACCCTATCTTGCGTCAATTTTTGTACTAGTACAAAAATGAATCGAACAGTATACAGTTGCCATGGTAATTGGTGAACATCCCGAAATGACTTACTTTTTATACAAAATTATTCCACAATATGGCGTCTTATTCGTGTGGTTGGAGAAAAAAGCTTTATTTAGTTAAGTTTATTTGCAGTTTCATTTATATTGTACGACATAATTGTATCGATATATCATAGAAACATATTATATTTTTAGATTGTGTGTGTTTAAGTATTTCGAAGAATTCAAATTTTGCGTTTTTTTTTCTGAGTAGTATCAGTAATCAGTTTATTCAATTTCCAAGACTGCTCAATAGTAGTACAGAAAACATCAAGAGAATATACATATATACATACATATACGTATCCATAGTACTTAGTCACTTCCAAAATAGGTATACGCAATACGTTGTCACTTCATATACAGCGTGTCCCAGGATAGATGTTACAATAGGTGTGCTGGACAAAAAATTTTTGAATTTTATTTTAAGATTGTGGAATTAAGCCCTGCTTGGTTTGAAGAGAATTTTAAGAATATTTTCAGTTTTTGAAAAACAAGTCGGCCTTGACATTGAGGCGAAAACTATTTTCTTTTCAGGTAAAGTACCCTTTTTGTTCATGATACGGCAAAAGTTTACTAAGAAAAGTTGTTCAGAATAAGAAATTATGACCCTATGCAAAATTTCAGGAAGATTAGTCAACGATAGTTTTTTCATGGCCTCCTGGCAGTTATGTGGAATAAACAATAAATTTATTGTCGATCAGTGTTATTATTATGTTTCGTAAGTTAAATTTCTTGTAAATGCTATTTGTTTCGTTCAATGTTCTACAAAGAAAATTTTGAATAAATACAATTTATTTTGTTTAATCTAAAATGTGACAGTTTAATCAAAGTAGGTAGATCTTCCTGAAATTTTGTATAGGGCCATAATTTATTATTATGAACAACTTTTCTTAGTAAAATTTTGCCGTATCATGAACAAAAAGGGTACTTTACCTGAAAAGAAAATAGTTTTCGCCTCAATGTCAAGGCCGACTTGTTTTTCAAAAACTGAAAATATTCTTAAAATTCTCTTCAAACCAAGCAGGGCTTAATTCCACAATCTAAAATAAAATTCAAAAATTTTTTGTCCATCACACCTATTGTAACATCTATCCTGGGACACACTGTATAACGAAGTGACTTCCGTTTTTGGAAGTCACAACGTTTCCCATGTTTTTTATCCTTTTCCAACAATAGGGGTCACGACATGCCTAAATTCAAAAAATGATGTGGAAGTGACAATGACGCCCCTGTACTTGCAGATATATCTTTTAGTTCAGCTGTAGATCGCTGGCGCTGGCGTAGCTTTGTAGAGATTTGGGACGGCCAGCACGAAGTTACTTCCGCTAACTAGAGTGCATGTAATCACTTCCGTTTATCGGCAACACCGCTTTCGCAACTATTGAATTCTTGTAAACTTAATAATTTGCGAACGATAGCCAAAAAACGCCCGTTTACTCTTGAGGGATTTCGGAAAAAAAGGGCTTTTCCTGGTGCGACCAAATTGATATTGTAAATGTATGATTAATACATCATAAAAGTGTTGCCACCAAAGTTTCAACCCGATCCACCCCCAAAAAACACCCCTTTACTCTTGAGCGATTTCGAATAAAAAGGGTTTTTCCTGGTGGGACCTAGTTGATATTGTAAATGTATGATTAGCACATCATAAAAGTGTTGCCACCAAAGCTTCAACCCGATCCACCTCCAAAAAACACCCCTTTACTCTTGAGCGATTTCGAAAAAAGAGGGCGTTTCCTGGTGCCACCAAGTTGATATTGTAAATGTATGATTAATACATCATAAAAGTGTTTCCACCAAAGTTTCAACCCGATTAACCCCCCAAAAACACCCCTTTACTCTTAAGGGATTTCGGAAAAAAAGGCTTTTCCTGGTGCGACCAAGTTGATATTGCAAATGTATGATTAGCACATCATAAAAGTATTGCCACCAAAGTTTCAACCCGATCCACCTCCAAAAAACACACGTTCACTCTTGAGCGATTTCGGAAAAAAGGGCTTTTCCTAGTGCTACCAAGTTGATATTGTAAATTAATATATTATTAACCCATCATAAAAGTATTGCCACCATAGTTACAATCACCTGAACCATCAGGAACCATCCGTTTAATCTGCAATCCGTGTACCTTTGCGATAGAAATAATAAAAATCTTGGATGACTACTGTTACGTTTTTGAAATTCCACTTTCGTCATTAGTTTTTCTCCTTTTTTCTTGGTATGATGGAAAAGATGCGCAAGCGGTCTTACAGGACCTCCTTCAAATAAAGGATGTTTAAACGTTAAAACAGACAAATAAAAATTAAACATAGTATGTATCATAAAAAAGAATACAATTTAAACTGGTGAAATTCTCAAATCTAAATATCATTTCCTCATTATCAACAACTGCAAAGAATTCTGGAAGTAGCTAGTTTTTCCACGTAACCGCCCAATTATTAAATATAGTACTATAATATCATCACTGGATAATAATCGACGTATTTAAAACGGGCGAATAGATTTCTCCTCGCCTTTTTCTTCAATAAGATACAAAATTATAAATTTGTTATTATTATTTTGTGCTATGCTAATAGACCAATTCAATGTAATTTTAATTTTGTGTGGGTAGTCATGTTTAAATACATACATCCAATTTTTAATATCATCTTCTTTTTGGTAATCTTAATTATTAAAAACATAATATTATAATTGTTATTATATCTTGAATAGGAGAAAATCTTGAAAAAATAAAGGAAGTAAATATAAAGAAAGCAAGGGAAGAAATAGTTCCTACAAAACATCTTGAAAAAAACAGACCTCCAAGATAAATTTCCAATAAATCAAAGTGAAAACAAAATGACAGCTACCTACCTTAAAAGCTGTGAACTGCTAATACATAATAAAAATTTGAATCTATATTCTTCTTCTAAATATTATAAAATAGTAGATAGAAGGAGTTTGATTATATTTTATACTCTTTCTGCGGCTGACAATCGACTCGCGTGACGCGCCCAAGTGTGTTGTCATATTGTTTGTTTACGTTTTTCCATTAAAGTTATCAAATTTGAGTCTAATCTATTTGTTTAATACATAGGTGTAGAAAAAGCGTTGTATTACATTCGCGATTTTGGCCATTATTCGCTCAGAAGATTTACGCCACTCGCCTGCGGCTCGTGGGCTCAAACGTCATCTTCGTGAATAATGGCTGTCATAATCGCTCATATAATAATATACTATTAATTATTTCCTCTTCCTCATTAATAAAATTTAATGTTTCGCTTTTTCTGCTTACCGAAATCAATTCTCGAGTGTTTGTTGAGTATCTTTTTCGCCCTGTACCTATCTTCGAAACAAAGCGGCTTTTCAAAAATCATCAAAGGACAAAATATTCTTAGAATAGTACAGGGAATAACCCCTTGAATTTTTGACATATGTTTAATAAACACCCTGTATAGTATTACAGAATTATAGTTTTTTTTATTTTTTATTTAAAAAATTATCTCGTGCTTATACAACATTATTTACACCCCGTGATCATTTTCAATCCGCGACATAGGGGCCGTAAATATGACTATCCTTGACTTTAAATTGTCTATAGTTTCTAAGTTGTCAAACTTAATTTGCAAAATGAATTTCAATTGTACCATTGAAGAAAGGGTTTTCATAGCAAAAACGTTTTACATTGGAGGCAGCATAGGGAATGTGCGTGATTTATTTTCTGTTAGGTATCCGAACAGCCGCAATCCATCCATATCAACGATACCCCGAGCTCCGAATGAGATACGATTTCCCTAGCTCCGCATGAGGTACGATTCCCCTAGCTCCGAATGAGATAGGCTATGTCATAGTTTTGTAACATACATAATTTGTAAATACAGGAAGTGTAGCAACCGAAAGTAGAGGAGGTACCTAATTCTATTTAATATTATTTACATCTCATTTTAGTAACTTGCAAAAATAATAGGCAGTACGCGAACTGGAAATGCTGCAGTAGAAGAAAATGTTAGACGCATGATTAATGAAAAAAACGTTCAATTTGTTTTTAATCTTTAGTTTGTACTTAAAATGCAATTAAATTCAATAATTTGCCCCGTTTTTTGTGAATTTTTATGTTGCAGATTGAAAACGATTTGTCTATCGTTCCTAAGTTGTAAAAACACTAAAAATTAAATTAATTAATTAAATTTTTTCTATAGCAGCTGTTAAAGTGCTACTTTATCTATTAATTTGAGTAGATAAAGAATCACTTTAACAGCAAGGGTAGATAAAGTATATTTTAACAGCAAGGGTAGATAAAGTAATTTATTTATTGTTTGTAACCCCAGAAACGCCCATACTACCTAATGACATTTTAAAACGTGACTCGATTTGTAAGTTTTTAAACGTCAATGTCAAATAAAATTTATTTTATAATTTTTTTTCCTTTGAAATAAATGCTATAGAAAAAAATAGAGTATTATACACGACGATAAAATTTAATTATCTTCTCGAGCGTAATTAGCGTCTCGACTGGCGTATCGACGCTAAAATAGGCCCTCGAAGATAAAATACAATTTTATCGTCTTGTGTAATAAATAACTATTTTTAATTTAAATTGACATTTGAATTTATTTTTTGATGATTTTAATTAAAAATGTCATTGCCAAGGGTAGTCATGATAACCTCCTACGTTCCGGATCGAAAATGATCACCCGGTATACGAATCTTCGTGTTACAAGATAAAGCAGTCGTACCGGCTTCCGAAATATTCGGCAACACTGTTGGAAGCAATTACGTTATGTTCGTCTACACCGCAGACAGTATATGCATGGAAGTGACTTTGTATTTTGTATATGAACAAAGTATATATAAAAAAAAACTTAAAAAATTACTTCCCCTCTTTTGCTAGACGTATTCTACAAGTTCCCCTCAACGATAAATAATGAATTGTATATAGCTAAGGTAAATAGAAAACCAGGAAGTCAGGTCGCCCGATCTACAGGGTGGTGACTCGAACACCCGAACATAGGGATTTAACATGTAAAATCATATTTTCGTAATTTCCTGCTCCCCTAATTATTTTAGGTAAAAAAGCTTCAAATAAAAGTTGTAGAGCATAAAATTCTGCATCTGAGTCAATAAACAAAATTAATTTTGCGTGCCTTGTAACCTCAGAAATTAGGAATGAAAATGGCGTAAATCACCCCAAAAATAGCGATAGCCATGGAATTGAAATAAAAATTAACAAATGTTAACAGTTTATCTGTCAAGTTACGCTGCATTAGTTTATTTTTATTATTACTTGTAATTACTGTTGAAATGAACAATGGTACAGAAATTAATTTTAAATTTAAAAAACAAAAAATTAATAAAATTGCTATATTTTTTGTATTTTTTTACCGATAATAATGTAATTAATTAATTAATTTTTCCATGATTTTTTTTGCAAAATGACATACGCTTAAATTTATTCTCCAAAAAATTTCTTGGTGGACGGAAAATTTAAAAGATTTAAATTTGTGTTTTTTTAATATTTTTAGGACCGTGGTGTGGTGCAAACCTAATCCAGATCCAATTTCTCTAAGGCTCACATTTGGATTATTTGATACCGCAGCTAATACATTGATTTCGTTAACATTATGATCTTCAGCTTCAATATCTTCTTCTGGTGCAATATTTATTTGTTTTTTAGTGCAACTCTTGCAAGGGACGAACACTGACCCATATTTTGTTTGATTATTGATGATCGTATATGGATTGGTGATGTCGACAGAATTGGTCTTTAAAAATTGATTTTTTTCACTTATTGTATAATTTATTGTTGGCCATATTTTCACTTCAACAGTAATTACAAGTAATAATAAAAATAAACTAATGCAGCATAACTTGACAGATAAACCGTTAACATTTGTTAATTTTTATTTCAATTCCATGGCTATCGCTATTTTTGGGGTGATTTACGCCATTTTCATTCCTAATTTATGAGGTTACAAGGCACGCAAAATTAATTTTGTTTATCGACGTAGATGCAGAATTTTATGCTCTACAACTTTTATTTGAAGCTTTTTTACCTAAAATAATTAGGGGAGCAGGAAATTACGAAAATATGATTTTACATGTTAAATCCCTATGTTCGGGTGTTCGAGTCACCACCCTGTATGTAGCGGAAGTCACAACTTAACAGGTATACGTATATATATACATACATACATACATTGCATTATAATAGGCATACAATTAAAGGTTCCTATCACCCTGCATAAGTAGGTATATGTATAATCAAAGATTATTAAAATGTAGAAATAGCCGGTATAAGAAAGTAAATCTATTTGTTTATAAAACCAGAAACGCAGGTGAAGCGAAGGTATACAAACTAAGTTTAATTAATCGTTTTAAAAAACTCCTCCAAAGTATAAAATGCGTATTGTAGAAGATACATTTTTCAAATTTATAGACATTTTTTCTTTGGATCTTGTGTTTACGCAGTGCACATCGTTGGTTTTTAAAAATTTGTTTGAATTTGTAAACGTATAAACTGATGGTTCAAAGTAGAATAAATCTTTAAGAGTTGGTATTGAGTACTTTCTAAACAACCTTCTACATGAAAACATACTGTGAACCTCCTCAATGCATCGTAAATTTTCTGCGCATCAAAACATTATCTCTAGTAGCAGATAAGTCCTACAAGGTTATACCACGTCTTATACGAGAATCAATCGGGTGCGTGAAGTTAGCAAAGTAATAAAAGCACTAACGTTTATAATTTGCACAATATAAGTGCATCGTTAGTGCACGTTAGTATTATTCCTCAATTATTGAAGAGAGGCGAAATAATATTTAATTAAACTTAATAGATATTTCAACATGAAACTGTGATCGTGTGATATGGTCTTAGCGTTGAAATAAAATATAATACCGAATTTCATATTTACTGGTATAACTTGAAAGCCAACAGTTTATTTATTTATATTACACTAACGTGCACTAACGAACCACTAACCTTTTCAGGGGTTTCCCCTGGAATTTAAGAAATACATTTTGCTGGGTTCGAACGCGAAAAGAATTTATACCTAATATCTTGAAAGCGAATAATTTTTCGCGAAAAATTTATACTGCACTAACGAAGCACTAACCGTTTTCCAGGTTTTCCCTCGGATTTTAGAAAAACACCTTGCTAGGTGCGAAGCTAGCGAAATAAAATTAAAACCCAATATCTTGAAAGTGAATAATTTTTCGGAAAAACTTTATAGCGCACTAACGAAGCACTAACCGTTTTAGAGGTTTTCCCTCGGATTTTAGCAAAACACTTTTCTAGGTACGAAGCAAGCAAAAAAAAATATTTTGCGATAATTTCAAAATGCGCACTTTGCTGATGTTAATTTATAGTGCACTAATGTGCACTAACGATGCACTAAGAATGTGCAAATTATAAACGTTAGCGCTTTTATTATTTTGCTAACTTCACGCACCCGAATCAATCAACGCATAATACATCATAATAAAGTATTCAGACAAAAAAACGACTTTTAGATTTCTAAACGAAACTAACATAGAATTTAGTTTGCTAGTTAATTCATAACCATGAATGGATGTTTCATCCAACGAAGGTTTTCGTGGTACCAAATACTTGATATTATTCAAATTGGGTAGAGGTAGAGAATTTTCCATAACTTTAATGTTGCTATATTCTTTCTATCGATTATGAAATCGAAAATTGCGCTTTTAGAAAAATTAAATATAATAAATTACTACTATGTAGGCCCATTTGAGACAAAAAAAGTGTAAAAATAGGGTCAAAACCTTTAAAATATTAAAAATAGCCGAAAAAAAATCCCCACCTCAAAAACAAAGGTCAAAACCGTCAAAAAACATTAAAATATTAAAAATAGCCGAAAAAGAATCCCCACATCAAAAACTATATCAAAAACCTTTGAAATACGAAGATGTATTCCGGTTCAAAAACGCTCTATGAACAATAATAAGTCTAGAATAGCAACAAGCCCTCATACAGGGTATACTATTTAAAAAATATGTTCTGTAATAAATGGAAGCAATTAAAAGCTATACAGGGTGTTCGAAAAATAGGCGGAGATATTTCAGGGGGTGATTCCTTGTCATAAAATATGAAAAAAACTCCTGTAAACATGGGTCCGGAAATGCATAGTTTTCAAGATACAGGGTGTTAAAATTAAAAAAAAAATAGGTTTTTAGCATAAAGTACACTACAATAAATGTTGAAAACTATGCATTTCCGGACCCATGTTTATAGGAATTTTTTCATATTTTATGACAAGGAAGCACCCCCTGAAATATCGCCGTCTATTTTTCGAACACCCTGTATAATAACTTTAAACAAAAAGTATCTAAAATTTTTAAATCTGAAAAAGATGATTTAGAAAAAAATAAAATGAATAATTTATTAAAACCAAAATTAACTCCAGAGGAATTAGAAAAAATACAAAAGACTAAACTTTTAAAACGAAAATTAACTCCAGATGAATTAGATAAAGGTGATTTAAAGAAAGTGGGTGAAATAATTAAACAAATTAATAGAGACGACCAACCCGGTTCGTCTTCATCAACATCGAAAGACGATAAAGAAACCGAATCGGATATAAATAAATATTTTTTGCCACTACCATCAAATAATGAATCTGAATTAAATAGCTCGACTTAAGAAATTTAAAATCGATTGAAAAAAGCAGAATTTAAAAGGTTTATCAAAATATAAAGAATCTGATAAAAAGGATCTTATAAATTTAATTCTAAAAGAAGAGTTAAATGCTGGTGATTGTATTAATAAATTAAACAGACTTGAAAAAAAGAATTAAAATCGATTGCTGTAAAACTGGAAATTAAATTAGAAAAAAAGACTATCTAAAAATATAAATCTGGTAAATTTAATTTCAGAGAAGGTTCATGAATCGTCGCAGAATTTAGATATTCTTCTCAACGAAATTAAAACACCAACTTTGAAAGAAATATTAAAAGAAGAAAATGAATTAATTGAAAAACAAAGAGTAAAACTTGAAAGCGAAGATAGTAAGGCACATCCTAAATTTAAAATAACAAATACTCGCTGTTCATGTTCAGTACTTTCACCCTAGACCCCCTCTGCCTACGAGTTTGCCTGTGGCGGTCACCCCCAATTCTAAGACAGAACGCAGCAGAATTTCAAACAATAAGGGTGTCTGCCTAGGCTGTTTGTTCTCAATATACATATTTTGTGCAATTAAAGTAACTAAAATATAATCTAGTGTTTTACTTGCATTTTTACAATTCTCAAGTGCTACGAATTGAATATAGTGAGCTATCACGCAACACTCGCTCTGAATACATCAAAAAATGGGAAAAATATAAGCTTTACTGTAAAATTAAATTATCGAAAGATGGATATGGTAAAGCTGTTGAAGAATTAGCTAAAGACGATGTTGTTGATATATTTAGGGAAAAAAAATTGATGCTATTAGATAAAGCTGGATTAAATAAAATGTTTGAAGTTGTAAAAAAACAAACATCTTTTACGCAAGAAGATAAAATACAAATTGGCGCTTATCATTCTATTTTATGGTATTATATTTCCACAGGACTTTTAAATGATGGTTGCATTGATGATATAAATATTAAATAAAATTGAAAGAATTATAACTTCAAATGAAGAAATAAATATTGTTATGTTATCGAGGTGATTACAAAACAAAATAAAATAACCTTTGGAATGCCCCACGTTACTGGGCTCCAAATTAATGTTATGTTATTTCATTCGATTACACACATTTTTATTATTAAATCTATTCTGAACTCTATTTGAAATGCCATACATTGGGCTCGCCAAAATATGTTGTGTACCGTGAATCTGTGTGATGTGTATGTGTCGTGTGTGTACATGAAATTAGATATCAATACAAATCAATATCCAAAATTCTTCCTATAAAGTAAAACCAACAACAAATATACAAAATTCAAAATACATAGAATTTTGAATTCAAAATGAATTTAACGAAAAGTTTAACGTAGGTTCTAGCTGTAGTTATAGGATTCCAAAAATTGCAAATATTAAAAATTGATAATTTAATTTTGAATAACTCAATTATAAACAACTTTAAAATCAAACTTTCACAATTAAAACTCATGTAATAACAATTAAAATACTACTTTATAAAATTTAAGATTTAAATTAACTTTCAAAATTTACGTTATAATAATGAAAATAATTTTATTTAAAACACATGAAAATAATTTAAACAACTTATCTTATAACTTCTGTAAATCCGGGTTTGTCTTGGTGAAATCTGAAATTCGGCACTGCTGCATCGATGAATGAATCAACCGGCAACCATGTAAAACCAACTCAGCTGTTCGAAGTTAACGTTTTTAACAACGCTTTGTAAAACACTCCAAGGTAAGTCTCTTTTGATAATTACTGTTTTGTAAAGGTAATGAAATTGTATTCGCTGATTCTTGGTAATAATTCTCTGCAAGACCGGCGTCGACAACACAATAATAAATGCAAGGTAATTGCTATTTGCAAAGTATATTAACTTTATACAATTATTTATGGAATTGAATCAAGAAAATTATAGAAAATTGATAATATGAAAAATTCTGAACTTGACTTACGTTATATTTTTTACAGAATGTTTTTTGTCTAGGTGATTTTTTAAAACAAACAAAACAATGATTTCCAGGCAACGGAAATGAAAAAATGTCACTAGAAAAATTCATAAGTTCTTAACATGCCGGCCGCGTTGAAATCACAATGATTTCAAGGAACAAAGTAATTAATTACAATAATAACAAAAAGAAAAATACGGTAAAAATGAACTTAAATCTAGAAATACAAGTTATACAAGTAGTAAATATAATAACAATAACAAATAGAAAAAGACGATAAACTGAAAATAAATTGTTTGTAAATGTTCACTTTTCTGCCACATAAATGAGTTTATGAATTTGGGAGTACACATAGTTTGTGGACAGATCGTTTAATGGTATGACCATTTGAAATTCTTAATGTAACAGACCGCACAACACCGTCATTGCCCATGTGAACTTCTGTTACACGTCCCAAAGCCCATTGTAAAGGTGGCAAATTGTCTTCTTTAATCAAGGCTAAAGAATCCTTTATTATCAGATTAGGAAGCTGTTGAAACCATTTTGTTTTTCGCTGCAATTCGGGGACTACTTCCAGACTCCAGCGACGCCAGAAGGATTGTACTAGGCGTTGAATTCCTTGGTACAACGTCAGTCTATTTTCACTAATCTGATCCAAGTTTACTTCAGGTAGTGAATGAAATGATTTGGAAATTAAAAAATGTGCAGGTGTTAAAGGAATTAAATCTGAAGGATCTGAGGATAATGGGGACAGGGGCCGCGAATTCAATATTGCCTCTATTTGGGTTAATAAAGTATGAAAATCCTCATAATTTAAGGAAGTATTTCCTAAGACACGTTTTAAATGCGTTTTGACGGATTTGATACCGCTTTCCCACATTCCACCTTGATGAGGTGTTTTGGGTATAATAAACTCCCACTTTATCTGCTCATTTGCCATAAAATCAGAAAAACAATTATTCGTAGTTTCTAAATTTAAAAAACTTTGAAGTTCTTTTAACTCATTTGCAGCACCTTTGAAGTTAGTTGCATTATCTGAAGAAATCGTAATTGGCTTTCCTCTACGGCTAATAAACCGCCTGAAAACTGCTATAAAGGATTCCGTAGATAAGGAGGTTGTTAATTCTAAGTGTATAGCTCTTGTTACTAAACATATGAACAAACAAATGTAGGACTTGATAAGTTTGGAACCCCGAAGCTTTCTGTCCTTTATTAAAATTGGACCAGCGTAATCAACACCGACGTTAGAAAATACAGGAGTTCCAACCTGTAGACGTTTTGCAGGTAAATCGCCCATAATAGGATGGTAAGATCGAGGATTAACACGAAAACATTTAATACAGTCATGCACTGTCTTTTTGGCGATATTTCGCCCTGAAATGGGCCAATAGTACTCGCGTATGGCAGCCAACAAATGTTGAGCTCCGCAATGTAGTAAATTTTCATGGAAGTACTTAAAAATGAGTTTAGTGAAAGCGTGCTCCTTTGGAAGCAATGCGGGAAATTTTTTGTCAAAGGAGTAAGCGGAATTTCGTATCCTACCACCTACTCTTAGAATACCAATTTTGTCAAGAAAAGGACTTAGCGGCAGAATGCTAGAATTATTTTCTAAATTTTGCTTATTTTTTAATTGTTTGATTTCAATTGAAAACGTTTCTGCCTGACATATGGTTATTAAAATGTTCATGGCTCTTTCTAATTCAATAGTTTGTAAGTTACCTTTGCTTCGCTGGGCTACGGAAAGTTGCACATTTTTTATGAAACGGAGCATCCAAGCGAATACTCGTTTAAGTTTGGAAAGGGATGAAAATTTCTGAAACATGTTTAAAGCTGGAACCGTTAGAAAATTAAAGATAAGATCGGATTGAGCTTTTACTTCGGAAGAAGGTTCTTCAGCTTTGATAGTTGGAAGTGTAGGCCATTGATCGGGAGTTAAATTTAAAAAAGATGGGCCATGCCACCATAAAGAGTTGCTTAACAAATCAACACTGGAAGTACCCCGGGAAATTAAATCTGCGGGATTTTGTTTTGACGGAACGTAATACCAATCACAAGGCTCTGAAGTTTCCTGAATGCCCGCGATTCGATTGGCAACAAAAACTTTATATTTGTTAGGCGGAGAATTAATCCACTTTAAAACTATCGTTGAATCTGTCCAAAAATATGTTCTACTGAAACTGAGAGTGAGGGTATTTTTAACTTTTAGAAGAAGTTGTGTCAATAATAAAGCCGCGCAGAGCTCTAGTCGAGGTATGGTTGTGGTGCGTATAGGGGCCACTCGTGATTTAGAGCACAACAACTGTATGGAAACAGTATTATCAGGATGTATACATCTGACATAAATGCAACAGCCAAAAGCTCTACAACTGCTATCACTAAAACCATGTAATTCGATGGTAGAAGTGTTTTTAGAAATAACACACCTAGGAATCTTTAAGCTACTTAATAATGGAAGTTCATTCTTAAATATGTTCCATTCTGAATTCAGAAATTCTGGGATACGTTCATCCCAAGTTAACTGTAGTTGCCAGAGTCTTTGGATTATTAATTTGCCTGTGACAATAATTGGAGACACCAAACCTAGTGGATCAAATAATTGTGCTATGGTTGAAAGAATTATCCGTTTTGATACTTGTTGTAAATTCGAAGTAATTGGAATACTGTATTGAATTGTGTCTGCAAGAGAGTTCCAAGTAATGCCTAAAGCTTTGGCATTCTCGCGTTCACCTAAAGGGATTGTATGAAATTGCGCACTAGGATCGCTATCTGACAAAATATTTGAATTGTTTGATAAGAATTTTCTAATAGGAAAACCTGCTTCACTCAAAATTATAGTTATTTCTTCTTTTATTTGCAACACTTCGTCTACAGTATCGGCTCCTGTGATAAGATCGTCCATATAAAAATCAGATCTCAAAATAGATGATGTTTTAGGAAATGTTTGAAAATTTAATTGGGCCAAATATTGCAGACATTTTGTAGCTAAATAGCTAGCACTTGCAGTACCGTAAGTCACAGTTTGCAATTCGTAAGTATCTAACTGTAACTCAGGACCATCACGCCAAAGGATACGCTGAAACTTTCTTTGTAAAGGATTTATCAAAATCTGGCGATACATTTTCTCAATGTCGCCCGTTAAAGCAATCTTATGCTGTCGAAAACGTAATAGGATAGAAATCAGGTCATCCTGGATTACAGGTCCTACTATTTGAGTATCGTTGATGGAAACATTGGAATCAGATTTTGCACTTCCATCAAATACTACACGAAGCTTTGTTGTTAGAGAGCTCGATTTGATTATCGCATCATGCGGTAAATAAAATGCAGGAATACTAGTAAGTGAAACTGAAGAATCTAAGACTTCGAAAGTAGGCTCGTTATTTGAAACTTTTGGCCTGTCATAATTTGTAATTCTAATCATGTGACCAAGGTCACGATATTCGTGGATAAATTTTAAGTATTCTGACCTCAAGGTTGGATTTCTTAACAATTTTTTCTCTAAATGAAAAAATCGCATAGTAGCTTGTACTTCAGAATCGCCTAATTTTATAATATTAGAATTGAAGGGAATTGAAACTATTAGACGACCATCAGATTTTCGCGACACAGTTCGCGTAAAATAATCTTCGCAATATCGCTCTTCGCGAGATAACAGAGATAATTCATTCTTTAAAGATACATTTTCCATCTGCCAAAACGCTTGAATGGAATTCTGTAATGAATCACTGCGATCATTTTCGTCAGTTGATACATGTAAACATATATTATTTTGAAAACTTTTACCGTAACTGCACGGACCTGAAACTACCCAACCTAACAAAGTCTTTTGCAGAACGGGTTTATCTTCGCCTAAGGAAATTTGTCCGATGCACATAAGGTGGTAAAACTTACCCGCGCCAATAAGTAAATCAACGGGCAAAGATTTGTTAAAATCGTTATCTGCTAATCTTATATTTCTGGGAAGCCCCAGCTGCGATTTGTCAAATGAATTACAAGGTAGATTTTCCGAGATTTTTGGAACTGTAAGACATTGCAGATTTGTTTGAAAACCATTATGCAAAGAGGATAGTTGAATGTGTACAATAGAACTTGATTCTGTAGCACAAGAATTGAGACCTAAGATTTTTGTTTTGGACTTATTTTGTTCCAAATGCAACTTCTTGGCTAAGTTTTCGGTTATGAAATTTACGTGACTACCACTATCCAGTATCGCCCTACAAGTGTACCAATTATGATTCCTTGCTCTTATCTTTACTATTGCAGTTGAAAGTAAATTCTCATTAGGAGATGTATCGAAAGAAGAAAGTGAAATTCGGGAATCATTTTGAACAGCGGTTTTTGAAGTTTCTTTAGTAGCAGTAGTAGCAACTTGGTCTTCAGAATTGTTCTTTGGAATTTCAAAATGTAACAAAGAATGATGTCTTTTATTGCAAATGCGACAATTATATTTGGAATTGCAAGAATTGTAACTTGAGTGCCGTAAACAATTTTTGCAGATTTTTAATTCGTTCGTTTTATCGAACCTTTGTTTGGTAGATAAAGATAGAAACTTTGGGCATTCCGTTATATAATGATTGCTTTTGCAATTATAGCAAGATATATTATTAGGTGTTACCAATAATGATTGTTGATTACTATTAAATCTTTGTTTGTAACTATTTTTAGCATCAGAAAGCTTATTAGAATTATAACCTTTATTATTGGAATCTATTTCTTCTAAGAGCTCGCAGTGACCTTTTAGAAATTCATTTATTTCTTCTAAGCTTGGAATTGAACGGGTTTTAAATTCGGTAAATTTACTTTTAGTGCTAATATCGAGTTTGGACATTAATATATGATATAAAAAACAAGTGCATTGTTCTATCGGCACTGATAAATTTTGTAAAGCCCTGATGTGTTTTACAAATTCGTCAGATAATTTTCTGAGATCAAATGCACTACGTTTGTTCATAGTTTTTAGATCGAAAATGCCTTTAATATGATTCAAAATAATTTGTTTAGGGTTGTTGTACCGATCAATTACCATGTCAAAAGCAATTTTGTAGTTCTCAGCAGATGGCTGAATGTTAGCAATGGTTTGAGCTGCGGCTCCGCGAAGGCAAGTTTTTAAGTACATAAACTTTTCTATATCTGATAAAATTGCATTATCATGAATTAAGGAAATGAATGTTTCATAAAACGAAGTGAATTCAATATAATTCCCATCAAATGATGGTAGTGAAATACGTGGCAACTTCGTATTCATTGTAAAAGCAGCTTGTGTGGCATTTGAACCGTTTGTCTTGCAATGGAAATTTTCATTAGAGTTGCTTGCAGATGATTTAGATAAATTTGAATCTAATAAAAAGGATGCCCGTGCGCTAAGATCAATATATTTGTCAAAGAAACTGTCGGGTTCTAACATCTCAGCATCCACAACGGACAAAACGCTAAGATGGATCATTGTGTCATTATATTTTTCAGGCAAATCCTTAATTGCATCGCAACGCAAACGAATTTTCGCAAGAACCTCTTGATCTGTCACAGTAGTAGATACGGATTCTAAGAATGTTTCAAAATTATTTAATTTATTAATCATGCTTTTGCCACTCGCAAGTAAAAGCTTTTCTTCTTTGCTTTTAGCCATTTTGACGTTTTATAGAAATTGCTAACTACCAACAAAGGTAAATATGCAAATGTAAATAGGTAACTTAAGTAAATGCAATTGAAAGCCTTTTTAACGCGTGTAAGTAATATTCAAATTCGGACTTTATGGCAAAGATTGCGCAACAAAGAAATTGTAAATAGTAGTCTGAATTTGGAATAATACGGAAATATATGTAGTAGGCGTGAAAGGCGATATACGTCAATCAAAACGCAATCATAACGTAATATACAAATGTTATTGTATGTAACTTGTAAACGAAATTGTAAGTAAGTCGAAATATTTAATAGTGGAGGCAATATGAAATTTTACGTAAAGGGGGTTAAAAGGAAAATAGATATTTGAAGTAAACCTGACCTTACGTTGTGAAATAGACCTGACCACTACCAAACAGGGAAACGTCGTCGTCTTGTCGCCAATGAAAACACGTTCATCACGTGTAATTGTAATCTTGAATTTTCATTCTTCCGATAAATTCATCTCTTGAAATATTCGTGCTCCGAAGGACCAAAATGTTTTGTAAAGGTAATGAAATTGTATTCGCTGATTCTTGGTAATAATTCTCTGCAAGACCGGCGTCGACAACACAATAATAAATGCAAGGTAATTGCTATTTGCAAAGTATATTAACTTTATACAATTATTTATGGAATTGAATCAAGAAAATTATAGAAAATTGATAATATGAAAAATTCTGAACTTGACTTACGTTATATTTTTTACAGAATGTTTTTTGTCTAGGTGATTTTTTAAAACAAACAAAACAATGATTTCCAGGCAACGGAAATGAAAAAATGTCACTAGATAAATTCATAAGTTCTTAACAATTACTGTTCTTTATTTAATCACTTATTTGTTTCTTATATGCTGTTAATTAATACACTTTATTTCTTTTTCAGGTTCTTTGTCGAAGTAAGGTTTAAATAACTTTTATTTACGAAAAAAAATTCTCATTAACAATTTTATAAACCACTTGGTTTATCTTTATCGAAGATTACATGAATAGTGAGTATTATAATTTTATTTAAATCACTTTTCAAATTTCATTAGAACTTATTTATAAATTAATAATTATCATTTGTTATTATTATTATTTAATTTCACGTTATTTTTATTGTTTCAACTTTTAATTTCAAAATAATAATTTTATATTTACATTTTAATCACTTATAAAACACGTGATTTTCACTTCACAACTTTGTTACTAACTGATATTCAAATGTTACTTTCTAGAACAAAACAAGTGAGTGCTCTGACGTCATTTTTCTTATTAAAATTAAATTCGGGAGCGATAGAAAAACACGTCTTACCCCTTTGAAGATTTTAACGGCACTGTGAATTGTTTCTTTTTGTTGAACCAATAAAATTGACGCATCCTCATACCTCTCGATTCAAATTTACACTTAAATTAACTAACAACTTTTTAATTACTAATCTAAATCAACTATTAATTATACGAAAAATTCTTAAATTACCTATTCTTATTTTAAATTATAAATTTTAACTTAGAAATATTTTATTTAAAAATCATTTTATGAGCACGAACTTGTCTGGTTTCTGATTCATTCCTATCCAAAGTAACTAATTTTCAAAATTTTCATAAAATTAATTAAAAACTATGTAACTATACTAAACATCGAAAAATAATTAAATTTTTATTCTTTTAAAAATCTTCTAAAATGTCTCTTTTAGCTGGAAATTGCGTTTTAAATCTGACGTTTATCAACAATTAAATTTTTATTGATAATTTTAAAAATAAACGCTTTTAGCCTTTAAATTAACGATAAACTTAAGCCTTATATGCTTTTACACGTCCTAGTTATATTTAATACCTTGTCTTAAATATCTTAATTAAAGAAATTTACAAATTTTAGTTCCTTAAATACATCTGTACTCAAAACTGGCTTATTTTACATAAATAAATTATGAATTCAACTTTTTTTATTATTTCTAGCACGGCAAACTGCTTTATGTGTTCCCAAGAACTACTTCATCTATAAAAATAAGCATCGTACTGTGAATTAAAAGAAAAATCTGACATCGGAATATGTGTCCTGTAATCGTCAATCTTTAATATTGTTTTTATGACCTATTTGTTGTTAATATTTACTTTAGAGTACTTTTATCTGTGTAAATAATTTATAAGCAATTAATAAAATGAATTTAAATCAAAAATCAGCTTGATATTTATCCTCATGTACTTTGTGTGTGTAATTCATGTTTATCAGAGCTGTCAAAAATTTGTATAAACTGTTTGTGTGTTAAATGTATGAATAAATTAATGTTGTCTGTGATGTTTTGTGCTCAAAATACACAACAATATATTCGATTTTGAATTTACTTTCGAAGTAGTTAATATTCCTAAAGGTGGTGGCCGGTGGTGCAAAAATTTTAAATTTAGCAGAAACAAGATAACAAATAAGAGTATAATACAAATAAAAAATAATGATAAGTTATGTTGCGCAAGAGCTGTTAATGTTGGATTAACTTATCATACAAAAATAATATTGGGAGAAGGATATAGTAATACTGAAATAAAATATATAAGAAAAGAAAGAAATTTACAAACAACTTTAGCTAAAAAACTATGTAATCAACTTGGTAATTATAATGAATGATTTTATACTTTAAATGATATTGAAGATATGGAAAATATATTAGGGGTTCAAATAAAAGTCATATCAGCTGATTTATTTAATACTGCAATTCCAGAGAAGGACTATAAAGACCCTAAAGACTATATATCCTATGAGGAACCTAAAAAAGATATTATTGTACATATTGTTGTGTTATCTTAGTGATAACAAACTAATTTATAAAAAGAAAAAGTTCTGTAAGTGTAGTGTTCGTGGTATACTTTGTAATTTAAATCTATCTATTATGTAAACCAAATACTTGAATGTAACTGTAAGTGTGTAAGTGTGTGTGTAAACTTACATAAAATCAAATATTAAAATAAACTCAATATCTGAAATGATTCCTGCAAAATAAACATACACAACAAACAAACTCGAACCAAACTACATGAATATTAATTCACAACAATAAAAAAATTTAAATACACAAAAATGAATTCTTGACAGAGTAAAATTTTGAAAAGTTGCATTATTATAAAGGTTGAAATTTTTATATTAAAAAAAAAATTAACAAATAATATTAGATCCTACTTTTACAAGTTTTGACATTGAAAATTATAAAATGTAATTGAAATAAAAACAAAAATTGAATATCTATTAAAACTAAATACCACTTAACTTAAATACTCTGAAGATTCCCGGGGTTTTCTTGTGTGTGTGTGCGCGTGTGTGTGCTTACATAAAATCAAACATTCAGACAACTCAATATCTGAAATAATTCCTGCAAAATAAATAACACAACAAACAAATATAATCAAAATACTTGAACATTAATTCAAAATCAAAATAAATTTAATAGTTATTTACGTGAGTTCTAGCTGTTAGAATTGTTTTGAAAGATTGCATTATTTTTAAAGATTGATGACTTTTTAAATTTTTAATGACAAATAACAAATAACTTTAGATTTAAAGCTTTCACAAAATTTACATTTGATTATTAATAAAAAAAAATATTAAATTAAAATTCAAATTTCGTTTCAAATTAATTTTAAACATTTTCACTTATCTTAAAATTTACTGTTCCTTGCATCTGCGGTTCCTTCCTGAATTCGGCAACGCTGTGTTGTTAACTTTGTAGTTGAATTCCATCAGTTGAAAATTCGTTTTAAAACGTAATTGTACTACTTGATTTTCCACAGGTAAGTCTCTATTTGTTCTTATTTATCAGTTTTATTACTTTCAAATACTTTATATTAATCACTTTGTCTTGCTTTTAATTTATTCACTGTATTTTGATGCAGGTTTTATTGTTTGAGTTAAATTATAACCTCACTTTATACGTCGAAATAAAACGATTTATTCAAGTTTAAAAATCGATCAATAAATTTTTATTAACAAACAAATTGTTAAATCATCACAATCATTTAAACAACTTGGTTTAATCTCATTCGATGGTCACAAAAACGTATGTATCTTTCATTTATTTTAAAACAATAATTTAAATCTGTTGCTTTGACTATTATTTACACCACTTTGTTTATTTAATTAATTATTTAATATTATTCGTATTCCGTTAGTTCACTTTAATTATTGTTGATCTTAGTTACACTTTGCTTTTATTTTACTTCATATTATTCAAAAATTGACTTTCAACTGTCATAAAAAAAATGAGTGTGCTATGATGTAAATTACTAAAAATTACATTTCTGGAGCAAACAAAATAACGTGCTCTCGCCTTGAAAACTTTATAGCAACTCAAGACCCCATCTTTTAATGTCAACCAATAGAATTCGAGTATTAATTATACTTTAAAGTCAAATTTAATATAAACAAAATTATTTAAATTTTATAATTAACTTCAATCTAATCTTGAACAAATAACAATTAATCAATTTACTTAATACTAATTTTCTGTACAATATTTTATTAATTAACTTATTTAAAATTTGCATATTTATAAATTTAAGACTTTCCATAATTCTTGACTCATCTTCAATTTAATGTGTTTAAAAAAAACTATACCAAAATACTATTTACAACATTTAAAAAATAATTTTATTCTTGCCAATTTTTATATTTTTGCCTATTTTGGCTTTATTTCATGTCCAAAATTCTGACATTTGTCAAAATTTACATTTTGTGATTATTTTTATATTTCTCACTTTCTGTCCTCAAAATGTCAATATTCTTAAGCTTTATATGCTTTTACAGCTTCCTATCATTTTTTTTATCTCTCTGAATTTTTCTAGATAGTGAAAATCACTCTTTAAAATATCTTAGTACACATGTACTTAAGAATAACTTATTTTGTTAATTTTAAGCAATTAATTTAACTTTATTTGTTATTTTCAGCATGGTAAGTGAAAACCTATGTTACCAAGAACTAATACATCCTGGAACATCTGAATCGTAACATAAAATGAATGAAAACTTGGTTATCGTAATCGTATCCTTTAACTGTCAATCTTTAACATAATAATTTTTAAGACATATTTGTTGTGTATATTTACTTTAAAGTACTTTTATATTAATCTACAAGTTATAACAAACTTCTAAAATGACTTTACATACAATTTATCTCAATATTTGATTTTATGTAATTTGTAAGTGTAAAATTTTCATATCGGAACTGTCAAAATTTGTGTAAATTGTATTTGTGTTAATTATGTAAATAAATTAATATTGTTTATAATGTTTGGTGTCTAAAATACACAGCAATATATTTAAAAAACTGTTTTAACCATCAGTATTATAATATTTTATTTCTTGCAGGTTCTAATTTTTGTTCATTCATACTTTTACTACATGTTTTGTTAGTTTACGTCTTTGAATATTTTATATTCAAAGGTTTACGTATCCCGTATTCATTCTAAAAGGTACGCCACTGACATACCGGAAACATTCAGCCGCCATTTGCATCATCTATCTTGATCTCACGTATATTTTGTGTAGCCTCCTCCCTGTAGTTTTATATTCAACGTTGGAAAGAGAGGGATTGGCCGATTTGGACCGCAACCATGGCCACCAAGAAGTCCGGATATTACAATTACGGATTTTTATTTCTGGGGATATGTGAAACAAAAAGTGTATACAGAAAATTTTGAAAACGGTTTGAACAGATAGAAAAACAGAATTACTGATATGATTAAGGCCATACCGCTTCTCGAAATTAGAAACAGTTACTAAGAATTTTGAAAAAGGATAAAATTATGTGGTAATTTAGGCGGGGGGTTATTTAATAAGCCTCATTTTATTGAAAACTGCTTAGAAATGGTGTAAAAATAGAATTAAGAAACCAATATTATTGTTACTTATGGTAATTTGAAGGTTCAAATGTAATGAAAATTTGCATACAGCCCGAATTTTTAATTTAAAACATATTTTTAAAGGAACATTTTTGTGTAAAGTTAATAAAAAGACCACTTTGCCTAACCCGCTTTATATTCTTCTTGTGCTAACTACGGCATCTGCATCTGCATATCATTTCGAGTGTAATGTGGTAAAAATTCATTATAATCCAAGCAGACCTAGACTACAAAAGATGGAAACGTTTTTTAAACATCTTTGGTTTATTATATCTATCGCAAACCCTATCCGGGAATTCATAAATCAACAAGTAAAATGAACAACCAAATGCCAATTTTACCATTTCAGTAAATTATCAGTGTACTACTTGTGATTTAGGCTTTAAAAACAGGAATTCTTTATTTCTTGCTATTCTTCAACCTGTTGCAACAATAAACGGAATAATGAAATAGCTATTTATGGTACAAGTTATTAAATAGCTATTTATGTATCAAGTTGCAAAATGATGGACTTTTTATCACCAGGCGTGAAAATGTTCATCGAGGCGAAGCCGAGATGAACAACACGCCATGTGATAAAAAGACATGTTTTGCAACGTGTTTCATACAAGATTTTATCCAATTCAGATAACAAAATGTAAATATCACATCTTCTTAAAAAAGGAGTTGGTCATCGTGATAAAATGGGAGTGATAAAATGGGAGCATATTTTGTAACTAGTTACAAAATGAACCACTTTTCGCAACAAAAATCATCTTTTTGTAACTAGTTACAAAATGGGGGCATATTTTGTAACTAGTTACAAAATGAACCACTTTTCACAACTAAAATCAATGTCAAAATGTTGACATTTCGTAACTGAATTGGATAAAAGAAATTTTATCCACGAAAGAAAAGTTTCTCTTTATTCAAGTGTAGCATACAATATTTTTTCTAATTCCTACATTAAAATTTCTAAAAAACAGTTAATTATCAATTTATTGCTTATTTACATAAATTTAAAAGCACCATCATTATTCTAAAATAAGTTATTTCTTATTTCTTTGATAACTACATTTGACACATTAAAATGCCACTTTATGTGTAGGAAATGGAAAAACATAATAATATCAGATTAGATCTGCCGTTTTCGAAAATTATTGCCTTAAATAGACAGCTTAAGGTAATGGATTGTCATTACTATGAGTTTTGACTTTGTAAAAACTCTTGTTGGGTCGTCGTTCAGTTTATTCGGTGTTATTGTTAATTTGTTGTAAGTTGATTTTTCCTTTCCATGTTTTCATCAGTTTTGTGTATTTAGTTTTCAAGTTATTTTAAGTTTTGTTTGTATTTGTGTTTTTTTTTGAAATCATGGCATGTACTTTGTTGAATACGCAGATATACATCTGATCCTGGGCGAATGTAGCGGCAACTTTCTTCAAATTGCCTATCTTTATGCTCAACGTTATCTAAATAGGAGGCATCCTTATGCTAACGTTTATCAAAGACTGGATCAGCGCTTAAAGGAAACAGGGAGACTTGCGCCTTTGCAATGAATTAGTACCCGAAGTGGAAGAAGATATCCTACATGTGTTTGAAGATGAACCTGGACAAAGTACCTGTTCCGTTGCTAGAAGACTTCAGATTAGTCATATTTATGTTCATCGCGTATTAAGAGAGAACAGTTTACACCCTTACCATTTTTAACGAGTCTAAGGGTTGCTTCCAGAAGATGACCGGCGACGAATAGCGTTTTGCCGATGGCTACTGCAGCAACACGAAGCTAATCCTGCATTCACAAAAACATTTTATGGACCGATGAAGCAACCTTTAGACGTAATAGGACGTTTAGTATTCATAACACGCAGCAATGGTTGGAAGAAAATTCTCATGTCCTCCGCCAAACAAATCACCAGTTTAGGCTTAGTAAAAACGTATAGGCTGGAATTATTGGAAATAGGTTAATATGACCATGGGGTTTGGGTCGTCGTTTAAATGGCGAAAATTTTGTAGATTTTTGGAACAATGCTTTGCCAGAGTTATTAGAGAAAGCGCCCTAAGCTGTCAGAAGGGACAAGTGGTTTCAATTGAATGGAGCTCCAGCCCATTGGGGAGCTGAATCAAGGAAGTGTTTAAACCTACGAATAAAAACAGACAGGAAGTAGCATAACACCAACAGTATGCAATTTAAATGGTGTATCAATATGGCGGATTTTAGAAGATCATTGGCTTAGACAAGAGCCGCTGAATTAATATTGTATATAAGACCTTACCATTTCATTTAGCCAAGGCGCAATTTAGAAACAACGGTGGCGCCAATTGAGGTAAACTATACATTTCTCCATTAAAAAATGTATAGTTCACCGCAAATGGCGCCACCGTTGTTTCTAATTTCGTCTTGACTAAATGAAGTGGTAAGGCCTTATATGCAATATTAATTCAGCGGGTCTTGGCTTGTAACCCCCCAACTGGGGTTAATACCGGCAAATACATGCTCCTGGTAGCTGCGTCGAAGATGGGCCAAGTTCGATACTATAATAAAGTCCACACAGAGGTTTTGGTAAAACTTGTTTAATGCTTTCATAAATTATAAGGTCATTCTGGTAAATACAGCTAAATAAAATATATTACAGATTATTTTTTAAACAGTCCTGTCAGCCAATCATAATGAGAAAAAAATTCAAATCGACCAATAGCATCATAATTACACTGATAATTAGCTAGTAGCTGATTACAGCGATAATTTTTTCACGTTGTTTCATTGGATCACAGAGAAATACCTGCTCTGTGATTGGATCTTTGTTTAAATAAATGCATAAAAAGTTAGCTTTGACTTTGACATTCAGCACTGTCATCATTGTGTAATAGTTTAAAAAATAATCACGCCGAATTACATTCGTGGTAATAATTTTTTTTTGATAATTTTAACTAGATTAGCACTCATCTTTATTGCTATTAGGAAATTCCACTCGTGGACTTCGTCCACTCGTGAAATTTCCATAGCAATAAAGATTCGTGAATCTAGTTAAAATTATCAAAAAATTATCACCACTTATGTAATTACTGTTGACAATTATTATTAACTAGGTACTAGCACATAAATATAACTTGAAATAATAATTGCTTCCTGGTAACGGAAATTATAAAGTCGATTCTGGTACGTAAATATTCAATCTGCACTCGTCGAGCGGGCGAATCTCACTTCGCAGGCCTACTCGCGGCAACAGTTGCTAGTACAATTGAAAGACTGGACGGGAACGGCCGGTGCGGTTTCTAATTCTAAACATAAACGAGTATACAATAATTAAGGTGCAATCTTACGTGCCGGTCCTCGGTGTGTGATCCTTTTGTTCTCGCTGTCGCTCGGTAACCTGCGGGGTTGTGCAGGATTCACGTTCTCCACGCTAGTGGTAAAGAATGTGAGTATAACCTATTATTACGGTGGTTCGTTACTGGTGCAGTGCTGAATTCGATTGATCGAATGAGTCCTCGGCGTGGGTAATTTGGGGTTATGGAATTAGCGGACTTACAGCCCTGCTTTCGGGATTTGCGCTAGCGTGCTCTCGGCTCCGCTTGCACGGAAGGACTGCTATGGGATAAGGTTCGGGGTAAATTTGGAATGAATTCGGTCGGTCGGTCTTCGGTGAACTATGGCTTGAGTTCCGGCGTAGGACCTACCTGGCCGCGTTCCCGGTAGACTCTGTTCTGCGTCCCGGCGTAGGACCTACCTCGCCGCGATCTCGGTGGACTCTGTTGTTGGTCTCGGTTTCGGTCTGGCTTTTATACAAATTCCGTCGCTTGTTAGCTTTGTCTAAACTGCTGTGGTAGAAAGGGCTAGCGTGGTCACGTACGCTTTCTAATCCTACCTCCTATCTTATGCTCGTGACGTCTTCGAATGGAAAATTATGCCAAACGTACGCTTTTAACAGCTTTATTAAAGTAAAATTACTTTTACTCGTTAATAAAGTCTTTGCATAAAAAGCGGCACGTTACATATCTCCCTTACTTCGGGGGAGAACGAAGTCTGGGACCTGGACTAGGCGGTGGCCGGCTTCGGCGGTTTCCAGGAGTTGTCGACTGGTCGGTGACGGTCTCCACTGACTGGTGTTGGACGGTCTCCACGGACTGGCGGTGGTCGGTCGTGAACGGTACCTGGTTCTGCTGGTGTTGATGGGCTCCAAGAGAGCAGCTGGTAACGGTCGGTCGATTTGTCGACTGGTCGTCGGTGACGGTCTCCATGGACTGGCGGTGGACGGTCGTGAACGGTATCCGGTTCTGCTGCTCTTGGCGGTCTCCAAGAGAGCAGCTGGTAACGGTCGGTTGGTGAACGGTTCCTTGTTCTGCTGGTTTTGGCGGTTTCCAAGAGAACAACTGGCAACGGACGGTCGGTGAACGGTACCTGGTTCTGCTGGTCTTGGCGGTTTCCAAGAGAGCAGCCGGTAACGGACGGTCGGTGAACGGTACCCAGCTCTGCTGGTCTTGGCGGTTTCCAAGGGAGCAGCTGGTTACGGACGGTCGGTGACGACTTCCACGGAGTCTATGCCGGTCTTGGCGGTATCCAAGAGGGCAACTGGTTACGGACGGTCGGTGATGATTTCCACGGAGTCTTCTTCCGGTTTTTTCAGGTGCCGGTACGATCCTGGTGCTCGGAGTTTCGGATTCTAACATAAGGGAGGTATTATTGTTATCTTACCAGTCGGTGGGTTTCGGTCAGGTTGGCTGGTACGGTTTTCTCGGGCACCTTTTCGGTTCTGGTTTCGGAAAACTCTGGTACCTGGATGGCCTCTTCGTGTTCACTCTTCCTCTGCTGGACAATCAAGTTCCTGCTCGGGCCGCCATGTAACCCCCCCCAACTGGGGTTAATACAGGCAAATAAAATATAATACAGACAATTATTATTAACTAGGTACTAGCACATAAATATAACTTGAAATAATAATTGCTTTCTGGTAACGGAAATTATAAAGTCGATTCTGGTACGTAAATATTCAATCTGCACTCGTCGAGCGGGCGAATCTCACTTCGCAGGCCTACTCGCGGCATCGGTTGCTGGTACGATTGAAAGACTGGACGGGAACAGCCGGTGCGGTTTCTAATTCTAAACATAAACGAGTATACAATAATTAAGGTGCAATCTTACGTGCCGGTCCTCGGTGTGTGATCCTTTTGTTCTCGCTGTCGCTCGGTAACCTGCGGGGTTGTGCAGGATTCACGTTCTCCACGCTATTGGTAAAGAATGTGAGTATAACCTATTATTACGGTGGGCCGTTACTGGTGCAGTGCTGAATTCGATTGATCGAATGAGTCCTCGGCGTGGGTAATTTGGGGTTATGGAATTAGCGGACTTACAGCCCTGCTGTCAGGTGGGTTGATTTGGGGTTATAGAATTAGCGAACTTACAGCCCTGCTGTCAGGTGGGTTAATTTGGGGTTTAAAGTCTGGCTTTAGAATTAGCGGACTTACAGCCCTGCTTTCGGGATTTGCGCTAGCGTGCTCTCGGCTCCGCTTGCACGGAAGGACTGAAGTTTAGCGGGCTTACAGCCCTGCTGTGGGGAAAGGTTCGGGGTAAATTTGGAATTAATTCGGTCGGTCGGTCTTCGGTGAACTCTGGCTTGAGTCCCGGCGTAGGACCTACCTCGCCGCGGTCCCGGTGGACTCTGTTCTGCGTCCAGCTTTTATACAAATTTCCTCGCTTGTTAGCTTTGTCTAAGGTAGAAAGGGCTAGCGTAGTCACGTACGCTTTCTAATCCTACGTCCTATCTTCGCCTGGTGTCCCGATAAAATGCTCGTGACGTTATGCCAAACGTACGCTTTTAACAGCTTTATTAAAGTAAAATTACTTTTACTCGTTAATAAAGTCTTTGCATATAAAGCGGCACGTTACAGGCTGAGAATACTAAATACGTCAACTGTCAAAGATAAAAACGTAAACTACCAATAGTCTATCAAAAAAATTCTTCGTGCCGGTTGGTGTTTCAATATGGCGTGTGTGACGTATTTCCGTTGCACTTGTAGTTATGCACCACAATACCTTAGTGTCCTTCCTGTTTCTTTTTATTCGTAGGTTTATTAAACCAACACTTTCCTGGGCGATGGATCGGTCGTGGTAGTCCAATACCATGGCCTGCCAGAAGTCCCGACATAACTTGTTTAGGTTTTTTCTTTTGGGGTACTTTAGAAGAACCTGTATACAAAGCGCAAGCTAAAACTGAAGAACAACTTGTCGGTCGTATAGATATCGCCGTTAAAGGACTAAGGAATCGAAATATGCTGCAAAATCTAACATCGAATGTTATTAGCCGGCGCGAAAAATGTTTAGAAGTTGCAGATGCTCATTTTGAACAGCTTTTGTAGCACAAAATTAACTGTACAGTTTACAAAAAACGGACAGCTATATTTTTTGAAATGCCTTTTTAATAAGCATCTTTGGCGTTTCTTATAATATGTAGATATTATAATGACAGCGGTTCGTGATAAACGGCAAACAACAACCATCTCTGGCTGTTTGGTTGAGGTCTGAGGAAAACTGTTCTCTTCAAGAAACGTTTCTTGGAGAAATAATAAAACTGGATTGAGCTCCAGGCGGCCAGCAATGGGGCTAGTGCTTCTGCCTGTGCATCCTGTAACACATCTAGGTTTTCAAGCGAACTTAAAAATTGGACTGTTCATGATCGAAGCTCTTCATTATCCTATATCAGTAGGGGGTTTTGGACAGTTGTGGAACTACCCGCCACCACTTAATCTTGAAACCGAGGCCACACCTACCCTAGAGGTCTCAAGGTCATTCCCACCCTAACGATCCCCCCTTCAAGGCCACCACTCAAGGTCACGCGTATATAGGGTCACCTTCAGTTGAAGATCACTAATTACTAGTACGAAGTAGAAGAAACATGCCTGCTCTTAAAGTTTTAGTGGTTCTTTCGGCTGTTTTTAATGGTGCCTTATACGTAGCGAAACCTCCTAACTTCACTTCGGCTCACATAACTTACGGCCGCAATAATACTTGGCAATGATGGACCTGAACTCCGTAAATGGGATCACTGTATTTACTGTAACAAAACAGTCGATGAAGGGTTTAAAATGAAATTTACCTATCCTACATATAGCAACGAAACGAGCTGGCAATCACGCAAAGGCAATCAAATCAGCGAGTGCAAGATGAGTAGCGACGATCAAACTTGTTGTATTTCAGCAATGATTCTAAGTGTGACTTTATTTACAGTATTATTAATGTTAAGTGTACTCACTTATCTGTTCGCACGATTTCACTGATGTACAATGAGGATAAATAAAGGGCAGATAATATAATTTTAGTATTTTATTTAAAAACTTACACCTAATATATTGAGGTGATATTGTTTTAATTGAATTTGCATAAAGTGAATTATGAACGCCTTTTGAAATTATGAAAATTTAGTGTAAATAAAATTGTAAATAATTATAAGTTAGAAAATGAATATTGTAAATAAGTAGGATAGAATCTCGATAGTAATTTTGTAAATATGTCATAAACTTAATTTTGTAGAGTGTTAAAATTTAAGAAACTAGGGTAACAAATAAAAAAAACAGTTGGATATTTTTTTGGGGAAAACGTGGGTTGAGTTTTTTTGAAAGCTCCTAAAAACCTATTTAAATACCAAGAAAATATTCTTGAAACCAATTATAATATAATAAATATTGAGGAAGGGCAGTATTATATCAAGATAATTTGAAATTTAATCTAATAAAAGTTTATGAAATAAAAGTTATTTTTTTGGAAAAATTTATATAAATTTGGATATTGGACAAGTATTAATAAGGCTAAAGGAAGGAAGGTGTATTGTTGGTTGGAGGACAAGACAGGTTTTTGGTGAAATTGGAGTCAATGGGGAAGGTGTATTAATTTTGAAGAGTTTGGTGTAGTGTTTGGGAAATTGGAAAACCAGACAGGAAGTGTTGTTTTGTTGAAGTTGTTTAAGTGAAAAAGGTAATTTATATTTTTAATTTTTAGAAAATTGTTTTGTTTGTTATTAGAATTATTTATTGTTATTTCTTTGTAAAAGTTTATCATAATTTTGAAAGGTGTTATATTTTTTAAAATTTTATCTTGGTGAATTTTTTATAAATTTTGAAATTCGTCAAAGGGAACCCTTTAAAGGCCTTGAGTTAGGAGATTTTGAAAGAAATTAATTAAATATTATTATTGAGCTAGCCGGAAGAATAGTTAAAAATTGTATGTAATTCTTTTAAGTGGAAGAGCATAACAATATGTATAATGTACTGACTTTAATGATTTATGCTTCTTACTGTTTTTCACATTGGTTCCACAAGTCAACGTTATAAATTTGCCCTTTAATTAACTTAAATCTCAGATACTCTTACCTCTAACGGGTCGTTGTAAAGGTTCGTCCTTGTTAATTGTTTTTATAAATTAATTTGACAAAAATAAAATTATTCACCCAAATGTTTAATGCAGACTTATTTCATTTATCAATCTTATCATCCCTACTTACTTAATTTACTTACTTTAATTTAGATACAATAAATCGGACGAGCAAATTTATTTGCTTCTTGCGCATGCAAAATGCAAATTATTATCTCCTGCTTATAAATTTGCGTTGTCTCGTTTCTAAGATTTTTTCATAATATGTTTTTAACCATAACAACTACATTTATACAGTTTCTATGATAACCATTTTTTACTTTCTATACCGAGTGTAACAAGATCATGGTACACCCCCCTTTTTTCCTTTAGTTTTCAAGATAAATGGTTGAAATTTGGAATATCCTATATACTTAATAAACGTCACTTTTTGACATATTAAATGATTTTTTCCATTTCCGGTTTCACAGGAAGTGACACTAACTTTTGATTTTCAAATGGAACACCATATATATTAATGCATTTTTGAATTCTGCATAATTTTCTGAATCCAATGATACCACATAAGTGACATTTCAGTCTTCAATATTTATTTTAATTTAATTTTTAGTTTTCTATTTAAGTGTGCCATCACTGTTCTGATTTATTCTAATTGAACCGTGTAATACTAGAAAAATCGAAATCCCGTCAAAAATACTAAATTATGTGATTTATGAGCAAATAAATTTCATCCAAATGGTTTTTGGGACAAAACACAATCTTTTCAAATGGAACCATATTGGTACCGTAGTACCATTTATTGCTAGTATTATTAAGGAATTTATTCATGTGCCTTATTAAACTCTGGGATAAATACAATCAAAATTTGAAAGTTTGAAATTTTTGCAGTGCTTGTGCTTTTCATAAATGTTGCAAGATGTTCAATACAATTACGAGGAGCGTTCAAATATGAGTGAGAATTTAGTTGCCTTGAGTATAGAGAACAATGGATGGAAACAAGCACTCTGTGTCATGTTCTGATATGTCCCAACTTGCGATTATTAACAATAAAATTCTTCTCCGTTAGACATGCCAATAATAATTAGCATGTCAGAGAAAGAAGTACCGTGTTTTGTTGCACAACGCATAATTGTTAAATTTCTGGCGAAAGAAAATGTCTGCAATTTTTACAAGACTTCAAGCGCAGTTTGAGGATAAATGTATGTCCAAGGCAAGGGTGTTTAGTTGGGCGAGAAAGTTTCAAGAAGGTCGAGATCGCGTAGGAAACATACCCCATCTGAGACGACCGAAAACATCCGTGACTCCTGATAATGTTGGGTCGATTGATCAGCTTATTCGGGCTGATCGTCGGATTTGTCTCCACCAGATTTTCATTTGTTTGCACCATTGAAAGAGTTTTTAAGTGGCCATAAATTTAGGGATAATGATGAACTCATCACAACTGTGCAAAACTGGAAACGCACGAAACCAAACCGCTTCTTCAACAATAGTATACTTATGTATGCTTCCAGAACGTTGGCGCAAGTATATTGCAGTCGAGTGGGACTAAGTAGAAAAATAGTATATTTCATGTTTTTGTTGCATTGATAATAAAGGTGTTCTAAACTCATTCTCACTCATATTTGAACGCTCCTCGTATATTAAATCAAGTGGGTTGCAGGTGACCAAATATGACTGACCATACAGTGTTGCTAAGTTTACAAAACTTTAATTAGCAATTCTTCAAAAACTACACGTGTTGGCCTAAAACGGCTATACAATTTTTTGCCAGCTTTTAACGCAGAATCGCGCGGTGCAAATATTATCCACCATTTAGGATTCACCGTGTATATTAGGTGCTCCCTACCACTTCCTTCAAGGTCAATATGTTCAAGGTCTGTTGAGTAAAACCTTCAAGGTCCTTTGGAAACATTAAGGGGATATTCGACACTTTAAAAACAGAAGTTCAGTAAATTCGTTCCTATTTTTAAATCGTTTGATATATTTTAATGCAATTAGTTTTAGTTTAAAGGCAAAAGTACGCGAAAGTGCGCTATGATGCCTAATTTGCATTTTTACATTAAAGCAACTTTTATATTTGTTATAAACAACCCTATATTGAGTTGTAAGAATACCGCATTGTACACGATTGAACTTAAATTTGAGATCATAGCGCAATAGAACAAAGCTTTAGGAACAAATATACGTTTACAGTAATAACTAATTTCAATTAATAAACCTGTAGTTTGTCAGGGCGTTACTGCAAATTAGAGTAAAATAACGCATTGTGAAGTGGCGCCGCGTAGAATCTGTTGATAGAAATGCTAGTGAACGATGCGATACACTGTTAAAACCTACAAAATGATTATTCTACTCAGTAGCATGGGTGTTTACTGCTTCATATTTGTTAAATTGTTTGAAATAAATTATTACCTATAGGCTGTTATAAATAATTATACTGTATGGTATTCAAAATATAAAATTCAGTATGTTTTATACTTTTATTAATAATAAATAAAAATATTCATATCGACCTTTTTTGTGTAACGCCTACTGATTACAATAATATTTATTTATTTATTGGGGGATAACTAGGTTTGCGGGTGCTGGGGATCTCACCTTGCGTCGATTATTGCTATGATTATTAACACTACTATTTATTTAAAAATTAGAAAAATGTTCCGCTGTAAATATCGAAACTGAACGACTTGATTGAATATTGACTTGGATATTCATAATATTCAAAATTTCTTTCTGCTACATCAACATATTCTTACCTTAGGTACGTAAATATTTTCGAGTTTTTAGGAATTATTTAAAATAGTCTAAATGTTTACTAACAAGGATTCGAAAATTGACTGTCGGTGAAATATCCCGCAAAGACGTTCCCAGAAGCAGGATAATAAAAAATAACAGTAAAATGCGCTTATTTCTTTAGATCGCTTACCGCCTATTGTTTGCCCTATCGGTTTTGTATGTCAAGTAGTTAGTATTTACACCAACTTAGAAATTAGGGACGCAGACCGTATTATATCGTTTGCGCTGAGTTAAACCAGTAATTCCAAAGTTACGGTGTTTGGAACTAGAAGGTATTTTGCAGCATTTTGAACACATCTACAAAACGATTTTAATATAATTCAGGGCTAATTTAACGATTAACCTGCAATTAATTAAAAAGTTTATTTGACAATTCGGAACGTCGTACGTTTTTGACTAGTTTATTGTTGACGTTTTTGGTCGCTTTTACAATAATGGGAAAAGCAGAAAAATGTAAAAGAATAAACCCATCTAAGCGCAGAGTCAGCTTTAGAACAAGAAATAGACTTCTCGCAGGCGCTAAGATGGCAAAAAAGAAGTCTTCTGCTGTAAGGTAAGTAAAGTAATAGATATGTAGCTAAGTTTGAAAGATAATGCACAATCATTCATTTTTAACTTCAAAAAATAAAATAGGTGTTAAATAATCTATATTCAGATACGAGGTAGCGACCAAATGTTCCTGGCCCGACCTACTTCTAGAAGCGTGAAATGCAAAATAATATAAGTAATAGTAGGCTACAATGTTCCTCAGGCTCCACATAAATTTTCATTTGTTTCCATTGCGTTGTTTACAAATAACTGTCAGTAGACCGACAACAAGTGGAATGTTTTTCAAAAATGGAAAAACTAGAGTACCGCGCAGTGATTAAGTTTCTCACTAAAGAAGTTTGATGCCAGATCAAATTAAACGAAGGATGGATGCAGTTTACGATGACAGTGGACCATCGTTATCAACTGTAAAAACTTGGTCAAAATAAACTTAAGCAGGATTTACGGGGAAAGAAATTTACCAATGATAACGAAGTGATGGCGGCGATTTTCAGCATTTTGAAGACAAAACTCCAAAGTATTTTGATAAGGGTATAGAGCTGCTTATTAAACGATGTAAAAAGTGTGTTGAAGAAAAGGGTGATTATGTTGAAAAATGAACAGATTTTTTTAATTCTCAAACAACTGCAAGCCAGTTAGGCCAGGAATATTTGGTCGCTACCTCGTACAATTTATTTTGTATATATACTGAAATGGTCTTGCTCTTTTAAAAGATTTTATTTAAATTTAATTTATTTATTATTAAGCCCACATTCAATATTTACAATTATCCCTTGCTTTGCTCTTTAATTTTACTTAATTGTTTGCATTGCTCTTATCTCAGGTCGTTAATTAGGTTCCTTGTTTGTTATCTTTCTAAGTATATTTTTACCCAAATAAAAATAAAATTACTCAAATACTTATAATGCAGATTTTTTTTTTATTATCGTTTTTTCCTATCAACCCTGCCTTAAACCTATCTTATAATTACGGTATTTACACTCACTATTTACACCGGTTCCTGGGTTTTGTTTGAAATTTCTATTTCACTCCCAAAATCCAAATTGCCTCTGTTTCAAATTTAATGCTCAATTTCCTCTGCTCCAATTTCGACTTTCAATTGCTTCTGCTTGAAATTCAAATTTTCAATTGCTTCTGCTTCTATTTCGCTTCCTTTCGATTCAATAAATGATTCTTATGATTATTAACTCTATTTAAAGTTAAATAATCGGTTGATATTTATTATTTTGGAACGTGCAATTGAGCAAACCTATTTGGTTGTTGCTCCTTTTAATGCAAAAATATCACTTATTTATTAAATTGTTTTCTTCTGTATCCAAGATATTTTTATCTAAATTGTTTTTCACTATAACAACTATTTACAAGGTTTCTAATAGTAACTTATTTTACATTTCTATAACTACCAATTTAGCTAATTATTACTAACAAACATTATAACAATAACTTATTTACATTTTCACATAACTTAAATCTAATCTAGCTATCTTAAAATTATATTACAATTTTTAATAATTTAAAATCTGCATTACTTATATTTGGCAAATAACATTTTTCTTTTATAAATTAAACAAACAACTTAACCTTAATTATATACATCCAATTAAGTATCATCTCAAAAGCCCCTCGATTTTTTTTATTATATTTATTTTCAACCCTGTTCATTTCAAAATTTTTACTAATTTGCATTTTATTTTATAATAATATTCATTTTCACTTTATTGTTCAATATACGGATATATCATTGATACATGAAAAATCCCTCTGATTTTATCAGAATTTATTTCTTTTACTTCGTAGGAATTATCAAAAATTATTTTATTTATTTTAAATGGATTTCAATTAAAATTTTTCTTTTTACGCTTGTAATTAATTTTTAACAAATAACAATGTAACACATTTAACAAATTAACAAATTTAACACTAATAAACATTTTTAAAACTTAATTTTTCTTTCTGTATTTAAAATTCTTATTTATCAAAATCCAATAATTACAATTTTTAATTTGTACTAAATTCAGTTTCAATTTTAAAATAATCCCTATTAATTTGAACTCAATTTTATTATCATCGCGTATTGATTTTGGCATTTTAAACGGTTTAGAATTTATATTTTCGTTTGCTCGTTTTAATTGGTCGTATTCTTTCGTTGCCATTTCGTCTTCTTCTAATTTCACATTGTCACTTACAAATTCCCTATTTTGGCTGTTCAATTTTTCCTTTTCGCCCCTTGACAACCCCCAATCGTTTTCGATCCCTGCATTCGTCTCTTTCAGTTCTTCTCTGTGATCCTGCACGTTTTCCACGTTTTGCAATTTAATACTTTCGCCCTCTGTGTCTTCATTTCTTACCTGTTTTATAGTTTTATTCAATTCGGTCGTTTCGTCGATTACCTTTTCTGTTTGATTATTTAATTCTTCATAATCAGGATTGTTAACATTATAAACATCTTCCTGATCTTGAATTTCCTTCTGTGCCTCTGCACATTCTTCTGTAATTTCTTCGGTCATCTTCTTCTCAATTCCTACCACTTCTTTTCTGATTTCTTCCCTAATTTCTTGTTTATTTTTCTTCAATTCTTCCTTCAGTTCTTCAATTTGTTTATCTGATTTTTCATCTCGCTTTTTCATATCTTCTTTAATTTCTTCAAATTGTTTCTTAGTATCTTCTTTGATTTCATCTAATTTACTTAACTGTTTCTCTAATTTTTCATCTCGTTTCTTGGCTTCCTCATCTCTCTTCTTGGCATCTTCTCTGATTTCTTTTGAATCTTCTTTGATTTCTGTAAACTGCTTCTTGGAATCTTCTTTCATTTCTTTAAATTGTTGCATTATTATCTGCATAAAATTCCCATCAAATTGAGTTGGAGTTGTAATAATTGGTGAAGTTTGAACTTGTAATTGATCACCTATATCCAGTTCAATTACATCTCGCTCCTCCCCTAATTCATCTTGTTCCTCTTCAGTTTCTTCTTCATCCCTTCTTGAACTACTTCGTAACATCCTCCTATCTGCCATCTTTTATTTTTATCAAATTAAGCACAAAATTAAAAAAAAATTTATGTTATTTTTTTATTATAATAATTATTTTTCAGTTCTGAATTTCTCAGGTATTCAATATTCAATTTTTATTAATGTATTTTTCCTTTTAATCGTATTTAATTGAAAATAAATATTATCAAAAAATCGAAAAATTTGACAAATGACATTGGCATTAGTTTTGACTTTTCTCCAAATGACAATTATAAATTATTTTTCTCGTTTTACCTTGCCCCACAAACCTTTTAATATTATTTTTGTATACTTCGCCCCTTTTACTTTATAAATCTTATAAATCACCCCACTTTGCTATCAACATTTATTGTTCGTCTCACGTTGCTGCACCAAATTATTAATAAGTATCTCTACTGTTACGCCCCACGTTGGGTTCGACAAAATTATTGAAATGGTCTTGCTCTTTTAAAAGATTTTATTTAAATTTAATTTATTTATTATTAAGCCCACATTCAATATTTACAATTAACCCTTGCTTTGCTCTTTAATTTTACTTAATTGTTTGCATTGCTCTTATCTCAGGTCGTTAATTAGGTTCCTTGTTTGTTATCTTTCTAAGTATATTTTTACCCAAATAAAAATAAAATTACTCAAATACTTATAATGCAGATTTTTTTTTTATTATCGTTTTTTCCTATCAACCCTGCCTTAAACCTATCTTATAATTACGGTATTTACACCCACTATTTACACCGGTTCCTGGGTTTTGTTTGAAATTTATATTTCACTCCCAAAATCCAAATTGCCTCTGTTTCAAATTTAATGCTCAATTTCCTCTGCTCCAATTTCGACTTTCAATTGCTTCTGCTTGAAATTAAAATTTTCAATTGCTTCTGCTTCTCTTTCGCTTCCTTTCGATTCAATAAATGATTCTTATGATTATTAACTCTATTTAAAGTTAAATAATCGGTTGATATTTATTATTTTGGAACGTGCAATTGAGCAAACCTATTTGGTTGTTGCTCCTTTTAATGCAAAAATATCACTTATTTATTAAATTGTTTTCTTCTGTATCCAAGATATTTTTATCTAAATTGTTTTTCACTATAACAACTATTTACAAGGTTTCTAATAGTAACTTATTTTACATTTCTATAACTACCAATTTAGCTAATTATTACTAACAAACATTATAACAATAACTTATTTACATTTTCACATAACTTAAATCTAATCTAGCTATCTTAAAATTATATTACAATTTTTAATAATTTAAAATCTGCATTACTTATATTTGGCAAATAACATTTTTCTTTTATAAATTAAACAAACAACTTAACCTTAATTATATACATCCAATTAAGTATCATCTCAATACTTATTATGTTTGTAATTTTGCATTATTATTTTTAACAGCAATACAAAAGTACCACTAGACACTAGTCTAGAAAACTCTTTGTATCGAACATTTTAGAAAAATCGATATATGTAAAAAAATAATTTTCAGTAAAACTAATAATGGTAACTCGGAATCCCCTTTGCAAAACTTTTTTCCTGCCGGAAGACGAATAGTACATATTGAACATTTATTTTTTTATTTCAAAAAAAGAAAAAAACATAGGGCTAGCCAATATTTTTACCTTAAAGTGTAAAATGTGTGGTTTGGAAGAGGATATATCGACTGATACTGACCAAGACACAATGGATATAAATTGTGCTGCAGTTTTAGGTGCTATTTCAACAGGAAATGGACATTCGCAATTAGTGGAAGGCCTTTCAATAATGAATATCCCTTCCCTTTGTTATTCGAAATATACTGCATGCCATGAAAAGTTAAATCCCATAATTAACGAAACAGCATGGCTGGTAATGGAAGAAGCGGGAAAGGAAGAATATAAATTAGCCAAAGATCTGGTAGTGTAGACTCTGATGGAAATCCACTGATAACAGTAATTGCAGATGGTGCATGGTGCAAACGTTCGTACAGGACGAACTATAATGCCTCATCTGGAGTTGTAAGTGTATTGTTTTACCAATTGTAATTTTATATAGTAATTTTTTGATATATACAGGGTTACTGGTAATTCGATACATTCCTTTGGAGATGTGATGGGACAGGAGCTAAGAAACAAATTTAACCCTAACATACATTATACAAAACTCAATAGTTTTTGAGATATTTCAATTTTTGTGTTTTTCTCAAAAAAGTAGATCTTAATGTCTTTAAAGTTAATTTTTAAAAAATCTACTTGACATTTTCTGAACTTTTTGACTGGGTTACTTGTCCCACTCTATGGTCATCCGTTTCGAATGGAAAATATCCGGAAACATTTCGATCATGTGAAAATTTTAAATAAAAACTTATTAAAAATAATTTTTAAAAATCAGCTACGAAAATTACCTATTCGTTTTTCTCAGAAATTATTTTTTTATTTTTGCATAATGTATGTTAGGTTTAATTTGTTTCTTAGCTCCTGTCCCATCACATCTCCAAAGGAATGTATCGAATTACCAGTAACCCTGTATATATAGGCTTGTATTATTGGCCAACAAACAGGCAAACTATTATTTTTGGGCATCAGAAATAAGTATTGTACTACTTGTGCTAGAAGTGAATCTAAAGGCACTAACGCTGATCCCCACACCTGCTTCAAAAATTGGTCTGGAACGTCAACTTCCATGGAGGCTGATATTATAGTAGAAGGTTTTAAAAGTTCACTTGCCCTTCATGGACTAATTTTTGCAAAACTAGTTGGAGATGGAGATAGTAGCGTGACCAAAAAACTTCTACAAACCCGACCTTATGGAAATCGGCTTGTAGAAAAAGTGGAATGCAGGAACCATCTCTTGCGTAATTATTGTGGCAAATTAAGGGATTTAGCACATAAAAGATTTAGCGGTACAAATAAATTAGTTCCACCTGCTACCCGAAAACTTTTGGAAGGAAATATTTTCCGTCTTAGGACTGCCGTCACAAAAGCTGTTAACTTCAGAAAAAGTGAGGATAGCAGCATGGAAGAAAAAATTAGAAATTTAACTAAAGATTTATTAAATGGACCAAGTCACGTCTTTGGTGAACATAGCAAGTGTGTTGAGATAGGTTACTTTTGCAAGCAGTCTCGAAAACAGAAAGACATTAACAAGTAATTATTATTTTCTTGCTCTATTTATTTATACGATATAATTATAGAAGAATAATTACTAATTTTTTTTTATTAACATGAAGAACTTTCTCAGTTTATAATTATCACAATTCTAAAACTTTTTAAATGTCCTATTTTGTAGGGTACCAGAACTACAAGCTTGTGGTTTGTATGAAGATATCATGTGTGCCATTCATAGGTTAGTTCATAATGCCTCTAGTTTAATTATGGACATGGAAATAATTCTGCTGAATCTTATAATTCTGTTGTCTGCAAATTTATAGGAGGCAAAAGAATAAACTTTGCCCAAAAAGGTTCTTTTCAAACAAGATGTGAAGCAGCGGCCGTTTGTTTCAATAGTAAGGGATTGCACCATTCCTTAATCCATAAAGCGTTAACCACAAAGAGCCCTGGAAAATACACCAAAAGATTTTTGGAAAAGTGTTCAAGAAAGAGAACATATGCGGCTAGGAGAAGATTAATTGTAGAAAAAGTCAAACGTCGAAAAATAAATTTACAAGCAGATAAAGACTATGGTCCCAATGCCGCCGAACAACCTGATCTACCAGAAGAAATTATGGAAGTTAGAACAGCAGAGTTTCTGAAGTCTTTGGAAAAGGACGAAAATGGTAGACTAGAAATCGAAAGAAAGACCCGGGGGCAAAGTGGTAATCCAGTGTGGATCCAAGAAAGGTCCTATAGGATTACGGTATCACTTTTCGGAAAAATTTGCAAACTGCGACAGACAACGCCAGTTGGAAACACAATCAAGTGTATTTTATATGCTAATTTTCATGGAAACAGTGCTACACGTTATGGTCAAGAAAATGAACCAAGAGCTAAACGCACTTTCCAAGAAAAGTTTAAACTCCTAGTGGAGGAATGTGGTCTTTTTATAGATGAAGCACATCCTTACTTAGGTATTGTTGATACCGTCTCCTAATATAAATCATAACAAACTTTTTGTAAACATGGGTTAATGATTATTACCCAATTTTTAATATTACCAATTAACTACTTTTAGGTGTCGTATTCTTTATGCAAGTGTATTTATTTTAAGGTGCTAATCCAGACGGTTTAATCGGCGATGATGCAATTGTTGAAATAAAATGTCCTGCAAGTGCATCAAATATGACGATAGCAGATGCAGTTACTGACAAAAAAATTAACTATCTCTACATAAATGAAGAAGGAAATTTCGAGCTAAAACGTAATCATAATTATATGTACCAAATTCAGGGCCAACTGAATATAACGAAAAGAAATTATTGTTATTTTGTTATTTGAACTACCAAAGATATGCAAATACAAAAGGTAAAAATACATAATAGTAATTTTATTATTTAGGTCCATTACGTTGGTTACGACAGTTTTACTAGTTATTTAAGTAACAATTATGTTTTCCTTGTAGATCGAACGAAATGAGAATTTTTGGGAGGAAAAAATGTTACCACATTTAAAAAGTTTTTATTTAAAATGCTTGTTACCCGAAATTATAGATCCCAGAGTTCCACGCATGATGAAAATAAGGGAAACACGATAGAAATAAAGACTCATAACGCGGCCAAGAATAGTTATTTTCATAACAAGTGCGGGAAGTTAGCGATTCCGAAACGAATGCAGGACGTTACAGAAACGAGCGCAGCGAGTTTCTGTACCTGCATGAGTTTCGGAATCGCTCTTCCCGCACGTGTTATGAACAACGTTTTTCCTACAAACGTCGAGGAATCGTTCAAAACTATGATTTTGTAAGTTTTCAAGTTGTCAAATTTGACATTTCCTTTTAAAGTAATAATCTAGTAAGGATGGTTGCTATGCGATTTTCTGATTTTTCAGAAATTGTTGTCACTTTCCTTAACTCCGTGCGGGAAAGTTACTTTCCCGCACTCCGTTCGGGAAAGTGGACTTTCCCGCACGCAAAATGGGTGTGGGAAAGTAACATTCCTAAACGTTTGTCGGAAAAATTATTTACATATATGTATTACCATTATATTGCATAATGCATATGCAAATAGGCATAGTACACATTTCGGTTCTTTTCGGTCAACTTGATGCATATTGTTTTGTACAAATGATTAGGCTGTAACATTCGGTTTCATAAACGGGATAATCCGATTTTTCAAAAATTTTTGAAAACCTGCAAACCTTCAAAAATATTTGGTTATTTATTCGTAATGTAATTTAATGATTAAAAAGTAATTAAGTCTATATTGTACAGTTTTACGTGTTATTTTTATATTATATATGTCTAAAAATTATGTTCGATTTTTGTTTATAATAAAAAAAGATAAATAAACAAATAAGAATTTTAATTTCACATAATAAATAATGTTTTGTTTTCATGCCTTACCAAGCAATACTGTTTCATGTATACAGCTAAAATATTCCAGTAAAAATGTATGAACGAGTTATAATAGTACACCAGCAAAAATCTAAAAGAATGCCCGCTTTTTGTAGATGAAGCACGTCGTTACTTTTATTATTGACACCGTCTGCTAATATAAATCACAACAAACTCCTTCCAGTTTATAAAATAAAACGAGCACGTATATTTTTACCTAAAGCTTTGTTATAGGGCGCTACTATTTAGTTCAAATATAAGTTCAATTATGTACAATGTGGTATTCTTACAACTCAACGTAGGGTTGTTTATAACATTATAACAATTATAAAAGTTGCTATAAGCTAAAAATATAAAATTAGACTTCATCGCGGCCTTCCATGTATTTTTATCTTTAAATTAAAACTAATTTCGATAAAATAGATTAAACGGTTTTTAAAGTCTCGAATATATTTCTTGAATGCCATCGTACATAAAATATTCTGTGCGGGTACCTCATTCGCATCACGACAAATTCTGACTGTGGTCAAAGACAAGAACAGAACACTGTAGTGTCGAACAGCGTAGCATCTCAGCCCATGTTGAAGCCCTTCTCTATCCCACTAGCGATAGTTAACAGGTACACGGCATTAACACGTCAGTCGCATTTGACTCAATACAATTTATCCTCTTTGTTGTTTTGATGGGTCTCACCAACACTTAGGTGAGCAGTTTTGCGAATGTCCCCTTAAAGGTTTTAGATACCATTACTCTGAAATATTACGACAATAGGGTTTAAGGATTTACATAGGAGGACACGCGACAACATATTAATATACTCTAGAGTTTTAGCAATCATATTCTAGATATTCTCCAGTTGGAGTTTGAGTTCGTTAATAAGTTTTTAGCATTCTCTCGATCTGAAACGCGGTTAGCATATGCACATAGTCCGGAATAACGCAAATGTCTTTTAAGCGGATCATCAGAAGGTTCCCAGTGATGGATTTTAATTCCACAATAAAAGCACTCAACTTCATCAGTGCGTCGTAGGAAGTAGAAACCAGCTCGTGCCACTGGATTAGGGTTTTGAACGCCGGACCAGTTCTTGAAAGTTTTTAGACGAAAACTACCACACACTAAACTAGGAGAGGACACGTCTTCTAAGCACATTGTGATGACTACTGAAGTGGAGCTGTCTACCCTCAAATAACTGGCATAACTTGACCTTGCCCTTGAGAAGTACACCCACCTCTGACCTTGAAGGCTTTAACCTTGAGGGATGTCCTTGGCCCTACCTCTGGCCTCGAAGAACTTAACCTTGCGATATGCCCTCACCTCGAGTACGAGACCTTGAAATATTATTGAAATAGGAACGTTGGGACATATACGATCTCCAGTTGTGTATACAACGTGTTAAATAAAAATGTGTCACAAACTATGAGAGGGGACACTATGGCCCAAAATATACAGAAAAGTTTTAATGATCATGGGTTTCGGAGATACGGACTATTATTTCTTTTGTAGCATTTGTGCAGTTTTTCGCTTATCTCCCCTTTCATTCACAAAAACTTGTATTTTCTTATCGTAGTTGACAGATGTTCTGTCAAACATACAGATTGTAGTTGATATTCAGTGGTTCGTGCACAATTTTACGAATTTTCGACATGTCTATTTACTCTAACATTGAATTAGCCGACATGCATTTCATGTATGGACGTGCTAATAGTAATACCGGAGAACCGCTACGTCTTTATGTTGTGAAATGGGGGAGGACACTTTGAACATCTCATTTGACTTTTTGCATTTGGTGTTTGTTCATAAATTATACATTGTTTGTTCGTTTGTACATAATAAAAAAGTGGCGTAAACACAAAATGTTTCGTATCCCCGAAATCGTCCATTTGCGGACTTTTCTGCATATTTTGGGCCATATTATCCCCCTTCAAAATGTATGACACATTTTTTTTAACACCTTGTGTAAGTGCAAAATTAATACGCTTAAGAAAGCTCTACAGCCGGTGAAGGGACGAAGTGAGAAGCCCCGCAATAGATCCTGTCTGCAGTTGATTAGCAGTACATACCCGCTGAATAACTTCCTGTCAAAATACGACTTGGTGGGACTCCAAATGCAGTCGGGATTTCCATCAGTGATTACTGTAGGTATAGGGCCAGTTACACAAAGCTTTTGTTAAATTAACGAATGATCAAGGTTGACAAAAGGGCATCATTTTTTGTTTACTAATGTATTATTTGCCATATGCATTCGAATTTTGATTCGATTTTGTTTACTTTAACGAATGATTAATTTGACCAAGCTGTTAAATCATGTTTGTGCAACCCGCCGCTAGGATAGTTAATGCATTTGTTTGTTTTTTAGGAAATAAATGCATAATGACTAAGAAAAGTTGTTCAGAATAAAAAGTTGTGGAGTTATGAAAATTTTCAGAATGATCGACCTACTTTGATAAAATCCAGTATTGTTCCTTTTGTGTCAACTTCATTTTCAACTTCGTTTTGTGTCAACTTTGTGTCAGCTTGACTTTAAAGAAACAAATCTGCAATTGACACTACAATCATACCTTGAGATGGGTTAATCATCACAAAAACAAAAAAATATAAGAAAATCTTAATTAAATTATTAAAACAAAAACAAGTATTAAGTTATTCTATTTTTTATTATATCGTATGGCGATCTACAGAGCCCTTAATAACTAATTATAAAAATATTATATATATATGTGTGTATAACAAACTGTCAACATGTTAAAACTATTTTAATGATTAAAATTTATTAAAATATTAAAACTATTAAAATTAAAAAAGTATTATTATGGTTCTTATTGTCATTCCATATCTATAGGTCTATGTCCAGGTCGGTCAACCATTTGATAGCCTCAGGAGTTGCCTTTATAATTCCGTCCCAGTTCCCTTGGTATTTTCGGAGGGGGCAGTCTTGTACTATGTGGGCTACCGTTTGTTCTGGCGCTCCGCAGTCACAGTTGGGGGAGTCGGATATTTGCCATTTATGGAGCATCGAGTTGCATCTACCGTGGCCAGTTCTAATGCGATTTAGGCGACACCATATTTTTCTGGGTAGCTGCATTCCTGGTAGAGCGGTGGTTGGATCTTGAAGCCCATTTTGGTTGAGGTTGTTATTTAACGTCCATTTTGTTTTCCATGCTCCCTTTAGGTCGTATTCTTCACGTTGTAATAATGTTTCGTCCGTCCATATTGGGTTTCGGGACTTTAGGCGGGTGCGAGGAGGATTATCCAGCGTTTTATGGATTGGGAGCGTTCTAAGGAGGTCAGTATTGTTTATTTTATTTATTTCGTTGGCAGTAGCTTGTTGTCTCCTAAGATCTGGTGGAGCAATATTGGTTAAGGCGTGGAGCCAGGGGATAGGAGTGGATTTTAGGGTTCCTGACACTATTCTCAGAGTGTCGTTAAGGTGTACGTCAACCTTGTTTACGTGGACACTTCTATACCATACTGGTGCGCAGTATTCTGCTGTGGAGAACACTAATGCTTGTGCTGCTATCCGTAATGTGTCTGCTCGTGCCCCCCAGGTAGTCCCCGCCAGTTTTCTGATCATGTTGTTTCTGGTCTTTAGCTTTTGGGCAGTCTTGTCCAGGTGTTTTTTGTAAGTTAAGGAGCGGTCTAGTGTGATTCCTAGGTATTTAGGGTTGGGGTTATGTTTCAGCCTTTTACCGCAGAAGTTATTCTATTAACCCTCCACCTTCGTCGCTGCATAATTCAATCTTCCGTCGCAGTTCCTTAAAGCTATTCCGGATTTCCTGAATTGGTAAGGCGGATATAGCATCTTTTATGCGATTTTTTAATACCTCGGCATCATTGGGTAAATTTTCTGCATACAGTAGTTGTTTTAAACATCCCCACAAATAAAAATTGGCAATAGTCAAGTCTGGGCTCCTTGGGGGCCATAAAACTGGAGCATTCCTACCCATCCAACGGTGACCAAATTCCTAAGGCGAAACCGTCCGTGTTACGAACTTCTAAATGTGCTTTTTAGACAGAAAGCAAGCTATCTGCATGATTGAAACGAGTTTAAAAAGAATTTAAAATGTATTTACTAAATTTTGCAAATTTTAAAATTCTCGATTTCCAAAATTCCTGAGGCGAAGCCGCTCGTGTTACGAACTTCTAAATGTGCTTTTTAGACAGAAAGCAAGTTATCTGCATGATTGAAACGAGTTTAAAAAGAATTTAAAATGTATATACTAAATTTTGCAAATTTTAAAATTCTCGATTTGCAAAATTCCTGAGGCGAAGCCGTTCGTGTTACGAACTTCTAAATGTGCTTTTTAGACAGAAAGCAAGCTATCTGCATGATTGACACGAGTTTAAAAAGAATTTAAAATGTATTTACTAAATTTTGCAAATTTTAAAATTCTCGATTTCCAAAATTCCTGAGGCGAAACCGTTCGTGTTATGAACTTCTAAATGTGCCTTGTAGACAGAAAGCAAGCTATCTACATGATTGATACGAGTTTAAAAAGAATTTAAAATGTATTTACTAAATTTTGCTATTTTTTAAATTCTCGATTTTAAAGTTCCTAAGGCTAAACCGTTCGTGTTACAACCTTCTAAATGTGCTTTTTAGACAGAAAGCAAGCTATCTACATGATTGAAACGAGTTTAAAAATAATTTAAAATGTATTTACTATATTTTGCTATTTTTAAAATTCTCGATTTTAAAATTCCTGAGGCTAAGCCGTTCGTGTTACGAATTTATAAATGTGCTTTTTAGACAGAAAGCAAGCTATCTACATGATTGAAACGAGTTTAAAAATAATTTAAAATGTATTTACTAAATTTAGCTATTTTTAAAATTCTCGATTTTAAAATTCCTGAGGCTAAGCCGTTCGTGTTACGAACTTCTAAATGTCATTTTTAGACAGAAAGCAAGCTAGCTACATGATTGAAACGAGTTTAAAAAGAACTAAGAATGTGTTTACTAAATTTTGCTATTTTTAAAATTCTCGATTTTAAAATTCCTGAGGCTAAGCCGTTCGTGTTACGAACTTATAAATGTGCTTTTTAGACAGAAAGCAAGCTATCTACATGATTGAAACGAGTTTAAAAAGAATTTAAAATGTATTTACTAAATTTTTCTATTTTTAAAATTCTCGATTTTAAAATTCCTGAGGCTAAACCGTTCGTGTTACGAAATTCTAAATGTGCTTTTTAGACAGAAAGCAAATTATCTACATGATTAAAACGAGTTTAAAAAGAATTTAAAATGTTTTTACTAAATTTTGCTAAATGAAAAGTTCACGATTTTGAAAATCTCTGAGGCTAAATCGTTCGTGTTGCGAACTTATAAATGTGCTTTTTAGACAGAAAGCAAGCTATGTACATAATTGAAACGAGTTTAAAATAATTTAAAATGTATTTACTAAATTTTGCAAATTTTAAAATTCTCGATTTGCAAAATTCCTGAGGCGAAGGCGTTCGTGTTACGAACTTCTAAATGTGCTTTTTAGACAGAAAGCAAGCTATCTGCATGATTGAAACGAGTTTAAAAAGAATTTAAAATGTATTTACTAAATTTTGCAAATTTTAAAATTCTCGATTTCCAAAATTCCTGAGGCGAAACCGTTCGTGTTATGAACTTCTAAATGTGCCTTGTAGACAGAAAGCAAGCTATCTACATGATTGAAACGAGTTTAAAAAGAATTTAAAATGTATTTACTAAATTTTGCTATTTTTTAAATTCTCGATTTTAAAGTTCCTAAGGCTAAACCGTTCGTGTTACAACCTTCTAAATGTGCTTTTTAGACAGAAATCAAGCTATCTACATGATTGAAACGAGTTTAAAAATAATTTAAAATGTATTTACTATATTTTGCTATTTTTAAAATTCTCGATTTTAAAATTCCTGAGGCTAAACCGTTCGTGTTACGAACTTCTAAATGTGCTTTTTATACAGAAAGCAAGCTATGTACATGATTGAAACGAGTTTAAAAAGAACTAAGAATGTGTTTACTAAATTTTGCTATTTTTAAAATTCTCGATTTTAAAATTCCTGAGGCTAAGCCGTTCGTGTTACGAACTTATAAATGTGATTTTTAGACAGAAAGCAAGCTATCTACATGATTGAAACGAGTTTAAAAATAATTTAAAATGTAAATACTAAATTTTGCTATTTTTAAAATTCTCGATTTTAAAATTCCTGAGGCTAAGCCGTTCGTGTTACGAACTTCTAAATGTCATTTTTAGACAGTAAGCAAGCTAGCTACATGATTGAAACGAGTTTAAAAAGAACTAAGAATGTGTTTACCAAATTTTGCTATTTTTAAAATTCTCGATTTTAAAATTCCTGAGGCTAAGCCGTTCGTGTTACGAACTTATAAATGTGCTTTTTAGACAGAAAGCAAGCTATCTAGCTATCTAGTGGAACACTAAATTTTAAAACTAAACCACGAGAAAGGCCATAACCCGCACTCGCACATAGCACTCACACTACCACACAAAATCAGATTGGCTGGGGCAGGTTTACATAACCGTCGTATCTCCTCTTGAAGGTATCCACAGAACCAGCTGTTACCACTTCTTCTGGGAGAGAGTTCCACGCTGCAAAAACTCGATTGGAGAAGAAATGTTGCCGGGTGGTAGTATGGAATTTTTCTCTAACCAGTTTGAAAGAATGACCCCTCAGGCGGTTATCGGTGCTCAAGGTAAACAATTCCCTAAGATTAACCGAGAAATTGTTGTGCATGACCTTATAAGTGTAGATGAAGTCACCCCTATTGCGTCTTTTAGTTAGGTATGATAGCTTCAGAGTCTGCAGACGTTGATAGTAATTTTTGTTGCGAATAGTAGCTACTGTACGTGTTGCCCTTCTCTGTACTCCTTCCAAAAGCAGGATATCCTTCACCAGGTACGGACACCAAACTACGCTTGCGTATTCAAGAAGCGGGCGAATATAAACTTTATAAAGCTTGTTGAAGACCCTTGGTGATGGTTTTCGGAAAGCCTTTGACAATAAATATAATACCGAATTCGCTTTCTTCACAATGCTGTTTATATGCTCGGACCAACTCAGATTTTTGGTAATCGTAACGCCCAGGTCTACTTGACTGTCGACGTTCGTGATACTAATATTTTCAATGTTGTAATTCAAAATTGGATTTCCGTATCCGAGATGCAAGACCGAGCACTTGTTTAGATTGAGAGGAAGTAGCCACAAATCACACCATTGTTTAATGGTAGAAAGATCTTGTGATAGATTAATAAAATCAGTGGCAGGGTTTCCAAAAATTTTACAGTCATCTGCGTAAAAGACATGCTGCGACTTGATTTGAGGAGCTAAATCTGCTACAAATATTAGAAATAAAGTAGGACCGAGCACTGAACCTTGCGGTACCCCTGACGACATGGAATGCATGCTCGACCAAGACTCACCAATTCTCGTGAAAAAACAACGGTCAGTCAAATAAGCCGTGATCCATCTCAGCAGTTGTCCTCGAAGACCAAAATGTTCTAACTTAGCCAATAGCCGCCGCAATAGAACCCTATCGAAGGCTTTAGAAAAATCTAGGTATATAATATCGACGGACTCCTTTCGATCGAGTTTCTTAGTCCACTGGTCGACACATTCTATAAGGCACGTTTCAGTTGAACGACCGGGTATAAAACCATGCTGAGAGTTTGGTAAAATATAATTTTCTTTCAGAAAGGATCTAAGATTGTTGACAATAATACGGTCCATTATTTTGACACAAACAGACATTAGGCTTATTGGGCGATAATTGGATGCATCTAACTTGTCCCGTTTCTTGAAAATGGATGTGACGGAAGCGCATTTCCAATCATAAGGAAGCTGCGAGGATTTAAAAGATTCATGCATTATGTGTGACAGGGGTTTAGCCAAAACGGAAGCACATCTTTTTAGGTTGGCAGGCGACAATCCATCTGGACCAGGAGAGGACTTAACGTCCAGACTATTTAAATGTTCCAAAATTAGATTCTAACTGAAGTCTATTTTTTCCAGGGACCTATCACATCGCTGTTGCAAAATAAATGGAAGAGGACCAATAGGTTCATTGCCATAAACTGTTTTGTAATATTCTGCAAAAGTATTTGCCGTTTCTTTATTGTCTGTGCAGATGTTGCCATCTGGTTTCCTAACTTTGGTAACAGTGACTTTTGAAGCTACTTTGGTTCTGGTATACTTGAAAATTGCTTTGGGCCCTTTATCAAGGAGGCTATTTACAAATGCGGCTCTCGCGTTTGCTAAATCACGACTAAGGTCGTTTGAGTAACGCCGATGTTCCTCGAAGTCAAAATCTGAATTCGTTCTTTTATACCTTCGCCACAAGTTTCGTTTAAACTGTGCTCGTTCTATGAAATTCTGATTTATCCACGGTTTTGACACGTTTGATAATACCTGCTTGGAATAAGAGGATGAGTCGGCATTGTTCTTAAAAATAGCCCAATATTCCATTTCTCGGTGACATCAGTAGCATTATAAAGAGGAGTCCAGTTTACATTTTTGAGTTTATAATTCAATTTATCATAATCAGTGATTTTGATATTTCTACATCCATTTCTGGAATGTTTCTGAGTAAATATTTGAATTTTTGCTTCAATTATACTGTGATCAGATTTTGGAAAGGGTGCATGGAATGATATATTACTAATTAAGTTTGGATCATCCGTTAGCAGCAAGTCAAGAAGGGATGGTTTATTTGCAGTTCTGAATCGAGTATTTTCTGAGATAATTTGATGTAGATTAGATTCAAAGAGCATATCAATGAAGCGAGATGCAGGTGTATCAGAACTTAGCGATTGAGAGATGGGCCATTTTATAGTAGGTAGATTAAGGTCGCCAAAAATTAGCAGATTGGAATGGGTTCTTGATAATTGCAGTATAGTTTCATTTAATATAGCATCATTAGGAGGAGTAGTATTTCCGGGTCGATATATGCAGCCGAGGACGAAGGAAAGTTGGTTAGACTTCAGTTTTAGAAATACAGATTCAATGTTAACCATACTTGTTTGGATTTCAAATATTTCGAAGTTGCTGAAGATGTCAGTTTTAAGAAGGATACAAGCTCCTCCACCTTTACCATTTTTGTCATTCCTGTAGATCGTATACTCCGGAATATTTAGCAGCGAATTAGGCATAACGTCTGATAACCAAGTTTCTGTAATTAAAATACAAGGAGGGTGTTGTACAGCAAGAAATAAATGGAAAGCATCAATTTTGGCTGGGAGGGAGAAAATATTATTATAAAATATGGGAATTTCATGAAGATCGTAACCGGTCAGTTTTTTTGTGAGTCGGAGTCGACAATTGTTGGAATGCCTTTAAGGTACTTGATTGTTTTATTGGTTTCGCCGTTTTGTTTAAGTTCCTCTAGTTGCTGACGTAGGTTTTTTAAATGTTCAATCTGAGCTGGGGTACGGTCGTCACTTACTACGATGTTCTTAAATTCGGTGTTGCGCAGACGATTTTTGTTTCGAAGCAGCGTTTTCACAATACCAGGGTTATCAAAGGCAAGCTTAATAGGACGGACTTTGCCGTCTAAAATTTTTCCTAGACGACGAATTTCCACAGGTGGGCTCAAAACCTGGTTTAAACTGATTTTTCTTATGATGCTGTCAACAACAGCGTCATCATTTGCAGTATCACTATTTCCAGCGGTTTCAGGAACGTTAAATAAAATTAAATTTTTAGAGCGATTAATGCGCTCGATTTTTAAATTCTTGAGGCTAAACCGTTCGTGTTACGAAATTCTAAATGTGCTTTTTAGACAGAAAACAAATTATCTACATGATTAAAACGAGTTTAAAAAGAATTTAAAATGTTTTTACTAAATTTTGCTAGATGAAAAATTCACGATTTTTATAATCCCTGGGGCTAAATCGTTCGTGTTACGAACTTATAAATGTGCTTTTTAGACAGAAAGCAAGCTATCTACATGATTGAAACGAGTTTAAAAAGAATTTAAAATGTATTTACTAAATTTTGCAAATTTTAAAATTCTCGATTTCCAAAATTCCTGAGGCGAAACCGTTCTTGTTACGAACTTCTAAATGTGCTTTTTAGATAAAAGGCAAGCTATCTGCATGATTGAAACGAGTTTAAAAAGAATTTAAAATGTATTTACTAAATTTTGCAAATTTTAAAATTCTCGATTTCCAAAATTCATGAGGCGAAACCGTTCGTGTTATGAACTTCTAAATGTGCCTTGTAGACAGAAAGCAAGCTATCTACATGATTGGAACGAGTTTAAAAAGAATTTAAAATGTATTTACTAAATTTTCCTCTTTTTAAAATTCTCGATTTTAAAGTTCCTAAGGCTAAACCGTTCGTGTTACAAACTTTTAAATGTGCTTTTTAGACAGAAAGCAAACTATCTACATGATTGAAACGAGTTTAAAAAGAATTTAAAATGTATTTACTATATTTTGCTATTTTTAAAATTCTCGATTTTAAAATTCCTGAGGCTAAACCGTTTAATTTAATTTAATTTAATTTAAATACATCCATAGGCTATACATAGCATCGGAATTGTCAAGGTTAATATAAAATAACAAAGATACAAACAAAATCTTACTACTTCTACAACATACTCCTATACATCGTTGCATTCATAGAATTCTAGCAAGGAATAAAAACATTTGTTTATTAAAACTTTCTTTATGGCCCTTTTGAAAGTACTAAGGTTTTTAATAACTTTCAATCTCTCTGGCAAATGATTAATCATTTTAGTGGCTGTTGCTACAGGTCCTCTGTCAGTCTGCTCGAGCCTATTATAAGGTCTATAGATGTTGTTGACCTGTCTGGTTGTGTAATGACTTATCTCATAGCATTTAGTAAAGCTTAAAATATTCTTTTTAACGTAACAGAGACACTGATAAATGTATAAACTGTGTAACGTGAATAGTTCGTTTTTTTTTAAAATAATAGCGACATGATTCGTTATATTTTAGTCGGAACATCGATCTAATTATTCTTTTCTGTGCTATAAATATTTTATTCACCTGAGTACAATTTCCCCAGCACAGAAGACCATACGATAATATTGAATTTATGCAACCCCAGTAATACATTAATAGGCTTTTTATCGAAACTGAAGATCTTAACTGTAAAACTACGTAATTCCTACTAGAAAGAGCTTTGACTATGTGATTTACTTGCTCTCTCCAAGTTAAATTTTCATTTAAAAATAACCCTAAAAATTTGATGTTAGTTGGACGATGTAAACTCAAACAACTATTTGGCCGTATCATTAGGCTTCGGTCTGGCAAAACGCTTTTTGGAGAAAATTGCGAAAACTTGGTTTTGTTTAGAGTTAAGGATGAGGCCATTCCTCGCGCACCAGTCTAACATAATTTTATTGCAATTATTTGCTCGAAGACGTAAAATATCAAAATTGTCAGCAGTTATCAACGCGGATGTATCATCTGCGAATAAAGTAAGAAAATACTCGTTGAGATATTCTATAATATCATTAATGAAAATTAAAAAGAAAAGCGGGCCGAGAATGCTGCCCTGTGGCAACCCCGATTCTATGTTGCTGGCATTAGATGTAAATTTTTGCCCATTATGTAATATACGAACCGCCTGCGTTCTATCCGATAAATAAGAAGCGACCCAAGCTAACGCCTGACCTCTGATTCCGTAATTGTCAAGTTTATGGAGAAGTAATTTATGATTCACTACATCAAATACTTTAGTAAAATCAAAAAATATGCCCACGGGTTTTAGTTTGTCATTGAAACTTTGTAGTACTTTATCACAAAAGGATAGTAAAGCATCTTGGGTGCTTTTTCCAGCAGTGAAGCCAAATTGCCTGTTTGTTAATAATCGAAATTTAAAAAAGAAGTTCTTTAGACGGTAGAAAAATGATTTCCCAAAAATCTTTGAAAAAGTCGGTAGAAGGGCTACTGGCCTATAGTTTTGAAATTCTGTGGGACTCTTTGCTTTAAAAATGGGAATTATTAATGCAAGTTTAAACTGTTGAGGAAAGTATCCATGGGCAAAGGAAATATTCATTAAGTATGTTAGTGGTTGAGCCACTTCCTCTGCAATGGCTTTTAAAACGGAATGGGGAACTTCACCGATTCCAGCTGAACTTTTATTTGGCAGAGATTTGATTATTTCTATTGTCTCTGAGTCAGTTACTGGTGAAAGATAAATAGAATTAAAATTTGTTTTATTCAGTGTAGCAGACGAAGCATCAAAACTAAAATTTGCGGTTAATGATTGAACGGAACTGCTAAAGTAATCGTTAAATTCATAACAAATTTTTTGAGAATCTCTAATTTCTACGTTGTCCTTAGTAATCATCATTTTTGGTATAGGGTTGTTCTTGGAGCGGGTTATGTTCTGATTAATAATTCCCCAAGCACATTTTACTTTATTGTTAGAATTTGCAATTACTCCATCAAAATAGTCTCTTTTGGCGTTATTAATATTAACTAAATGACGCTTCTTTAAATTATTGTAACTAAGTTTTATGTTTGAATTGTTTGAGTTTTTAATAAGATAATACATATCTCTCAATAAATAACCTTCTGCAATCAGGTCTGCTGTTATCCAATTTTTATTTTTCTTAGAACGATGTCGACCCTTTACTAAGGGAAAAGCTACGTTAAAAAGAACATAGAATTTGTTCAAGAATTTGTCAAATTTATCAGGTATGTTTTCTTCAGAATAAACTTCATTCCATGTCTCTACTGATAATAGCTGCTTGAAATACGTAATATTGTTTGTATTAAATTTACGCACTTCCATCATATTTGCATCACCACAAACTTCTGATTTAAAGCTGCATTTTACTATTTGCGCTCTATGATCAGAAAAAGCCGTGGTAATAGTATCAACTTTTAGATTTACTTTATTAAAATTTGAAAACACATTATCAATTAAGGAATTTGTATTTCCTTGAGAGTGAGAATATTCGAAAGCACATTGGTGATACCCATGTTACGAACTTCTAAATGTGCTTTTTAGACAGAAAGCAAGCTATGTACATGATTGAAACGAGTTTAAAAAGAATTTAAAATATATTTACTAAATTTTGCTATTTTTAAAATTCTCGATTTTAAAATTCCTGAGGCTAAGCCGTTCGTGTTACGAACTTCTAAATGTCCTTTTTAGACAGAAAGCAAGCTAGCTACATGATTGAAACGAGTTTAAAAAGAACTAAGAACGTGTGTACTGAATTTTGCTATTTTTAAAATTCTCGATTTTAAAATTCCTGAGGCTAAGCAGTTCGTGTTACAAACTTCTAAATGTGCTTTTTAGACAGAAAGCAAGCTAGCTACATGAGTGAAACGAGTTTAAAAAGAATTTAAAATGTATTTACTAAATTTTTCTATTTTTAAAATTCTCGATTTTAAAATTCCTGAGGCTAAACCATTCGTGTTACGAAATTCTGAATTTGCTTTTTAGACAGAAAGAAAGCTATCTACATCAGTGAAACGAGTTTAAAAATAATTTAAAATGTATTTACTAAATTTTGTTATTTTTAAAATTCTCGATTTTAAAATTCCTAAGGCTAGACCGTTCGTGTTACGAACTTCTAAATGTCCTTTTTAGACAGAAAGCAAGCTAGCTACATGATTGAAACGAGTTTAAAAAGAACTAAGAATGGGTTTACTAAATTTTGCTATTTTTAGAATTCTCGATTTTAAAATTCCTGGGGCTAAGCCGTTCGTGTTACGAACTTCTAAATGTACTTTTTAGACAGAAAGCAAGCTAGCTACATGAGTGAAACGAGTTTAAAAAGAATTTAAAATGTATTTACTAAATTTTTCTATTTTTAAAATTCTCGATTTTAAAATTCCTGAGGCTAAACCGTTCGTGTTACGACCTTCTAAATGTGCTTTTGGGACAGAAAGCAAGCTATCTACATGATTGAAACGAATTTAAAAAGAATTTAAGATGTATCTGTTATGGACCAAGTGATTAATTGGTCATTATTCATAATGACTGGTCAATGTGATAAATCCGGTCAGTATTAATAATGACCGGTCAATATGCATAATGCCCGGTCATTATGAATAATGACCGGTCATTATTAATACTGACCGGATTCATCACATTTACCGGTCATTATTAATAATGACCGGTCAATGTGATTAATATACTTTTATTTAAAAAAAAAACTCTTCTTCCTCTACCTCTAACCTCCAATAAATGCCTCTGCCAAAACAGTAGAGGTGTTTATTGGAGGTTAGAGGTAGAGGAAGAACAGTTTTTTTTTTTAAATAAAAGTACATTATTCACATTGACCGGTCATTATTAATACTGACCAGATTGATCACATTGACCAGTCATTATAAATAATGACTATTAATCACTTGGTCCGGATTTATCACATTGACCAGTCATTATGAATAATGTCCTATTAATCACTTTGTCCATAACATATCTACTAAATTTTGCTATTTTTAAAATTCTCGATTTTAAAATTCCTAAGGCTAAACCGTTCGTGTTACAAACTTCTAAATGTGCTTTTTAGACAGAAAGCAAATTATCTGCATGATTAAAACGAGTTTAAAAAGAATTTAAAATGTATTGTTGTGTATTTTGAATACAAAACATCACAGACAACATTATTTTATTTATATATTTAATACACAAACAGATAATACAAATTTTGACATTTCGTTAACACATTTTTACACACCCAAAGTACCTACATGAAATTAAATATCAAGTTAATTTTTAATGCAAAGTCATTTTATTAATTGTTTATCAATTATTGATACAGATTAAGTACTATAAGGTAGATATTAACAACAAATAAGTCATAAAAACTATATTTAAAGTTGACAATTAAGGATACAGATTCAAATATTCAGATTTTTCTTTTAATTTACAGTACAACGCTGATTTTTCTAGATGAAGTGGTTCTTTGGAACACTTAAATCAGTTTGCTGTGCTAGAAATAATGAATAAAGTTGAAATCATAACGTATTTATGTAAAATAGACAAATTTCAAGGACAAATGTACTTAAGAAACTAAAAATTGAAATTTTCTTATTATAAAAAGTTAAGACAAGGTATAAAACATAACTAAGATGTGTTAAAGCATATGAGACTTAATTTCATCGATAATTTAAATGCTAAAAGCGACTATTATTAAAATTATTAATAAAAATGTAATTGTTAATAAACGTCAGAATTCAAATGTAATTATCAGACAAACTAATAAAATAGAGAAAATTGATAAGAGAGATAATCTCATTATTTTATCATAATTAATATAATTGTATAAATTTTAGTCAAGTTAGTAATAATTTTGAAAATTAGGTAATTTGTAAGCAAAGTTTAAAACCAAAAACGAATAGTTAACTTTTCTTTAAGTTAATTTTAAATAGGGTTATTTTAAATAAAAAATTTAGTTATAAGTAAGTGTTAGGTAGCATAAGGATTTTTCATATAGTTAGTAATTGATTTTGGTTAATAATTAACAGTAATTAGTTAATTAAAGTTAAACTTGGTTTGAAAGTTGGCTAAATTATTTTATTTTTATTTGGAATAACAAAAGAAAATAAGGCAGTTGCTTGTAAAATTTCAATGGGGATAGACGTACTTGTCAAGCGCTCCCAGAATTAATTTATGACGTAAAAATATTCTTTTGTTTTGTTCTGGAAAGAAACAAGTGAATATCAGTTAGCAACAAGTTTGTTTTTAAAATGAAAGATCACGTGTTATATAGGTGATTAAAAGTTGAAAGTGTTAACTAATAATTATTAAATAAAAATTTTTTGATCCAATAAAAAATAAAATAAGAATAATAATGATAAAAATTAATAGTTATTAAAATAAAAATAAATGTAAATGAAAATGAAAAGTGTTAAAGAATTTTAAATTATACTTACATTTGATGTAAACATCGATGAGTAAACCAAGTGGTTTATTTAATCCTGTAATGTGAATTGTTCTCCGTTAAATAAAATTATTTTAATTGTTTTTAAATAAAACTTTGTTTTATTTAACAATGTGTTTGAAGGTTGGTTTCTTAACCTAAAACAAGGAAGCTGAAAGAAAAGTAAAGTGATTAAGAAAATTTAAATAGTGATTAAAGTTATAAAAGTTTAAAAGACAATAAAGTGCAAAGACTTACTTCAAAGTTTAAACAAACTTTATTATATGGAGTTTGTTTATCAACAACTGATTTGGATGTACGAGGTTGCCGGTTCTATTTTATATGCAGCAGTGCCGAACTTCCAATTACACCAAAACTTTCCCGGAATTCTGAGAAGTCACCAGATAAGTTGTATTTAGATAAATTTTTTCTTATGTTTAATAAAGTTATTTGTAATTTATTTGTAACGTAACACAAATTGTGAGAGTTAATTTGAATTTGAGAAGATTTTTATAAAGTAGAATTTTAATTGCTTTTACATGAGTTATAATTGTGAAAGTTTGATTTTAAATTTATTTATTAATAATTTATTCAAAATTAGTTTTTCAACTTTAAATATTTGCAAATTTTGGAAGTTTATAGTTAAAGCCAGAATCCACGTTAAACTGTACATTGAATTTATTTTGAGTTTGATGTTTCTGTATTTTGACTTTGGTAAGTTTGTTGTTGGTAGCTATTTTATAGGAATTATTTCAGGTATAGTGATTTCCTTGGTGTTTAAATTCATACACTCCCAAACACAACACAGACATAACACGCAAGTTTAAGGTACACAACATTTACTTGGCCAGCCCAACCTGTGGTTTTTCAAAATAAGTTTAATGATGAAAATGTATGTTTTCAATTGAGAATACATAACAGTATACAGTCTGTCCCAAATTCAATCCCCACCATTAGGATCTCGGAAACTATAAAAGCTACAAAGTTGGTTAAATAGGGAAATTCGCGTAGTAGGCTATGATAAAAAAAATGTATTTTATTCCCACTCTTCTTCAAAAACCCCGTACGTGTGACACATCGTTGAAAAGAGAAAAAGGAGCTGAGTTTAGTTACGACAAAATTCAATTTGGCGTCCATATGAAAATCAAAAGTAGTTGTTCATATAATAGAAACAAAGCGTCGCGTCGTAACTAAACTCAGCTCTTCTTGCTCTTTTCAACAGGTACGGAGTTTTTGAAGAAGAGCAGGAATAAAATACATTTTTTTATCATAGCCTACTACGCGAATAAAGAAAAAATGTATTTTATTCCCACTCTTCTTCAAAAACTCCGTACGTGTGATACATCGTTGAAAAGACAAAAAAGAGCTGAGTTTAGTTACGACAAAATTCAATACGGCGTCCATATGAAAATCAAAAGTAGTTGTTCATAGAATAGAAACAAAGCGTCATAAATATAAACAAATGGTACCACCCGATTCTCCGTAAAAAAGTGCCATCACAATGTACAACAAGTCTTGAAACTAATAACTTAATATTTTCCGAGATATTTTGGAAAACAGAAAACTCAAAATTTCGGTTTTTCCAAGATATCTCGAAAACGGTCAAAGTTGGCTGTGATTTCTCAACGAATATGAAATGAGCATTAAAATTCCTAAAACTTTCCCTATTTAACCAACTTTGTAGCTTTTATAGTTTCCGAGATCCTAATGGTGGGGATTGAATTTGGGACACTCTGTATACTAAATTTTGCTAGATGAAAAATTCCCGATTTTTAAAATTCCTGAGGCTAAATCGTTCGTGTTACGAACTTATAAATGTGCTTCTTAGACAGATAGCAAGCTATCTATATGAGTGAAAGGAGTTTAAAAAGAATTTAAAATGAATTTACTAAATTTTGTTATTTTTAAAATTCTCGATTTTAAAATTCCTGAGGCTAAACCGTTCGTGTAACGAACTTCTAAATGTGATTTTCAGACAGAAAGCCAGCTATCTACATGATTCAAACGAGCTTAAAAATAATTTAAAATGTATTTACTAAATTTTGCTATTTTTAAAATTCTCGATTTTAAAATTCCTAAGGTTAGACCGTTCGTGTTACGAACTTCTAAATGCGCTTTTTAGACAGAAATCAAGCTATCTACATGATTGAAACGAGTTTAAAAGGAATTTAAAATGTATTTACTAAATTTTGCAAATTTTAAAATTTTCGATTTTTAAAATTCCTGAGGCTAAACCGTTTATGTTACGAACTTTTAAATGTACTTTTTAGACAGAAAGTAAGCTATCTACATGATTGAAACTAGTTTAATAGTCCAGTCAACGAACGTTGAACAGGGGGGTGTAGAATGCATGGAGGGTGTCACAATTTTTGACTTCAGGGCTTTGTTTGGAGTCGTTAGTAGGTAAAAATACTAAAAGTCCCCGGACATAGGAAGTTAGCGGGGTTCAGGGGGGACCGAGAAGATCCCTTATTTTGGTTCTTTGCTTATATTTTGAAGACGGTGCATTTTATCGAAAAAGTCATTATATATAAAATCAAAGCTGACAAAATTTTCCACATTGTTCCTTTGTAAAGCTCCAACCGTTTATGCGATATCCACTATCAAAAATCGCCAATTTTAGAAAAAATATATAAAATGTAGATACCATTTTTAAGGAAATTTAATCCTCTACAACTTCTTTTCGGGGGATGTTTCTGTAAACAGAAGAGATGAGGTGCTAGAGAGAAAAGTTTAACGAAAAACGTGAGGCAAAATATTTTCATTCGAAAATTAGCGATTTTTGTGAGCAGATACAGCATAAACGGTTGGAGATAGAAAAAACTTAATAAAACAAAAATGTAGGAAATTTTATCCGCCTTGATTTTGTATATAATAACTTTTTTGATATAAGCAAGATATAACCAAGAAACCAAAAACAGAGACCTTCTCAGTCCCCCCCTGCACCCCGCTCACCACCTATGTCCGGGGACTTTTAGTATGTTTACCTCCTAACGACTCCAAACAAAGCCCCAAAGTCAAAATTTGTGACACCCTCCATGTATTCTACAAACCCTTTATTGTCTGGACTATAAAAGGAATTTAAAATGTATTTACTAAATTTTGCCATTTTTACAATTCTCGATTTTAAAATTCCTGAGGCTAAACCGTTCGCGTTATGAACTTCTAAATGTGCTTTTTAGATAGAAAACAAGCTATCTACATGATTGAAACGAGTTTAAAAAGAATTTAAAATGTATTTACTAAATTTTGCCATTTTTACAATTCTCGATTTTAAAATTCCTGAGGCTAAACCGTTCGTGTTACGAATTTCTAAATGTGCTTTTTAGACAGAAAGCAAGCCATCTACATGATTGAAATGAGTTTAAAAAGAATTTAAAATGAATTTACTAAATTTTGCTATTTTTAAGTTTCTCGATTTTAAAATTCCTGAGGCTTAACCGTTCGTGTTACGAACTTCTAAATGTGCTTTTTAGATAGAAAACAAGCTATCTAGATGATTGAAAAAAGTTTAAAAAAAAATTAAAATGAATTTACTAAATTTTGCTATTTTTAAATTTCTCGATTTTAAAATTCCTGAGGCTAAACCGTTCGTGTTATGAACTTCTAAATGTGCTTTTTAGATAGAAAACAAGCTATCTACATGATTGAAACGAGTTTAAAAAGAATTTAAAATGAATTTACTAAATTTTGCAATTTTTAAAATTCTCGATTTTAAAGTTCCTGAGGCTAAACCGTTCGTTTTACGAATTTCTAAATGTCCTTTTTAGACAGAAAGCAAGCTATCTACATGATTGAAACGAGTTTAAAAAGAATTTAAAATGAATTTACTACATTTTGCAATTTTTAAAATTCTGGATTTTAAAGTTTCTGAGGCTAAACCGTTCGTGTTACGAATTTCTAAATGTGCTTTTTAGACAGAAAGCAAGCCATCTACATAATTGGAATGAGTTTAAAAAGAATTTAAATGGAATTTACTAAATTTTGCTATTTTAAAATTTCTTGATTTTAAAATTCCTGAGGCTAAACCGTTCGTGTTACAAACTTCTAAATGTGATTTTTAGACAGAAAGCAAGCTATCTACATGATTGAAACGAGTTTAAAAAGAATTTAAAATGTATTTACTAAATTTTGCTATTTTTAAAATTCTCGATTTTAAAATTCCTGAGGCTAAACCGTTCGTGTTACGAACTTCTAAATGTGCTTTTTAGACAGAAAAAAAGCTGTCTACATGATTGAAACGAGTTTAAAAAGAATTTAAATTGCATCTACTAAATTCTGCTATTTTTAAAATTCTGGATTTTAAAATTCCTGAGACGAAACCGTTCGTGTTACGAACTTCTAAATGTGATTTTTAGACAGAAAGCAAGCTATCAACATTATTGAGACGAGTTTAAAAAAAAATTAAAATTTATTTACTAAATTTTGCTAGATGAAAAATTCTCGATTTTAAAATTCCTGAGGCTAAACCGTTCGTGTAACGCACTTCTAAATGTGCTTCTTAGAGAGAAAGCAAGCCATCTACATGATTGAAATGAGTTTAAAAAGAATTTAAATGGAATTTACTAAATTTTGCTATTTTTAAAATTCTCGATTTTAAAATTCCTGAGGCAAAACCGTTCGTGTCACGAATTTATAAATGTGCTTTTTAACAGAAAGCAAGCCATCTACATTATTGAAATGAGTTTAAAAAGAATTTAAAATGAATTTACTAAATTTTGCTATTTTTAAATTTCTCGTTTTTAAAATTCCTGAGGCTAAACCGTTCGTGTTACGAACTTCTAAATGTGCTTTTTAGATAGAAAACAAGCTATCTACATGATTGTAACGAGTTTAAAATGAATTTTAAATGAATTTACTAAATTTTGCTATTTTTAAAATTCTCGATTTTAAAGTTCCTGAGGCTAAACCGTTCGTGTTACGAATTTCTAAATGTCCTTTAGAGACAGAAAGCAAGCCATCTACATGATTGAAATGAGTTTAAAAATAATTTAAATGGAATTTACTAAATTTTGCTAATTTTAAAATTCTCGATTTTAAAATTCCTGAGGCTAAACCGTTCGTGTTACGAATTTCTAAATGTGCTTTTTAGACAGAAAGCAAGCCATCTACATGATTGAAACGAGTTTAAAAAGAATTTAAAATGGATTTACTAAATTTTGCTATTTTTAAAATTCAAATCAAATTCAAAATTCAAATTCAAATTCATATTTATTTCATAATTACCAACAGGTGTGTGAAATATATACAGATTATACATATACAGGTTACAGATTACACTATTTAAAATACAACAACAACCAAGCTGAAATAATGCACAATAGAATCACACGTCAAAAGTACACAAGGAAACATGGCAACGAAAGAGTTATGGTAAAGTAAATAAATAGTTAGTTACAGCAGCGAATTACAAAAAGTATTTTTTTTTTTTTAGGCATGAAAGTTTTCGTAAAATTCCCCAACGGTGTAAAATGGTTGTTGAATTAGTAATTTTTTTAAATTGTTCTTTAACATATTTAAATTTTGAGAACATTTTATTTTGTCCGGTAGAAAGTTATAAAGTTGTATAGCATTGTTCGAAAATGAATTGTAGGAAGCGCTACAATTTATAAAGGGTAATCGTATATGACTAGTGTTTCTTGTGGAGTAACCATGAAAATTGGAATTAACTTTGAACAGATGGATATTATTAAAAACAAACAGTATACTTTCCAGAATATATAAATTTATTACAGTCATTATTCTAAGAGAAATGAAGAATGTCCGGCAAGAGTCCCTAGCACCAAGACCTGCTAATGTTCTTACAGCACGTTTTTGAATCTTAAGGATATCACCCTTAAAATGAGAGTTGCCCCAAAACAAAATCCCATATCTTACGTGGGATTCAAAATATCCAAAATATACATTTCTTAAAGTTTCTTGGTGACACTTCCTTTTTAACTGACGAATGGCAAAAACTGCTCTATTTAATTTAGAAATTAATAAATTGCAATGCCGATCCCATTTTAAATGCTGATCAACATACACTCCCAAAAATTTAGAACAATCTGCGACTTTAATTTCTATATTATTAAATGTTATACCATCGTTATTAATTTTGTGATTAAATATTACTACACTCGTTTTTTCTACATTAATTTGCAATTTATTAACAGTAAACCATTCATGTGCAGTACTCAGTATACTCAACACGCACCTCTTTAGTTCATTTACGTCATTACCTGATACAACAAAGTTAGTATCATCTGCGTACATAGTATATTGCAGAATTTTTCATGCTGTCGGAAACTTAAAGGTAAATCATCAATATATATGATAAAAAGAAGGGGCCCCAGGATTGAACCCTGAGGCACACCACATGTTATTTTACTTTCTCGGGATGTTCCCGACTTTATACCGCTTCCCTGAGTGTAAGTAATTTCAACTACTTGTGTTCTATTACTTAAATATGATTTAAAAAGTTCTAAAGGAATTCCTCTTACACCATAATGTTCTAACTTTTGTAGTAATCGTTCATGATCAACGAGATCAAAAGCTTTCGAAAGGTCACAGTTTACATTTGCGACACATTTGTTCTCATCGAGACTTTTAAAAACCCAAAAGAGATTATTCTGAAGAGCACTCGTTGTAGATTTTTGACTTAAAAATCCATGTTGTTGCTTACAAAAATAATAATTTTTGTTAAAGTAACTACCTACTCTTGTCTTGAGTGCTGTTTCAAAAATTTTTGAAATTGACAGTAGTATAGTAATTGGTCGGTAATTTTTAATATCCTGTTTATCCTTAGATTTGAACAATGGTCGGATTTTTCCGCATTTAAACACATCGGGAAAAGTGCCAGATTCGAAACAGAAGTTGATTAAATCTGATAACGGTTCGCTTAAAGTATCTACATTTAATTTAATAATTTTAATTGGTATATCATCAGTACCTACGGAAGAAGTATTATTTAAATTATTAATGATATTCTGAATTTCAAGTGAAGTACTGGGACTTAGAAACAAAGATGACTGGTTAGTTTGCGGTAATAAAGAAAGATCGGGTAAGCTAGGAATACTTGCACGAAGTTTTATCGGGATGTTATTAAAATAGTCACTAAAAAGATTTGCTATATCTGTAGGATTATTATACAGAATATTATTGCTAATAATACTCATATTTTCTACATGTTGTTTATTTTTATTAATGTCCGTTTTAATTAAATTCCAACAAGTTTTTTGGATGTTTTTAGAATTTAAAAGTATTTGATCAATGTACATTTTTCAATTTCAATGATGTTAATTTAGCCTTTGATTTCTTCCATGGAATCTTTTTGCACTATTTTGACCTTTGTTTTCCCTTAAAAAAATTTATTACCGCTAAGAATAACAGTAAATCTTGGATAAATGATGAAGTAAAAGTGTCGAGTATAAAATTAAAAGATTTGTATGTAAATAGCCGTGTACACCCTGCTTTGACAAATGCTTATAAAAAAGCAAAGATGTGTCACAGGAAATTAGTGCAGTACACTAAAAGAAAACATTATCAGAATAAAATTGTTCAATCTGACAGTTCTACTAAAACTGCATGGAAAGTCATATCAGAATTATGCAATATTAAAAACCAATCTTTTGAAAATATTTCTGTAAAACAGGAAGGACTTTTAATTAAAAACCCTATTGATGTGGCCAACGCCTTTAACAACTCCTTTAAAAATACGCCATTAAGTATTCTTAATAAAATACCAGTTAATAATAATAGTAATATTGCAAATTCTGCAAATAACCTCACGGAAACTTTAAAATTGTACCCGTATGAGAAAAACCAACTACGAGAATTTTTAAGTAATAAATTAAAAAATAAGAGATCGTCTGGAGTTGACGATATTCCTTCCTTTATAATTAAAAGCGTTCTTTACATCATAGCAAGCCAACTTACTTTCCTAGTAAACCTTTCTTTCTGCACTGGAACTTTTCCGCAACAATTAAAGATTGGTAAGGTAATTCCGATATATAAAAGAGGGAATGTGCAAGAAATGGAAAATTACAGACCCATAACTTTAACACCAGTTTTTTCAAAAGTGTTTGAATATTGTTTCTTAAACAGATTAAGTACGTTCCTAAATAAAAATAATATATTGTCTTCCAATCAGCACGGATTTTTAGCTGGTAGATCAACAGTTACGGCTGTGAATTCGTTTTACGATCAAATTACTACGTTAGTTGATGCGGGCGAATGCCCTGTTGGAATATTTTGTGACCTTAGCAGGGCATTCGACTGCATCGATATCGATTTATTAATTTTTAAACTGAACAACTACGGTATCACTGATTTATCCTCAAAATGGTTAAAATCGTTTTTAAATAATCGGAAACAGTTTGTCTCCATCTCCAGCGTAGAAAATAATGTGATAAGCAAAGTTACTTCATCAAGCGTAAATATAAATACAGGCGTCCCGCAAGGTTCGGTTCTCGGACCAGTTTTGTTTATCTTATATATAAATCAATTAAGCAATCTCTCCCCAGATGCTCATCTTACTATTTACGCAGATGATACATCTGTGATTGTTTCAGATAAGAATGATTCTGTACTAGAAAATAAATGCTGCAGTGTGTTAAGTAAATTGAATGATTGGTTCCGAGAAAACCGCATCTATCTTAACGCTGAGAAAACTAATGCAATAAGATTTCATAATAGGCAGAAAGATATTACTAGCTTAAATTTCAAAATTGATGGAACAAACGTTATTACAGCTAACTCTGTTAAATTTTTAGGAATGTACATAGACGAGAATTTAAATTGGAAGCGACATTGTGAGTACCTCATAACCAGATTAAATTCTTTAGCCTACTTAATAAAAAATCTCAAAACTGTACTCGATGATCGTCAATTATTAATGTTTTACCATGCACATGTTGAATCTCGTCTTCGATATGGTGTTTGCTTTTGGGGCTGTTCAGCTATGTGCACAGATGTTTTCTTAGCGCAAAAAAGAATAATTAGATGTAAATTTCGTGCAAATCATGCTATTATTAAGATAAATATTTACAAAAAAGTTTAAAAAAATAATAACTTTGACACCCTGTATTTCGGAAACTATCAACTTTTGGACTAAGGTAAATTGGGCTAGATCCTCATATTTTAGCCTCGGGAATTTGTGATAGCGTTTTGTACAGACCTTTTAGAGACACCCTGTATATTAATAACAGCGCTAGTAAAAATATAATAAAAAAAAACTAAAATTAGTCATTTCTTGGAATGAGAACAACCTACATAGATGTAATTGTCATTTAAAAAAAACTATGGCCTATTTTAACACAAAACAAATTTTTTATAACTATAAACTTAATATGCAATCAATTAAAATAAAAAGTATAGAGATATATTAATAAATATAAAAAATGCTTAAATAAGATACAAAATTGTTTGCACTTCACCTTCGAAAATATTGTAACACAAATGGTAAGGTGGGGTTTGTGACACCCCAGAGTAATTTATTTGTCTGCCAATAGCGTTAGAGCCTACGACTTACTAAAATATTAATATGAAACGCAAGTCAAATGTCTCAAGTGAAGCTACTAGAACCCGCAGGTCTGTAATTAAATGTTGACTGAAGTTGCAGCCTGATAAAAACGCGTGGGGTTTGTCACACCCCACCTTACCAACGCCGGGTTAACTATTTTTAAAATTCTCGATTTTTTAAATTCCTGAGGCTAAACCGTTTGTGTTACGAAGTTCTTAATATGCATTTTACACAGAAAGCAAGCTATCTATATGATTGAAACGAGTTTAAGAAGAATTTAAAACATACTACTAAAATTAGCTATTTTTAAAATTCTCGATTTTTAAAATTCCTGAGGCTAAACCGTTTGTATTACGAACTTCTAAATGTGCTTTTTAGCCAGAAAGCAAGCCATCTACATGATTGAAATAAGCCTAAGAAGAATTTAAAAACTGCTACTAAATTTAGCTATTTTTAAAATCCTCGATTTTTAAAATTCCTGAGGCTAAACCGTTTGTATTACGAACTTCTAAATGTGCTTTTTAGACAGAAAGCAAGCTATATACATGATTGAAAAGAGTTTCAGAAGAATTTAAAAACTACTACTAAATTTAGCTATTTTTAAAATTCTCGATTTTTAAAATTCCTGAGGCTAAACCGTTTGTGTTACGAACTTCTTAATATGCATTTTACACAGAAAGCAAGCTATCTATATGATTGAAACGAGTTTAAGAAGAATTTAAAACATACTACTAAAATTAGCTATTTTTAAAATTCTCGATTTTTAAAATTCCTGAGGCTAAACCGTTTGTATTACGAACTTCTAAATGTGCTTTTTAGCCAGAAAGCAAGCCATCTACATGATTCAAATAAGCCTAAGAAGAATTTAAAAACTGCTACTAAATTTAGCTATTTTTAAAATCCTCGATTTTTAAAATTCCTGAGGCTAAACCGTTTGTATTACGAACTTCTAAATGTGCTTTTTAGACAGAAAGCAAGCTATCTACATGATTGAAAAGAGTTTCAGAAGAATTTAAAAACTACTACTAAATTTAGCTATTTTTAAAATTCTCGATTTTTAAAATTCCTGAGGCTAAACCGTTTGTATTACGAACTTCTAAATGTGCTTTTTAGACAGAAAGCAAGCCATCTACATGATTGAAGTAAGCGTAAGAAGCATTTAAAAACTACTACTAAATTTAGCTATGTTTAAAATTCACGATTTTTAAAATTCCGGAGGCTAAGCCGTTTGTCTTACGAACTTCTACATGAGCTTTTTAGGCAGAAAGCAAGCTATCTACATGATTGAAAAGAGTTTCAGAAGAATTTAAAAACTACTACTAAATTTAGCTATTTTGAAAATGCTCGATTTTTAAAATTCCTGAGGCTAAACCGTTTGTGTTACGAACTTCTTAATATGCATTTTACACAGAAAGCAAGCTATCTACATGATTGAAACGAGTTTAAGAAGAATCTAAAACCTACTACTAAATTTAGCTATTTTTAAAATTCTCAATTTTTTAAATTCCTGGAGCTAAACCGTTTGTGCTACGTACTTCTAAATGTGCTTTTTAGACAGAAAGCAAGCTAGCTACATGATTGAAACGAGTTTAAGAAGAATTTAAAACCTACTACTAAATTTAGCTATTTTTTAAATTCTCGATTTTTAAAATTCCTGAGGCTAAACCGTTTGTGTTACGAACTTCTTAATATGTATTTTACACAGAAAGCAAGCTATCTACATGATTGAAACGAGTTTAAGAAGAATTTAAACACTACTACTAAATTTAGCTATTTTTAAAATTCTCGATTTTTAAAATTCCTGAGGCTAAACCGTTTGTGTTACGAAATTCTTAATGTGCTTTTCAGACAGAAAGCAAGCTATCTACATGATTGAAACGAGTTTAAGAAGAATTTAAAAGCTACTACTAAATTTAACTATTTTTAAGATTCTCGACTTTTAAAATTCCTGAGGCTAAACCGTTTGTGTTACGAACTTCTACATGAGCTTTTTAGGCAGAACGCAAGCTATCTACATGATTGAAAAGAGTTTCAGAAGAATTTAAAAAGTACTACTAAATTTAGCTATTTTGAAAATGCTCGATTTTTAAAATTCCTGAGGCTAAACCGTTTGTGTTACGAACTTCTTAATATGCATTTTACACAGAAAGCAAGCTATCTACATGATTGAAACGAGTTTAAGAAGAATCTAAAACCTACTACTAAATTTAGCTATTTTTAAAATTCTCAATTTTTTAAATTCCTGGGGCTAAACCGTTTGTGCTACGTACTTCTAAATGTGCTTTTTAGACAGAAAGCAAGCTAGCTACATGATTGAAACGAGTTTAAGAAGAATTTAAAACCTACTACTAAATATAGCTATTTTTTAAATTCTCGATTTTTAAAATTCCTGAGGCTAAACCGTTTGTGTTACGAACTTCTTAATATGTATTTTACACATAAAGCAAGCTATCTACATGATTGAAACGAGTTTAAGAAGAATTTAAACACTACTACTAAATTTAGCTATTTTTAAAATTCTCGATTTTTAAAATTCCTGAGGCTAAACCGTTTGTGTTACGAAATTCTTAATGTGCTTTTCAGACAGAAAGCAAGCTATCTACATGATTGAAACGAGTTTAAGAAGAATTTAAAAGCTACTACTAAATTTAACTATTTTTAAGGTTCTCGACTTTTAAAATTCCTGAGGCTAAACCGTTTGTGTTACGAAATACTTAATGTGCTTTTTAGCCAGAAAGCAAGCCATCTACATGATTGAAATAAGCCTAAGGAGAATTTAAAAGCTACTACTAAATTTAACTATTTTTAAGATTCTCGACTTTTAAAATTCCTGAGGCTAAACCGTTTGTGTTACGAAGTTCTTAATGTGCTTTTTAGACAGAAAGCAAGCTATCTACATGATTGAAACGAGTTTAAGAAGAATTTAAAAGCTACTACTAAATTTAACTATTTTAAAAATTCTCGATTTTTTAAATTCCTGCGGCTAAACCGTTTGTGTTACGAACTTCTTAATATGCATTTTACACAGAAAGCAAGCTATCTATATGATTGAAACGAGTTTAAGAAGAATTTAAAACATACTACTAAAATTAGCTATTTTTAAAATTCTCGATTTTTAAAATTCCTGAGGCTAAACCGGTTATGTTACGAACTTTTAAATGTGCTATTTAGCCAGAAAGCAAGCCATCTACATGATTGAAATAAGCCTAAGAAGAATTTAAAAACTGCTACTAAATTTAGCTATTTTTAAAATCCTCGATTTTTAAAATTCCTGAGGCTAAACCGTTTGTATTACGAACTTCTAAATGTGCTTTTTAGACAGAAAGCAAGCTATCTACATGATTGAAAAGAGTTTCAGAAGAATTTAAAAACTACTACTAAATTTAGCTATTTTTAAAATTCACGGTTTTTAAAATTCCCGAGGCTAAGCCGTTTGTGTTACGAACTTCTACATGAGCTTTTTAGGAAGAAAACAAGCCATCTACATGATTGATACTAGCATAAGTAGAATTTAAACCCTACTACTAAATTTAGTTATTTTTAAAATTCACGATTTTTAAAATTCCCGAGGCTAAACTGTTTGTGTTACGGACTTCTACATGAGCTTTTTATTCAGAAAGCAAGCCATCTACATGATTGATACCAGCATAAGTAGAATTTAAACGATACTACTAAATGTAGCTATTTTTAAAATTTTCGACTTTTAAAATTCCTGAGGCTAAACCGTTTGTGTTACGAACTTCTTAATATGCATTTTACACAGAAAGCAAGCTATCTACATGATTGAAACGAGTTTAAGAAGTATCTAAAACCTACTACTAAATTTAGCTATTTTTAAAATTCTAAATTTTTAAAATTCCTGGGGCTAAACCGTTTGTGCTACGTACTTCTAAATGTGCTTTTTAGACAGAAAGCAAGCTATCTACATGATTGAAACGAGTTTAAGAAGAATTTAAAACCTACTACTAAATTTAGCTATTTTTAAAATTCTCGATTTTTAAAAATCTCTCTTTTTTAAAATTACCAAAAATTAATAAATTCGATTTAAACTCATTTTAGCTGCATAGAACGACGTCTTAAATAATAATAAAGACATTTAGAACTTTGTATCACCTACGGTTTAGCCTGGAGAATTATAAAAATCTCGCATTTATAAAATTACCAAAAATTAATAAATTCGTTTTAAATTCATTTTAGCTGCATATCACGACGTCTGAAACCATAATAAACATATTTAGAAATTTGTATCACCTACAGTTTAGCCTGGGCAATTATAAAAATCTCGCATTTTTTATCTGGCAATTATAAAAATCTCTCTTTTTTAAAATTACCAAAAATTAATAAATTCGATTTAAACTCATTTAATAATAATAATAATAATAATAATATTTATTTCAGCCAGTAAGAAAATACATACATTTTATTGGCCATGTCAGAAGAACAATTACGTAAAAGGATAGTAATATATAAAAAAAAATTACAAAAATCTGCAACAGCAAAAAGAGACCTTAAAAGTAGCATTTTAGCTGCATAGAACGACTTCTTAAATAATAATAAGGACATTTAGAAATTTGTATCACCTACGGTTTAGCCTGGGGAATTATAAAAATCTTGCATTTATAAAATTACCAAAAATTATTAAATTCGTTTTAAATTCATTTTAGCTGCATAGAACGACGTCTGAAACCATAATAAGCATATTTAGAAATTTGTATCTCCTACAGTTTAGCCTGGGCAATTATAAAAATCTCGCATTTTTAATCTGGCAATTATAAAAATCTCTTTTTTAAAAATACCAAAAATTAATAAATTCGATTTAAACTCATTTTAGCTGTATAGAACGACGTCTGAAACCATAATAAGCATATTTAGAAATTTGTATCTCCTACAGTTTAGCCTGGGCAATTATAAAAATCTCGCATTTTTAATCTGGCAATTATAAAAATCTCTCTTTTTTAAAAATACCAAAAATTAATAAACTCGATTTAAACTCATTTTAGCTGTATAGAACGACGTCTTAAATAATAATAAACTCATTTAGAAATTTGTATCACCTGCGGTTTAGCCTGGGCAATTAAAAAAATGTCGCAATTATAAAATTACCAAAAATTAATAAATTCGTTTTAAATTCATTTTAGCTGCATAGAACGACGTCTTAAATAATAATAAACACATTTAGAAATTTGTATCACCTACGGTTTAGCCTGGGGAATTATAAAAATCTCGCATTTATAAAATAACCAAAAATTAATAAATTCGTTTTAAATTAATTTTAGCTGCATAGAACGACGCCTTAAATAATAATAGGCATATTTAGAAATTTTTGTCACATACGGTTTAGACTGGGCAATTATAAAAATCTCGCATTTTTAATCTGGCAATTATAAAAATCTCTCTTTTTTAAAATTACCAAAAATTAATAAATTCGATTTAAACTCATTTTAGCTGCATAGAACGACGTCTGAAACCATAATAAGGACATTTAGAAATTTGTATCACCTACGGTTTAGCCTGGGGAATTATAAAAATCTTGCATTTATAAAATTACCAAAAATTATTAAATTCGTTTTAAATTCATTTTAGCTGCATAGAACGACGTCTGAAACCATAATAAGCATATTTAGAAATTTGTATCTCCTACAGTTTAGCCTGGGCAATTATAAAAATCTCGCATTTTTAATCTGGCAATTATAAAAATCTCTTTTTTAAAAATACCAAAAATTAATAAATTCGATTTAAACTCATTTTAGCTGTATAGAACGACGTCTGAAACCATAATAAGCATATTTAGAAATTTGTATCTCCTACAGTTTAGCCTGGGCAATTATAAAAATCTCGCATTTTTAATCTGGCAATTATAAAAATCTCTCTTTTTTAAAAATACCAAAAATTAATAAACTCGATTTAAACTCATTTTAGCTGTATAGAACGACGTCTTAAATAATAATAAACTCATTTAGAAATTTGTATCACCTGCGGTTTAGCCTGGGCAATTAAAAAAATCTCGCAATTATAAAATTACCAAAAATTAATAAATTCGTTTTAAATTCATTTTAGCTGAATAGAACGACGCCTTAAATAATAATAAGCACATTTAGAAATTTTTGTCACATACGGTTTAGACTGGGCAATTATAAAAATCTCGCATTTTTAATCTGGCAATTATAAAAATCTCTCTTTTTTAAAAATACCAAAAATTAATAAACTCGATTTAAACTCATTTTAGCTGTATAGAACGACGTCTTAAATAATAATAAACTCATTTAGAAATTTGTATCACCTGCGGTTTAGCCTGGGCAATTAAAAAAATCTCGCAATTATAAAATTACCAAAAATTAATAAATTCGTTTTAAATTCATTTTAGCTGGATAGAACGACGCCTTAAATAATAATAAGCACATTTAGAAATTTTTGTCACATACGGTTTAGACTGGGCAATTATAAAAATCTCGCATTTTTAATCTGGCAATTATAAAAATCTCTCTTTTTTAAAATTACCAAAAATTAATAAATTCGATTTAAACTCATTTTAGCTGCATAGAACGACGTCTGAAACCATAATAAGGACATTTAGAAATTTGTATCACCTACGGTTTAGCCTGGGGAATTATAAAAATCTTGCATTTATAAAATTACCAAAAATTATTAAATTCGTTTTAAATTCATTTTAGCTGCATAGAACGACGTCTGAAACCATAATAAGCATATTTAGAAATTTGTATCTCCTACAGTTTAGCCTGGGCAATTATAAAAATCTCGCATTTTTAATCTGGCAATTATAAAAATCTCTTTTTTAAAAATACCAAAAATTAATAAATTCGATTTAAACTCATTTTAGCTGTATAGAACGACGCCTGAAACCATAATAAGCATATTTAGAAATTTGTATCTCCTACAGTTTAGCCTGGGCAATTATAAAAATCTCGCATTTTTAATCTGGCAATTATAAAAATCTCTCTTTTTTAAAAATACCAAAAATTAATAAACTCGATTTAAACTCATTTTAGCTGTATAGAACGACGTCTTAAATAATAATAAACTCATTTAGAAATTTGTATCACCTGCGGTTTAGCCTGGGCAATTAAAAAAATCTCGCAATTATAAAATTACCAAAAATTAATAAATTCGTTTTAAATTCATTTTAGCTGGATAGAACGACGCCTTAAATAATAATAAGCACATTTAGAAATTTTTGTCACATACGGTTTAGACTGGGCAATTATAAAAATCTCGCATTTTTAATCTGGCAATTATAAAAATCTCTCTTTTTTAAAATTACCAAAAATTAATAAATTCGATTTAAACTCATTTTAGCTGCATAGAACGACGTCTGAAACCATAATAAACATATTTAGAAATTTGTATCTCCTACAGTTTAGCCTGGGCAATTATAAAAATCTCGCATTTTTAATCTGGCAATTATAAAAATCTCACTTTCTTAAAATTACCCAAAATTAATAAATTCGATTTAAACTCATTTTAGCTGTATAGAACGACGTCTTAAATAATAATATGGACATTTAGAAATTTGTATCACCTACGGTTTAGCCTGGGGAATTATAAAAATCTCGCATTTATAAAATTACCAAAAATTAATAAATTCGTTTTAAATTCATTTTAGCTGCATAGAACGACGTCTGAAACCATAATAAGCATATTTAGAAATTTGTATCTCCTACAGTTTAGCCTGGGCAATTATAAAAATCTCGCATTTTTAATTTGGCAATTATAAACATCTCTCTTTTTTAAAATTACCAAAAATTAATAAATTCGATTTAAACTCATTTTAGCTGCATAGAACGACGTCTTAAATAATAATAAAGACATTTAGAACTTTGTATCACCTACGGTTTAGCCTGGAGTGTTATAAAAATCTCGCATTTATAAAATTACCACAAATTAATAAATTCGTTTTAAATTCATTTTAGCTGCATAGCACGACGTCTGAAACCATAATAAGCATATTTAGAAATTTGTATCACCTACAGTTTAGCCTGGGCAATTATAAAAATCTCGCATTTTTTATCTGGCAATTATAAAAATCTCTCTTTTTTAAAATTACCAAAAATTAATAAATTCGATTTAAACTCATTTTAGCTGCATACAACGACGTCTTAAATAATAATAAGGACATTTAGAAATTTTTAACACCTACGGTTTAGCCTGGGGAATTATAAAAATCTCGCATTTATAAAATTACCAAAAACTAATAAATTCGTTTTAAATTCATTTTAGCTGCATAGAACGACGTCTGAAACCATAATAAGCATATATAGAAATTTGTATCTCCTACGGTTTAGCCTGGGCAATTATAAAAATCTCGCATTTTAATCTGGCAATTATAAAAATCTCTCTTTTTAAAATTACCAAAAATTAATAAATTCGATTTAAACTCATTTTAGCTGCATAGAACGACGTCTGAAACCATAATAAGCATATTTAGAAATTTGTATCTCCTACAGTTTAGCCTGGGCAATTATAAAAATCTCGCATTTTTAATCTGGCAATTATAAAAATCTCTCTTTTTTAAAATTACCAAAAATTAATAAATTCGATTTAAACTCATTTTAGCTGCATAGAACGACGTCTTAAATAATAATAAGGACATTTAGAAATTTGTATCACCTACGGTTTAGCCTGGGGAATTATAAAAATCTCGCATTTATAAAATTACCAAAAATTAATAAATTCGTTTTAAATTCATTGTAGCTGCATAGAACGACGTCTGAAACCATAATAAGCATATTTAGAAATTTGTATCTCCTACAGTTTAGCCTGGGCAATTATAAAAATCTCGCATTTTTAATCTGGCAATTATAAAAATCTCTCTTTTTTAAAATTACCAAAAATTAATAAATTCGATTTAAACTCATTTTAGCTGTATAGAACGACGTCTGAAACTATAATAAGCATATTTAGTAATTTGTATCTCCTACAGTTTAGCCTGGGCAATTATAAAAATCTCGCATTTATAAAATTACCAAAAATTAATAAATTCGTTTTAAATTCTGCATAGATAGACATCTTAAATAATAATAAGCACATTTAGAAATTTGTATCACCTACGGTTTAGCCTGGGGAATTATAAAAATCTCGCATTTATAAAATTACCAAAAATTAATAAATTCGTTTAAAATTCATTTTAGCTGTATAGAACGACGTCTGAAACCATAATAAGCATATTTAGAAATTTGTATCTCCTACAGTTTAGCCTGGGCAATTATAAAAATCCCGCATTTTTAATCTGGCAATTATAAAAATCTCTCTTTTTTAAAAATACCAAAAATTAATAAATTCGATTTAAACTCATTTTAGCTGTATAGAACGACGTCTTAAATAATAATAAACTCATTTAGAAATTTGTATCACCTACGGTTTAGCCTGGGCAATTATAAAAATCTCGCATTTATAAAATTACCAAAAATTAATAAATTCGTTTTAAATTCTGCATAGAACGACATCTTAAATAATAATAAGCACATTTAGAAATTTGTATCACCTACGGTTTAGCCTGGGGAATTATAAAAATCTCGCATTTATAAAACTACCAAAAATTAATAAATTCGTTTTAAATTCATTTTAGCTGCATAGAACGACGCCATAAATAATAATAGGCATATTTAGAAATTTTTGTCACATACGGTTTAGACTGGGCAATTATAAAAATCTCGCATTTTTAATCTGGCAATTATAAAAATCTCTCTTTTTTAAAATTACCAAAAATTAATAAATTCGATTTAAACTCATTTTAGCTGTATAGAACGACGTCTGAAACCGTAATAAACATATTTAGAAATTTGTATCTCCTACAGTTTAGCCTGGGCAATTATAAAAATCTCGCATTTTTAATCTGGCAATTATAAAAATCTATCTTTTTTAAAATTACCAAAAATTAATAAATTAGATTTAAACTCATTTTAGCTGCATAGAACGACGTCTGTAACCATAATAAGCATATTTAGAAATTTGTATCACCTACAGTTTAGCCTGGGCAATTATAAAAATCTCGCATTTTTTATCTGGCAATTATAAAAATCTCTCTTTTTTAAAATTACCAAAAATTAATAAATTCGATTTAAACTCATTTTAGCTGCATAGAACGACGTCTTAAATAATAATAAAGACATTTAGAAATTTGTATCACCTACGGTTTAGCCTGGAGGATTATAAAAATCTCGCATTTATAAAATTACCAAAAATTAATAAATTCGTTTTAAATTCATTTTAGCTGCATAGAATGACGTCTGAAACCATAATAAGCATATTTAGAAATTTGTATCTCCTACAGTTTAGCCTGGGCAATTATAAAAATCTCGCATTTTTAATCTGGCAATTATAAAAATCTCTTTTTTAAAAATACCAAAAATTAATAAATTCGATTTAAACTCATTTTAGCTGTATAGAACGACGCCTGAAACCATAATAAGCATATTTAGAAATTTGTATCTCCTACAGTTTAGCCTGGGCAATTATAAAAATCTCGCATTTTTAATCTGGCAATTATAAAAATCTCTCTTTTTTAAAAATACCAAAAATTAATAAACTCGATTTAAACTCATTTTAGCTGTATAGAACGACGTCTTAAATAATAATAAACTCATTTAGAAATTTGTATCACCTGCGGTTTAGCCTGGGCAATTAAAAAAATCTCGCAATTATAAAATTACCAAAAATTAATAAATTCGTTTTAAATTCATTTTAGCTGGATAGAACGACGCCTTAAATAATAATAAGCACATTTAGAAATTTTTGTCACATACGGTTTAGACTGGGCAATTATAAAAATCTCGCATTTTTAATCTGGCAATTATAAAAATCTCTCTTTTTTAAAAATACCAAAAATTAATAAACTCGATTTAAACTCATTTTAGCTGTATAGAACGACGTCTTAAATAATAATAAACTCATTTAGAAATTTGTATCACCTGCGGTTTAGCCTGGGCAATTAAAAAAATCTCGCAATTATAAAATTACCAAAAATTAATAAATTCGTTTTAAATTCATTTTAGCTGGATAGAACGACGCCTTAAATAATAATAAGCACATTTAGAAATTTGTATCACCTACGGTTTAGCCTGGGGAATTATAAAAATCTCGCATTTATAAAATAACCAAAAATTAATAAATTCGTTTTAAATTAATTTTAGCTGCATAGAACGACGCCTTAAATAATAATAGGCATATTTAGAAATTTTTGTCACATACGGTTTAGACTGGGCAATTATAAAAATCTCGCATTTTTAATCTGGCAATTATAAAAATCTCTCTTTTTTAAAATTACCAAAAATTAATAAATTCGATTTAAACTCATTTTAGCTGCATAGAACGACGTCTGAAACCATAATAAACATATTTAGAAATTTGTATCTCCTACAGTTTAGCCTGGGCAATTATAAAAATCTCGCATTTTTAATCTGGCAATTATAAAAATCTCACTTTCTTAAAATTACCCAAAATTAATAAATTCGATTTAAACTCATTTTAGCTGTATAGAACGACGTCTTAAATAATAATATGGACATTTAGAAATTTGTATCACCTACGGTTTAGCCTGGGGAATTATAAAAATCTCGCATTTATAAAATTACCAAAAATTAATAAATTCGTTTTAAATTCATTTTAGCTGCATAGAACGACGTCTGAAACCATAATAAGCATATTTAGAAATTTGTATCTCCTACAGTTTAGCCTGGGCAATTATAAAAATCTCGCATTTTTAATTTGGCAATTATAAACATCTCTCTTTTTTAAAATTACCAAAAATTAATAAATTCGATTTAAACTCATTTTAGCTGCATAGAACGACGTCTTAAATAATAATAGGCATATTTAGAAATTTTTGTCACATACGGTTTAGACTGGGCAATTATAAAAATCTCGCATTTTTAATCTGGCAATTATAAAAATCTCTCTTTTTTAAAATTACCAAAAATTAATAAATTCGATTTAAACTCATTTTAGCTGTATAGAACGACGTCTGAAACCGTAATAAACATATTTAGAAATTTGTATCTCCTACAGTTTAGCCTGGGCAATTATAAAAATCTCGCATTTTTAATCTGGCAATTATAAAAATCTATCTTTTTTAAAATTACCAAAAATTAATAAATTAGATTTAAACTCATTTTAGCTGCATAGAACGACGTCTGTAACCATAATAAGCATATTTAGAAATTTGTATCACCTACAGTTTAGCCTGGGCAATTATAAAAATCTCGCATTTTTTATCTGGCAACTATAAAAATCTCTCTTTTTTAAAATTACCAAAAATTAATAAATTCGATTTAAACTCATTTTAGCTGCATAGAACGACGTCTTAAATAATAATAAAGACATTTAGAAATTTGTATCACCTACGGTTTAGCCTGGAGGATTATAAAAATCTCGCATTTATAAAATTACCAAAAATTAATAAATTCGTTTTAAATTCATTTTAGCTGCATAGAATGACGTCTGAAACCATAATAAGCATATTTAGAAATTTGTATCACCTACAGTTTAGCCTGGGCAATTATAAAAATCTCGCATTTTTTATCTGGCAATTATAAAAATCTCTCTTTTTTAAAATTACCAAAAATTAATAAATTCGATTTAAACTCATTTTAGCTGCATAGAACGACGTCTTAAATAATAATGACATTTAGAAATTTGTATCACCTACGGTTTAGCCTGGGGAATTATAAAAATCTCGCATTTATAAAATTACCAAAAATTAATAAATTCGTTTTAAATTCATTTTAGCTGCATAGAACGATGTCTGAAACCATAATAATCATATTTAGAAATTTGTATCACCTACAGTTTAGCCTGGGAAATTATAAAAATCTCGCATTTTTTATCTGGCAATTATAAAAATCTCTCTTTTTTAAAATTACCAAAAATTAATAAATTCGATTTAAACTCATTTTAGCTGTATAGAACGACGTCTTAAATAATAATAAGGACATTTAGAAATTTGTATCACCTACGGTTTAGCCTGGGGAATTATAAAAATCTCGCATTTATAAAATTACCAAAAATTAGTAAATTCGTTTTAAATTCATTTTAGCTACATAGAACGACGGCAGAAACCATAATAAGCATATTTAGAAATTTGTATCTCCTACAGTTTAGCCTGGGCAATTATAAAAATCTCGCATTTTTAAGGTCGATTCTCACTTGCGCGGCACTCAGCTCGGCGACGCGACGCGACGCAGCGATGCAAAGGGCCGTAACGCTGGTAGGTATTCTCATATAAGCGACAACGAGCGACAGCGACGCGACATTGACATTGACGTTGACATTTGTTCGCCTTTGAGTGAATTGGAGTTTTGTCTTTAAAATGTCCAGTTCATCATCGAGTACTGATGATGACATATTCTTGTTAGTTATGTGCTTTGAATATGCAACATTAAAAAGAAAAAAGTCGCAAAGAAAGTATTTGGTACACCACATATTTAGATCAAGATTGCAAGAAGGAGAATTGCAAACTCTCTTCAGAAGATTGCAAGAGGATGAAGTGAAATTTTATAAATATTTTAGAATGACACCAGCAAAAAAAAACCTGTACTGGTGACACATTGTTGAAAAGAGAAAAAAGAGCTGAGTTTAGTTACGACAAAATTCAATATGGCCGTCCATATGAAAATCAAAAGTAGTTGTTCATAGAATAGAAACAAAGCGTCATAAATATAAACATATGGTACCACCCGATTCTCCGTAAAAAAGTGCCTTCACAATATACAAGTCTTGAAACTAATAACTTAATACTTTCCGAGATATTTGGAAAACAGAAAACTCCAAATTTCGGTTTTTTCAAGAAATCTTGAAAACGGTCAAAGTTGGCTGTGATTTCTCAACGGATATGAAATGGGCATTAAAATTCCTAAAACTTTCCCTATTTAACCAACTTTGTAGCTTTTATAGTTTCCGAGATCCTACTGGTGGGGATTGAATTTGGGACACACTGTATATTCTAGTTTTTCAAAATTTAATAAGTCGAATCCTGGGAACGATCCTGAGATAGGAGTATATCTTTTAAATTGTTAATAAAAACAGAATTTCAAATTTAAAAGCCGGTGCAGATATTTTGATTTTGATAATCAACTTAACCTAATTTTAAAATTGTGGGCAATCAAATAATTTGGGAAAAAGGTTATTGTGAGAACCCAACAAGAATCATTTATAATTTATAAAGCAAAAAGGGGGAGCATCTCAATATATCCCTAAATAGCATGTAAGTACTCTATATAAAATCAGGATTGATTCTGGGCGACGCAGCGCGACATAACATAATTTAACGCTCACGGAACAATACCAACGTTGCCGCACGACGAAGCGACGCGTCGTAACCTGTCGTGCAGCGCAAGTGAGAACGTATTCATTTAAAACCACGAGATAATTATCTAGCGACAATTTGCATCGCTGCGTCGCGGCGCGTCGCCGAGCTGAGTGCCGCGCAAGTGAGAATCGACCTTTAATCTGGCAATTATAAAAATATCTCTTTTTTAAAATTACCAAAATTTAATAAATTCGATTTAAACTCATTTTAGCTGCATAAGACATTTAGAAATTTGTATCACCTACGGTTTAGCCTGGAGAATTATAAAAATTACCAAAAATTAATAAATTCGTTTTAAATTCATTTTAGCTGCATAGAACGACGTCTGAAACCATAATAAGCATATTTAGAAATTTGTATCACCTACAGTTTAGCCTGGGCAATTATGAAAATCTCGCATTTTTTATCTGGCAATTATAAAAATCTCTCTTTTTTAAAATTACCAAAAATTAATAAATTCGATTTAAACCCATTTTAGCTGCATAGAACGACGTCTTAAATAATAATGACATTTAGAAATTTGTATCACCTACGGTTTAGCCTGAGGAATTATAAAAATCTCGCATTTATAAAATTAATATATTCGTTTAAAATTCATTTTAGCTGTATAGAACGACGTCTGAAACCATAATAAGCTTATTTAGAAATTTGTATCTCCTACAGTTTAGCCTGGACAATTATAAAAATCTCGCATTTTTAATCTGGCAATTATAAAAATCTCTTTTTTAAAATTACCAAAAATTAATAAATTCGGCTTAAACTCATTTTAGCTGCATAGAACGACGTCTTAAATAATAATAAGGACATTTAGAAATTTTTATCACCTACGGTTTAGCCTGGGGAATTATAAAAATCTCGCATTTATAAAATTACCAAAAATTAATAAATTCGTTTTAAATTCATTTTACCTGCATAGAACGACGTCTGAAATCATAATAAGCATATTTAGAAATTTGTATCTCCTACGGTTTAGCCTGGGCAATTATAAAAATCTCGCATTTTTAATCTGGCAATTATAAAAATCTCTCTTTTTTAAAATTACCAAAAATTAATAAATTCGATTTAAACTCATTTTAGCTGCACAGAACGACGTCTTAAATTATAATAAGGACATTTAGAAATTTGTGTCACCTACGGTTTAGCCTGGGGAATTATAAAAATCTCGCATTTATAAAATTACCAAAAATTAATAAATTCGTTTTAAATTCATTTTAGCTGCATAGAACGACGTCTGAAACCATAATAAGCATATTTAGAAATTTGTATCTCCTACAGTTTAGCCTGGGCAATTATAAAAATCTCGCATTTTTAAACTGGCAATTATAAAAATCTCTCTTTTTTAAAAATACCAAAAATTAAGAAATTCGATTTAAACTCATTTTAGCTGTATAGAACGACGTCTTAAATAATAATAAGCTCATTTAGAAATTTGTATCACCTACGGTTTAGCCTGGGCAATTATAAAAATCTCGCATTTATAAAATTACCAAAAATTAGTAAATTCGTTTTAAATTCATTTTAGCTACATAGAACTACGCCTGAAACCATAATAAGCAAATTTAGAAATTTGTATCTCCTACAGTTTAGCCTGGGCAAATATAAAAATCTCTCTTTTTTAAAATTACCAAAAATTAATAAATTCGGCTTAAACTCATTTTAGCTGCATAGAACGACGTCTTAAATAATAATAAGGACATTTAGAAATTTTTATCACCTACGGTTTAGCCTGGGGAATTATAAAAATCTCGCATTTATAAAATTACCAAAAATTAATAAATTCGTTTTAAATTCATTTTACCTGCATAGAACGACGTCTGAAATCATAATAAGCATATTTAGAAATTTGTATCTCCTACGGTTTAGCCTGGGCAATTATAAAAATCTCGCATTTTTAATCTGGCAATTATAAAAATCTCTCTTTTTTAAAATTACCAAAAATTAATAAATTCGATTTAAACTCATTTTAGCTGCACAGAACGACGTCTTAAATTATAATAAGGACATTTAGAAATTTGTGTCACCTACGGTTTAGCCTGGGGAATTATAAAAATCTCGCATTTATAAAATTACCAAAAATTAATAAATTCGTTTTAAATTCATTTTAGCTGCATAGAACGACGTCTGAAACCATAATAAGCATATTTAGAAATTTGTATCTCCTACAGTTTAGCCTGGGCAATTATAAAAATCTCGCATTTTTAAACTGGCAATTATAAAAATCTCTCTTTTTTAAAAATACCAAAAATTAAGAAATTCGATTTAAACTCATTTTAGCTGTATAGAACGACGTCTTAAATAATAATAAGCTCATTTAGAAATTTGTATCACCTACGGTTTAGCCTGGGCAATTATAAAAATCTCGCATTTATAAAATTACCAAAAATTAGTAAATTCGTTTTAAATTCATTTTAGCTACATAGAACTACGCCTGAAACCATAATAAGCAAATTTAGAAATTTGTATCTCCTACAGTTTAGCCTGGGCAAATATAAAAATCTCTCTTTTTTAAAATTACCAAAAATTAATAAATTCGATTTAAACTCATTTTAGCTGCATAGAACGACGTCTTAAATAATAATAAGGACATTTAGAAATTTGTATCACCTACGGTTTAGCCTGGGGAATTATAAAAATCTCGCATTTATAAAATTCCCAAAAATTAATAAATTCGTTTAAAATTCATTTTAGCTGTATAGAACGACGTCTGAAACCATAATAAGCTTATTTAGAAATTTGTATCTCCTACAGTTTAGCCTGGGCAATTATAAAAATCTCGCATTTTTAATCTGGCAATTATAAAAATCTCTCTTTTTTAAAATTACCAAAAATTAATAAATTCGGCTTAAACTCATTTTAGCTGCATAGAACGACGTCTTAAATAATAATAAGGACATTTAGAAATTTTTATCACCTACGGTTTAGCCTGGGGAATTATAAAAATCTCGCATTTATAAAATTACCAAAAATTAATAAATTCGTCTTAAATTCATTTTAGCTGTATAGAACGACGTCTGAAACCATAATAAGCATATTTAGAAATTTGTATCTCCTACGGTTTAGCCTGGGCAATTATAAAAATCTCGCATTTTTAATCTGGCAATTATAAAAATCTCTCTTTTTTAAAATTACCAAAAATTAATAAATTCGATTTAAACTCATTTTAGCTGCACAGAACGACGTCTTAAATTATAATAAGGACATTTAGAAATTTGTATCACCTACGGTTTAGCCTGGGGAATCATAAAAATCTCGCATTTATAAAATTACCAAAAATTAATAAATTCGTTTTAAATTCATTTTAGCTGCATAGAACGACGTCTGAAACCATAATAAGCATATTTAGAAATTTGTATCTCCTACAGTTTAGCCTGGGCAATTATAAAAATCTCGCATTTTTAAACTGGCAATTATAAAAATCTCTCTTTTTTAAAAATACCAAAAATTAAGAAATTCGATTTAAACTCATTTTAGCTGTATAGAACGACGTCTTAAATAATAATAAGCTCATTTAGAAATTTGTATCACCTACGGTTTAGCCTGGGCAATTATAAAAATCGCGCATTTATAAAATTACTAAAAATTAATAAATTCGTTTTAAATTCATTTTAGCTGCATAGAACGACGTCTGAAATCATAAAAAGCATATTTAGAAATTTGGATCTCCTACAGTTTAGCCTGGGCAATTATAAAAATCTCGCATTTTTAATCTGGCAATTATAAAAATCTCTCTTTTTTAAAATTACCAAAAATTAATAAATTCGATTTAAACTCATTTTAGCTGCACAGAACGACGTCTTAAATTATAATAAGGACATTTAGAAATTTGTGTCACCTACGGTTTAGCCTGGGGAATTATAAAAATCTCGCATTTATAAAATTACCAAAAATTAATAAATTCGTTTTAAATTCATTTTAGCTGCAGAACGACGTCTGAAACCATAATAAGCATATTTAGAAATTTGTATCTCCTACAGTTTAGCCTGGGCAATTATAAAAATCTCGCATTTTTAAACTGGCAATTATAAAAATCTCTCTTTTTTAAAAATACCAAAAATTAAGAAATTCGATTTAAACTCATTTTAGCTGTATAGAACGACGTCTTAAATAATAATAAGCTCATTTAGAAATTTGTATCACCTACGGTTTAGCCTGGGCAATTATAAAAATCTCGCATTTATAAAATTACCAAAAATTAGTAAATTCGTTTTAAATTCATTTTAGCTACATAGAACTACGCCTGAAACCATAATAAGCAAATTTAGAAATTTGTATCTCCTACAGTTTAGCCTGGGCAAATATAAAAATCTCTCTTTTTTAAAATTACCAAAAATTAATAAATTCGATTTAAACTCATTTTAGCTGCATAGAACGACGTCTTAAATAATAATAAGGACATTTAGAAATTTGTATCACCTACGGTTTAGCCTGGGGAATTATAAAAATCTCGCATTTATAAAATTCCCAAAAATTAATAAATTCGTTTAAAATTCATTTTAGCTGTATAGAACGACGTCTGAAACCATAATAAGCTTATTTAGAAATTTGTATCTCCTACAGTTTAGCCTGGGCAATTATAAAAATCTCGCATTTTTAATCTGGCAATTATAAAAATCTCTCTTTTTTAAAATTACCAAAAATTAATAAATTCGGCTTAAACTCATTTTAGCTGCATAGAACGACGTCTTAAATAATAATAAGGACATTTAGAAATTTTTATCACCTACGGTTTAGCCTGGGGAATTATAAAAATCTCGCATTTATAAAATTACCAAAAATTAATAAATTCGTTTTAAATTCATTTTAGCTGTATAGAACGACGTCTGAAACCATAATAAGCATATTTAGAAATTTGTATCTCCTACGGTTTAGCCTGGGCAATTATAAAAATCTCGCATTTTTAATCTGGCAATTATAAAAATCTCTCTTTTTTAAAATTACCAAAAATTAATAAATTCGATTTAAACTCATTTTAGCTGCACAGAACGACGTCTTAAATTATAATAAGGACATTTAGAAATTTGTATCACCTACGGTTTAGCCTGGGGAATCATAAAAATCTCGCATTTATAAAATTACCAAAAATTAATAAATTCGTTTTAAATTCATTTTAGCTGCATAGAACGACGTCTGAAACCATAATAAGCATATTTAGAAATTTGTATCTCCTACAGTTTAGCCTGGGCAATTATAAAAATCTCGCATTTTTAAACTGGCAATTATAAAAATCTCTCTTTTTTAAAAATACCAAAAATTAAGAAATTCGATTTAAACTCATTTTAGCTGTATAGAACGACGTCTTAAATAATAATAAGCTCATTTAGAAATTTGTATCACCTACGGTTTAGCCTGGGCAATTATAAAAATCGCGCATTTATAAAATTACTAAAAATTAATAAATTCGTTTTAAATTCATTTTAGCTGCATAGAACGACGTCTGAAATCATAAAAAGCATATTTAGAAATTTGGATCTCCTACAGTTTAGCCTGGGCAATTATAAAAATCTCGCATTTTTAATCTGGCAATTATAAAAATCTCTCTTTTTTAAAATTACCAAAAATTAATAAATTCGATTTAAACTCATTTTAGCTGCATAGAACGACGTCTGAAACCATAATAAGCATATTTAGAAATGTGTATCTCCTACAGTTTAGCCTGGGCAATTATAAAAATCTCGCATTTTCAATCTGGCAATTATAAAAATCTCTCTTTTTTAAAATTACCAAAAATTAATAAATTCGATTTAAACTCATTTTAGCTGCATAGAACGACGTCTTAAATAATAATAAGGACATTTAGAAATTTGTGTCACCTACGGTTTAGCCTGGGGAATTATAAAAATCTCGCATTTATAAAATTACCAAAAATTAGTAAATTCGTTTTAAATTCATTTTAGCTACATAGAACGACGCCTGAAACCATAATAAGCATATTTAGAAATTTGCATCTCCTACAGTTTAGCCTGGGCAATTATAAAAATCTCTCTTTTTTAAAATTACCAAAAATTAATAAATTCGATTTCAACTCATTTTAGCTGCATAGAACGACGTCTTAAATAATAATAAGGACATTTAGAAATTTGTATCACCTACGGTTTAGCCTGGGGAATTATAAAAATCTCGAATTTATAAAATTACCAAAAATTAATAAATTCGTTTAAAATTCATTTTAGCTGTATAGAACGACGTCTGAAACCATAATAAGCTTATTTAGAAATTTGTATCTCCTACAGTTTAGCCTGGGCAATTATAAAAATCTCGCATTTTTAATCTGGCAATTATAAAAATCTCGCATTTATAAAATTACCAAAAATTAATAAATTCGTTTAAAATTCATTTTAGCTGTATAGAACGACGTCTGAAACCATAATAAGCTTATTTAGAAATTTGTATCTCCTACAGTTTAGCCTGGGCAATTATAAAAATCTCGCATTTTTAATCTGGCAATTATAAAAATCTCTCTTTTTTAAAATTACCAAAAATTAATAAATTCGGCTTAAACTCATTTTAGCTGCATAGAACGACGTCTTAAATAATAATAAGGACATTTAGAAATTTTTATCACCTACGGTTTAGCCTGGGGAATTATAAAAATCTCGCATTTATAAAATTACCAAAAATTAATAAATTCGTTTAAAATTCATTTTAGCTGTATAGAACGACGTCTGAAACCATAATAAGCATATTTAGAAATTTGTATCTCCTACGGTTTAGCCTGGGCAATTATAAAATTCTCGCATTTTTAATCTGGCAATTATAAGAATCTCTCTTTTTTAAAATTACCAAAAATTAATAAATTCGATTTAAACTCATTTTAGCTGCACAGAACGACGTCTTAAATTATAATAAGGACATTTAGAAATTCGTATCACCTACGGTTTAGCCTGGGGAATTATAAAAATCGCGCATTTATAAAATTACCAAAAATTAATAAATTCGTTTTAAATTCATTTTAGCTGCATAGAACGACGTCTGAAACCATAATAAGCATATTTAGAAATTTGTATCTCCTACAGTTTAGCCTGAGCAATTATAAAAATCTCGCATTTTTAAACTGGCAATTATAAAAATCTCTCTTTTTTAAAAATACCAAAAATTAAGAAATTCGATTTAAACTCATTTTAGCTGTATAGAACGACGTCTTAAATAATAATAAGCTCATTTAGAAATTTGTATCACCTACGGTTTAGCCTGGGCAATTATAAAAATCGCGCATTTATAAAATTACTAAAAATTAATAAATTCGTTTTAAATTCATTTTAGCTGCATAGAACGACGTCTGAAATCATAAAAAGCATATTTAGAAATTTGGATCTCCTACAGTTTAGCCTGGGCAATTATAAAAATCTCGCATTTTTAATCTGGCAATTATAAAAATCTCTCTTTTTTAAAATTACCAAAAATTAATAAATTCGATTTAAACTCATTTTAGCTGCATAGAACGACGTCTGAAACCATAATAAGCATATTTAGAAATGTGTATCTCCTACAGTTTAGCCTGGGCAATTATAAAAATCTCGCATTTTCAATCTGGCAATTATAAAAATCTCTCTTTTTTAAAATTACCAAAAATTAATAAATTCGATTTAAACTCATTTTAGCTGCATAGAACGACGTCTTAAATAATAATAAGGACATTTAGAAATTTGTGTCACCTACGGTTTAGCCTGGGGAATTATAAAAATCTCGCATTTATAAAATTACCAAAAATTAGTAAATTCGTTTTAAATTCATTTTAGCTACATAGAACGACGCCTGAAACCATAATAAGCATATTTAGAAATTTGCATCTCCTACAGTTTAGCCTGGGCAATTATAAAAATCTCTCTTTTTTAAAATTACCAAAAATTAATAAATTCGATTTCAACTCATTTTAGCTGCATAGAACGACGTCTTAAATAATAATAAGGACATTTAGAAATTTGTATCACCTACGGTTTAGCCTGGGGAATTATAAAAATCTCGCATTTATAAAATTACCAAAAATTAATAAATTCGTTTAAAATTCATTTTAGCTGTATAGAACGACGTCTGAAACCATAATAAGCTTATTTAGAAATTTGTATCTCCTACAGTTTAGCCTGGGCAATTATAAAAATCTCGCATTTTTAATCTGGCAATTATAAAAATCTCGCATTTATAAAATTACCAAAAATTAATAAATTCGTTTAAAATTCATTTTAGCTGTATAGAACGACGTCTGAAACCATAATAAGCTTATTTAGAAATTTGTATCTCCTACAGTTTAGCCTGGGCAATTATAAAAATCTCGCATTTTTAATCTGGCAATTATAAAAATCTCTCTTTTTTAAAATTACCAAAAATTAATAAATTCGGCTTAAACTCATTTTAGCTGCATAGAACGACGTCTTAAATAATAATAAGGACATTTAGAAATTTTTATCACCTACGGTTTAGCCTGGGGAATTATAAAAATCTCGCATTTATAAAATTACCAAAAATTAATAAATTCGTTTAAAATTCATTTTAGCTGTATAGAACGACGTCTGAAACCATAATAAGCATATTTAGAAATTTGTATCTCCTACGGTTTAGCCTGGGCAATTATAAAAATCTCGCATTTTTAATCTGGCAATTATAAGAATCTCTCTTTTTTAAAATTACCAAAAATTAATAAATTCGATTTAAACTCATTTTAGCTGCACAGAACGACGTCTTAAATTATAATAAGGACATTTAGAAATTCGTATCACCTACGGTTTAGCCTGGGGAATTATAAAAATCGCGCATTTATAAAATTACCAAAAATTAATAAATTCGTTTTAAATTCATTTTAGCTGCATAGAACGACGTCTGAAACCATAATAAGCATATTTAGAAATTTGTATCTCCTACAGTTTAGCCTGAGCAATTATAAAAATCTCGCATTTTTAAACTGGCAATTATAAAAATCTCTTTTTAAAAATACCAAAAATTAAGAAATTCGATTTAAACTCATTTTAGCTGTATAGAACGACGTCTTAAATAATAATAAGCTCATTTAGAAATTTGTATCACCTACGGTTTAGCCTGGGCAATTATAAAAATCGCGCATTTATAAAATTACCAAAAATTAATAAATTCGTTTAAAATTCATTTTAGCTGTATAGAACGACGTCTGAAACCATAATAAGCTTATTTAGAAATTTGTATCTCCTACAGTTTAGCCTGGGCAATTATAAAAATCTCGCATTTTTAATCTGGCAATTATAAAAATCTCTCTTTTTTAAAATTACCAAAAATTAATAAATTCGGCTTAAACTCATTTTAGCTGCATAGAACGACGTCTTAAATAATAATAAGGACATTTAGAAATTTTTATCACCTACGGTTTAGCCTGGGGAATTATAAAAATCTCGCATTTATAAAATTACCAAAAATTAATAAATTCGTTTTAAATTCATTTTAGCTGTATAGAACGACGTCTGAAACCATAATAAGCATATTTAGAAATGTGTACCTCCTACAGTTTAGCCTGGGCAATTATAAAAATCTCGCATTTTTAATCTGGCAATTATAAAAATCTCTCTTTTTTAAAATTACCAAAAATTAATAAATTCGATTTAAACTCATTTTAGCTGCATAGAACGACGTCTGAAACCATAATAAGCACATTTAGAAATGTGTATCTCCTACAGTTTAGCCTGGGCAATTATAAAAATCTCGCATTTTCAATCTGGCAATTATAAAAATCTCTCTTTTTTAAAATTACCAAAAATTAATAAATTCGATTTAAACTCATTTTAGCTGCATAGAACGACGTCTTAAATAATAATAAGGACATTTAGAAATTTGTATCACTTACGGTTTAGCCTGGGGAATTATAAAAATCTCGCATTTATACAATCACCAAAAATTAGTAAATTCGTTTTAAATTCATTTTAGCTACATAGAACGACGCCTGAAACCATAATAAGCAAATTTAGAAATTTGTATCTCCTACAGTTTAGCCTGGGCAATTATAAAAATCTCTCTTTTGTAAAATTACCAAAAATTAATAAATTCGATTTAAACTCATTTTAGCTGCATAGAACGACGTCTTAAATAATAATAAGGACATTTAGAAATTTGTATCACCTACGGTTTAGCCTGGGAAATTATAAAAATCTCGCATTTATAAAATTACCAAAAATTAATAAATTCGTTTAAAATTCATTTTAGCTGTATAGAACGACGTCTGAAACCATAATAATGTAATGAAGCAGAAATATTTAAATATCATTTAACAGCATTTCCTTAAGAAAGTAAATTATTAACATTGAATACGTTAATATTTAGTATGACTGATATAAAAAGGTGACGCAACGTTTGTTTAGAATAGGATGTTATTAAAATATTTATCAACTAGACGTGCACCTGCTAAAGATGTGTCATGTAAACAACTTGTTATTTTAATCTTAATGTCTTAAGATAATAATATGAATAATACACTTCAATGCCAACACCTGCATTTAGATAACGAGAAAGGCGATGATTAATGTTTATATGAAACAATAATTACTAATGAATTATATAAATAGTTTGAACACATGTTACGAACAAAATCATATAAATACATGATCCCTACTCATAGAAAGACAGTCTTGAATAAGAGGTCTTACAACGATGACTGAATTGTATTCAGACAAGAGACTCTTTGCCAGAGTGGTTTATAAAGATGTATTATTCATGTAAGTAGATAAGCAATGTTAATATTCTTGTGTATCGTCTAAGTCCATCAGACTTAGAACTTATTAAGTGTTTGGGATTTCATATTTGTAGACCAGTATAAATAATGTTTGAATGTAAACTTATGACAATATATTTGATGTTAGTTTTGATCGTTTAATATTAAATGAAACTTCTCGCAAAAGCCAAGCCTTAACATTCGTAACCGAAGGGGTCTAAGACTCTACCATCATAATCAACAAATGAACAGGACCACTTCGTTACATTTGGCGGAGCTGCGGTTTCGACCCGTGCAGGTACAATTTTGAATTGTGCTTGAAATTAAAATTTTGAAAATTTTTTGAAAAAAATTTTTTTTTTTTGTTTTGTCATTTTTTTATGTTTTTAAGCTCTTTTAAACTTTTTTCTGAATTTATTTAACTGTTCAAACAATTACTGGGTTAATAATCTACAATATGATCCAAACCGTTAGTTTTTGCTATTACTTATTTTTGTAAAATGAATTTGGTTGTCTCGCGTTAATATATAGTTGATAAACTTAGAATTCGAAATAAAATATATTTCAAACAAAATAAATTGAGAAGAGTCCACGCAATAAAGAAAACAACTTGCCACATTAGTATTTTGTGCGGTAAGCGTGACCACATGCAAACAAATAAGTCTTGTGTACTCACACAAAATACAAGAAGATACATTGATTGGTATTGGAAAAACTATGAAGAAAGAAAACACCTTGCCTTCCGATTCTTAAGTACTGTTTAAGGTCTATATTTTGCTGTATTACGGACTGAGTACGCAACGTCTGAGCAGCCTAACATAGTCTTAGAAGTAAAGAGTCCCAAGCAGCCGTTGAAATGGCCAGAAGATACAAGTGGAAACGGGTAGACTAAAAGCAGCTTCAATAAGACTTTTACGACCGATTCACTCTGTAACAAGCAAAAAGAAGAAAAGAAGACTTCAAGAACTTCGTTTCGAATAACTGAATTTATTTTATTTCGGTTACTCTTACAAAATTTTGCATTCGTTTTTAAGTATTATAATTATTAAGACACCAAAATTTTTTTATTGATGTCATCTTATCGTAAGATAGCAGAATCTAAAAAACCATCCCATAATAAAAATTTAAGAAGTAGGGGTGCAATTCCAAAAACACCTGAGCTGGCACAATTAGGTTTTCAGCCACGTTCGGAATCATTTGCAAGTCCGAGTATAAAATTCAGTCCTCCCTACCGCAGTACAGAATTTCTAGAAACAACCTCAACTGATTTTCCTCAGAGTTCTTCCGAAAAATCACATTATTCAGATACAGATATTGATAATTTACCAAATACATCACAAATCTCAAGTTCGGATATAGAGTCATTAGCTAATACATCCTTCTTTAGTTCAACATCGAATAATACGATATTAGATCAATCCGAGCAACGGACCGAAATAGAATTCGAACAATCACAAATTTTACGAGATAACATAATTTTTGATCAATCTACTATTGCAGAATCTTTTGATCTTCGTTCTTTCATCCGCTCAAATACTGAATTGAGTTGTGCGGATTTAACAGTAACAAAACCAGAGCAATCTGATAATTTGTTGATTTTACCGATTTTATGCGATCCCAAAATGGCAGACATTTCTTTAACTGACGCCTTAGCCACTCAGCGGACTCCCATGGTCCCTAAGTTCGTTCACCCTGAAGTATTCAATCCTATTACAAATAGGAACCCAAAAAAGTTCTTACAAGCTTATGAAAAAGCTGCAAGCATTAATGCTTGGACAAATAAAGAAAGAATATGCTTCTTCGGAGATTATCTCCAAGGACCAGCTTCAATTTGGTATGATAAATACAAAATTGCCGACAAAAATCAAAATAATAATTGGATTAAGATCTGTGACGACTTTCTAAAGGAATTTAGCGGTGAATCAGCTTTTCGCGAACTTCGATTTAAGTTACGACAAAAAAGACAAGACGAACATCAAGATATAAACACGTATCTTTATGAAATATTAGATATGTGTTATAACTTAAATCAGGACATGACAGACTTAGAAATAATTGATTTCTTTGAGTACGGCTTACATCACAAGTATCAATATCAATATAGTCTTTTGTGTGACGATAAAATGGATTTAGCTAAACTAAAAAAGAATGTGTTAAAAATAAGCGACGCTAAGAAACGTGAGAGTATATCTAAACTGGAAAATGTGGAACCATCTTTATTATTTCACGACATTACTCAACCTACACAGGTGCAGCCAAATTACCGTTGGAATTTTAACCGTACTTATAACGGACAAAATTTTTATTCAAATTTCAATTATCAAATTCGAGACGCCCGTCTGATTTGTTTTAGATGTTTGAAACCAGGGCATGTCGCAGCAGTATGTAAGGTTCAAGTTCCTGACGCATATTATGCTACTCAACAATCAGAAAGTAACAACTTGAAACCGAACCCACGAACGTGGGACGGAAAACCTGTGTGTTACTGTTGCGGCAAAGTGGGACACGTCAGGAAGGCCTGCTGTAGTAGGCAACGAAGAATTAAGTAAATTGATTGTATAATAATTAGTTAGGAAAATCAATGGGAATATATTTAGTGTTAGGGTATTAGGTACAGTGTGAGGCAGAAGCATCGTATAAGGTAGTATATACAGTGGGGTAAGCAAATACCGTATAAAGGTGTAATACGAAAGTATTGTATAAAGGTGTAATACGAAAGTATTGTATAAAGGTGTAATACGAAAGTATTGTATAAAGGTGTAATACGAAAGTATTGTATAAGGTGTAATACGAAAGTATTGTATAAGGTGTAATACGCAAGTATTGTATGGGGAGAATACAAAAAATACCAGGCCTGGGGATATTGTATATATATGAAATAACAGAAGTAAGAATTCTTAAATCTCAGAGGGGAGAAAAGTCAAGCGCACCAAAATATTTTTTAATTATAAAAATGATCGGTTAATGTTGCAGAGTTCAGAAAATACGTTAGTGGCCAATCACGTTTTCTCAATTCAACAATGTTTGAGCCGAAAAAAAGAAAGAAAAGAGAATTAAAGATTTGATTAGTTAGGTCAAATCTATAAGTGATTTATTAAAAAATAAACTGTAAACAGGTCATGTTTACAGGGGGGAGAGACATACATTAATGTATATAGAGTCACAGAAGGAGTTTAATTTCTCTGAATTTCAATATGGTGTGACCTGCCAAATCACCCAGTGTTAGCGTATACTAGCACCGTTTTTAGCAGTGAGAAAAGTTTTAAGAATTGCCAACAAAATTATTTACTGGTTAATGTATATTTACAAGTAACATTCATGTTAAAGATGAAATTATTAGTAGGCGAATAAGTAATTTGCAACTAAAGAAAAGAGAATTCTTATTCCTTTTTATACCTTTGGCACAGTCCACCCAGTTTAAGTTACACGATTGAAGTTATAAGTGGCGGTGAAAGTTTGGCGTGACGAGACGTCGTCCGTTTAAATTGAACAGCCATTTTTTACCTGCTTCCGTGATTTGTGAAGAATAGTCAAAGTAATTTTTAAGCAATAGAGAAAATTCAGTTTTGGAATATAAGTTATAATTTGTAAATAACTTTGTACAAATTTTTTTGAGGTTGATAAAGTGGACTTGTCGAGGAATTAATTTTTTTTTGATGTTGGTTTCCTTAATATTTTTTTCATCAGCTTCTGTTGTAAATAAACAACCGTAAGAGAAACGTGTTGGATGAACGGGGAGATGGTTCTTTTTGTGAGTTAATTACGGAAATAAACAGACATGCACAGCTGTATTGAAACTATTCAATTGTGTATGCTGTTCAAAAGCTTATCTTAGTTTAATAAATAAAGACGGTAGTCTCGCTTGATAATGAAACATATCTACGGCAGCGAGACATAAACAAACCATAATCAGTTGTTGAGTCATTGCATTCTATTAGCGAGCATGACTTTATACGTAACATATTTTGTTAAAGTTTTTTAAAAAGATTCAAGAAGAAAAATTATAATGACCGCTCATGTAAAATGAAGTTGAGTCGATAGAAAAGATGTTGTTTGATAAAAAATTAGATTATAGTTCAAATTTCACGTAATTCTGAAATTTTATTTTTTTTATTGCGTTATTATTCGAGATAAATTTACTACCATAAACTTAAAGGAGGACATGGTAAAAGTTAAATTATATGAGTGAATATAATTTTGATTTACAGATTGGAAAGTTATTTATTAACTTGTTCTGAAATTTTAGAATGGTGAAAATTCATTAAATTGGAGATTTTGATTTTCAGAAGTTTTCATTGGTTCAGAAATTGCTGATTATCAATATGAATTTGGTTTTTTAAGAGGCATAATATTTTTTTTTCGAAATTTGTTGTTTAGATTTTTTGCATGGTGGGAAAAAGTACTCATGTGTTTTTGAATTTGGTGTCTTTGACAAAATTTATTTAACGAAATTGAGTTATGTTAAAATAGATGATACAAAGTGAATATTTATTTGACAGAATTCATTTAAAGAAATTTAGTTTTTGATATTTGCACAATTTTGAACTTTGTGGTTATTAACGTAATAATTTTTTTTTGGTTAACGCTTTTTAGTACGATGTTTAATTGCCATGTTATGTTGTGAAGTTGAGTCACTTTGGACTTTCAACAAAATAATTTGAAGTTAAATAATTTTCAAAAACTTTTAACTGTCCATTTTAAGAAGTTTAGGACATAAATTGAATATTAGATTGATCATTAATTGCATTCACATTTTATTATTTCACAGTTATTTTATATTTCTTGAGAAAAAACAAATCTCAAGAAAATGACTGAAAATTTTTGAAAAGTTTGGGACACAGTAAAATAAATTAAATGCCTTGTACATTTAATACTTTTATCTATTATACATATTTTGTAAACTTACCTCAAATTTTCAAACAGTTTTTCGAAGTAGTTTATCTTCGCTAAAATAAACACAGATCTCTGATGTAACTTTATATCTAAGTACCTACATTAATTTATAGTAGCGTACATAGTTGTTGCTTTTTACAGAGAAACTGATTGTTGAAATAATATTAACTGATATTTTTATTTTCATACTTTACTTGATTCACTAATATACTAATTTAAATATTACCATTTTCGATTTTGTTAGATCGTAGATATTTTATATACTAACATTTATTTCTTTATTTTTTAAACTCAAATGTAAATCTACCTTAAAAATGCACCAGCCAAAGAGCGTCACTACTTTTCATCCGCATTGTGAGAATATGGGAATCACAACTAACTATCAATTGAAGTCCCTTGCACAAATATGCAACGATGATTAAACATTTAATGCAAAGATAAAGAAGATACAGAAAAGTTTTAGAATTGTTCTGTAAGACTTACACTTATTGTGTAATCTTCAGCTTTCTAGTAGTGGAGTATGTAGTACTTTAAAGCATATTCTACCTGTGTGAATATAACTAAACACACTTTGCTATTAAAATCAAGACAGATGTTTTGAAACAAGACGGCGTACGAAGGACGAGGTTTAACTTCTCTTTGGAGAACCAGAAATTCAGTCAACATCGTCAGCTAAGTACGTTATCAAAACGAATTGGAACAGCAGAGGAAGGAATATATATGTTATATATTCATTTATCAATCTTTGTATTTACATGGCTATTATAATCACGTAAAAAATAGATGAAGTGTAGTTTACTTGCCTAGCTGAAAGACAAATAGTCGAATTATCCGATGGAAGTGGAACTGAATAAGAAGACTCCGTGAAATCATCACTAAGAAATACCATTTCAACAAAAGCAAATGCATTTTTAAGGGTAACGTTTGTAACATTTGTAATTTTTATTGTTTTTAAAAGT